>VBSM01003176.1:12337567-12347791 GCA_008086735.1 Cheirogaleus medius | reverse complement strand
GTGAGCCACTGTGCCTGGCCTATGACATACTTTTAACCAAACCACCTTTAACCTAACTAAACCAATTTCTAGTGATCAATTTTGAGGATAAGGCCCAGACAAAATGCTGAATTTGGGTTACTGACTAATAGAAGACCAGCTAAGATTTTCACGATTTGTAACGTTTAAGGCTTTTGACATGTAATATGAGAGACAAAAAGGACACAGATATTACTACTGTCAGTGAGAGGAAATATGTCCTACCTTGGAGCTTAGCTGTAAGTTGTTCTGGAACTGCAACCTGTGAGTTGGATTGCTAAGGCCAGCTCCAGCGGTCTGAATCGTAGTATTCCAGTGGTTCCATGGACTCAAGCTTCACTCAGCCAGGTACAGATAATGTAGGGGTCTAATGTGGTGAGTGGGGAATTGCAGTACAAATCTAATTTGGTGAGTAGTAGTGTTGGGATGCCCAGTAGTGTTGGAATCCCAATTGGTGGCCTCAGGAAAGACTGTTTTTATTTTCAGAACCATAGTAAAATGGATTAGCGTTCAGGGGAAAAATAACCTAATTAGGAGCCAAGGGAGAAGTTAGTTCCCAAGGGCTAGGCATGCCTGCCGGGGTTGATAAGGGAGATCATAAGCATGGTGAGCTCTCCTAAGCATGTTGGATCCTGTGCTTGACCTCCCTCACTCTTACTTTTCTCATTTGTGAAATGACAGTAGTCAATAATTCCAGTTACCTCGTGCGGTTGTTTATGATCATTAAAAGAGAAAACCCATGAACAATACTTAAAATAGTGCCCGAGACATAGTGAATGTTCAATAAATATGTTGGCAATTACAGAAATGACCCACTCAAAGGAATGGGGTTTGTAACTTAGACCCCAGACTTGATTAGAGATCCCCTGGTGGACTTGTTAAAGTGCAGGTTGCTGGAATCCACTTTCAGACTTTTTGATTCAGTAGTCCTGGGGTAGAGTTGCCAGAGGGCCATAGGGGGTATAGGATGCTCAATGAAGTTTGAATTTCAGATATGCAAGAACTGATTTCTTAAATATGTCCCATGTAATATTTGGAACATACCTATACTCAAAATAATTGTTTATCTGAAATTCAAATTTAACTGAGCATCTTCTTTTTTGTTTTGTTTTGCTTTTGTTCAATCTGGAAAACCTAGTCTGGGGTGGGACATGTTTGAATTGACATGGCAAAAGAGTTGCCTTCCAGGTGATGCTACTGGTTCAGGACCATGCTTTGAGAACCTCTTAATATCTACAGCTGGATGAGACTGAGGAGCATGTTGACAATCATTTACAAATAACTGTAGCACAAGGTGTAAAGTCCTTTGGGAGTTCAAAATATGCCTAAGATATAATGCAATAATGTTAGTGTACAAATAATGAGAATTTAGTGGGGATTATAGATATCTGATGTAATTCTTTAAGATAAAGAACATGAGTTTAGTATCATTGATAAAGGTATTTAAATAGATGCATTGGCCTAAATGAAGATATAGATTCCATCTTTTTAGCATGATTTAAATTGTGCTACATCTTAATGAACTTCAGATTTATAGCCCTTTTTTTTTTTTTTGAGACAGGGTCTTGCGTGCAGTGGTGTCATCATAGCTCACTGTAACCTCAAACTCCTAGGCTCCAGTGATCTTCCTGCCTCAGCCTCCCAAAGTGCTAGGATTGCAGGCATGAGCCACCATGCCTAGTCTAGATTTATAGCCTTTTAATGACAGGAATTATTTCTTGAGTTTGGAGGGGGAGGGCCAAGGGCCAAATCTGTACTTTCTCTATAATCTCTAAGTCAGAGGCCAGAAATTAAAGTCATATAAGAGGCAATATAGGAGATGGCTATTTCATGGTCTTTAGAGTTGGACAGTTTTCTAACCCATGCAAGCTTTGGTTTTCTCATCTGTGTGGTAGAAATAATAATACTGCCTATCTCAAAGGGTTGTTGTGAGCATGCTGTAACAGAGTGCACATAAAACATGGCTTAGTATGTAGTAGGCACTCCGGTATAGGCTAAAATAGGATTAGGATTATTAAAACTCAAACCCTCAATTTAGTAGGTAAGTTCTTAAGCCATTGTTAACATATTCTCTAAGTCAATTGGGTTTTTTGACCAAGAAGTATCATTAATTAATGGTGGGCAGGAAGATGCATATTTGAACTTGGTTACTTGGTCTGCTACCCAGTAGACTTAGCTCCACAATTGCAGGGACCTTTCTTGTTTTGTTATTTCTTTTAGCCTTAATGCCTAAAACAGTGCCTTTCACATAACAGATGCTCAATTAATATTTGTGAAAAGAACAAAGGATGACTGCCATCAGTAAATGCTTTTAATAAACTATGTTTAAAGGACTTTATAGTTATGTGTAGGCAAACTTGTTATATTAGAAGATTATGTTTCTACAGATATTACATTATACTAAAGGTTTAGAATATCTCAAATAACAAACCTGGGCATATATACAAAATCATACAGAATGTCAAGAAAAATGGAAATGTTTTTTGCATGTTTATGAATTCATTAAATGTATTCATGTGACCGTAAAGTCACTTGACTTTTTTTCTTCCTTCTTTCTTCTTAACCTTTTAATATACCTTAAGAATACCAATTTTTTTATTCTTTAAAAGTCAACCTAAATAGGTAATATATTCACATGCATTAGAATTCAAAAGTATAAAAGTGTATATGGCAAATATCTCTCTGCAACTCCTGTCTGCTAGATACCATGTTATCTTTCCCGCAAGCAGCTGATACCATTAGTTTCTTGTATACCATTTCAGAGATGTTTTGCATATGTAAGCAAATATATGTATATTCTTTTTCTTCTATATTACATAAATGGTAACACATTATACACTGTATTTTGAACATTGATTTTTTTTTTCATTTTGTATATCATGGAGTTTTATTTCTTCATTCTGTGTTATGGAAAGAGAGTTTCATTGTATTGATGTACCATAATTTATATAACCAGTCCCGTACTAATAGGCATTCACATTGTTTCCAGTCCTTTGTTATCAGAAGCAATGCTGCAGTTTAAATGTCCTTTCTCACATGTGTGAATATTATCTGTGAGATAAATTCCTGGAAGTGGAATGCGTGGGTCAAGGGGTCTGTGCATTTGTAGTTTTGAGTGACATGGCCTGTCTTAGTCTGTTTTCTGCTGCTGTAACAGAATACCACAGACTGGGTCATTTATAAAGAACAGAAGTTTGTTTGCCTCTTGGTTCTCGAGACTGGGATGTCCAAGAGCATGGTGATGGCATCTGACGAGTACCATTCCATGGCAGAAGGCAGCGCAGGAGACAAAGAGAAATGGGGCTGAGCTTATCCTTTTATCAGAGGCCCATCCCATGACAACTAACCCACTCTTGTGTTAAGGGCACTAATCCATTTATGAGGGCAAAACCCTCATGACCTAATCACCTCTTTATGGTCCCAGCTTTCAGCACCATTACAATAGCACTTAAACTTCTACACGAGTAATGGTGGCGACATCCAAGCCGTAGCATTACCATGTTGCCCGCCATAGTGGTTGCAACAATTTATACTGTCACCAAGCAATGTTCATCATTCTTCACATTTTTATCAACACATTGTGTTATCAAAGTCTTGACTCATTCCCATTCTGATATGTAAAAATCAATATTTTATTTTAGTTTGAATTTATATTTCTCTTAATTGTGAGATTGAACATTTTTATACATTTAAGAACTTTTTATATTTCCTTTTTTGTGACCTCTCTGTTTATATTCTTTTAAATTATTTTTAATTGCCTCTTTTTCTGCTTTATTGGTTTGTTGGAATTTTTTAAATCAGGGAATGTAGCTCTTTGAGATACGAGTTTCTAATTTTTTCCCATTTATACTTTGGCATTTTTTACCATGCAGAAAAGTTTAATTTTTATTTTATTAAATACAATAGGCTTTTTTATGGCTTTTATGCTTGTGACACAGTTATAAAAGACTTCCACCAGCTGAGGTTATACTATAAAGAATTTTATCATGATTTCTTTCATTACTTTCACAGTTTCATTTTTTACATTTAAATTTTTAATTCATTTGGAAATTATCAAGGTATAAATTATGAAGAAATAATTTGGCTTCTGCTTTGACTTTGCTTTATTTGTGACCTCACTAATTCAACCAACTTTTACTGAGTGTCATTTATATGTAAGGAACTTTGCTAGATATCTCTTGTAGGGCATTTTGTATCTCAGTAGGATGGGTAGGATTTCAAAACAACATATGCAAAAAGCATAAGAGACACAATGATAGAGATGTTTGGGAATGCAAAGAAAAGAGTGATTAATTCTTTCTGTGTATAGGAAAGAACAGGACTCAGAATAAGAAAATATTTAGACTGTACTCATTTTTGACGTATCTTAAAACAATTTAGTTTTATGAAACACTAACTGAAAGATTGATTTAGAAGAACAGATAGTGTATGATGTGAATAGATTATCTGATGATATGATTTGCATGTATAAGCCTGGCAACTTTCTACTGATATTTTTTTATCTAGGGATAAGGGAGGGAAGGAAGGAGGGAGGGAGGGGAGGAGGGGAGAGAAAGGGAGGGGAAGGAAGGAGAAAGAAAACTAATTTGAGAGAGCCAGTTTCAAGATGTAGGACTGGGGAGTAATATAAGAACAATGACTTCCCAACTATATGACTTTGGAACTCTCTTTGAGAAAAGACCAAGAATAATTAATAAAGATTTTTTAAAACACCAAAGTACTAATAAAAGACTCAGATAACTAGAAAGGTAACAGAATAAATTACAGGGTGATACAGAAGCTTCATCATGTGGGGACATGCATAACACTAGGTACAACCAATGAAAGTAAGCAAGAGTTTTCAGTCACCCTATAGGACTTGAATGGAGAGGACAGCAAAGATACTAGATATGCCCAGAGGACATCACTGATGAGAGCATAGCTTTAGTTTTGAAAGTAAGATGAAATTGATATAACTTGCAGATAAGTGAATGAAATTCCCATATTAGGTACCAGCAGGCAGTTATTTTCCATTGGAAAAGATATTGTTTTAAAAGCAGAGTATAAATATATAACTTTAGAGTTGAGCATGCATAATCCAGTGTTACGAAGAGAAGAGAGAATGAGAAGACCTACTAAAGAGGAAAAAATGTGTGGGTTATTAGTATATTTCAAATATATACATATGTATTTGTGTGTGTGACACACCCATACACAGATCATGGTGGGAGATTGGGTTTTGTGTCCAGAGAGCCAAAAGTAGTATGAAATATTTAATTAATTGTTCTTCAAATTTTTGACCCAGTCTTCTGCATTTCATGCATGAAGATTAATAGTATTCTTTTCCATCATAATTGAATGCCCAGGTTTCCAGGCTTCTTCCAGCAAGAGAACTGAAAGCTGCACGAAGTTTATTTTATAAAAGCCTTAGTACCATTCATGAAGGAGGAGCTCTCATGGCCTAGTCACCTTTTAGAGACCCCAAATCTTAACCCCATCACATTGGCAACACTTCAATTTTAAGGGGACACATTCAAACCACAGCAGAAGGTTAATGAAAAATTAGGATTTCCTGGGAAGGTAGGCATGGAGATTCTCTTTGTCAATGAGTCACTGGGTGAAAATAAACACTGATGAAGAGAATCTAATGGAAAGGGCAGCAGTGTTTGTGAATGGATAATTTAAATGTCAGTAGGTATCAAAGAAAGCAGACAGTAATCTGCATGGTTATACTTGTGCTTAGATGTATTTTAATACAAACTCCAGTCTATTGTCTTTTGCTTATACATCATTACAGCCTATTTGAATAACTTAGATTCTTGTCTCGAATGCTTTCCAAATTTCTCCTTCAGATTTGCAGCAATGAAAACAGTAAATCTGAATCATAGCAGTGAATAATTGAACAGGCTAAAACATGAACTTGCCTGGAAAAGAAGACTGGAACTGAAAAATCAATAAGCTTAGGAAAAAACTTGTAAGAGCTTATTTAATATAAAAAATAGCAATAAATCAAGAATAATAAACATCCAAGTTGCTTGGATAATTGTTTTACTTTGAACAATATATATTTTAAAAGAATTGATAGTTTTCTGTGTGTATATGAAAGATTTCTAGCATTTGAAAGGATATTGCAGAATAAAGGAAGTATAGACAAAGGGTATATGGTAAGAATTCCTTCTGGCATAACAAAAATCACTTTAGTAAAACAAAATAATAAACTTTAAGGTAGATAAATCACTGATTTGAAGAGCTGCTGGAATTCTGGGGGAGGTTTTGGAACGTGTCTAAATGTCATTCTATTGAAACAGCGTGACTGTGACTGCTGATTAATAATCCAAGAATAGCGATATCTGAATATGGTCTATAGTGCTTTTAAGAGGCTTCTGACCTGCTTCCCATAACTACTAGACACTTGGCAGTTAAATAACTCGATTCTCCTCTATGAAAATGGGGACAATTTGGGGGGAACAGTCTATTTTTGAATTTTTGAGTTAGATATCTTCCACTCACCAGGAAGCACTATCCAGCTTCTAAGATAGTATTTCAGGATATGACCATATGGTAAAGGACTTACTTGATATAGGTAGTTTGAAACTATACAAATTCTAAAACAAACAAATGAGAGGATATGGTCGCACATAGCTGTAGTAATGCATGAACAGTTAGATCTCGAGTATAGTTCATATGTTGACTTTTGATATATATGATACTCAATACTTCACATACGATGTTACAGCAGGAAGGAACCCCATTTTTGCACAGTGACAAAATTTATATCTGGAGAGGTGAATTGAGTAGTTATTGACAAATAGGAACCCAGGTTTTGTGGGGACCAGTCCAGATAAACTATAATGCTACTCAGAAGAGTGGAAGGACCAGCTTCAGTGCCAGGTAGTGTAGTTAGGGGAGAGGTCAGGCCTCTCATCGCCCTCCCTGGTGAGTCCTCAACTCTGTTCCTCTACCTGGGCCCATCCAGTTGAGGAATCACCAGAGGCAGCTCCTGTACGGGGAAATTGGGGAGCTAGGAAGCTGTGATAATGTACCCCAAAGAACACAGCCCTGCAGAACATCATCAGCTTAGAGCCAGCTTGAAGTTTAATTCATAACCATCAGGGTTGTATGTTCATTCCTGTGTTAAGTACAAATTAAGATTGTTCAGGATGTCTTATGTTTCTACTGTGAAAAGAGATTCTTCAGCGTTGTAAAATCTTAAAGTAGCTTTGGTTCCATGTTATATTTTTGCAGTCATTATTTAGTATATTAAAAACATTTTGTGTTTTCATTGTTATTAGGTAAGACTTTTAATAAGTTGCTGTTCTTATTGTTCATGAGATTATACACTATTTATAACTAATATCTGAAATGCATCAGTAGAAAGTATGTAGTATGTATAAGATGTAGCTCTGGCTCTTGAATGGAACCAGAGACTGTGTGTGTACATACGTGCATGTGTGTATACATGCACACATATCATAGTTGTATATAATTGCATATACAGTCTTTACATATGTGAAATCTGTATACATATATTTAAATACATGTTCACACGTATACCAATATTCATACACTTACCTGCTTTTTTAGATATTTAGGGAGAGAATTAGACTGACTCTAGACTATAAGCTTCTTCACAAGACTGTATGCTTTGTGTGCATATAAGGCAGTCGGTTCTTCTAGGGCCAGTGACCCGCCACCGATAGCTGCGTTGATCCTGACATATCTGCTCTTTGCATTTATGAATGCTCAAGCTCCTGGTCAGCATTACCATGACTTCTCAGAAATGTAAATTTTGTCACTCTCATGAATATGGTACTTGTGTCTCCTGCTGGCAGCTCTCCTCTCTTCATCTTTTTCTCCTTATAACTTTGTTCCTGCCCCTTGCACCCAGATGCATCCAAAAGGTTGTCACCTGCGGAGGTGCTATTTGGTAAAGATTTGAAACCTCTTAAGAGTTAAAAATGATCCTTTTATCTTCAGTGGTGATGACAGATCTGGTAGAAACAAATTTTTGGAAAGGATGTTGTAATAAAAATGATAATATTTATGAAATAGATGACCTGATTGTTTCATGTGCTTTTATATTATCTATACTGGTGAGAGGTATTGGTGAACTGCTCCACAGGATCAAATAATTATGATTATACACATGTGTTAAAAAGAAATGTGCTCAATTCCAAGTTAAAGAAGTTTGAAAGTGATTTCTTTTCCCCAAAGTAAGTCAGTATGTATTCATTTTTCTTTCATTTCGATTTACCACTTGTGACTTCCTAATTTCACTCCCACCATATTGTCCAAGTCTTCATCACCTCAAACCCGAGTTATTATACACCTGATACTTGTCTCTGCTAATTCTGATCCATTCCATGTACTGCCTACTTCAGTGCACATTTACTTACCATCGTGGTGATAGTGGTGATAAGATCTTAGTTCTAGACTGTAAGGAATAGTCATAAAGCAGACAAGACAGGTATTGTTAAAGAGCCCCTCTAACCTTAAAAATAATTGTGAGTCCATAACATATACAATATTTTAAGTGTTGAAAATATTTTATAAAAATTTGCTGAATTGAACAGTTTCCTTGATTTAAAAATTCTGCCTTGATGGTCAGGTATAGTAATAAGATGACTCTAGAGAGGAGTAAATCCAGTATGTTCATTATCCACAGAGAACCAATTCTGGGAATGAGTAGACCATTTCTCGAAATTAACATTGTAATAGGCACCGTAGAGCAAAGTGGGTTTCAGTCGTAGCGGTGCCTCTCTCCTTCCATGCTTTCTTGATACCCAGTGGCATACGACTTAAAAATATTCTGGTGTATGGTTATAACAGTCTTCTTATTTTTTCCTTTCCTTTCTTCATCTCCAGGTTCATCTCAAATGAACCTCTCCTCGGTCCCATAAGGCCAGTCTGTTTTTGCATTCCTCAGTTCTGATTTCTTTTGGCAGGAGGACTAGATGTGGTTGACAGATTATATCTGAAAAGGGCTTTGGTAATTGCTCGTTCTGTTCGGCGACTGCGTTGCTGACAGATGGGCACCGTGAATATTGAAAGTGTTCTGGACCTCCGCACACTCTTTCAGCTCGTGAGTGGTGAGCTCTGCCAACGTTTTTCTTATTATCTATTAGCAAATTTTAAAAGAATTGCTTGGATCTTTACATCTTTTTGGGGCCTACAACGAAATCACATGTATGGCTAGGTTCTCTCCCACCTCTTCCACTCCCCCCTTGCTATGTATTTTTTGGAATAGAGAGAATTCTCAAGATGTTAGTGCAGGCTGGCATGAATGGGTGCCAACAGTTCTTACAGACTTGTTAAAAGGTTTATTTTTTGCCTGAGAATTACACATATGGCCTAGAATGATAATATTAGGATCTGTGTTGGTTGAGATAATTGGCAGATCACACCTTCAGAAAAGTGATTGGTTGGCTCGTTTCTTTCATTTTAATCTCTGGTCTCCGTCACAGTCAAATTACCATTATGTAGTATATTACTATACTTTAAAAAAATATTATTTAACCCACTTACAGAGGGCATCTGTTAGCTGAGTTTGAATTATTTAAAGCATTCTCTTACGTTGGCCAATTTAGTAACAACAAGTAAAACCAAAATGAGCAAAGGAGAGGAGCCCAATAATCCCAAATCTGTAAAGCTGGTTTCTCCAGGGTGGAGGCAGAGTGACCATCACCGCAGATACTGCTAATGGTGAGCTCACGCAGTAGAAACAAAAACAATCAGAAGTGGGAAATGAGACCTGTGAAACCACGTCAGTGAAGACTCAGTGCCAACATGGAGAGAGGGTATATTGGACTGCAGGGTTCTGTTGGACAGATAACTGTGAGGCCTCTACACCCAGCTGCCCCTTCTATACATGGCGAGTCTTTATCAAACTACTTGAGATTTAGGGCAAATTCACCCATAAGACAAATGAGAGGATGACCTTTAAAATATGTATGGTTGTGATGATTATTAATTCAGCGTTTGTTGAATTATTGGCATTGTAAGAGATACTTCTTAAAAATCCTAATTCTTATGATGGTGATAATGGGCATTTATTTCTTCTTATAAAAAAGCTGCTAAGATTAAATCAACTTGCTTTTGCTTTCTAGTTCTGTTCACTCTATGTGTACACGTGAGTGTGTAAGAGTGAGAAAGATAATACGCTGACAGTCGGATGTGTATTTTCATTTATAAATACCATGGAGTACTATTCGGCTTTAAGAAACAATG
>VBSM01003176.1:12294768-12337467 GCA_008086735.1 Cheirogaleus medius | reverse complement strand
AATGGAAGAAGATGCTCCTGCACTTGCAGGCACAGAAACTTCGATGTGGCAGTCTCTTTCACAATATGGTTTATGGTGGAAATAATAATAAAAAAAAATCAATTATACAAATGATGGAGCTGAGACAGACCTTTGTTAAAGTTTGGGTGATACTGTATTTAGAAGAGTGAAATGTGTTACTCCAATTGCCTTTAAACATTCACTCTGATGTCTTCATCAGACCTTAGGAAGCTAAAAAATATATGATGAAGTTATAAACTTGTATTTGTCTTTTTTCCCCTTCACATTAATTTTCTTTATGAAAAACATTCGAAGTATAAAAATGACACTTTGTAAGTTCCCATATCACCATCATAAGCATTTACATTCAGTTGCTCCTAATAACGATTTCTAAGACAACTGTTCCCACAAATTACTCCAGTGATTATTACAAAGTTAGAAGATCTTTTGGAT
Source organism: Cheirogaleus medius (assembly GCA_008086735.1). NCBI lineage: Eukaryota > Metazoa > Chordata > Mammalia > Primates > Cheirogaleidae > Cheirogaleus > Cheirogaleus medius. The sequence continues at coordinate 12,337,014 of VBSM01003176.1, read as the reverse complement.
AACATCTAGTTTGCTTTGCAGAAGACATAACTGAAGTTCCAAAAAGTAAGTGATGTGTTTAGATTACACAACAAGTTAAGTGAGAGTCTGGAGAAGAACCTGGGTCCCCCTCATTCCTGTTCAGTACCATTGTTTCTCATGGCGCCTCCGGTCACATTCTCAATCTGGATGAGTTAGCTGTGCAAGGTCAAGGGTATGCAGTTCTTGGTCTGATTTAGCAACTACCATCATGTTTTCATCCATGTTTTAATAATAGGATTATAGAGTTCAAATTTATTTTCCATAGGCCATATGTGTAAAAAAAAATACTCAATGCATATTTATTGACTGAATGAATGAAGCTGGTGCTTTTGTTTTACATATGTAATTTTTCTGACTTCCAAAAAAAACAAAAAAGTTAAAATCAGAAAAGAAACCAAGATGGATCCATCTGGCTTATTTGGAAGGACATTATTGCATAATGAAATACCAGCACAATCACATTATGCAAGTAAGTGTTCATAATTGCAGACAAATCAACATGGTAGAGATTATAGATTTTTAGGATCATATAAAGGTTCCTTTGTAACCCTTCAATAGGTAGATGTAAATATTTGTCCAACTTGATATATATTCAAAATTGTTATTCTTATATTATTATCTTAATTTGTCAAAATCATAGTACTTTTGTAATAGGATTGTCACACTGGATTCTCACATTGGATTAAAAGGAATAGTTCATGGTTCTGTATCCTCCTTTTGGCCACATTTTTCTCTTTTAATGATTTTCGTGATTTACCTGGCTATCCTCAGTACATAAGAAGAGGAGTCTTTTCACTTACTTTATGCTATCAAAACAAAACCTTGAGTGTAGTTCCCAGATGGCTTATAATTTATTTGGTGCTTAAAAATCCAGTTTCTTTTTCTCCATCCACATACACAGTTTTTGATCTTAGGATATATTTTTGCATCTCAAATCAGTGAGAATTAGATTTCTCACATAATTTTTAGCCATTATATTTCTTATCACTATGGCTAACTTGAAATAACATGACTTAAAATATATGTGTGTGTGTGTATAAAACTCTGAGATGGTGATGTACTTTCTATATTTCCTTGAGTTAACAGGTTATTTGTACTGTTGCATCAAAAAGAGTCGCTTCACTTCTTTTGGGAACTATCAATTTATTTGCATAAATGTGTTTATGATTGAAAATTGAACTAATGCACTGTTCGTTTTATAAAACAATTGGCATAGCTGTCAAAGTTTTTAACTTTCTTTTCAGCGTCAGAGCTAGAATTTCGCAGGGCATTGAAAGAAAACGCAAGGAAACAAATCTTTAATAGCATTGCACTGTCCTCACTCTGCTTGTTCTCTTGGGCCTGTAGAGAAGAACAGGTGTTGGGGTGGTGTTGAAATTAGCTTGGAATCATGAAAAAATAAAATACAACTCTTTGAGATAGCTAGGACAAAACAATTTTGCAACACCACAGTTAACTCTGCCCCCATCCAAGAAAATGCTGCATGTGTTCAGTAGCTCTTGTTAACCTTAAAGTCTCTGAGATTACATAAATAATGAATGGGTGCATTGGTTTTTGTAATGTAGATGAAGGTAAGATGTCCTGTCAGTACTAAAATTTGCATATTAGAATAATTTAGTTATCTTGTTCTTTAAAGAAATAAATGGCTATGAATATTCATGGTTCAATTAAAATATTAATGCTATACTGGTATTTCAGTTTTAGGTCTCTAGCCATCCATAAAGAGTTTCATTTAAACTTGATTAACAGTGGAGAGATACTTTGGCGTTGAATATAATATATTGACTTTTTGTCTCTGAAATGAAAATGTCGTACCTGACATGAGTAAATAATTTGCTTATTCATGCAGTGTGTCATTTCTTTTGCTAAGAAGATATTCTCTTTGAGTATAGACAAAGGCATTGACATAGTATGAATATCTGTTGGTATTTAAGTACTTTTTTTAAGCACTAATATTCACCTTTATTATGTATTTGGAGTTTCATTAAGTTGTTTCAATTGACTTTTTAAATTTTTTAAATTTTTAATTGTGGTAAAATATAGAGAAAATAAAATTTACTATCTTAACCATTTTTAAGTGCACAGTACAGTGTTACTAATTACATTCACAGTGTTGTGCAGCCAACACGACCATGTATCGCAAGAACTCTTTTCATCTTGCAAAACTGAAATGCCACTCATTTTCCCCTCCTTCTATCCCTGGTAGACACCATTCTACTCTCTAGTTCTATGAATATGACTTATTTGATTCATATAAGTAGAATCCTACAGTATGTGTGTGTGTGTGACTGGCTTATTTCACTTAGCGTAATGTTCTCAAGGTTCATCCATGTTGTAGTATGTCAGAATTTCCTTCCTTTTTAAGGCTGCATAATAATTCTATCATATGTATATATCACATTTTATATATCTGTTTATCTGTTGGTAAACATATGGATTGCTTCCAGCTTTAGGCTGTTATGAATAGTGCTGCCCCATAAACGTGTGTACAAATATCTCTTCAAGACTCTGCTTCCAATTATTTTGGATGTATACTCAGAAGTGGAATTACTGTATCATATGATAATTCTATTTTTAGCTTTAAAAATTTTTTTAAGAATTATGGGTACATACTAGTTGTATATATTTGTAGGATACAGGTGATGTTTTAATACAGGCATACGATGTATATTAATCAAATCAGGGTAATTGGGGTATCTATCACCTCAGGTATTTCTCATTTCTTGATGTTAGGAACATTCCAATTCCACTCTTCTAGTTATTTTAAAGTATACCTGAACTTATTGTTGATTATAGTCACTTTGTTGTGCTATCAAATATATATACAAACATAATGAGTGAGATGTGCAACGTATGGGGGATGGTCATGCTTGAGGCTCTGCCTCGAGGGGGGAGGGGGGCATGGGCAATATACGTAACCATAATATTTGTACCCCTATAATATGCTGAAATAAAAAATAAATAAATAAATAAATAAAACAAATATTGTTCATTCTATCTAACTATATTTTTGCATCCATTAACAGTTCTCCCCTCACTTTATCCACCCCTCTCCACTACCTTTCCCAGCCTTTGATAGCCATTATTCTACTCTCTATCTCCATGAGATCAATTGTTTTAATTTTTATCTCCCACATATAAGTGATAACATGTGCGATTTGCCTTTCTGTGCTTGGCTTATTTCACTTAACATAATGTTCTCTAGTTCCATCCATGTTGTTGCAAATGGCAGGATTTCATTCTTTCTAGTGGCTATATAATATTACATTGTGTTTGTGTACCGCAATTTCTTTATCCATTCATCCACTGATGGACTCTTAGGTTGATTCCAAATCTTGGCTATTGTGAATAGTGCTGCAATAAACACGGGAGTACAGATATCTTTTTGATATACTGATTTCCCCTCGTTAGGCTATATACCCAGCAGTGGTATTTCTGGACCGTTTAGTAGTTCTATTTTGAGTTTTTTGAGGAACCTCCATACTGTTCTTCATGGTGGTTGTGCTAATTTGCATTCCCACTACCAGTTTACCATGGTTCCCCTTTCTCCACATCCTCGCCAGAGTTTGTTATTGCCTGTCTTTTGAATAAAAGCCATTTTAACTGGGGTGAGATGATATCTCATTGTAGCTTCGATTTGCATTTCTCTGATGACTAATGAGCATTTTTTTCATATACCTGTTGGCCATTTGTATGTGTTCTTTTGAGAAATGTCTATTCAGACCCTTTGCTCATTTTTAATCCAATTATTTGATGTTTTCCTATTGAGTTTTTGGAGCTCCTTATATATTCTAGTTATTAATCCCTTGTCAGATGGGGAGTTTGCAAATATTTTCTCCCATTCTGTGGGTTGTCTCTTCCCTTTGTTGACTGTTTCCTATGCTGTACAGAGGCGTTTTAGCTTGATGTGATCCCATCTGTTCAATTTTGCTTTGGTTGCCTATGCTTTGGGGGTATTACTCAAGAAATTCTTGCCCAGATCAATGCCTTGAAGTGTTTCCATAATGTTTGTTTTAGTAGTTTCATAGTTTCATGTCTTAAAGTCTTTAATCCATTTTGATTTGATTTTTATATATGGAGAGAGATAAGGGTCTAGTTTCATTCTTCTACATAAGGATATCCAGTTTTCCCAGCACCTTATATTGAAGAGATTATCTTTTCACTACTGTGTGTTCTTAGCATCTTTGTTGAAGATAAGTTCACTGATATGTGAATTTATTTTGGGGTTCTCTGTAGATATATTTGTCTGCTCTAATGCCAGTACCATGCTGTTTTTGTTACTATTGCTCTGTAGTATAATTTAAAGTCAGGTAATGTGATTCCTTCAGTTTTTTTTCTTTTTGCTCAGAATGGCTTTGACTATTCTGGGTCTTTTGTGGTTCCATATAAATTTTAGTATTTTTTCTATTTCTGTCAAGAATATCATTGGTATTTTGATGGGGATTGCATTGAATCTGTAGATTGCTTTGGGTAGTATGAACATTTTAGCAATATTGATTCTTCCAATCCATGAGCATGGAATATCTTTTCATTTTTTTGTGTGTCCCCTTCAGTTTCTTTCATCAATATTTTATAGTTTTTATTATAGAGATATTTCACTTCTTTGGTTTATTTGTAGCTATTATAAATGGAATAACTTTCTTGCTTTCTTTTTCAGATTGTTTACTGTTAGCATATAGACTGATTTATATATATATTGATTTTGTATCCTGCAACTTTACTGAATTCGTTTATCAGTTCTAATAGTTTTTTTGGTGAACTCTTTAGGTTTCTCTAAATATAAGATCATATCATCTGCAGCAAGGGTAATTTGACTTCTTCATTTCCAGTTTGGATGCCTTCAATTTCTTTCTGTTGTCTGATTGCTGTAGTTAGAACTTCTGGTATTATGTTGAACAACAGTGGTGCAAGTGGGCATCCTTGTCTTGTTATAGATCTTAGAGGAAAGGCTTTCACTTTGTCCCCATTCTGTGTGATACTAGCTGTGAGTCTGTCATATATGGCTTTTATTGTGTTGAGGTACATTGCTTGTCTACCCAGTTTTTTAAGAGTTTTTATCATGAAGGGATGTTGAATTTTATCAAATGCTTTTTCAGTACCTATTTTCAATTTTTTGAGGAACCTTCATACTGTTTTCATTCATCTGCACCATTTTACTTTCCCACTAATTGTGCATGTGGGCTTTAATTTCTCCACAACCTAGCCAACAGTTGTAATTTTCTGTTTCATATATAGATTTTAAGTTATAGAAGTTGCAGATTCACATTGTAGAGATTCACACGATATGGAAAGATGTAAAGTAAACTTGAAAATCCTTCTTCACTCCCCCTTTGACTCCTAAAACATTGATTAACATTGATTGAGTCAGGTCCCAGATGAGGTTTCAAATTCCTCTAAAAACCTTCTCCAGGAAACTTTTTAAACCACATCTTCCCACACAATTTTGATAATATTTCCTCTTTTGCGCTTCTCCTTTAATAAAGGTACTGCTTCTTAGTTCATTAATTTCCACTTAGTGAATGGTAGTGAATGTTTATTTGTGTCAGACTGTACTAACTGCATATTTTTCATCTTTGTGGTGCCAGCAGTGTCTAAGTCATAGTGCCTGGCAAGTCATAAGTGTTCAAAATAGATATGATAAATGAATACACATGTACAGTCTGGGAGGAGCTTTTGAGAAGGTAACCTAGGCCTCCTTCAGTCTGGATTATCCGCAAGCAACAGTCCTACCCCTGTGGTGCTTTGGGCATGCATCCCCATATTATATCTACTCTAATACTGGGCCTATAAATACTGCCTGAATATTTAATGCTGCTTTTGATGCACAATCAGAAAACATTTGGACCTACCAACTATTCTCTGAGTTGTTAACACCGGGTTAGAATTATGGAAATTTGAAGTTGGATGGAAGCTGTGAGATAATCCAGTGAAAACTGTATTTTACAGATGAGGACACCAACTTATTCAAATATTTTTACAGTTGTTTGTTAAGAACAGCACTTTTAAACAGTGCTCTTTATTTTTCAAAGCCTAATTGTTAAAAGTTTCTATGTTATAGAACTGTAGATGTTTCAGAAGACTCCATATCTAAGACAAAATAAAAGAGACTGTTTCACAACCAGGTTTTTTTTTTTAACATATTTAATCAAATAGAATTAACCTAATTACATTTCAGTTGTCCTTATGTAGTCACAATCCCTCTACTTTTTCATTTTAAGTAAAAGATCTATAAACAGAAGTTTTCCTTAATGTTATTTATAGGTGTAAAACTGATTGTATGCCTTGCCCTTTTAGTGTAAATATTATTAATCACAGGGCTAATGATTAAAAATTAAAAATTCAGGAAAATACATTCAGGTGACAAGAAAAACAAAGCGCAAGCACAAGGACCAGAATTGCCCTATTTCTCAAATAATCAGAAATTCTTCCAAAGACTAATTACATGTTAAAAGAAAAAAGTGGCTGGGAGTGGTAGCTCACTCTTGTCATTCTAGCACTTTGGGAGGCTGAGGTGGGACTCCTGCTTGACACCAGGAGTTTGAAACCAACCTGAGCAACATAGCAAGACCCCTGTTTCTACTAGAAGTAGAGAAATTAGCTGGGTGTAGTAGTGTGCACCTGTAGTCCTAGCTACTCAGGAGCCTGAGGCAGGAAGATCTCTTGAGGAATGTGAGGTTGTAGGGAGATATGACGCCACTGCACCCTAGCCAGGATGACAGAGTGAGAGTCTGTCTCAAAAAAATAAATAAATAAAATAAAAGATTTGAAGTGGAAGAAGAAATGATAAAGCTGCTGAAGAATTTTAAGCAGAGGATTGGTGTGAGCAGATTTTAGCAGGAATTTTGAGGATACATTTAGAAAGATAAGGCAAAGAGACAGAGTGGCTCATTATGAGGTTATTGTAGATGCTCCAATTAGGGATGATGCAGTGTGGCTGTTTCTGGTTGGATGGTGACTGATTGGGAACAAGAACAGTTATAAAGGACAGGGAGGAGTGTGAGATGACTATGGCTCAGGAAACTGGGTAGTGGAGGGTCTAGTTTTGGTGGAAGAAGGGCAGGTTCTAGTTTTGGTGGAAGAAGAGGAGCTCAATTTGGATATTTGAATTTGAAATGTACGAGATACTCAGGTGAAATCTGGAGTTTGGCAGAGAAGTCTGGGCCACACATGGATTTGGGCGCCATTATGATTCAGGTGGGAGTTGATACTGTAGGTGAGGGGAAACTTTCCCTTCCCTCCCTGCTCCCAACTCAAAGATCCACTCACAATTAAGGTAGGCTAATAAGAGAAAGGTTGATTTACCACGTGCATGGGGAGAATCACAGAGTGATTACCCAACCAGGGGTTGGGTACCTGTGGTGTTAGGGCCTCATGTGGCCGTCTGGATCCTAGAATGCAACCTTTTGACCAAATCCAAATTTTACAGAACAAATCCTCTTAATAAAGGGATTTTAGATCTTGAATGGCCTTTAAATCAAAATATTCTTTATACCAAGGAATCATATTTTGAGGGGAAATTTCCTGAGCTCCTTTAATACCATGATTGTGTATTTGATCAGAGAGAGAGTAAGGGGAGCAACGATTTGAGAACAGAACCTTGGAGACCCCAGACTGTGGAAGATGTTGAAGTCACATCATCATGTCCTCAAAACCCTTTTCTTCCTTGTTCTCTCACGCTGGCAGCATTCTCAGTATGTTGGAAGCCAGTATTGGGAGTCCTCTCTGACAATTATCTTTTCCTAATCCGTCACCAAGTTCTTTTGCTTTTTTCCTTTATATACCTTTCAAATGTGTGCTTTCTTATTTTTTTCCACTTGTACCACTGTTCTTTAAGCCATTGTTTTTAACCTATTGCAGTTTTTTCCTAACTTATCCTGTCTCCAGATTTTTCTCTCAGACTTTTGTCTTTTTAATATATTAGGGTTCTCTCTAAGATTTCAGATGACAAAGAGTTCTGCTTTTTAAACAAAGTGTGAAAGTATTCATTTATAAAAATACAGATCCTGGCATTCAAGGACCTTTGGAGGCTCTCTCTCATTTGTCTTTTTGAACATAAATCTCAGCATAAATTTTAGGCTCCTGCCACTCTGTGATATTCAATCCTCCTGAATTTTCATGTCTGCCTTTTTTTTAATGCTGTTACCTTCTTCACTGCTTCTCATTCCTGCAAAGGTCAAACTCAATAATTCAAGTCTCATTTCCTCTTTGAAGAAGAGGCAGTGTGTGTTGTATAAAGCTTTGTACAAATCCTGGTGTAGCTACCCATTATTTGTCTTGCTTCAGACAACTTACTTTTCTGAACTTATGATTCCTTTTTTGTAAAATTGACCATAGTGTGGGTTAATTAAGTGAAGTATGTAGCACAATAGTTATTTTTTTATTTCTGTCCCTTTAGGTCTTCTTATGCATTCGTTCATTTATTCATTGAACAAACATTTATTGATACTTTGGCACTGCTCTGGGCAGTGGGGCTATTGCAGTGAATGAAACAGACAAACTCATTGCCATTGTGGAGCTTAGAAGAATAGACAGATGATAAGATATTGATAAGATAATGATAGGTGCTAAGGAGAAAAATTAAGGGGGAATGGGAGACATAAATTATCAAGAGGTAGGGTGGAAATTTTAGACAGGTTGGATGGGGAAGCCCTCTCTGAGAAGTTTTCTCTGCAGGAATTTGGAAGCATGTGACATACTCTTAGTGCTCAGGCCTTGGCATGCCGTTTTTTTGTCTAGAGATACACATTTCATCAGCTTTGCTCCGAGCTTCACTATGGGCTCTTTGTAGTCCTCATCTCATTTTTATTGCAGTGGAAATATATCATACTGACAAGGAATTGATATAATATCAAAATATTAATATAATGGTAAATGGTGGAAAAGGCAAGACCTTCATGTCTAAGAGGAGGTTGGTGGAATTCTATGATAGTTAAATATTTCGTACTTGTTTCTTCTAATTTTTGGTAGTCTAGATGCTTAGGATTGCAAAATGAAAAACAGAATAAAGACAAGTCGTCTATATCAAGCATTATTAATTACTTTTTGGAGGTTTTGAATGAGGATGGTAATGCCTTTGAGTTTCGTGATAAAAACCGCCTCTATGGAGAGAAATTGCCCGAACTCAGAACTAACTGAAGCTTCAGTGCTCAGAGTGGAACGGCACTAGACTGGCCTTGGTAGGGTAGGGAGTCAGCAGCCAGTTTTATGCACATCATTTGTCTTTTTAATAGGTGTTTGCATGTCGGACTGAACAAAAATCAAGTAAAATGCCCAAGTTTTAGCATCATTGTTTGAACAGATCAACAAAATCAGATGGCTTGAATATGTAATTAACCGTTAAATTTGTCCTCCAGATTTTTTTTTAGCTTCCAGCATACCAGGCAGGAAATTGGAATCAGAAAGAACTCAGGATGTGAAACTCTTGTTTCTGGTTCAGTTTTTTCAAAAGAAAAGTTGTCCTGAGAAGAGTTAAATTTCTTGCCAATGGTGACATGAAAGCTATATTGTTGCTATTGCTTTTGTTTTGAACTTCAAAAAAAAAAAAAAAATCCACCAAACACTACACTTTGATTAGTTCTAGCAGCTTTTTTCTCCCTTAGGGGAGACTGTAGACTATAATTTCATCACAAAAAAAGGTGGTGCCTGAATTCTAACCAAAGTTTGAGTTTGTTTTTCCCTTGGGGATTTGATATTTTCTGTTTCATGACATTTTTGCCATTGTTAGACATACTTCTTTGTATTCTTGCCCTATATTCATCCCTCTAAGGGAAATTGTGTATTTTATCTTCTGGAAGGCAGGAATGCCTTCTGTTTTGGACAAGCCATTTAATTGTTCAAATAAATCCAACTATAGTGTAATAGACCAATCATTAGGAACTGGGCCATGTGGCAGCATTTAGATTCATGAGACCCAGATTCTCAGTTCATTCCAAGAAAGAAATTAAATACCATGGACAAAAAATGAATGATTTCTCCTCTTTACCCTCCACCCCTTCCCACTCCCCCCTTAAAAAATATTAAGTAGCATCCTAAAAACAAACAAAATGCTATTTGTTTCAATGTTTATGGTTTGCTTATTTATGGTTTTCTGAGTGGTAGTTAATAATGTGCTTACCGCCAAATAAAATATTAACAGATTGCTTTTTTGCTATTATTCTCTATTCTTTATAAAATGAGATATGCAAATAAAAGGGAAATGAAGACCCCACACTTTTTTGCCCCCTTTTCAGCCATTTTGATGTAATTCTATTTTAACTAATAATTAAATTTGTGTGTACATCATATTTTCTGGCAACAATGCCTTTTTTCCTTCATTTTTAAACCTGAATATTTATGCAAAAATACACCTCTGTATCTAAGTTGCTGATAATGAATTTGTTGAGGAGACTTTTTAACTGTGTCTCTGCAGAAGCGAATTCTCTCAGGTCTGTGCACTGCTGGAGAGAATGGGAAGCTCACTGGATTAAGAAGGTGACTGTTGGGTTTAGGTGGTTGAATGAATATAGTTTGGAGAATCGGCTCTTGTATTTTCATTTGCTCTGTGCAGTGGCAATAAGATGGGTACAGGTGGATAGACATGGGGCAGTGATGTGTGTTAGGATTCTGAGAGTGTACTTTAAGTCTAAAGTACTTGAGGCTAAACAGTTTTTGTATTTTTCCCGTTCAGAACTCTAAATTTCACCTCCTGGGATTATTCTTTGGCCAGAGAAAAGTATGGCAAGATCTGGACTTGAGTTCTTTGCAGAATAATTGGAAAGCATTTCCTTTTGGTCACTACAGTGCATAGAGGAATGTTTATACCTGGGATTATCTGGAGAGGCCTCGAAAGATCCATCCAGTAACTAGACAGGTGGTTATCAAAATTTAAACCTTCAAGAAATTAGGCAGGTGTTTTGTTTTGATCTCAGTAATTTTTCTCAGTTGTCAATTGTTGTGAAACATAGAGAAAAAGTGCTATCAACAGTCATCACTTCTGTACTGTAGTAGGCACTGTAGTGCTATTGTTTTGTTTCATTTTGTTTTTACAAGTGAAATGGAGAATGAATCACAAACAAGGAGAGATTTGTAAAGGCAAGGAAGGAGACGCTGCTTTACTGGTCTGGTTGTGGACGCTGACATTTCTTCATTAGTTCTTGAGATCTCCTGTTCACTATCTCAAATTAATTCTGGTAATCCTTACCTGCAGGCATAACCTTCAGAGCCTGGCCTAATCCAGCTAGAAATCTTGAAGCCATAGGCCCTCTTGCTCCCCGAATCACTAACGCGTACGCAATTATAAAATGGGAATTGGTTCATCTTTGGGAGTCTGGATTGAGAAGAATAGCTGATGAAGTTTAATTATCAGATCTATATGGCAAATAATCATAGGGGGTCTTTATGGATGAAAGCTCTTGAATTACAGAAATTTCTCTTGATTCTAGATTCTTCTTCAATTCTGTTTCCCACACTTGAAAGGCTTTAAAAGACAATCCTTTCCTCCAGTTGCCATAACTTCTGCACCTCACTTTTCTCTTGAAAGAGTGTTTCTATAATAGATGAGCAAGCATATTTTGAGTAAATATAGTAAAACATAAAACATTCTTAAGAATAATATACAAAATAATTTATTAAGCAAACAGAAGTAGACCAGTTTTGTGTTTTATTCTGATTAAATATTAAACAAGAATAAATGCATTCTAATTTTGTATTATGACAACATACATTTTATGTGGTTATATAAGGATGTAAAAATTTAATAATTTAAAAAATGCATCTATCAACAATATGAATGCCTGTGATGCCTAACTGTACATTAGATGAAAGTAAGTAATATTCTTCCAACAAGTAGAATTGGGGCACAGTAATTAACGTTGACTATCCTCAAACCAAAGAGAGTCATATTGACATTCTGGGTGTCATTGAGGCAAAACTATCTCAATCTGAACTGAGTGAGGAATCTTAGAATCTAGGAATTGCCAGGCCCTTAAATAGGAACCAGTTTAATGCAGGGAATCTGTTGCTTCCCTGTAACCAACAAAGGCATGGTGTGAGGGTCTTTGTAGATTAGAGAGACAATGGGTAAAATCTTAACTGGAAGAAAATAAAATCTGGCTATCAAGAGATAGAGTAGAAAAAGAATGAAAAAGATTGTCATTTGAGACCTTTCTCCCTCTCTTTTAGCAAATATTATTGAGCTCCTACCATATAGTAAACAGAGTTGTAGGCATGGGGTATAGGCAGTGAGCAAAACAGACAAGGCCTCTGCCTTCATGGAGCTTACATTTGTTATAGAAAGAGGGGAAGACAAGAAATAAATAAGCAGACCTGATTATGGGAAGTGCTAATAAATAAAGGTGCAGAGTGATGATGGACGTAGGCGTGAGTTGCTATTTCTTGTGGAAGGGTCAGGGAAGGCCTCTCTGATAAGGAAAGGCAGAGAAGGAAGACTGAACCGAGTAGACTGTGCAGGAGCATCCAGGAGAATAAAGAGAGGGTGGTATCCTGGAGGCCAAGAGTAGGAGGAAAGGGATCTACAGTTTTTGTCAAATGCTGCCAACACTTGGTCCTGCAATTATTCCATACCTCGAAAGTCTGTCTCTACCTTTCTTCTGTTCTTTGCCTCTTCCTCTGAGGTCCTTAGTTTCCATAATTAACTTGCTTTTATTGCATGAGCTTTTCTTAAGACTTTTTCCACAAATGTCTCTTTTGCTTACTTTTAGATGACTGTCTCCTTTTACAGGATGAACTATTTTTGTTGTGCATGTTTTTTCTTACATGTGTGTGTGTTAAAAAACATATATTAGCTCTTTCTATATGCCAGGCATTGTGCTGAAGGCTCTATATATGTGGTCTCATTTAATCCTTGTTAAAACGTTATGAAATATAACTACCATTACTCCTATTTTACTGATTAGGAAACTGATAGAGACGTTAAGAAATTTGTCCAATGTCACATAAATAGTGGCAGAGCTGTTTTTTGAACTTTGGTCTTTCTAATTTTAAAGCTTACACCCCTAAAGACAAGACATTTCTCCCTATGTCTCCCACTGCCTTCTTACCAAATCCCTACACTCCTAGATTTTTTCTAAGGACTTGATGGAGAGGCCCAGATTCTGGGATCTCCCACTATACCCACCGTACCTCTGTCCCCTCTGGGTTCCTCTTAAGAGTTGAAGCCCAGATTCTGGCATTTCCGTCTGCCTTTGTCCTAACTGACCAGGTGTGACTCCCAACTAGCCTTGGCCACTCCCCTCCCACTACCGTTTGCCTTGCTCGGGCTGATTCCCATTGTCCAGTTTTCTCCCTGTGTCTTCTGTCTCTACAGTTTCCTTCATATGCCCTTCATCTGTGTCATTTCTTTCTCTCATCCCCCCGCCTAGAAGTTCCATTTGTTTGGGATCCCAATCCTTGACTTAATCTGGATTTCTTTCTTGTCATTTATTTAACCGCAGTAGTGGAAATGCTCTTTGGTTATTTTATTTTACATTGAGAAAAGAATACGTTCTATGGCTTTATGAGAAGTTTTGTGAGCGTTCTGACTATTTTCTTATGTTTCCTCATGTGCTGCCTCATTTTGGAGAAAAGACAAATGTAGGCTGTCCTTGTTTTAAAAACAGGGAAAGTGTGCAACGAATTGTTCATATTTGCCAAATGAATAATAATACAACTGTTAATACTTAAAATGAGATTTTCCTGCTTTTAAGTCTTATTCTTTATAATAGGTGCCTCTTTTCCATAACTCAACTATACAAATATATTTTATAATTGATTGTTGAGTTTTGGACTTGATAATGGAATGGGTTGCTCCTCTGGAGAAATTTACCCTAACCCCCATCACATTGGCTCCCCCAATAAGTGCAAGAAGTCTCTACAGTATGGTAAGCTTCAGGTACAGTACAAGGAGGGGCTCCAGCTTTGTTTCTCTGCTATTCTCATGGTTCTTCCCTTTGCCACGTGCGGATTCGTCTTCAAATTGGCTCCAAGTCGAACATTAGCATGCCCTGCCTCGCAGCTTTCACAGCTGTGATATCCACTCAAGACCTCTAGGGGCAACAAAGGCCCACCTCTTCCTTGACTCTCCTATATAAAGCGAGTGAACCTTTGCCAGAGGATCCCCACATCTCATCAGCCTGAATTTTAGACACTTGTCTAAAGCCACATCTGGCAAGGGCATCAGGTCCAGCCTTCCATGAGACATGCTGCTGTCCAGAAGAACAAAATCAGGGTTCCTTTAAGAGGCAGAAATTTCGGGGGATATGAATTTGGATCGGCAGCCAAATTTTCAGTTTACGTTTGTCTTCTTCAGCATACACACAATATCTGCTCACCTGGCTAGATCATCCAGATCAAGCTTGCTGAACAGTACAGTGATTATCGATGTCACTAGCGCACCCACTTTATCAGTATGGATTAAGTTCTGCTGTAAGTAGCAAAGACCTAAAATAACAGTGGCCTCTACAAGATACACGTTTCCTCCTTACTTACAAGTCAGGATGTAGATGGGGCTGATATGACGACCTGTTCCACAGAATCCTTGGAATATAAGGCTCCTTCCAGCTCATTCTGTGGCTGAGTGATGGTCCAAAATGGTGGCCATTGCAGCCACTGAAAAGAGAAATGGACAACGTAGAAAGGAGACAAAAGGCTTAGACCAGCTATCTTTTTAGGAAGGTTTTAAGAAGCTACCACACAACACTTGTGCTTATATCTCACAGGGTAAAACTTAAAACCATACCGAACTGCAAGGGAGGACCAGAAATGTAGTCTTAATTCCGAGATGCTTAACTAAAAATCAGAGGAGAGTGATTATTGGCTATAACTTATAGTCTCTGCTGCACCTTCACAGTCTAATCACCTGAGTTAATTATGTTGGTGAACAGATGATCGATTACTTAGTATTTGGACTTTGTTTATCTCCATTTGTTCTTTGGCAAGCTGTGCCAATATCAGAAGAGTGATGTCCAGTGTTCTGGACTTAATAGATATATGACTGTTCTGTCTGGCATAGTAGCTATAAGTCACATGAGGCTATTGAGTTCTTGAAATGTGGCTAATACAATTTAGAAGCAGACTTTTTAATTCATTTAATTTAAATTAAAAACTGATATTTGATTCAGCTATTGGAAACTTTTAGTTATGTCTGGAACAACTTGAGTATGTGACTGTACCTTTGCAACTGAAATTTTATGAAATCTAAATACAGATAAAGTATTTCTGATAAACAATGTCTGAATTGAAGTGTACTCTACGCATAAAATGCAAACTGGATTTCAAAGATGATATGAATAAAATAATGTAAAATGTCTTAATTTTTTAATATGACTATATGTTTAAATGATATTTTGGCTATATTAGGTTACATAAAAATATTAATAAAATTAATTTCACCTGTTTCATTTTACTTTTTTATGTGGCTATTGGAAAATTCAAAATTATATATATGGCTTACATTATATTTCCATTGGTCAGCACTGTTGTAAAGCCTTATTTCTCAATGGAGGACATAACTCCATGTGCGAATGAAGAGACTTCTTAAGGTCTCCTGATTTCATAGGAAGCAGAAATTTCCAAGATGAGTACAGCTGGGTTTTACCTTTTTGTCGTATTATCTTGGCTGAATGCTAATCTTTTGTTTTTTTATTCCTATCTTTCTCTACTTCTTTTACACTGGCATAATCCTTTTCTCAGGCTGCCCTTTAACCCGGACTCTGCCTGAAATAAGACTCGTTATGTAATTGCTGTTTAATGATGACCATACTGTGTAATCTTCACGGGACGTACTTCATTGAATATGGTGTATCATTGCCTCTTTGATGCTTCATTAGCCTTTCTGACATTAATTTCCACATCTAATAGGGGTCTTTTCTGGACATTAGTTGTTTCTGAGATGATGGTTGAGCAGAGACCAAATCTTTTCTTGAAATTGCATGGAGTGTATTGTGTCCAAAATGTACCTTTTGATTATTATTTCATTTATTTTGGTATCTCTGATGAGATGGGAGAAAGTGGTAAGAATCCTATTCTACAAAGTACAAACTCATGTCCATTTTGACATCATTCGTCTAAATACCACGTTACAAGTTAACTGTAGAGCAGGTATTAGAAATTAAACAGATGCTTGACGTTTGAGGTTTTTGAATGTTTCTTGCATTGCCTAGCATTTTTGTTTGTTTTAAACCACTAACCATCTGTAAAGATCTTTGGCAAGGTGCTTCACCTTTTGGTATCTTGATTTTTCTCATCAATTGCTTCAGTATTACTTGCTTCACCTCACAAGACTGTGGTGCTCAGAGAGTATGATTTCAAAGGCTATTTGGCCACTTAGTAGCTATGTTATAGTAAGGTATTATCATTTACATAGACCTGTTTTCTTCTGTGAAATGAGAGTAGTATAATTTCCCACTTGCTCAATCGCCTAGGTGCAGAGTACTCTCTATTATTTGCACTAATGGAGAGAATCAATGTTGCAAATTTTCCCAAAAGGCATATCATTAGAAAATCATTCAGAAAATAATTCAGCATTCACATTTACATACGGGTCTGTTTTGAGTTCCAAGAATTCATAATTCAAATAACAAAAGTAAAAAAAAAAGCCTGATTTAGAAGAAAATAAGCTTTACAACTTCTCTGTTTTTCCCTTCACTCCCCACAGTCTGTTGTGGGACAGAAATGCATTTGTGTCTCTAACCCCAGTGCGGAGTTCTAGCTTAAAGCATTGTTGACTTATTGTCATAACATTTCAGACCTCTAGTCAGATAGGAACAGATGTTTGTTAAAAAGTCTTTTTCTTAGCTTCTATAGAAATTATACTACATACAAATTATACTAAGAAAATATGTAATGAAATATTATCAGTATACATTTGAAAGCAGGTTTGCTGTGAATCACCTATTGCAGGAATAATTTTGGATTGTCCTGAACAGAGCACATAGAAATGCAACAGATGTAGACGTCAACACCCAGCCTTTTCCTTTGTTTATATACTACTTTTTAAAAACAAAAAAATTGAGGAATAGGTTCTTTGGCATATTCTTTTCATAGAACTCTTTGTGATCAAGGTGTTTTTTCCGGAAATACCTCAAATTGGTTTTTTAGTTTATTGAAATGTTGGATTTTGGTGTTTATTGGTTATGTTATTTCTATTTGGAGAAAATTTCCTCTTTACTGAGTGGAAATATCTGGTAGCATAAAACAGTCTGTGGAAATCTTTGGAGGCGCATATATATATATGTATATTTTATTAAATTATCTTATTTTCTTCAATTCTAATAGGCTATAACTCACTCTGAATTGTTGTGTATCTGTCCCACCATTATTTTCACATTCCCTGGTGGACATGATCTTTGTAAATGACCAAAACATTTCAGTACAGCTTCTCTCTCTTCCTCCTCTCTCCCTCTCTCCCTCCTCCCCTCTCTCCCTCTCTCCCTCTCTCCCTCTCTCCCTCTCTCCCTCTCTCCCTCTGCCTCTCCCCACTACCATGTTCACCAGTTCTCTCCTAGTCTGGAAAAGAGAAAAGCCCTAGAAGTGGGAGTCTAGCAGACAGGGTGGGCTAACAGTTTCTGCCTTCTTCTCTCTTCTGCTCCATGAAGACAGAGAATAGCTCTCCTGTGCTCTCTTCAGCTACAGTAGCAGCTGTGGCAGCTGCTGTATCTTAAGGTGTGATCATGTGGCCTTTGCCATTTTGCCAGGATGTTGCCTAAAAATAGAGCTGGTGGTGGAGTTAAGCCACATGGCTTCCTGAACATCTGGGACTTGTGTCTATTGCCAGCAGAGGCTTGGCACCAGAAATGCTCTATCCCAAATTTTTGTTTCACAAAAGCCTCCAGACCATCTCTGGGGCATGTAGGCAATCTAGTCCAGATCCTGCACCTGCCCACCCAGCTGGTCACCAGTTTTACAGGTTCACATTTTCCAGTACTTCCGTTGACTATATAACCTTAATCGGGTGACTGCATTCCTAAATGGCAGTGTGTATCTGTGTGTGCGCATGTATGTTTGTGTAAATACATGGTTCCTCTGTATAAACATAGAGGTGGTATCTGGTATCATAAACAAATTTGTATCTATGGAATGTGTATATATGTAAAGTTTCTAGAGTTTTGCTAAATTGGGTCCAGCATGATGCTGACACATTGACTTTTATGAAGTTAGTTTTTATTAAAGTCTGCAGGTTATTCTTGTACTGGCAATGGCTTTGATTAAGCACTGTATTAGGGTCATATCCTCGAATAACAGCATTTCGAAATCCCTGGCTGTTTTTGAAAGAATTGTGATTAAAGTTCTGGCTGTTTTCCCATGATTACTAATGTCTGCTGAGGGTTGAGTTTCCCCGGTTGTTATTGGCGATTGAGTTGTGTGGCAGCCCTTGTGCTTTCTTGCCAATATCAGTGGCATTCTCCAGGGGGAAGTGATTTTGCATTGAAATGCGAGAACTAAAAGCTGTAACAAAATTAACATGGGGTCTAGGGTTTCTGATGTGACTACAGAGCGAGAATGGGAATGTTTCCTAAAGCCTAACTGATCTGTGATTGAATTTCAGACTAAACAAAGCTGCCATGATGAGAAGGTAGAGAAACCCATCTAAAAGAGATTATGGATGAACAGGTTGAGAAATACGATATGGCAGGGCTAAGTCTAGACAATCATATATTTCGGCTTCAGCTGGGCCTTTCTTCTTGACAGGTGTGTTTTGTGCCTTGGCATGAGCAGCACACTTGGGAAAACCTGTGTTGTTAGGAATGGTCTCTTTGCCTGCCGATGGGAAATGGAAAATGAGCTCATTTCTTATGCATGTAAAGAAGTGTGTGTGTGTGTGTGTGTGTGTGTGTGTTGGGTGTCAGGGGTGTTTCGCTAGGTTTTAAGATGTATTGTAGAGTTACAGTTGCCTCAGAAAAAAAATCCATTATTGGATATCTACTTCTACTCGAGTTACTGTTATAATCTTTTCAACATTGAAATAGTATGCCAGATTTTAGAAATTAAGAATATTGAATATGAGGCCTTTTTTTGGTTGCTACCAACTTAAAATTCTACATAATTTTATTCTTTTGCTGATCTTTTACTTTTGGAAATTTTAGAAGTTGGGTATTTATTCTCCACCTATGTATGTTATAAAGGCCTTGAGGGAAGGGCATTGTATTATTATCTTCGACTTCTGTTTTCTCTCCCTGTGCCATACACAAACTAGTTTTGTAATGTCTGTATTGATTTAGAATTTACCCTTTGTGCTCTACAAAAAATAATTTATAAACTCAAATGCATTGCCATGCACGTATCCAAATACAGTCATGCGTCACTTAATGATGAGTGTATCTTCTGAGAAATGTGTTGCTAGGGGATTTCGTCATTGTGTGAACATCATTGAGTTGTACCTGCACAAACCTAGATGGTATAGCCTACTGTACACCTAGGCTATGTCGTATGGCCTATTGCTCTTAGTACTGTACTGAATACTGTAGGCAATTGTAAAAAAAGAGGTAAGTATTTATATATCTAAACATAGAAAAGGCACAATAAAAATGTGGTATAAAAGATAAAAAATGGAACTTACTCTATGAATGGAGCTTGCAGTACTGGAAGTTGCTCTGGGTGAGTCAGTAAGTGAGTAGTAAGTGAAAGTGTAGGCCCAGAACATTCCTATACACCACTGTAGACTTTATAAACACTGTGCACTTAGGCTACACTAAATTTATAAAAAATATTTTTCTTTCTCCAATAATAAATTAACCTTAGCTTACTATAACTTTTTTACTTTATAAAATTTTTAATTTTTTTAAAGTTTTGACTCTTATAATATCACTTAGCCTAAAACACAAATATATTATATAACTGTATAAAATATTTTTTATATCCTTATTCTATAAGCTTTTTTCTAATTTTAAAATTTTTATTTAATTTTTACTTGTTTTGTTAAAAACTAAGACACAAACAGACACATTATCCTAGGCCTCCACAGGGTGAGGATCATCAATATCACTGTCTTCCACCTCCACATCTTGTCCCACTGGAAGGTCTTCAGGGGTAATAACAGGCATGGAACTGTCTTCTCCTATAACAACAATGCTTTCTTCTGGAATACCTCCTGAAGGACCTGCCTGAGGCTTTTTTATGGTTAACTTTTTTTATTTTTTGTAAGTGAAAGGAGTGCACTCTAAAACAACAATAAATAGTATAGTATAGTAAATACATAAACAAATAACATAGTCATTTATTATCATTATCAAGTATTATGCACTGTACATAATTGTATGTGCTAGACTTGTCTAAGACTGGCAGCGCAGTAGGTTTATTTACACCAGCATCACTACAAACGTGAGTAATGTACTGCATGAATTACAACCTTAGGGCAGCTACAGTGTCACTGGGCAATAGGAAATTTTCAGCTTCAGTGTAATCTTTTGGGACCATTGTTATATATCCTGTCCATCACTGACCAAATGTCTTTATAGTGCATGACTGTGATTAAAATAATCTCACCTTGAGAGAGTTCTGAACCTAACACACTTGACACCCTTGGTCCTTCGACACCCTTGGTCCTTCTCACTCACCTCTGGTTTCATATTTATACTACACTTTGGGGGCTGATTTCAAGATAGAATCATGGATTTCTCTAGCCTTAACATCTGCTCAGCTTTCATACGTTGTTAGGTATTGATATAGGAAGACAAGAGAACAGCAGGTTGGTAGGGCCTGTTTATGTATGAACTTTAGAGACTAGTTTGTCGATTATTTGGCAAATATTTTCAAAGTACCCACTAGTTCAGACTCTGTTTTAGGTGCTTGAGATACAAGAGCAAATAAAAAAAAAATTCCCGAAATCTTTTATTATTTTTGTATTATTTTATTTTGAAATTTTTAATTAAGGTAACATTCATATAATATTCATCATCTTACAAAGTTGTACAATCATCACCTCTATCTGATTGTAGAACATTTTATCACCCTAAAAGGAAACCGCTATTCATTAGTAGCCACTCTCTATCCCTCTTTTCCCCACCTGCTGCAGACCACCAATCTATATTCTATCTCTATGTATTTGCCTATTTTGGACATTAAGTGTAAACGGAACCATATATGTGGCTTTTGTGTGTCTGGTTTCTGTCACTTAATTAACATCATGTTTTTAAGGCCCATCCACATTGTAGCATGAATCAGGACTTTATTCCTTTTCTCTGAGGTAAGGATGACTATTGAAGGAGCAAGCAGGGGATTGCAGGTGGCTCAGAATTTGGTTTTGGACATAGTACATTAGGGTCATGCTTATTGGAATTTCAGTGATGTTGCACAGTTAGTTGAAAATACAAGTCGGAGGTTCAAGAGAGAAGTCTGGATTAGAGTTATGAGTTGAGGAGTCATTAGCATATAGATGGGATTTAAAGCCACCAGGCTCCATGAAATCTTCTCAGAGTGTAGACAGAGCAGGGAAAGGGTTCAGGAGTTGAGCCCAGGGACATGCAAATGATAAAAGGTCAGAAAAATGAGAAGGAATTAGCAAGAAAAGCCTGCAAGGACTGGCTAGTGTGTTAGGAGGAGAATCAAGAGAGTACAGGGTCCTGGAAGCCAAGTGAGGAAAACATTTCAAGAAAGGAATAATGGTTAGTTGTATCAACTGATGCTGCTGTGTCTAATAAGAAAAATGGGCCGGGTGTCGGTGGCTCACATCTGTAATCCTAGCATTCTGGGAGGCTGAGGCAGAAGGATCACTTGAGCTCAGGAGTTCGAGACCAGCCTGAGCAAGAATGTGACCCCCATCTCTATTAAACATAGAAAAATTAGCCGGGTGTTATGGCACAGGCCTGTAGTCCCAGCTACTAAGGAGGCTGAGGCAGAAGGATCACTTCAGCCCAGGAATTGGAGGTTGCAGTGAGCTACTATGACGCCACTGCATTCTAGCCTGGGTGACAGAGTGAGACTCTGCCTCAAAAAAAAAAAAAAAAGTGATAATAATAATAAGAAAGATGAGGAGTGAGAATTGTTCATTGACTCAGATCATTTTAAGAGGGTGGTTTCCACACCACCATCAACAAGAGTGAGGTGAGGGCCTTAGAGCTTCCTGACAATTCCCGTGCTCCTGAATCCCCCACAATCTTCCAGCCTCACCTCTACTGTCTAGTCCATCTCATGCCCTTTCTCTCACTCTTGTCACTTACCACAAAGAGCCCAGGGCTCCTGGCTCTATACCATCTCCATTTCCCTCCTTTGTGCAGTATCTGAACTTCCCTGTCTCATTGTTGCAAATCCTTTGTATTCTGAATATCTTCAGGGAATGTTCCCTTAACCTTCTTCCTAGAGCAGTTAGAATTAAAACACATCTCACCCTTGAGAGCCCACTTCCCTTGCTGCTGTTGTGAATGGTGGCTCTTCTCAGTCCTGTTCAGAGATGTGATAGATGTCTTCCTCCTCCTCCTTTGCGTCTTCCAGACCATTTCTTCCTCTTCTCCCTAAACATTTCCATACCTTCAGATTATTCTATGTTATTATTTTTTGTTGTATTAATAGTTATTTACAGTTCCTAGAATTGTTCCACCTTTTCCTAGCTATAGATCATGCAGTGTGTATTTGCTAATAATAATTTGTTTTCCGAATTTGGGCAAGTATCAACGTTACAGCCTGGCTTCAACGTAGTTTACAATAGTAAGGGCAGTTTTTGAGACCAGTTTTTCTGAGACACTAGTAAATATGGAAAATGACAAATGCATTAATCAAGCTCCTGCTGTACGGGCCTGATGTGAAAAGCATGAATTTTAAGTAGTTTATATAGTTGAAAGGAGAACTTAACACATGTGTCTGACAAGCTGATCAAATGATAAAGTGAAGGAAAATTGAGCCTCCACCTTTTGGGCAGCCAGTGAAGGTAAAGGCACACAGCAGTTTTCTGTGGCAGATGGAATGTGAACAAGTAATAAATCAGGTTTTGTAACATTGCAGAACAACTTACGTCAATGCATGTGGTGTTGGATCTCAGACAAGATAGTTTGGGGAGTAAAAATAGCATTCATTAGAAGGACATAGTACCTAAGCATCATCTGCATAACAATATTTAAATTCATTTCACAGCATCAAGCTCAGAAATTTAGTAAATAAAGAATTATAACACAGCAAAAAAGAGCCTTCAAGATCTCCATGGAGTTGTACATAAAAGAAATCAGAGTGAAATTGTGCTACCAAAAGCATTCTGTGATCATTCTAATATCTCATTCTCTGTTGCATTTTAAGAAGATCAGAAGACTATAATTGTTTTATAGACTTCTCATAAGAAGCGTTAAAAATAGACATGCAGATTATTATAATAGACAAATTTATATCAGTGCTTGCATGTGTGACACGGTCTTCCCTTTTGTGCACCGAGTGATATAAAATGGATCATGGCATGAAATTACATACCCCTTAAATATAAAAATTTTAGACTTTAGAAAAGCGAACCAGCATGGCTCTGAAATTTGAATTTTTACTATTTGCCAAGTAAAGATGTGGAGGGAGAAAGCAAGCAACAATTGATATCATTAAATAATTTTAATTCATGTTTTTGACCTTTTTTTAAAGCTGTAAGTGGAGTTAGAAAATTTTCTTTTAAAGGTTTTTTTGAAATCAAGCACTATTTAGAAGAATATGCTTCAACTTGAAGATGTTCAGAATTTCATAGTAGAATTTTTCTGGGAGTTTGTTTTAAGCTAGACTCTTGGGTTTTTAGTTTAATATGGAACACTTTAATCTGAGTTTCAGCCTTATTTTTTGTTGGGTAAATGGAAACTAGTAATGAAAATACATTTTCCCTTGAATAAGCAGAAGGATGAGTCTAATGAATATCTTCTCTCATATGCCTCGGAGGTATCTAGGTTAACAATTTGTATGATTCCCCCACTTGAGCTTGTGGTCATTTCTTCCTGCCTTCTCAGAATGGTTTTATATGTATTATATGTATTTATATGTATTATTTGTTCATTATATTATTATTATTATATCATTATTATTATATGTTCATTAACTGCTCAAAACTTTTAAGAGATGTAGGCATTATACTGAAATAGGAGATAAAAAGACCTTCCCTTCAAGATAGCCACAGGACCTGGGGAGGAAGAGGGCGACATATTTAACTGTTTCAAAAAGCACTGAAAATATTAATGAAATAAAACATTACAGTATGAGATATGTGAACCTAGTTTGGCAAACAGTAATATGCTCTGGGCCCAGAATTTAAAGATTTTCTCCAATTATAGTAAATTTGTCACTGACTTCTTACCCACTTGTGATGTTTTACCTTCATCCTGCTTTATATTTGGAGAGGTGCTGTAAACATATGTTAAGTCAGGTTATTCCTTTAGTTAGGTTCTTTGGAGACCATTTGCCTCGCTCCCCCTAGCAACTGTTGTGAAGCCTAATGCTTCTGACTATGCACACTGAATGTCATGCTATCAAGTCTCCTACTTTGCCTAAATCATGGCTTACCGAGTGCACACCATTTGCCAGGCTTGTAATCAGCAAAAGGAATCCATATGACTAAAGGGAGGTGTTTTACCTTGAAGGAGTTTATGTTAATAGGAGAACAATTAACATTATAAATATGGTGATACAAGTTGATTATCCTGAATCCAAAAATCCAAAATCCAAAATGCTTTGAATTCTGAAATTGTTGTAGCACTGACATGATGCTCATTGGAAAGGAAATGCTCATTGAAATATTTCGGGTTTTAGACTTTCAGGTTTGGGATGTTGAGCCAGTAAGTATATAATGCAAATATTCCAAAATCCTAAAAAATCCAAAATTGAAAATACTTCTGGTCTCAAGCGTTTCAGATAAGGGATATTCAACCTATAGTTATTTGTGCAAGGTCAAAAAAGAACCCTGGGAAGGCCCTGTGGCTTTCTAAGAGTACTTTTGAATTGGAGAGCACTAGCCATAGTTATGGCCTCAGTAAAGCTTTATTATTACCCTTCAGTTGTTAAATAATGATAAAAATGAATGTAGTATTCAAACATGTTACAACAGGGTTTAGTCTTACTAAAGACGCTAGTGGATCCAGGGAAAATTAATAAATGGTTGTTATCTGTTTTAAATATAACTGCTGTATTTCTGGAAGCCTTATTTATTTTTTGGAAGAATTTCAAACAAACACAACATTTGAAAAAACAGCATACATAGGACTTCTATATGTTCATTTCCCACATTTAAAAGTTTATGTAGTTATCAATATTTTACTATATTTGCCTCATCTATTTTATTTTCCTTTTTTATTCTCTGCTAAAGCATTTTAAAGCAACTTTCAGACCTCATGTCATTTTACATGCCCGAATATGCATCTTTAAAACAGAAAGATACTTTCTTAGATATCCACAATTCCAACAATTGTTTAATATTGTCCTGAGCCCCATGGAAGTGTTGTGAACTCTAATTATATATATTTTGCCTTCATTTATGGTTCACCAATTTAAAGGAGGTGATAGAAAATACATAATTTTTATTATATGAAATTATTTATGAAAATACAGAACTTTCCCACATTATTTTATATGTGGACTATTTCTATACTTAAACTGAACTTGCAGTTGTTCCAGGTCTTGATTCAGGTATTTATACCAAATGATTTTTTGGCTTTTGTGAATACAGCATACAACAATTGCATGTATATTGTGTCTGCAGTGAGTTGGAAAATATTAGTAATTTTCTGATATTATTAATTCATGATAGCTCCATTTGCCCTACTCTGTCTCTGTTATGTGATAAGCATAGAGAATATGTAGAAACCAGCTGAAGAGAAACATTAATAGAAGAATATTTTTCTATGAACAGCACCTCTCACATTGATTCATAAATACAAATTTATATATGTAAATATAGTTATAACCAAATGAGAAAAACCTATATTTAAAGAAATGCTGTCATTGCCTTACATGTGGTTTTATTCTTGGTGGGGGAAGACGATAAAGTTATATATTAAGAATCGTGAGAATAGTTATAGACTCATTGGTGCACCAGAGCTTGCTGGAGCTGATTGTGCACGCCTCCTCAACATCACGTTGGTGGCTTGAAATTGGCCGTGATGTGTGTAATTTACACTACAGAAATCAGCAGGTGCCACAAATCATGACTCCGGCCCCTCTCAGAGAACTGGTTATTAAACGCTTACCAACACACTAGTAGTTTATAGTCCATGAAAAACTTTTTACCTGTAAAATGAGGGGCCTGAATGCTGCTTTCTTGTACTGTACTCTTAATCTTTTTAAACACTGTTCACATTGCTTTATAATCACCTCTTTAATGTGTGTAGCATTCCTTTTTGTTCTTGCTGTAACTCAACATAGCTAGATATAATTAAACATGTTGTAAGTTTAATTCCCTTTTTATGATCCTGCATGACTGTGATAGATTATAACAGTGAATTCATTAGGGATGTTGACTACTATTGCAGAATCCTTGGTGATGGTCTCTGACTTAATAATATTTATGGGTTTAATCCCAGGACATTTTTTATGAAATCCCAGAATCTCACTGTTGGAATTGATTTTTACCATCCAATCAATGCTCTAAATCCTCTTTATGAGACCACAACAAATGGTCATCAGCTTCTCTTAGGAAAAACAAACAAAGGATCTTAAGTTACAAGGACGAAACTGTCTCTGAAGATAATCATTACTTTTTCATGCCCTTCTAATCCTTAGTAAGTTTTTCTTTTTATAAAGCCAGATCTGCCTGTTTGAAGGTTCTAATCTATTAATACTGTCTTCTAGGAACATGGAATATAATTTTAATTCCTTTTATGCCATGTAGCAGTTTATATATCTCACAGCAATAACCATATTCTTCCCCACACTTCTATTCCTCTAACCTAAACAGTATTCATTTCTTCTATTATTTTTTCATACCCTAGAATAAAACTATGAGAATTAAATCTGCTTTCCTCTAAGGATTCAACTCTTATAGCTTCTTCATAGCAAGGATTAGCAAAACACACAACACTGTTTTTATACTATAGTAACTAACATTTATAATGTCCTTTGCAATAATTTTACAAAGAACTTCATAAGCATATATTTGTCCTTTATAATAAATTCTTGAGGAAAAGGAAGATATCATTATGCCGTTTGTAGATAAGTAAATAGAAGTTGGAAAATGTGAATGCCTTGGGTAAGGGCAGACATATAGAGATCAAATAGTGAAGTTGGAATTTGAATGTAGATCTTTCTGGCTCCAGAAACCCTACTAATTTATTGAATCTGGGATCTCTGGTCATGAGACTATCTGTATAACCCCCTGGAATTCAGTAAAATTTTGTCTTCATGTGTATGTGTGTTTTTCTAAGTAGAGAATTCGTAATCTACATCAAATTCTGAAAGACTTTTCTGACACTATATAGGTTAAGAACCATGACCATGTTGCTGGCT
This sequence comes from Cheirogaleus medius, assembly GCA_008086735.1. Lineage (NCBI taxonomy): Eukaryota > Metazoa > Chordata > Mammalia > Primates > Cheirogaleidae > Cheirogaleus > Cheirogaleus medius. The sequence continues at coordinate 12,309,633 of VBSM01003176.1, read as the reverse complement.
TCTGTGAAGGATCATTCAGCACGTAATTATTTAGAGGTAGAATCTTTAATAAATAAAAGATTTGGCTTTACTGGCTTCCCCACTTGTAGAGATACAACACTCATAGACATTTGTATCATCGGGCAAAGATGCCTTCTAGGCTGAACCACCCAGCTGCATTATATGAATATGTAATAAATATTCTACAGTTTTTAGATCCAACCAGATGACATATATTCAAATATGTCTATATATAGATGTCTCTCTGTGCATATATATAGAGAAAGAATAAACTTTATACTTTTATTTTTTTGTATGCTATATTGTTTTCTGCTCTCAAATTTTAAAATTTAAAAAACGTTTATTGCTTGATAAGCAGTAGGAAACAAATTTGGAAAAAATAAACCTGGTTTATGCAACTTGCCTTATACTTTATGGTTACATCTCATTTAATAATATTGCATTTTTGTCAGAATTTAATGTGTGCTATCACTTTATTTCTCTCTGATTATTTGGAGTGAGTCTGAGTTTTTTTGTTATGTAATAAGCTTAAAAGTGTTCTGAGACTCAGGTATTAGCGTTAGGTTGGAGGAGTCCCATTTGAAGCGCTGAGAAGGCTAGAGTGGGTGTAGATGTAGGAACATTTGTTTTTCTAGAAATGGGAAGGTGAAGGATATTCAGGTGCTTAACATTTATTTTCTCTATTAAGTAAGAAATGAGGTTACCTGGTAAGAGTAAGGAAGAAAGTCATGACACTGGGATTGGAGAATGGAGAAGGGATGATATAGTTGTTTTAGACAGTGGGAGAAGGAATTATCTGGACAAGTGCAGTTGACTTGTGAGGTGGTATCAAAGGGCTCATTTTAGTTCTCCAATGTGCCCTGTTTGGGGACTCTCTTCAGCAGTGCTTGAGTGTAAACACAGACAAGGCAGGTCATCGGGCTTCTCCAGTGTGGGCTTTTACTAGACCAGCATGATAAAAGGGCAGAAGGATGAGCAAAAGGATTGGCAAGAGTGTGCTTGGCAGTATGCACCATGGAATATTGGTTGAATAAGGAGGAAAATAGAAAATAGAAAAGGTGATGATGAAACGGGAGAAAGAAAAAGGGGCAGTAGATTGGAAAGCATGATAGGGTCAAAGAAGATTGTGGGAGGAGAGTGGGCAATTTGTAGTTAGAGCAGTAATAGATGGTATTAAGATTTGGGTTGGGACTGAGGGAGTAGGTGACTGTCGCTGGTTGGATTCTCCAGAAGCAGACACTGAGGCAGAGACAAAGGTGCACGATATCTGTTGAAAGTCACCATCTATGATAGGAAGTGGGGCAGGAGTAGGATTTGGCAGAGAGAGAAGTTAAATGGAAGGCAGGCTCCCCAGGGCCTTGGGCAGCGCAGCAGGGATCGATAGAGTGGGTCTTGCACATCTGAATTATCTTTCATTGGTCTGCAATAGCTGGACTTTATACTCTTGCCACTGCATCACTAGATATGGGCACACTTGGGAGGGGTGAGACCTCCAGAGAAGAGGCTTTGCAATGAGGCTGATCGTGAAGTTGCTGACAGCTGTAGACACGGATAGCACTTCCTGCAGCTGAAGCAACCCCTTCCTTGAAGCAGATCCTGGATGGTGGCTCTCTGGGTTCATCACAGTGGGCGAAGTGGAATGAAGGGTGTCATTGAAATGAAACTGTCAAAGCCCTTAGAGGCTCCTATGTTTGAAAGGCCATAAACATGAATACTGAACTCATCCTCCTAGATGTTCGAAGAACCTCAGGGAAAAAGATTGTGAGTCAGGAAGCCAAGGTTAGTAGATGGTAGCTAAAGAAGAGAGGATGGCACAGCACAATGGGACAGGCTCTACCATGCCAGGATTAAAAAGATATATATTATTATTCAAATGCTGGAGATGGAATTGTCTGGAAGCTGCTTTGAGCTACTACTCAGTGTGAACTTCCCGTTCTCCCGACCGTGAGAGAGGAAATAGCCAAGGAGAAAGGCCTGTGGAGAAGGCACACCAGAAGATGATTTCACGAAGATGCGTGCTTCCAAACCAGTGCCGCATGATGAGAAAGAAGACATAGAAGCAGTGCCGGAAAGCAAATTAACATTAGCAAATCTGGCAGAGAGGTTCAGATCATTTAAGGCTGCTTTTGACTTCTTTTATGACATGGACCCTCCTATGGTATGGGCACTGAGTCTAAAGCAAAAGGTGGAAGAAGGATTGGTACCATATGGAAACATTTTTAGAGAAATGAAAAAGCAAAAAAGTCAGGCAGAAATTACGACAAATTTGTGTAAAGTCACACCAGGTGTGCCTGCCTCGCCGGCCTCCCCTTCCACCTCCTCCAGTACTTCTTCAGCTCCTGAGACGGCAAGACCAACACCTCCTCGCAATGAAGACAATGAGGATGAAGACCTTTATGCTGATCCACTTCTGCTTAATGAATAGTAAATATACTTTCGCTTCCTTATGATTTTCTTAATATTATTTTCTTTTCTCTAGCTTACTTTATTGTCAGAATACAACATAAAATATATATAACATACAGAATATGGATTAATATTAATCAACTGTTTGTTGTTAGTAATACTTCCAGTCAACAATATAGGCTATAGTAGTTGTTGGGGATGCCAAAGATATACATGGGCGTGCAGGGGGTGGACATCAGTGCCCCATACCCCAAGTTGTTCAGGAGTCAGTTGTATTTTTAATTTAATCTGCCTCCTGTCTTTTTGTTTTAATCTCTCCTCGGTTCTCTTTTGCTGGGGTGGTGCTTGACTGTTGAGATAAAAAATGTTTACGCTGAAGCTATGTTCCACGGGCCATTAATTTCTAGGCCTAAGTTGCTCTGTCTAGTATCTTCAGAGCCTTTTTTGCTGGTAACCTCTACCTCTCTCTGCTTCCTCCTGAGTTAAATTGAGAAGTACATTTTATTTTAATAAAAGCCTTGTCTATATTTTAGACTTTTGATAAATGACGTTTAAAAGCAGAATCACTAATCTTTAAAGAAATACAAAGAAGTATTTTTCCAGGAAGAGGAGGTAATAGTAATTTTATATGATGTATTCAGAAAATGTTTATAAGTAGCTCCTTTGTTCTGTGATTGAGTCACTGTTTTGGATCAGCCAAGTGGAGTAGTTATTGAATACCAATATTAGGAGTTCTGTATTTCCTGTTAGCTTTCCCAATCTGTTTTCTTGTACTATTAATATTGAGCTTCTTGGTATAGGAACAATGTCATATTTTCGTTTCCAAATAAATGTAACTTCACATTACTCCCCTGGGTTTTATTGTGCTTACATAAATTGTTTTCCAAACTCAAGAACAGCAGTTTTGTCTTGTTGGAAGCCTTTTTTCTTCTTTTGCTATATTTTATAACTTTGTAATTTTGGGTGTGTTCTTTTTTATACCCTAATCAGTACATGAGCTCCTTGAGGTCATGGACTGTGTCTATTGCTTATGTTTATTTCCCCATGAACCCATTCCTAGTCACAAAGATGCTGAGTTACTGATTATAGATTATTGAATTCAGTATATTCCTATTCATTATATTTCCTTCAGCATTGCCTTTTTAAAACTATTGATTGGATTTGAATACAGTTCAGATACATGTTTTGAGGTAAATAATTGAGAAACATTTTAGAATAAAATTTCGCAGACCTTCCATGAATTTTGCACATTTTATTTCTGCATTGGGGAATTCTTGTGACAATCACGGCAGGATCTAAGATGTTTCCCATAAAAGAAAGAGAGTATAAAATAATCATAATTAGGTTAGGTAAAAATGTCAGCCCAAAATGATACCAATTATTTTTTTCTTAAAGCATAACTAATATCCCAAAGCAAAAAATACAGTTTATTCTCACTAAAAATTTCATTAGAATTATTACATATATCTCCATGATTATAATAATTGGAATAAATTTCTACTTGATAAAAATTGATAAAAGTGCCACTATACTATCTCATGCAATATGAGAAAAATGTACATAAAACCAATAGGAAGAATGTATTATAAAGGAAATTTTATGATCTAGGAAATCAAAATTCATAAATAGAAGAGTTTCTCATGAGCATAATCTGGTTCATTCCCCTTATTTTATTAGCAAGAAATAAAAGACTCAGAAAGGTTAAACAACTTACTGAATGCCGTATCTTTGATATCAGAGTTAGAAAGAGAACTTTATTCTCCTAATATCTGATTTTGTGATCTATGTTAAGTTGCATTTCATTACATATTACTATACTCCAGTGTATCAAGGGAACTGATAACATTTAAGCAAAGCTCTAAATCTGCTCTATGTATTTTTTATTATTTTTTGATTATTTTATAGTGGTTACCCTAGTTTGGTTTACAATGCAAATTGATTAAAAACATAAAAATAGTAATAAGGATATCTGAATAGAATCCAAAGATACTTGCACTTTGAATAATTGAATTTTGAAGTGAAGTTATTTGTAGACTGTTCCGTAAAGAGAGGATTGTGTAGACAGTTCTCTTTCTGGCAGTATGACTGGACCTTCATTGATCCTTCCATGAGAAAACAAAAAATGCTTGGTAAAACATTTAGAAATGTGTTTCAATTGTTTTGATGAACTGGCAAGAAAGTTAGGATTACTGATACATAAAAGAAAATAAATAAAAGGGCTACAGAGAGATATAGAGAAAATATTAACAGAGTTTTCACCCTAAGGGTATTTGCCAAACCCAAGGAATTTGCAAGGCACAGGAGAACAGGAACAAGCCCAGGATCTATCCAACTTGGGGAGTCTGAACAGAAAGGACCCCTAGATTTCACTAAAGTATATGGGTCATCTAAATATATCATCCCTTTCCTGTAATCTCCCCATGTTCTATAAGAGACTGAAGGAAAATTGGCCACCTTGACAAAGAGCAAGGAGGAAAAGCATCCCTGAGGAATTCATAACCAGATTTATTGTCAAAATATACATCCTCTGGGTAGTGTGGGAACATTTCAAAGTGAGAATTTGGTTCAAAATGGATCCCAGGTTGGTAGTTCCCTTAAACGGACTAGCAGAAACTATTACTAACATTTTCTGATGGAACCTACTTTCAAACCAGGTCTTCAACAATTGCTACAGAAAAATGTCTGAGGAATATAAGCTTATGTAACACACACACACACACACACACACACGCACACACACGATACACAGGGAAAAGGGAACCAGGATTCAGCAGAGGTGAAAAATAACCAGATCAGCAAAGACTTCTGATACTGAAATTATCAGACACATAATACAGGTTTATTTTGCAATGTAATCTTAATAACCTTTTGCCATAATGATTCCTGTCTTATTTATCTCTTGCCTTATTGTATATCTTTTTATTGGCTGCATGATATTCCATTTATATATGTATGTGTATTTGTATATATATTTGCTTATTTAATCAATTCTCTGTTTTGCATTTTAAGTGTTTTCTTAAAGTTTAATATACCATTCTATGGTGAACATTCTTATTACTAAATCTTAAGTTTACCCATGTTATAATTTTTTATTGAGGTTGGGAGTAAATTCCTAGAACTGGAATTTGGGGATCAAATAATATGTGCAATGTTAACACTTTGAGTATGTGCTTTACAGCAGTCAAGACTGATCGAATGGCCTGTAAAAACTTTGAGGATACATATAAGCATGCCAGACAAATGTGGAGCAAATAGGTGTATGGCTGATATTGAACTTATTAAATTCAATGAAGGACAGAGGTCAGGACTTGAAACGTAGAAAGCTTATCTTTTTCTCTATTGGTTGTTGTCGTTATTTTGGATTGTAAATAAGTAGGAGGGCTGTATTTCGGTTTCTTTTTACCATTGGGGTAAAAACAAAAAAGTATTGGAGATTGGAGAGCTGCAGATTAGGCAGCCTGGGTCTGGATAGACTGTAAAATACTAACAATTTTTATCAATTATTTGCTGAGCATAGTGTATGTACAGTCCTATAATCTCTATTTATATTAAAACGGGAAAAATGCCTCTGACAGTTATAATTTTGAGTGTTGATCATGTCATGGCTCGTGTTTAACTGGCTTAGAAGACCCATTTTAATTCTGTTGGGGTGGGGAACTTGCAGCCTCAAGGCCACACGTGGCCCTCCAGATCCCCAAGTGCGGCCCCTCGACCAAATCCAAACTTCACAGAATAAATCTCTTTATTAAAAGGATTTGTTCTGTAAAATTTGGATTTGGTCAAAAGGCTGCACTCAAGGATCCAGAAGGCCACGGGTGTCCCAACCCTGCTGGAGGGCCTGGAAATGTGGACTGTTGCTAATTAAACCTAAACTGTGACTATGGGTTTGCTGGTAAAGTTATTTAAAACCACCTGTGCCGCAGTAATCCAGATGCTTCCAGTGAGCCATGAAACAGTGCTGTTTCTCTTTGGATGCCAGCACTGATTATTTTTGTCAGTAAGCTAAATGCCACCATGTTTTATAACCTGTATTTGACTCTGAATTTGTATTTAAAGAGCCCGCTATCTCTGTTGCTTAGTCATAGTGGGTTATTATACTCTGTACCTGTCATGTCGATCCCTTGAAAAGAATTCATTTTCAACTTTGGGAATACTTAGATTTAAGCACATCTCTGAGTATAAAGACAATGGCAGCATTTAACAATACCATTTCTTCTATATGAATTAGTATATTTATGCACTAATCATTTGCAGTGGCCCGAGCTCCACTGTAGACCATTTCACAGATAAAATAAGATTGATGGGCTCAATGTGTTTTCATTTTGATGCTTATTCACATCTCAAATCTACCATTCAGCTGGCAGGCTGTCATCGGAAGACTCTCAACTAGCTCCCCATACACATTAGGTCAGCACTGAGATGGGCCCATCTGATTAGAGAACTTCACAGTATTCTGTTGTCCTGCATATCACTCTTGGTTCATTTTAACAAGAACTACAGAGCAAACAGTAAAATCTAATGTAATCTGAAACTTGAGTGAGGAGAGAAACCTTATTGTCTGTTTTAACCATGAGTGATTAAACTAGCACAGACACTTGGTTGAAACAGTGCAGATAGCACAGATATTAATAGTTTCCCAGCTGTGCCAGCTCCCAAATGCTTCTATCTAGCCATCATCTGTTATAGCTTGCAATGCTCAAAGGTCCTTTGACATAGACAGGCCCACTGCTACAGGAGGCAGGTTGGGGAACTAAGGCTGGTGGGAAGGAGTTCTTCTAGAGAACAAAGTACTCCTACTTCCTCTGTTTGTTGCCCTCCCCGCCACCATTTTCTTTTAAACCACTAGTTATTTGAAAACAAAAACCCTAGCATTAGGGTACAGCATCTTTGGAAAACAGCATGGCAGTTCCTCAAAATGTGAAACACAGAGTTACCATATGATTTAGCAATTACAGTTCTAGGTATTTACTGAAGAGAATTGAAAATATACATCCACACAAAACTTGTATGCGGATGTTTATAGCAGCATTGTTCATAATCGCCAAAAAGTAGAGATTCCCAAATGTCCATTAGCTGATAAATAGACAAATGTGGTATATATGTACATTGGAATATTATTCTGCCATAAAAAGAAATCAAGTATTGATACATGCTACAATATTGATGAACCTTAAAATCATGCTAAGTCAAAGAAAGGAACACACCCAATAAATAAGGTAGGGAACCCCAGCATACACATATGAAAATCTCTGAGTTAAATATACCCAACTAGCCTCTAAAATGTATTTAATAGATTCAAAATGACTAAAATGTAGGGAATCAGTTAAAGAGTGCGCAGAGAAGAAAGAATCAATGCAATCTTCTTATGTAGCCTTAAAATAAATTGAATTGGAGGATAATGTCACTAAGATAGGAATGTTCCTCAAAGATGGTCAATTAAAATTCCCTCGTGCCTTATTGATCAACGATTTAAAAATACGCATGCAGTGACTGTGGATCCTGTTGTAACTTACATTCTGCTCTTCATAGAGCATGCCATTTCAGGCTCCCTTATAGAAACATTCGGGACTGCTACTAAGGGATCCTCCTTTGACTTATGCTCTTGGAAGAGCTCCAGGTGAACACGTTTTACTGATGGCTCAGGATGAGCTATGACTAAACTTGAAATTTGTTGTTTCATTTTTCTTTGTACCCTTGTTATCCCATCCTTCCAAACCTCTTTTAATTTATTGTTAGGAAGACAATTAAACTTTTCCCCCCTCTTGCTTTGTTTTTTAAACCAAGAGACCACCTCCAAATAAGTTGTAGATCATAAAATTCACTCGTTATGTAGGAGCTAGAATGTATTCAATTATTGAACTACAAAGGAATATGGTCTTTATTTCTATTCTTTTTTTTTTTTTTAGAAAAAAATACATGTATATAGTTTCTCTTAAGCCTCACTTACGTTTTTAATCAAAGAGGCTTTTTGTGTATTGGCTTGAATGATCAACTGCCTTATTTAGTGCTGATTTCATGGGAAATACATTTTATGTATCAAACTACCATGAATTCAGAGTTTAGTGCTCCCTGTTTTAGATTTTTCCTGTGTCACCATGATCTACATCATCTTATTCAGCCTACAGATGCTTTGGAAACATAAAATATTAAGCACATTGTAGGACATATAGTTGAAAAGCAATTGTTCTTGGAGAAGACAGACTGAAGTTTGAATACGTAACCTAGCACGTGTGACCTTGAACAAGATACTTTACACCCCTTTGTGCTGCCATGAGCCTCCATTTTTTCATCTGTATGTTAGATAACAATATCACACGGATATTGTTAGGATTGAGTTTTTTTATGTAAAGGCTCCAGCACATTACCAGTTTCCTAGTAGATATTTGATAAATAAGAATCATTTTCCTCCTTTTATCTTCTTTCTATGCCCAGCATAATATTTGACACATATCTTAATTACCTGCAGTACTGTTAGAGCTACACAAGAATAAAATATAATTCAGTGAAATATTGGCAAGCCATTTATTTGTCTTATGGTGGGAATAAATAGTTTATTTCTATCTGGGAGATTGTTTTTTATAAATAATATTATAATCAATACACTTTTCAGCCCTTTCTTAAAACATGGATTTTGTGCTGAGAAAACTTTATATAAAAACATAACTGCTATTTGTTCTAGGGAGTTTGTGGTTAGAATTCACTTGGTCTAAAAAGGACATTCTTTGTCATATTTTGTTTGTTCATTTTTTCATATATTTATTCAGCAGATATTCACTGTGTGCTTATTACGTGCTAGAAAACTATTCAAAGCATAAGGGAAACATCCATGACCAAAATAGTAGTATTATTATTAATTATACACTAGATAAGAGTTGAGCTAGAAGATGATCCTTTCCTTGAAGGGGTTTCTTGCCCAGATTTTCTTCCTAAGTCAGAAGCAACTCAGGCAATACAATACCATCAGCAATCATGATTTGATTTGCTTGACTTTACTGTAATAGTAAACTATAAGGGCAAGGATAAATATTTTACCTTTGTTTTCTTCTTGGTGTAGCAATAAACCCCAAGGTCGTATGTAAACTCTTATTACAAGTTTGGTGGTGGTATTAGCAGCAGCAACAGCTTTAAGTCATATTGATAATATATGCTTTAAGAATAGGCGCTTGCTAAAAAACTTAATCTAAAAGAACCTCTCTGGCAGGTGACAGCTGTGAATTCAGGGAACTCTTAGACCATTCAGCTGGCTCTTAGAGCCAATTAAAGAACCTATTTATTGATGCAATCAGGAATTCCATATTTATTGTGCTGCATTTTCATAATCCTTAGAAAGTATTTATGAAGCAAAATATTTGCTGTAAAATAATTCTCCTTTACTGTGTTTCTTTCCTATGTGGAAAGGTCAATTTTAAAATCAGGATACATTAAAAATGTTAGGTGAGACATGCTGCTTTCTGTGGCTCAACAAAAGTCAACATGAAATTCTAAACTATTTTTATTTAAGCACTTGGTACAAAGTATTCATAATTTCAATGCCCATACATTTAGTATTGATTATTTTTAATTGAAAAATTAAGAATGGAGACAGGTTTATATCATTGTCATGCTATACATGTTCCCAGCAATTTTCTAAATATTTCACTGCAATAATATTGCCCTCCGAATATTAATAAGACAAGTTTGTTTTATTTATTTGTTACAAAGTTGGTCTCATTAATCCACTAGTACCGTGTTGCCTAAAGTAACGAGAATAACTTTCTTTACATTTGGACCTTTTTTCCTTCCTAGTCTATGTTCCGGGGATTTTTCTTTTGTGTGTGTGTGTGTGTGTGTGTGTGTGTATATGTATGTATGGGGAGGGGTAATTCTGAAAGGAGAAGGAGACAACCATTTATCTGAGATGTACCAGGTGTTGAACACTGTACTGAATGCCCTGTGTACGTTATCTCACTTAAAAATCACAAGTCTTTGAAAGAGTTGATTGCAATCCTTATTTTATAAATGAGAAAGCTGAAGGTCAGAGAATTTCAATAATTTTATCACACTTGTGCTAATGATAAGTAGCAGATCTGGGATCTGACACAAGATTATTTTGATTCTACTGTACCACGGTCATTTCAATGAGAATATTATTTATTTCCACTTCTTTCTGAAGCTTTGGTTTTCTTTGTGTTTTATTAAGATGACTATATTCATTACAAACTACATTAAATTAAAGTTGGGAAGAATCAAGGAATAAATAAATCGAGAAGCTAATTACTTAAAAGTAAACAATTTCTAAAAGAAGGGACTAGCCTGCCAGCGCTAAGATGCTGAAATTCCTGCAGTCATCGGGTAGCCTTGGTGCCTGTTGCCAGTTGTCTTGGAGAACCTGTCAAACAATTGTCCTTTTTGTTAAAAAAAAATACAAAATAGTCTTCAGATACTCCAATAATGAGAAGAAAAAAATGGGAAATATGACTGGGGCATTTCTTTCCCTCCTTTTGCACAACATATTCTACTTGTAACACTGTTGTTAGTTTTCCCTTCATTCCAACCATACATCATCAGTCAACATTTTCTCTGGTGCTGTCACCTGGCACCAGCCACAGTTGGCCTGTAAGGGTAATGAACGAAGGGGAGGGATGTCCGGTCCATCAGTGCTCTTCTCAGGGTTGAACATGTTCCTTCAGAATGTTCCTGACGGCAGCTCCCAGGTTGCTGGATCCCAGGAAGGCATGCGAGGAAAAGCGAGTTTTGTTTCTCACCCAGAATACTGAAATGCTAGAGTAGATTTCAGAGGGTCAGGATTTACAGACCTTGTAGTTTTTGACCATGGCTTTTACTTGTGGTTCTGACAGCTTTATTTTCAAGAATATTTTCACTGGCGTAGTGCTGCTAAGTGGTAATTCATTAAGCTACATTTGGACTTTGTCAGAAAAGAGGAAATCACGTCAAATGCAGTATAGATGACACTTGGTAATGGAACTGGAAGAGTGTGTGAGGTTCCTGTAGGTGGAATTTGGGTTGGGGTTTGGGGTAGAGAGGGGAGTACCTTTTTTCATATTTTTGCTCAAACTTTACTTTTTATTTAGCTTAACTGCACTGTGTGAATCTATAATCATCTTAATCATCTTTCTGTAACTAGCAGGGGTTTCACACAAATGAAACTATTATTTAGTTTCTAGCTTCCTGCACTGTCATCATGCCTTTATATTCACAGCCAAATCTTCCTCTCACTGATATTTCTAGTGACTTCTGTGCTTTATTGTTGGTATTGTAGCTTATCTTTTGTTGTCTTTGTTCTCTATAGTGTTGTCATCAATAAATGTTTATTAAGCATACCCACTACCTGCCAGGCTTTTGGGGATACAGAGAATTGCATGCAATTGTTAGATTTTTAACAATTTACAAAGGGCTTCCACATATACTTTGTCATCTAATCATAATAACATTCTACCAAGTTAGGTCTTTGTTTGTTCCCTCCTTCATTCACCAAATGTATGCTTGTATAATCATTTTCCAGGAAGTTGCACTCCAGGTGGGAAAAGTTACATAAGCAGTAGAAAACAATAACGGAAGTGACTTATGTTAAAGTTCCCAGAGGTTAATTTTGTATATAGTCACTGTTATGAGAATTGTGAACTTTGGAAAGGGGCATTTGATGGTTTGAGGCTATATGTGAGACCTAAAGGAATGGCAGGAGGGGAGCGGGACCTTCAGATGGTAGGTAGCCCAGTGTGGAATAGAGGTGGACATGCATGCAATTTAGTGTGAGTGTAGGTGCTGGTTTTACTGGAGCTTGGTTAATCAGGTCTGAATATAATTATGGAGTAACTAATATGGAGTAACTTCAGAATATTTAGAAACCATTGGAAATCATCTAGTCCAACTTACATATGTCCTTAAAAGATATGTTCATATTGAGTAATTCATACATTTTATTGTCTGTAGTTTTATTTGTTCCTGGAGTACAGAATATATCTCAGTTTCTTCTACACACATCTTGGTGATTCAATTCTTACTAGATTTTATATTCTTTGAAGGAAAAGTATTAATAAAGAAGGTATATTTATTCTTTTTTTTTTTTTTTTTTTTTTGTAACTACACTACCTGACCTTTCAAAGAGGATTTTTATTAAAGGAATAATTTTTGTGTTCATCTTGATGCTTTCCTTTTGCTTTCTTTTTAACTCAACAAAACTGATGCAAATATAGTATTACAAGATGGATTTTTTTTAAATGAGAAAAAATAGCTTACAGTATTGAATTAAGAGCTGTGCACACCATTGTATTTTTGTTGTTGTTGTTAAGGAAAACTATACTCTGATTAGTTGGTAGAAACAACTGATCCAAATGGTGGTTGTCTAGACTCTGATACCTTGGGGAAGTCTTGATGATCTGGGGTATGGATTTCTGAAGCTTCACATGTTTTTATCAGTCAATTTCCAAGATGCCTCAGAGACTGTTAAGGTAGATAATAAATCAAGTGAGATTTAGTTGTGTTTCACAACATGCAAAGAACTATAATCAAAAATAAGATTTTAATTTAGAAGAAAGAAACCAAATATAAATATAGATTGCTAGGGTTTTGAAGAAGCCCACTAAATAGCAGCCATCTTTCCTGCCAGAGTTCTGAAACTGTTGAGAAATAATCATATAAATAAGGTAGATGGAAAGTGAAGTACCACTCTTGTACTGATCTAAGCTAGATTGGAGGATATGACCTAGTTTGAGAGTCAAATGGGGCTTGCTAAGTGAACATCGAAAGTACACAAATTTATTCTCTGACAAGGCAGGACCTTTAAAGCAAAACTTACACCAGACACTGCTTACTACCTGCAGGCTTTCTGGTTCCTACAGTGGAATAGGAGTTTGCTAAGCCATATATGCCCAGTTTTGTCTTCTCAATTTTTACCAATCAAAGGAGTTACTTGACTTTCCCTGGAGTGGATAAAAGGCAGAGAGAGGCTAGGGATTACATTAATTGAACTTCCTTCTAATGGAAAGAAACATGAGAAGTAGGGGGAAAGCACTTCTTCCAGCATCCAAAGTTTGCACACTCTAAACTCTCTGGAGTAAGGATGTGTCTTAAATCAGTGGCGTCTTAATGGCTGTCCATTGGAAAACAGTCATGAGGAATTATTATTGCCTCAGTCTGTGTGAGCTTGGTGGTCACGTCTTATACCATGACCCTTCATTGTTTTAATTAATGAACCAATGAAGGACCATTTGAGGAAGCAGTGTGAGTCCTGGTTGGTATAGGAAAACCTTTTGATAGCATCAAGAAAACATCAACATAAAACTTTCCAGAATGGGTATCAGCAGCTTGGAATAAAATACTGGATGCGTGGAGCACTCCTGCCAGAAACCCACGCTCATGGTGACACAGGATGACACTGTTTAGAAGACAAAGACATTGACAACTGAGTCATAGTAATTCAAAAGAGCCAGACTTTGAATATTATATAGTTTTAAGAATAGCTTAATGAATTTGTTTTTCTTATATTTCCTTATTGAATGTGCTTGAGAGATTTACAGTAAACATCTATTTATTTAAAAAGCCAGAGAAACTTTTCAATAAGAGAAAAATAAACATTCTAAAACAGCATATAATTTAATTGGCAGAAAGTTTTTTTCCTAATTGTACATAAAATAATAGTGTATCTTACAATCAGTGGGGTCTTAGATTTGATAAAATATAGTCAGACTTGTGTGAGTCTCTGTTCCAACCATTGCAACATAAGGCACCCTTTTAGGTTTCATGTGCCATACTGTCCAAGACACTGTCCAAGATAGACACTGGTCACTAGAGATCAAATTTTACTCTTAGCTGAGTTATAGCCTTGCACCGTTGCTTTAAATACGCCATTCTTATGGTGCTTCCATTTCACTCCAGAGTGAAAGTTCTGATTCATTGTTTATTCAAGTGAGAAGACTGGACTACGTCATTAAAAATAATTTTATAGATATTGAAGGTCATTGTTTTCAAACATGGTTCTATTATGACAGTACAGCACTCATCTAGATGGGCTTGGTTTATTTATTTATTAAAGTTTCAATGAGCTAAACTATTTTTTTTTTCTTTTTTTGGAAAGGGGGTCCTGATGACAACTTAATTGAAGGTGGAGGAACAAAATTTGTCTGCAAACCTGGAGCCAGAAACATTACTGTCATATTCCATCCATTACTAAGGTAAGTACTAGGATGTACTTAGGATCAATATTTTCATTATTTATGCTGATGTACTGAATGCCAGTAGTTCAGTCAGCATTGAAACAAGTCATAAAAGAAATTTGTTCCATTTTCTAGGGCCTTGCTGTCAAAGTTAGTCAATAGGATAGATAATGTCAATCCCACTAAGGAGCTACTTGTTCTCAGAAGTAATAGTTCTTAATACTTTTATTAGGTTTTCTTTCTTTTCTTTTCTTTCTTCACATTCCCTCATCCCTGCCCCTCTCCCTCCCTTTCTCTTTTTTCCCCC
>VBSM01003176.1:12193387-12294668 GCA_008086735.1 Cheirogaleus medius | reverse complement strand
GGTATACATATGCCACATTTTATTAATCCACTCATGTATTGATGGACACTTGGGATGTTTCCCTATCTTTGCAATTGTGAATTGTGCTGCCATAAACATTCGAGTGCAGGTGTCTTTATTATAGAATGTCTTTTTTTCCTTTGGGTAGATGCCTAGTAGTAGGATTGCTGGATCAAATGGTAGTTCTATTTTTAGTTCTTCGATATAGCTCCAAATTACTTTCCACAGAGGTTGTACTAATTTGTAGTCCCACCACCAGCATTTGTTGTTTTGGGACTTTTTGATAAAGGCCATTCTCACTGGAGTTAGGTGATATTTCATTGTGGTTTTGATTTGCATTTCTCTAATGATTTCTCTAATGTTGAGCATTTTTTTATGTTTGCTGGCATTATTCTGTCTTCTTTTGAAAAGTTTCTGTACATGGCCCTTGCCTACTTTTTGATGGGGTTGTTTGATTTTTTTCTTGTTAATTTTCTTAAGTTCTATATATACTCTTATTGTCAGCACTTTATTGGATGTGTGGAAGAAAATATTTGCACCTTCCCTTTCTGTTTATCTCTCAGGGGTTGGCAAACTGCAGCCCACTGCAGAAATCTAGCCTACACCTGTTTTTGTAAATACATTTTTATTGACACATAGTCATGCTCATCTGTGTATGTACTGTCCATAACTGTGTGTGTGTTACAATTACATTATTGAACGGTTGCATCAAAACCCATATGGCTCACAAAGCCTAAAATATTTACTCTCTGGCCCTTTACAGGAAAAAATTGCCAACCAATAATCTATCTCTCTCATTTACACTAATGACTCAGAAATCCTTTGAGAATTGGCAGATTTCTGAAGAAATATGATATACAAAAACTGAAGGACATTATATCAATCAAATATATGGTTTTATATATTGAAAGATAATTTGGTGGTGAATAAACTCTATAATAATACTCAGTTTATTGTGATACTAATTGTATGGAAATAACACTCCATGGTGTTTCCATTTAAAAAATATATGAACCTTAAATTCCTTTAAATAGGTGCTTTTTGTGTGGGGAAAAAAAGGGCAGTAGTTGTTCAGTGGATACAAAGTTTCAGTTTTATGATGAAAACATACTAGACATCTGTTACATAACAGTGTGCATATGGTTAATACCATGGTATAATACACTTAACACTGGTTAAGATGGTAAGTTTACTGTTATGTATTTTTAACCACAATTTTTAAAAGAGTATTTTTTGGAACCAGATATCTAATATATTAATTGTATGTTTTCTCTGTAAAGAACCAGTGTATATTTTGTGGTATTTTCTTATCATGAACTAGAAACTACTGGGTTCACTGAAAGTTAGGTACCTCAGAATATCAGCTCAACTTTCTCAGATAACTCCGGTAATATACGAGTAATATCCGGTAATATGCATTTGGAATAATAGTTAAACAAATGCTACTATATTGGCCAGAGATAGCATTGCGTGTACTTTTCTAAAACGTAAGCAGTTTATTACTGGAATTTTCCTACCTTCTCATTAACCAAGACCACTAAATTGATACCATGAGAACTAGTTAAATCCATATCTCTTGTTTAGATGATCTGTGTTTTGAATTATACTGGATTATTTTCTTCAGTTGGTTTTAAATGCAAAAACACAGATACATAAATTAAAAAACAAAAATTTGACTTCTGCACAACAAAACATTTTTAAAGAAATGTTATTAACTTTAAGAAATCTGTTTTAGCGAACATTTGTAGCAAATAAATTCATTTAATTTAAGAATCATCAGAGTAAGAGAATTAAGACTATTTCTCTATGGGTTTAGTTGATATATATTATATATATGACATATAAAATATGTAAATTATAACAGAATTTCTAGATTAAATAACATTGCTCATATATATCAACTGACTTTGGTAGTTAGTATTCACTGTCTTCTCAATTACAATTAATTTCTACTTAATTAATGTTGCTAATTGTTAAGAAAACAAAAAAATACCTTAATCATTATAGGCATCTTCTAACCTAGATTTAATGCCATACTTTACTGCTAAGTTATGCTATAGCTCAGATAAATGGAATCCTCATGCTTTCATTTGGAAGAAACCCTTGAGAAGCTATTTAGTAAAGTTCTCAATAATCATTTTGCACAAGTTTTTTCCTAGAACAGTTTTTTCCTTTTTTAATTTGAAGTTAGGAGAATGAAATCTCTCTCTCTCTCTCTCTATACATATATATGTATATGTAAAACATATATATGCTAGCACTTATTTCACACTTAAAATGTATTTCTTGTAGAGAACTGGCAGAGTTTAATGTATTATGGTTCTTGAGAGTTATTTTTAAACATTATTAAATATAAATTCTGCTTTGCTAGATGGTTGTTTTAAGGCTTGATGGTACTCTCACTAGTTTTACTTAATTGTTTGGTCTCTACTTCCATTCAGAATTTTAATTTATTATTGATAAGAACTGGAGAAAGTTTGTTGCCTGATATAGCTTATCATTCATTCTTTCTCTGTGTGTCTCTTAATGGAAGTCACAAGAATGTGGTCTGCAAGGTATCTTAATTCCTTGATAAGCAGATGACCATTATAGACTTTAAATGAACCCTTGGCCCAAATTACAACCTTGCTTCTCAAACCCATTATAGAATCCAACTTTAAAGCTCATTATGGGCTTGTGGAAGTTCAAATGACTAAGGTCTTTTAGTATTTTTTACTTTTTTTATTTGAGTTTTTGCACTTCAGCATTCGTTGAGTATTTGATTTATTCTTAAACTTAGGAGTTTAATTTTGTAATTAGAAGAATCAGTGTGTAATTTCATACTAGTGTATTTTATTATTTAAAATTTTTCTTATTTTTCCTTCAGTTATTCAATTACACTAAAGAAATGTTTATTGAATACTTATGATGCATTTTTTCCCTACTCCAAGTTAGATGTGGACTCTTGTTTAGAAACAGTTACTCTTATTTTTATGGTATTATTTAAACAAAATTGTATAGATATGTTTTCTATCTTTTGGAATGCTCGTGGCTTTTAGTTCAAGGTAAATGTAATTTAGCATTCTATTAATATTTTAAAACGATATATAGCATGATGGGAGAGGCAATGTGGAAGAATGAAAGATAAAGAAAAAGAACAAGATTTGAAATTTAAAATGAAAACCACAGCAAGGTATCTATCTTGGCTCAAGTCTAGGCTCCTTTGCTTCACTGTTACCCATTGATTATTGGACTTTGATTCTATGCCAGGTCCTTGGTAACAAAATAATAAGATCATATCCTTATCTACCAGGTACTCTCTTGGTAGCTGCATGGGTAGCAAAAATTAAGAAGCCTGAAAACACCAAATATTGTAGTGGACATGGATCAGTGGGATCTCTTATATCTTGTGAGAGGATGTAAATTGGTTCAGCCTCTCTTGAAACCAGTTTGGCATTTCTTGGGAAATCACATATCCTGTTACTCAACAATTCCCCTTCCTCATGCTCTTTTGGAATGTGTTTGTACTTATATCATGTGACTCATATTATTTTACTGTGCTAATTTGCCAAACTCTCTTTCTAATTAATTATAATAATTTTTTATTTTTATAACTTACATCACATGAAAAATAAGTTCGGAAGGAACTTATCACAAGTTGACTTTTTATCACACGTCAACACCTATTTAAACATTATGTCATTTTTTTCCTTACACAGTTTCTAGGTGGACTCATTGTTTTTTCAACTGAAAGGGAGAAACACCGTTAATTTTCCTTTGCTGCTCTTTCCCTACATCTGGCATCCCTGGAACTCTGTCTTCCTGAAACTTTGCATATGACTTTCCATAATTTTCATTCAACTGGCAGTGTATTCTTTGTAGCCTAGAGGATTCTCTGTGCTGAACATTCTTAACCACCCTTCTAAGAAACCACAGAGCAGATTCCCGTTATGCTGTTTTATATATTCCCAGGAGTCATTTGTACTGTCCTCTCATAAAATTATTGTACAATTCTGGTTATCTTGCAAATTTATTTTTGTACTGTCCTCATAACTACAGCAGTTTCATCACTAGGAAATCTCACAGGATGTTGGAGGCAAATATACTGATTTTCAATTTGTTTACTCCCCATTAACTCTGCTGGCCCCATTCCTTGTTTATTTGATGCTTTTCTTTACTTTTCTCTTTCTGGTCAAGCATGTCTTTTAGAGAGTGAATTTCTAGAAAAATGGGGTATAGTATTATCTTGCCTGTATTACTCTTCGCCTACTGAGACATTAAGCCCTTAATGAAGGCTTTTGATAATAAGGGGTCATCTTATCAATTGTTCTGCCTGTGGGTCTCAGTGAACAAAAACATATAGAAACAAATAGGTTTCCAGCCGCATTCAGATTCTGAAATATTTTCCCCAAAATATAGACCCTGAAAATGATAGGCTGAATGCCTTTTTCCCCCCATCAGCATGTTTGCTATTTTTCAGCTTTCTCTGGAAATCTTTAAGGGAAATGAATAGATTTATTCTGATAAATAAAATTTATTTTATGGGCCTTTCATTTGTGGAAGAGAAGGAAAATAGGTTAGTGTTGAAGTTTGAATGGTATTATTTCCCTTCTTTTGTGTAGGTCTGGCATGCGTTGAGGTTTCTTTCCAAGAATAATTATTTTTGAGTAATTACATCAGGGTAATAATTAACTATGATCTAAATATAAATAAACCTTTGGCAATAAAGTATATTTTATTGAGATATCAACCACAGTTTAGTGCAGAGCGACACTTTGTATTACAGTTGATATACAACATAGTCATTTCAGGAAATTTGAAATTACTCCATGGTTGTGTTTTTGTGGGATTTGTGGGGGAAGGGGTGAGAATTTATTTTTCCCTTTGTTTTTCTATTCATTTCTTATTACTCTTTATTCTCTAAAAATCTGAAGACAGATTATTTATTACACCTTAGATTTGTTAGTGCAGTTCCTTCATATTGCAAAACACAAATGAAAACAAAAATTATTCCTTTGGAAATCTAAAGTTTTGCATTTGACTAAAGTACTATGTACTATTCAGAAACTACTTTAATGTCCTTTTTTTTTTTGAGTAGCTGGGACTACAGGCATGCGCCACCATGCCCGGCTATTTATTTCTATATATTTTTAGTTGTCCAGCTAATTTCTTTCTATTTTTAGTAGAGATGGGATCTCACTCTTGCTCACGCTGGTCTCAAACTCCTGAGCTCAAACGATCCTCCCGTTTCGGCCTCCCAGAGTGCTAGGATTATAGGCATGAGCCACTGCGCCCAGCACTAATGTTCTTTTCTTTATTTGTTTATTTACTGGTCCAATAAGGCACATCAGTGGGATGGTTACTAAATGAAAACAAAGTTGTGACTTTGACTCTGTTGTGTTCAGCATGTCAAAACAGCAGGCTCCCAGTTACATAGGTGAAATCATCAAAGGAGGGTGGCAGGATTTAATGCAGCCCATCATTGCTTTAGAAACAAAATCCCAAGTCCTAAGTTAGCCAGGACATGAGTTAAGAATGAGAACACACTGAACCCGAGGAGACCTCTCCGTGTCCTCCCATAGCCTCTTCTCTGGGCACTGAGAGGAGAGGGAGAGCTCTCTGGTATCTCTTCATCTTCTAAGGCAGGGGTACTCAAACTTTTTAAACAAGGGCCAGTTCACTGTCCCTCAGACCGTTGGCGGTCGTTGGAGAGTGCAGCGCACATTCCACACATGCGCACTGCGGGCCCGGGACGAGTCGGCTGCTAAGCAGGACAGGCAGCGGTGGCAAAAACACCTGGCGGGCCGGATAAATGTCCTCGGAGGGCTACATGTGGCCCGCAGGCCGTAGTTTGAGGACGCCTGTTCTAAGGACTCCGGATCTATGAGGTCAGGGCTCCACACTCATGACCTCATTTATCCTTAATTACCTTCTGTGGAACATACACTTTACATTTCACAATTAGAACAAACTGTTAACTAATTAATGTAGTAAACAATCATTCTTTTAGCACTGGAGCCCTTGTTTCAGTTGGAAAGGAGTTTTGTATATTGTATGAGAGAGAGGCTAGACAACTGAAAGTGAAGATAGGTAGGAGCGAACACATTCATAGCTCCCTGCAATCTCAAACTCCTGGGTTCTAGCAATTCTCCTGGCTCAGCCTCTGTAGTAGTTGGGACTGCAGGCGGGCACCACCAAGCTGGATAATTTTTTTATTTTTTGTAGAGATGGGGTCTGTCTGTGTTGCCCGGGCTGTTCTCAAACTCCTGGCCTCAAGTGATCCTCTGGCCTCAGCCTCCCAAAGTACTAGGATTACAGGTGTGAGCCACTGTGCCTGGCCCTAATTTTTTAAAAATTTATTTAAATTCAAATTTTTAATGATCATGGATACATAATAGTTGTATTATTTATCGGGTACATGAAATGTTTCTATACAGGCCTACAATATGTAAAAACCAAATCAAGGTCATTGAAGTATCCATCACCTTAAACATTTATCATTTCTTTGTGTTAGGAACATTCTAATTCTACTCTTTTAGTTATTTTAAAATATTCAATAACTTATTGTTGACAATAGTCACCCTGTTATGCTATCAAATACTATTAATAGATATTATTCATTCTATCAAACTCCATTTTTGGACCCATTAACCATTGCCACTTTATCACCCTCTCTCCACTACCCTTCCCATTCTCTGATAACTGTCATTCTACTCTCTGTCCCCATGAGAGCAATTGTTTAATTTTTAGGTCCCACATAATGAGTTGAGAACATGTGAGATTTGTCTTTCTCTGCTTGGCTTATTTCACTTAATATTCTCCAGTTCCATACATGTTTTGCAAATGACAGGATTTCATTTTTTATGGCTAAATAATATTCCATTGTGTATATGTACCATATTTTCTTCATTCATCCATTAGTGGACATTTAGGGTAATTCCAAATCTTGGCTATTCAGTGCTGCGATAAACATGAGAATGCAGATATCTCTTCAATATACTAATTTCATTTCTTTTGGATATATACCTACCAGTAGGGTTACTGGATCATATGGTAGTTCTGTTTTTAGTTTTTTGAGGGACCTCCATACTGTTATTCACTGTGACTGTATTAATTTACATTACCACCAACAGTGTATAAGGGATCCCCTTTCTCCTCATTCTTGCCTTCATTCATTATTGCCTGTCTTTTGGATAAAAGCCATTTTAAATGGGGTGAGATATCATCTCCTTGTAGTTTTGGTTTGCATTTCTCTGATGACTAATGATGTTGAGCATTTTTTCATATACTTGTTGGCCATTTGTATGTCTTCTTTTGAGAAATATGTGTTCAGATATTTTGCCCATTTTTAAAAATTGGGCTATGAGCATTTTTCACTATTATTAGCCACATTTTGTTAACATCAGACAGCAATTGAAGTCTTCTAGGGTAGAGAAAAAATGAAATATTTATTGGTCAATAAGGAGAGTGCCGGCATCTAAGTTAGTTAAGGAAATGAAACTTTTTTGGCAACTTGGACTTTTGGTGATGGACAGTATCTCTCTTGGTTGGTTATAGTCTTAAGGCAAATAGTGGTAAGACGAGTAGTTGCAATTACATCATCTGATATACAGAGTAGAATAACTTCTAAAATTTATTCTTGCTAGACATAAAACTGCCAGTTTGCAGCAGTATAGGGAACCATTTCAGAGTTAATCACGGCCTATTTGTGAAATAGCTTTGAAATGCCCATGATTGAGAGGTACTTGAAGTTAGCAGGACAGAAAGTAGCTGAAACCAAACCTGGATCATCGAGAGGCTCCAAAAGTGATTACGCTGTTAACGTAGTAATTTTTGTTTCTAAAAATGATATTCCAAAGTAAATGACAATTGTGATTAAGATTTTTAAAATATTTTATACTTTTTGCTTCATTAATTATAGTGCTCATAATATCACGTTGCCAATATTTCTAGGTCAAAGGTGTATATAATTCACTATTATAATTAGGCAAAAGAAAATTCATTCACTCATCCATTTAACAAAATTTAGTGAGCATTTACTTTGTGCCAAGTCCTCTTCAACTAATGATTGGCAAGTCTCTGTCTTTTGTGGAATTTAGTGTAGTAGAAAAGTCAGACAATAAACGAGTAAACTAATACACTTGGAAAACAGTTATCAGGTAGTGACAGGTTTATGAAGACCAACAGGGAAGAATTGAGACTTTGATAGTGACTGTTGGGGCTGGGGCACTATGTGAGACAGGGTGAACTAAGAAGGCCTTCTGAGAGCATTTGATTAGATTGGCAAATGAAGTGAAGGAGGAGTCCATATGAATATCCAGGAGAGAATGACATGGACAGAGGAAATGGTACGTGAAAAGGAAGAAGATGAGTATGTCCAAGGAACAGCAAAAATGCTTATGGATAGGGGTGTGCACTGCAGGGTTGTGTTGCAGGTTATGGAACCTGTACTCAAGACGAGCAAGATAAAATGGTGTCCTTTTTGCTTAAACAACAGAGAGGGCATTATATTCAGATTTGTAAGAAACTTTTGGGACTAAACCTGAAACTTTTATAGGCTCTGAAGGCTTTGAGAGAGCCTGATAATATTGGCTATCAGGAAATTATTTTCTAAGATTTCATTTTACTAGATTTAAGGAATTCAGGAACCACTGTTTTTAATGGTGAGGTTGTTATCACTACTCTGTTCAGTATTGTGAAAATCCTCTAACCTTCCTAACAATTATATATCCAGAAATAGAAAAGAAACCTTTGATAAAGCCCACTTTGACAGTATTGGGCAAATGTTGTTATGACATTAGCCTGTCAAGATGTTAAGGATTTATCCTGTGTGGCATTTCAAATATATGAGAGTTTTTAAAGCATAGTTGTAGCTGAACTCTGTTGTTTTCTCCTAAAGAAATAGTATGGTCTGGCAGGCTACATTGCAAAAGGTATGGTTTTGTTTGTTTGTTTGTTGCTTTTGTTTCTTTTTAAAATAATTTGTCAACAAATCTATCAGAGTTTATTTAGAGAATACTTCTGGAATAATCACTTAAGTACTTATGAATTCCATATATTAGTCTAAACTTGGTCAAGTATAAAAGGTCTTTTCAGCTTTTTCTGGCACTGAATCTTGCTCATGAATGAATGAATTTGGTCAGACCATTTTAGGTCTTCAGAACTTCACATCTGCATTCCTGTAACATCTTGGGATTTTGCACTTTCTTATTTCCGTTTTCAAATACTTTCCTAACACTGCTTCCACAGTGAAGGGGGCATTGTGGTTCTATATGAATGGAATAGGCAATAAATATTTGCTAAAGAATTAATAAATACGTTATAGGAGTGTTTAGTATATATTTGTTGATTTGAAGAGAATGATTTTTTTTTACCAGTATGAATAAAAATATAAAGGCAAATGCCATAACTTGTCCAGAAATGGCATATGCTGTTTTTTAAAACATATCTTTTTACCTCTGTTGTAACTAGGAAGTGTTTATTATAGGATAAAACATAGACATATAAAGGTGAATTTCGAAATTTACTTTTTTTGCAGCATTGATCATGAACTATCACTTTATAACAAACTCATTTTGATTTTAGTAGTTGTATTAGAAACTTAGATACTTTCCCTTTCACTTTTTTTCTCCTATTACTACATTGAAAGCTTGTCGTCAAATAAAGTAACTTTTGCCCTATCATTCTCTCATGAATTGTGGAAGCCCCTTCCAAGATTATAAAATCTTTTCTAATAGAAAAGACCTTATACTTTAAAATCTTTCTTATTTGTCCTCTTATGTTTGTTCGTTTGTGTTGGATTTTTTCACCTTTATTTAGAAAGTATACAATAGCTCCTGGATTATTTCTTGATATTGTATATATATACATAGATGTACATAGATATGTGGGTTGGAGCCTTGACTGGCTCTCCATTTTAATCGGTAATGTAGAACTGCCAGTTAATTGTGATCAAGTTGAATACTTAGATTAAGCATGGATGTCACAAGTTGAAATAATTCTTCCTTATTTCTTTTTTTGATATTTTTATCTTTGAAGAAATGCAGGAAAGTTGTCCTACTCATGTCAGTTTGATGTGTACATTGATATTTGGCAGTATATTATTCTGAGTGTTCATAGGTATGTGATATTTTTATACAGGTACATGTTTGTTCTTAATGAGCTAAAGCTTATGTAGACATTTTGAAAGATGTTGGTGATTAGACAGCCTAGCAAATAACATTGTGGATCATACATTATTCATGCATGGAAGGAAACGTGGCCACCTTGTTGCATTTTTATGAAACACAACGGCTTTTTTTTTTACTGTCCTCAGAATTATGAAAAATATTGCTATGTTTTCTGTCTGTCTGAACTTTGAGGCCTGGGAAGCACTGAATGGTGGTATGTTTAGGTTTCAAACCCTACATTTGAGTAACTTCTTTTGAATTTATATGATAAATGTTAAATGCGGTTAATCTTCAAACTAAATAACTTTTTGGAGATTAAAAAATGTTTATTCTAAGCTTTTTTTACTTTTGTATTTTCAAAATATGTTGTATGATATATGGCTACACATTGATCACAACTAACTGGCAGTTTTATATTACTAATTAAAATGGAGAGCCAGTCAAGGTTCCAACGCACAAATCTATGTCCATTTCAACTACACCAAAAGAGATAAAGACATGCCAATCTAGTTAGTGCAAAGGGATATGCCATTCCTTATGAGAAACAGTAAGAAAAACTGGAAATGTTAGTGAAAAACATAAGTTTTGGTATCTGTTTACATACATATGAAGAGATCACTTTATATCACTATCACTTAAAAGAGATAAAGCAGTTTTTTTTTTCTTTGTTGCTTCGTAAGTCTGTATTAGAGCTAGTTGGTTTAATGTTAAGGAGATTTCTTATCTACACAATGAAAATATTTTACTGAATAAGGCAACAGATATAGCAAAGCTTTCCTTAGAGGATAATATCCTTCATGGAGATGCTTAACCAGAAGCTGAATTCTAGATGCAGTTAACTGGCTGTTGAACTGTCAGCTCTTCTTTTTGAATCTATGATTGTAACTCTTTCTAATGTACATTGCAACTTCAGAGCTCTGGGTAGATACTACGTGTTTCTTCAAGTCTTGCTCATTTGGGTTACTTTTTTATTCTTCAGTTTAATGCTGATGGGTTATCATTGGTAGGGTCAAAGAGTATACTAGACTAAGGTGTCATTTCAGCATTGACTTTTTTCTTTTCAGCGTAAGAGTGAGAGGAAACCCGTGTCATGGCTATGTCTAGAGCAGAGGAACTCCACTCCTCCCCACCATACAATTCCTTCTGTCCCCTTTATTTTTTCCTTATCTGCTTCTGTTTTGGTATTTGTTTTTTCCTATCCAGTAACTGGTACATGTGAGTATAACAGAACTCTTTCTGTGACTCTTAAGGCAAATAGAAAGCTGGCTTTCTTCTGCTGTAAAAGCTAATATGGGACTAACACTGCATTTCCAAATAAACCAAAAATCAGCATGACTTTGCTGCAGTGATTTTGACCTAGACTTAAGCTGATATATTAGATGCAGTTTTTTTCTCTTTGTTAATTTCATTGTATTATTATCAATTAACATATTAGAAGCTTACACACAAAAGACAGTAAAAAAGACTCTTTTTGGTAAAAAAATGTTTCAATAATTTATGTGCTGCTTTTTATGTATTCTGAACATGTATTTGTCTTTTGGACTGCAATAGCCAAAATATGCTTATTCAGCATTCAATGAAATATGTTTATGTCCAGCCACAGGCCCTTTTACATCTGATTTTGAAATCTAAATTGATAATGTAATTTGGTATTAAAAATAACATAGTCATACCTAGAGGAAAAACACAGTCTCTCCCTTTAATAACTTATATTCCTTTGAGTGTTGGCTATGCATTTTTTCTTTGTATGATTTGGAAATTATTTTACCATTCCCCTTGCTGCTCAGAACACACACATACACACACACACACATACATACACACTTCTATTCACTTTATTCTCTTGTTTCAGCTTTGCCTACTTTGTTAGTAGGCCTTCTGTATAAAAGGGTCTTCCTTGTTCATTTTCAACTTTTTTACTTTCATTAATTGTCATTTGAACATTTGATCATTAATATTGCATACTGTGTTTTTTGTAAACATGTCATACTACAATTTTTCATTTCACGGTCAAGAAATCTTTTTTAATTTTCCTTTTGTAGTTAAGCAAAAAGAAACCCCAAAATAAGCAACAACATTTTCACAGGACTTTATTATTTAACAAGTGAGAAAAGGAAGTTCTTTGATTCAAGCAAGACAAGTGAGAACAGCTAGTTAAAGGAAGAATAGAGGTGGAAGCATCATAAAAGATTTAGTTTTTACTTACCTTAATTTCAGTTTTTGGTAAGAGCAGTGTTTTAAACTTGGAAATGTTGGGTCTGTCCTGCCTTTTGTTTTGTACTTAACACAGATATTGGTATTTTTTATGTCCTCATAGTTTTCATTAGTTGTAGAAGGATAGTAATTTTTGGCAATTACTATTTTTAAACTCAGTGAGCATTCTTTAAAGCCTATTTCTGTAAACTACCACATTGTAAATAGACGAGAAACTGTTTGATAATGTCAAGAAGAAAAAAACGTAATGTCAGGAAGTTTCTAGGATCCCGCCATTTAGTGAAGGAATGTGGAAGTAGGTTACTTAATTGGACTCTGAATTCAGAATTTATAAGTTTAAAAAAAATCTAATCTATTTTTTCTTTGTCTTGAGATATAACATACATCAATGTGTACAAATCTTTCCATACATTTACATATATTCGTATATTTATTTGCATTTTTACTTATGTATGCACAGGTATAACTATGACTCAGATTAAGACATTGATGTGTCTGATCTTGAATAGATCAGAATATTAATATAAATTACTTTCAGTGCCCCAGAAGACTTTCTCATATTGACAGTCAATAACCTTCCCTAAGAGGTAACCATTATTGTGATTTCTATCATTATAGATAGATTGATTTTGCCTACAATTGAATTTCATATAAATAGAATCATATAATAAATCTTCTTTGGTGTATAGCTTCTTTGTGCAACGTGATGTCTGTGTGAGTCATCTGCATTACTGGGAGTAGCAACAGTAGTTGGTTTCTTTATCTGTGTCATTGTGTCCGTATACTACTGAAATTTGCAATTATAAAAACATAATCAATCATTATAAAAATAAGTAGAATAAAAGAACTTTTAGGATCTTATGGTCCTAAAAACTGCTTACAATTTAAACTTCTTTAAAAAACCTTTCCAGAAATCTTTTGATTTCCTATCTTGTGGGGCCAAGGAGCCTCTCAGCTAGTAAGAGATCTTGGGAGTTGGGGCAGCGTCCCGCAGGGCAATGAGCCTGGGTATCCAGAAGCCTGATTCTCTAGATGGTGAATATAGATTGTGTCCTACAGCCTTGGGAGTAAGAGCCAGGGAAGTGAAAATTAATTGACTCTGTATTTCCTAAACTTCAGGATTTATGAATAAATCAATGAAAAATAATTGGCAACTAATATGAATTGCTAGTTTTATTAAATGAAATTTCAACACCATGAAAATTTTATCTTACAATTAAGAACCATCCTTTTAAGAAAAGATAGTTGGCAACTTTAAGTAAAAAAAATTTTTTTTTTTTAAGGAGACAGCATCTTACTATGTTGCCCAGGCTGGAGTGCAGTGGCTATTCATGGGCATGATCATAACACACTACATGCTCAAGCTCCTGGGTTCAAGCAGTCCTCCAACCTCAACCTCCTGAGTCGCTGGGAGTATAGGTGTGTGACACTGTGCTTGACTTAAACCACCATTCTCAAGCAAACATCTGCATGTAGGCTAGTTTTTGGAAAGAGAAAATTCTTTCCAAAAAGGGGAGAAGATTGCCATGAGGGATTAACCAAGAGCCAGATATAGGACTATCTCAGGAAGCAATGAGCAGGAATAGACCCAATTGAGAAACTCAAACACAGTTGTAGTCAGTAGAGAATTTACTTTTATTGAATATGAATCACCTGGTTTTGGTCCATAATAGGCAATCAGTAAAGATGTTTTGAGTAAATGAACAAATGAATCATAGATAAGTGGTGGGGGCAGTTTTAAATGTGCAAAGTAAACTTGGTAGATATTGAATATTCTTTCAGTATGTCTTTGAAATCTGACATTATAATTCTTACATGACAAAAGGAATGTGTTTTTAATTTCATTTTACTATCCTGAGCATAAATACTCATTGCCTTCACTTTAGCTAGTTGATTATTAGAATGTATTATATCTGTATAGTCACATTTGTCACAGCCACTTTGTTTTCTGGGTTTTAGTACTTCTGTAGCCACTCTTGGTGGCTGCTAGGATCACTGTCAGCTTCAGTGCCATGTCAGCCACCTGATGTTCTCTCTCTCTCTGTCCACTGTGCTCAGGGTGCTGGCATCATGAAGCCATCAGTATCTTGTTTGCATATTCTGCTTATTTTTGCTTTTTGCATCTGTGTGAAAAATGGTGGAAAAATTTTAAAATGTAAGAGTAGAAAATAAGAATAGCAAAGAAAATTGTATGAAAATAGGCCACTAAATCCATGCTTTAGAATGAAATGCTGAACAGGTTTGATAGAGGTACATCAATGCTCAGAAATGCATCTAAGTGAATCTATACTTCTTTCTTATTTTGAAGCTTTTAAGAAAATTGAAACAAGGATTTCACTGAAGAATAAAAAGGAATCAACATCATTCTCTGAAAGTTGGAGGTCTCTGTGCTTTATAAGCCTTAACTCATTACATTTTCTTTTTCACGTGTTTTTGATTGACATGTTGATTTTCAAGATGCGACTCCAGCATTCAATGGAAGTTGACTATACTTAAACTGAATTTTGGGGGAAAATTCTTCAATTCAGTCATATTTTATGTTATTTTTCATTCATTTTTTCTCTTTTTTTTCCCCGGCAAATATACATTGAGTGTTTACTATGTGCCCAACACTGTTCTGGTCTTGATGGAGGCTATGTTCCTAATTAGGGTGTTGTGGTAATTTGAGAATAAAAGAAAATCCATGATAAGAAAGAGTCATCATTTCACCAGTTCTGAATTTCTTTAATTTTCCTTCTTTACCCTCAGAAACTTATTTTTTATGGAGGCACATCTCTTTTTGTGCCTTTCCTTTTTCAGTGGCAGTTCCATCTCTGGTTTTAATCCCACTTCCCTCTGTCCCCTTTAGGATCCAGACCAAAGAAATCTTGGAGTCCACCTAGAAAATCCTTGTCCCTACTTCCCCACACATCCAGTGTCAGTGATTTCTGCCAGTGCTACTTCGTAAATATGTCTCAAATCCATCCATCCCCTTCTTTCCATACTTGTTGCCATTGCTTTAGTCTCTCAGCTTCCTAACTGGTTTCCATTACTCTAAACCCAAACTTCTCTAATCCATCTTCTGTACCTCTGCCAGAGTGGTCCTGCTACTCCCTTCCTTCTTTGTGATTTCTTATTCCCTACCCACAAAGTCTGAATTCCTTTTTGTGGAATAGAAGGCCTGATTCTCTGATCTTATGCACACTGTTCTCATGCCCACCTTGCACGCTCTACACCCACAAATTCCTTTGTTTTCCAGATATGTCATGCTATTATCCATCTTTCTTTCTACCAAAAATGTATTCGCCAATACCAACCATCTGCCTTCTTTCATTACCTGGCAGACGTTTTATCCTTTGAGAAACAGCTTGTGTATCCCATTCTCTTCCCACTTTTTCCTATGCTTACTCCCATCCATGCCTACAAAATGTGAGTTGATCCCTGACTCCTTTTAAAAAATTATTGTGCTGTAGGCGTATTTTTATTATAACACTTAACACATAGTTTCAAGATGACTCGATACAGAACACAGGTCTTATTTTGAAAGTAATATACTCACCCCCAGTGAAAATATTAGAACAGAGAGTAACTTCCTTATCAGGAGAAAATGGTAACATCTATAGTTACTAGTGATGTTTGGGAAGAAAGTAGAAGAATAGGGATGAGAAAAATAATTGAATTGTCTTCAAACCAATCTTTGATCTAAGATCTTTGCTTGCAAGTTGCGGTTGGGGATGGGGAGAGAGTGGTTGTGAAGACAGAGAGTGGGACTCCTGGATAAACGGTATAAGCCAGATGGGCTAATGACACTTGCAGCTGGGATGGCAGTTTATAGGTTAAGTCATTGCATAATGACCCAGTTACATGAAACTTAATAAGACATTGAATCAGATCCAGGGCCTGATCTGATGGAGGGCCTTTGGAAGATCCTCAAGATCAAATGCAGAGATTCTGGCAAAGAAAAAAAGCAAAAGAATGACCCGGGTAAGTGTGTGGGAGGATGGGGAAGGGAAAGGCTCAAAAGACTCTGAAATACACAGGTCACAGGGACTGTTTAGCTAAGATCTATGTTCATGTATAGGGCTATCTATCTTTAGGAGATTTATTACACAAATTACGGTACTTGTATACAACATTGCCCAGCCATTAGTGATGGTATAATAAATGTATTTTTATTAACATAGAAGGATATATTCAATACACTGAGTAAAAAGCTAGTTAGAAAACAGATTATATACCATGACCAAATTTTGTTTAAAATATATAAATATATATGTCTTTATAAGTACATATTTACTTAGAAATGAATGTGGGATTATAATCTTTATTTGTTACACTTTTCTGTATTTTCTGAATTCAGTACAATGAACACATATTTATTTTATAATTATAAAAATAGTTAAAAGAGAGAGACCAGTCTTCAAGGCTGTCATCTACCAGAATGTAAATAATAAAAACTTTATTACTATGATTATGATATTTACCTAAGTATATAAAGTGTGTAATAGTATTAATAGCCAACACTTAAATAGCAATTTACAAAATACTTTCAAGTACATTGTCTTATTTGGTCCTCATACCAACCCTAAGAAATAGTTTGAAGGAGTCATATTATTATTCCTATTTCATGGATGAGGCTTGGACATTCAGTTTCTTGTTCAAAGTGACACAGTATTGGAGGGAAGACTTAAAACCTATGAATCTGATTCTAAATCCCATGTTTTCTGCACTGTGCTGAATTTGCAGCCCAGGCATGAAGAGAACCATTGCAGGGTACTCCACAAGATGATTCAGGGATCCAGGCCACCTCCATTTTGTGGCTCCTCTCACAAGTAAGCCCTAGGAGCCTATCCTTTAGTAAGTTAATGAGACAGGAATAAAGAACTTTGTTTTAAGCATCGTTTCCTTCATTTTTCCTGTATTCATACTATAGTCTATTTAACCATCCTAAACTATTTGGAGTTCCATAAACACAGTACTCTGGCATGCCTGTATTCCTTTGCATGTGTTTTCTTTCTCTCTAATTGATGCCCTTTTCACCTGGTGAATTTCTACTCATCCCTCAGCATCCTTTTTTCTGGGAAACCTTTTGACACCTTGCTTACACTTCCTCTTCTCTCAGGGGTTTCTTTCCTTTTCCTCTGTGCCCTTGTAGGACGACCTAGCATATAATTATTACCTTAGTATTCTCATATGCTTCTCCCTCATAAAGAAGGTGCTAGTGACCAATTTTAATTGGTTTTGCATGCTTAGAACTTTGATGATGTTAAGCACACACTAGATCCACAACAAATATTTAGTGCGTGAATCAATAATATGAATTTTGCCTGGAGAGTAGTAACATCATGTAGTTCTCACTGTCAGAACCAAGATAATGAGAACAGACAGCTGGTTGTCAGGTGCCCAGACACACTTCATGGTTCAGGTTTTATGCTCCTGTGTGCCTTAGGGTCATTGCCCCCCAAAACAGATTTGCATCCAGTTTTTCTTCTTGTGGTTACTTTTGATATCCAAAGAGACAGATTATAAATATACACTTTCAAATGGTTTTCATGGTAAAGTTATTTAAAGAGGAATATTTGTTATTTAGGTCATTGTAAATATGACGAAGCAGAGAGAAAGTCACTTCTTTTGCTGTCTTTAGTGGTGTATGTTAGCTGACAGGCTGCCTGTGTTTGATTAAAAATGATAGTCTGTAAACTCTTTGAGTTAGACCATTAATTTCCCATGACAGCACATGAAGCTTCTCCTCTTCTTCCTTCCCCAAAGCAAAACACACATATCAGAGGGACCTCCTCTGCTAGACATTTGTTTAAGGTTGGCTGTCAGAAAAGGTGCTACAACAAGTCAGTCAGGTTTGAAGTTTGCAAACATACTTCCACCTTACTGAACATCACAAAGGCTGTCAAAAATTTCATTTTCCTATATTTTCTCTTCTCTATAGAAGGAAAACCATTATAGATGTAAATGTTAGAGAAATTTTGTCATCGGCTTTGGAGCTTCTGTGGGAAGTTTTATTCATAGTCTGAAGTGAGGAGAGGAGGGAAGCCTCTGCTGACACTTTGGAAATCTTTCCAGCATTTCGAGTGAGCTTTATAGTTTACTGTTCTACTAGGTACTAGCTATTTTTTCTTTATTATCTCTCTTGCTCTTTTTTTCTGCCTTCTCTGAAAAGGAAAGTGTTAGCTTTTCTAAATGGCCTTGATATTTCTAAAACTTCTCTTTATTTTTCTTTTTAGTTTCTTCCTAGTCTTTGGTATGCTTTCTACCAAACCCACTTTTGGGTATCGTTATATATGTACTTACTTGGGAGTTGGATGAAATATGTGTATGTATGCTATGCATATTTCAGACATTATTTGATGGCTGATGAATAGTAAGAGAGAAACCAGTTGCTCTTCAAAATATAATTAGCTAACTGGCCCCGGAGAAGTTTGCATTTGGTTGTGACAAAGCCAGTGGTATGCCCTCTGCAAAGAAGAGAAGGGGAAGATGGATGCATTTCTAATGCAATCAGGAAGCTCCTCTATAATTTAAATATATTAGCATATTCTAAGAAACCCTGGTATTTGAATGTCCTAAAGTCTTTCCCAAACAAACATGATTGAATTACTTGAGGGGACACATTAAGGTAGCAGGCATGGTCTTTAATGGATCAACCTTGTCTATACTCATTATCACAGTAAGCTCCAGGAAAACCATCACGGAAGCCGTAAGGAGTCAGACTATCGATACAGTCCTAATGATTTTACTTGCATTGCTCACATCCAATTTGCCACCAAATGTTTGATGCTGTGCATACATTGAATTTCTCAAACATTAATGTTGGTTCCTACTTGTACCTAGAAATAGTAACGAGCATACATCTTGAATCCTTGTATTTGGGATTATATATAAGAAAGTAAATAATAGTTTCCAAATATTCTGAAGTCCAGGAATGTTAGGGTAATATGACATGGAACTAATTGTCTAAGTGTGCATTCTGAGTCTCACTTTTGCAATCTGCTTATGTGTTGTTAAGGTTGCAATCAACTTAAGCAAATAATAAGAGTAGCCAAAATTATTGAGCCCAAGTGATGTGCCCAGCCATGTAATAAATGCTTTGCATCATGCATTCTAGCAACTCTATGTGATAGGTACTATTATCATCCCCATTTTATAGCTAAGGAAACCGAGGCATAGAAAGATGAAGTAGCTTGACCAGGATCCAGGGTATTGTTAATGGAGGGGTAAGGATTAAGCCCCATTAGAAGGACCCTAGAGCCCTAACTCTTACCTCCTGCTCTATGTGGCAAGTGGGTGCCTCCATTCATAGCCCTTACAATAGGAGGTTTCTCAGGCTCTAGGACTCTTCTATGGTGTCTCTAATTAGGCTGTTTGACTTTGGAATATCATTTCAGTAGAACACTTTGGAGGTAGTTCATAAAACATTCTCCTGTGAGATAAGACTGAATTATTTTTCTGTTAAAAAATTACGATGAAAAGATATAATATGGCCAGCTCTGGGTCCCAGAGACTTCAAAGGCCAGGTTGAGATCAGATTCTCAGAATACTTTCTCATGTTGGTCTAGTCTAATCCCTATGCCCTTCTCTTAGTTTTACTTCTAAAAGATAAGACTCTAGAAATAGGCGGGGCCAATTTAGAAGAGAACATTATGGATTTAACTGATTAATTTGGGTATAATTATTTATATAATTTAAGGACATTTATTAAATATTTTTACCCAAGGTAAATTTTCAAGCCTATTTAAAATATAATTTAATGCATTTAAAAAGAAATTTGGTCTACACAGATTAAAGATGTCTCTGTTGTAGGAGAAGAGCTCTTGAATATTTTTAGAATAGAACATTGTGATTTCCCTGTTAGCTTTGGGTGTTGGTATAAAGTGAAATGAAAACTTTCAAGACTATCCTGTGCTGCCTGCAGGAATGTCTCCTTTATAAACATTCTCTATTGACATTATCATCTGGAGAGCATGCATTAATACTTCTTTTTATTTTGTGGCATTACATTGTTTCTCAAATGACTTCTGCTTTTGTAGGCCCTTCTTTTTTATCTGTGAGATATGACAAATATAATATTGTTCTCAAATATTTTAGTCTTCATGACAGTATTATGGATTGGCTTTAAACATATCTATCCCCCAATGTGTGACATATTCTTTATTCCTTATTTTATACTAGGATGATATAGTGGGAACCATGAAAGGAGAGTAGGAAACTTCTGACTTACCCGGACCATTTGTTAGTGTCGTCTTTGAACCTTAGTCTTTCATGAGGAAGAATGGACACATCTATGTATTTATTTGGAAAAGTTTGAGTAAAGGATTAGCAGTTTCATGTAGAACCTTCATTAAATTTTTAATTCATTTACTTGTTCATTTAGCATTTGTGCTTTTCTTAAAAGAATGTGAGACAGTTGGTCAAATGTTTGAGCAGCAGTTAAAACGGAAGTTTTGGGGAAACAATGCCAGAAACAATTTATGAAAGGAAAACAATGGACATATTTAATTTTTCTTACTCATTTCTCTTAATATACCTGTGCTTTTCCATTTAGTGCCTTTAATATCAGGAAGAGATATGAAAGGAATGATTTTTGTCTATTATGTATTGCATTGAAGTTTGAGTAGACTTTTTTGGTAGTATTATAAGTCTCAGTATACTGCTTATAAAGGAAAAATCATTTTAAACTGTTACATTTATTTGGGAATTTTCTTTGGCTTAT
This sequence comes from Cheirogaleus medius, assembly GCA_008086735.1. NCBI lineage: Eukaryota > Metazoa > Chordata > Mammalia > Primates > Cheirogaleidae > Cheirogaleus > Cheirogaleus medius. The sequence continues at coordinate 12,273,602 of VBSM01003176.1, read as the reverse complement.
TATTTTAAAGTAATAATGCCTCCTCTCCTGTTTCAAATACCTGGTATTGCAAACCCTTTATATAATTTCTTCCTAAGGTTTGCGAAATGCCCCTGAGGTTACCTCTGGTGCCATAGAATTCCTCTTCTCCATATATTGACAAAGTCATTAAACAAGCCTGAAGCTTCATGATTACATTTCCAGCACCGCTTTCATTGCTTTTTATCATTGCATTTAGTTATGTTTCATCTAGTTTTCAATATATGTGACATGGTTCATAGCCCAGCCAACTGGAATACATTTGATAGCGAAGCATTACATGAGCTGGCTCTGCAACATACTCTGCCAGACCCTGCCATGTGTGAAGCATTACTACTATTTTACCACTAAAGATTATTTATAACACTGACATCTTCCATGCTTATTTGTGTTTCTGAGGAAGGGTGGATGGGGTGCCTGTTCAGACTGTTTCTCTTGGCTTTCCTCTGTGTAAACCTCACTGATGCTTTCAGCGACCACCTTCTGTGTCATTCTTTTTGAGCAGAAGTAGAAAAAATGGAGTTGGTTTGAATGTCATGCCTTGCTTTCGCAAGAGAATGCACTCAGAAGCTCCGGTGTGGTTCCAGCCTGTTGCTGTTATCTTTGTGGCTGCCCGATGGCGGCTTGAGGAGGGTATTAAGAGGGAGATTATGGTTTGATGGGAATGGAGCTCTATAAATAATTTTTAAGAGCTTAGTCCTTAGAAGATATAAGTGACTGAATGGAAACCCACTTAATATTATATCACCACTTTGGGGGAAAAATAATCTTAGCTAAGCATTTCCAGGAGTAAGAGAGAGAGAATTTATATTCCTATGGTTTGGTTCTTTTCCAGGTTTCTACCCTTTTATAAATATCCAAAACTATCCAAAATAGACTTTATTGATGATACTGTGAACCAGCTTAGAATATACTCTTTTATTTGATGATTTTTCCTTTGTCATTTTGATAATTTAATTTTATGGCCCTATTTGTGTTCTCCAGTTTACAGATTCCCCTCCCATGGCATGATTAGCAATTGCATGTGAAATGGTTATGTGGCAACATTACTAGAGAATCACAGCTAGTCTAAATACTGTATGTGTTCACTTGAGAACATTGGCTCTGGAATGTATTTCTGGCACTGGGAAGGAATAAAAAAAAAAGTCTTGATGATAAAATGCAGCCAGAATTTAATTTGTGAAATAGAGATTTAAACTCAATTGTTCCTCCCACTGGCAGCAACTTGAGGTTGCTTTTTTCCTTTCATGAATGAAAATTGTGCCCTTTTAAGAATCCTTAGTCTTATTTTTAATCTTCAAATTAATGTTTTCTTATAAAAAGAGCAAAAAGTTTACAGGGTATGTGTTTCTGTCTGTGTATTACTAGGATTTAAATTATAAATCCTAATTAGTATTACTTAAAACTAATGGGGTGGCTGTTTCAAGGTCTCTAAATATGGTAGTTATCCTTTGGAATGGGGAAGTGAATCTGGTATTAAAATTTTATGCTAATAATCCTGGCTGACTTCTCGTATAGAATTTAAGCCTAAATCGGGAGTGGTATTCTTATCATAAGATATAATCGATAACCTACCTGCTGGTTATTCATTGTTTGGGGATTAACTCTAATCTGTAAAATAACTACAGTAGAAGAAATTCAAAGAGGAAGTAAAGCTAGGAGATATATTCTTATTTTCTAGGTTATTTTATCCTATAATAGAGAGAAGCTGTTCATTTAAGCTTATAAATAAAGCTTTCTTAGTATGTATTGAGATTAGTCAGTTTTATTTTTGGAATGGGTATATATTATGTGTCCCCAAAGAAAGAAAAGAGGGAGAGGGGAGTTCTTTATTGATTTAATTATTAGGACCATGGAAGGTTCTTTGAATATGTCCAAAGTACTTTCCTTGTAAGAAGCAACAGAAATCAAAAGAAGTCATACACCGCATTTCTCCCTGTTTCTGCCTAAAGAGGACCTCAGTGTTCTGTAATAAAAAGTCACTTTCTCCTCACTCCCAGCATTTGATGTAGGTGACTGACAGCGTGTGTAGTGACTTAGTTCTCATTAGAGTCTAGGCCAAGGAAGACATCATAACTAAGATCAAAACTTAGAACTGAAGCAGAAACTTTTCGTTCAAGCTTGAATAAATCTAGAGGAAAAGGATGATATATCTTCAAAACATTAAAAATCAAAACAAAATGAGAAAATAAATCAACACCTATAGTCTCTTTAGCACTTCTGATTCTGTTTGTTTTGAACTGAACATTTTCAGGAAAACATCATGATTCATTAGTCTGAAAAATTATTGCATTATCATAAGAAAGGGATTGTTGACTCTAATGGAAATAGGCTTTGGATCACTTCTGGTATGAATAAGTGCCTAGCCTCATAGCGTTAAACCATGATTTGGAGATACAGATTACTTGTTTATTGCATAGTATGATTTTAAAAATTACTTTAAGGACTTTTATGTGATATCAGAATTGCCTGCAAAGACCACACCTTGTAACTTAGAAACTCTAGAAGGCAGATGCTACTTGGGAGATTGATTCTCATTATTAGCTTAGAGATAAACAGCAAAGACGGTTGACTTCCTTGTCCAGGTAATTATTCATCTGCGATGTCGATGGTTTATAACTACCTTTCTCCCTATGACATCCATGGTAAATGTTCTCCATGTAGATGAAAAGCTACCAGCCTAGGTACTTGTGATATAAGGATGTATTTTATTTTTTTTAAAATTTACATGCAAAAAAAATGTGAATTGTGATTACTTTCAGACATAGTCTAGAAGCACAATATTTTTGTAATGAAGATAAGTGGGAGATGGGGCAGACATTATTTTTTTCCTTTGGATTATCCGAAAATAAATTGAAGGCTAAATACTAGTAAAATGCAAATGTTTTTGTTCTTAGGGAAATATAAACTGTTTAATTTGTCTTTAACGTAATATAGAGATTATAGTGCTTTATTTACTAAACACAACAATTGTTTAAAAAATGAAACAAAACCTCAGTTCCATGTAAGCCACTTAGCAGAAGGAATGGAGGAAAGGGAAGGAGTGGTGGAGGGTGGCCAATGGCAAAAGGAAACCTATAAAGAAGAAAGACAGGAGAGAGACCTGGGTCCAAAGAGGAGGAGGAGCCATGGGGGAAAGAGGCAGTCAGGTTTCAAGGAGAAGACCTGGTGAGAGAGAAATGGATGATAATAATAACAACAACAATAATAATAGAGTTATGGGGTGACAAGGGAGAGAAAAGCAGCTCCAGGATAAAGGGCCTTCAGTGGCCCCATTGGTCTGTCGGCCTCAGAGCAATTGGCTGTTTTTCTTATTTAATGAATTTTGACTATTTCTCCATTCTCCAAAATCTCATCATAATATTCATTTTTACTTATAGCTATAAAAATGAAAATAACTTTAATGCTTTTATGGCAGTAGCCTAAAAGCTTAGAGACTGGGTGCTAAATCAAAGTAGACCCTTTATGGATTGAAATATGAATCCTGCTGCTTCCTGGTTGAAGAGTAAAAAATCTTCAGGACATAGAAATTTTAGGAATTGAAAACTTTCAATGATCTATTTTGGCCATTCTTACTATTTTTTACTTAGGGTAAATTTTAGGAAGAAAGCAACATCAGTAAATAAGTGAGATTTTCATCTTTATGGATTTTTGAAACCTGGGCTTATATATTTGCTTATAAATCTATAACACAGCAGTTGTATGTAGTATTTTTCTACATGCTACATGGTGGTCCTGAGGGGGTCTTCTAATTAAACTTTAGAGAGGAAGGAAATCATTATTAATATTAACAACAATATTTTATATTTGTAAGTAGATATTATATATTCAGCTTCTATATTTCTTAGAATTGGTTTGGAATCCAAAACCATAACTTAGCTTTCACAAGCTTTTTTTCCCCTAAAGTCTAATTACCATGCTAGAATAGTCTTCAACATATTTGCCTATTACAGTTGCGAATACCAACTGTACCAAGATACCCCTTTATTTGTAAAGCTGTGTCTCAGGAGTTATTTTTTGAAGAGTATGCAAGACCTCTCTGTACTATTTTTGGACTATTTTGTGTTTGCACAGAAAAGCAGCAATACATTTATCTTGGAGAACTTTCAATTCTCTTTGGCAGATTGATAGGGTAAATACCTTCTCTAATCTTTTTTTCTCTGGGTCTTCAGCTCTGCAAACATCTCCTCATTCCTTGTAAACTCTCCAAAGCTCAGCAAATACCTTTCCCTGTGTAGCTCCATTTTCCTCCCTTTTGACAGATAAGAAAAAGTAAGCCCGACTTTATGAACCTTTTCCTGAGTTGCCACTCTCCAAACAACTTCCCTGTTTCTGAACTGCACAGCAGCATTTGAAGTGAACAAAGTAGAAATATTGAGAATGGTGCGCTCTCTGTCCTTAGCTGTTTGTCTTTATATAATATTTATGTGGTGTGAGAATGGGAGAAAGGCTGGGGCGCGCCCGGGGCAGCAGAGAACTCAGGGCTGGATGAATTCAAGTTCTGTTGGCCAAGGTGACTAGGGCATGAGAAAGTCTAATTACAATTAAGGAACCTAGTAGGGAAAGATATGGGTAGTCTATGGGGACAAGTGAGTTTTCCTCCTCAATTCATGTATTTCCTCCCCTTGGGGACTCATAAAATAGTATTTATAATATACGGAGTTTTTCCTGTATGAGAAATCGAGTAGTGCACCGGGTGATCTCTGTCCTTTATAGCACTGGTTCTATGCAGGTGTGAATAAGGGTTTATAAAAATCAGTCCTGCATGAAAGAATATAACTTAGTAGGAATTTAAAGGAGGGCCTTAAATTCATTAGTATTCTGAGGGCTGTGACTGAGGCTATTTAGACATGAAAGCAGAAATACAGTTGAGGTTCAGGTTTTAGAGTCGAATCAACCTAAGTTCCATTCCCATTTAAGTCACTGAACTTCACTAAGCCTCAGTGTCTTCATCTGTAAAACAGGAATAATACCATTCACTTTATGGCATTGTTAGAAGATGAGCTTTTAGACCTAAATTAATTAGAATTTTACTTGCAACACAGTAAAGATCTCTATAAATGATATTTGTACAAGCAGTTGTTATGGAAACTGAAAAGGGATAGTTAAATGGATTAATATTTTTAGAGGATCGGAGGGTCCTTAGCATTTAGGGGCTGTTGGTTGTGGATAGAGCAAACTTAAGGGTGGGAAGAAATATCTGCTCCTTTCCTCTTATCTCAGTACTGGGCCCAGCAGTTCTTTCTTTCCTTTTCCTATTGTTCAGGGTTCATTCATGGTAAGGTGCAGTCATGTGTTGCTTAATGTTCTGAGAAGTGTGTTGTTAGGTCATTTCTTTGTGTGAACATCATGGAGTGTACTTACACAGACCTAAATGGTACAGCCTACTACACACCTAGGCTATATGGATAGCCTATTCCTCCTAGACTACAAACCTGTATAGCATGCTACTGTACTAAATATTGTAGGGAGTTGTCACACAATATTAAGTATTTGGATATCTAAACATATCTGAACACAGAAAAAGTACAGTAAATTAGGGTATAAAAGATAAAATATGGTATACCTATATAGGGCACTTATCATGATTGGAGTTTACAGAACTGAAAGTTGCTCTGGGTGAGTCAATGAATGAGTGGGGAGTGAATTTGAAGGCCTAGGACATTATGCTACTGTAGACCGTATATTCTGTGCACTTAGGCTATAATAAATTTATTAAAATTATTTTTCTTTCCTCAATAATTAACCTTAGCTTACTGTAACTTTTACTTTATAAACTCGTACATTTGTTTTAACTTTTTGACTGTTTTATAAAACTTAGATTAAAACACAAACACATTGTACAATTGTACAAAATTTTTTTTTTGTTGATATCCTTATTCTATAAGCTTTTTTCTCATTTAAATTTTTTTAACCTTTTAAACATTTCTGTTAAAACCTAAGACAAGGGCCAGGTGTGGCGGCTCATGCCTGGAATCCCAGCACTTTGGGAGGATGAGGCAGGAGGATCGCTTGAAGCCAGGAGTTTGAGACCAGCCTGGGCAACATAGCGAGATCCTGTCTCTAAAATAAATAAGAAAAATTAGCCCCGTGTGGTGGTCCATGCCTGTAGTATCAGCTATTTGGGAGGCTGAGCTGAGAGGATTGCTTGAGCCAGGAGTTCGAGGTTACAGTGAGCTACAGTTGTGCCGCTGTACTCCAGCCTGGGAGACAGAGCAAGACCCTGTCTCTAAAACAAAAACAAATTGAGACACAAACACACACATTAGCCTAGGCCTCCACAAGGTCAGAATCATCAATATCACTGCCTTCCACCTCTATATTTGTCCCACTGGAATGTCTTCAGGGTCAATAACACACATGGAGTTACCATCACCTATGATAACAATACCTTCTTCTGGAATGCCTCTAAAGGACATGCCTGAGGGTGTTTCACAGTTAACTTTTTTTTTTATGAGTATGAATACATTCTAAAATAGTGATCAAAAGTATAGTGTAGTAAGTATATAAACCAGTGACATAGTCATTTCTAATCATTATCAAGCATTATGTACTGTACATTATTGTATGTGCTAGACTTTTTTCTGACTGGCAATGCGGTAGGTATTTTTACACCAGCATCACCACACACGTGAGTAACATATTGTGCGCATGGCTGTAATAGGATATATTACTCCACCACAGTGTTTGTAGTATAGAAGGACTTGGAGAAAGGTCACTTACAATTAAGTTATTAAGGGCTGAGTTTGAAGCTTTAGTGGCAAAGATGTCATGGGGGGTGTTGGTGTTCATAACAACACACAGAATATGCTACTTTTCTGTCTATGGAAAGAAATAAGCAAAGTTGGATACTGGAAAAAATAGAAAGTGAATTTTACCTTGTAAACTTTCCAGAGTATGTAACTGGAACAGTGAGAATTATTATTTTTGAATTCTGAAAATAAGAAGGTAATAGTACCCCCTCACATGCAGAAAAAGCTCTAGTAAAGTGACCCTATTAGTTAAAATACTACTACAAATGAAACAGCAGCAGACTACTGATGAAGTTACTCATTACGGGCACATATGCGTTAAACAAAGTAATTGTAAGTCAGGACTATAGCAAACCCTTATAGAATAAAAAGACAGGTGCCCGCCTGTTTTAAATTGTTTCCATCTTAAGCAGAAAAGATTTCCAGAAATGATAGAGTTGCAGTTATCTGTAAAATATAAATGAGTCAGCTCTGGCTCACTATATATATGATTTGTGTGAGTACGCTAACACCGATTAGAATATTGTGAAATGATAGAGTAGTATAGCTTTGTAGTGATTTCTTTAAAGTTTTATGCACTGAATTTTACTTTTGATTGCTAGGTTTAGGAATTAAGTCATGATTTGGGGACTTGAAATGAGAAGAATTCAGAAGAGCATTTCAAATAACAAATGGCACTTAAGGGAACAAAAGCTCATTCATCTAATTTAACACATGCTGTGAAGATGTGCAGACAGCCAGGGAGAACATCAGAAGTGGCAGATATTATTTCTTGTCTTTTTGTTCTTAGTCTAGGAAGTTAAGATGGCATTTCTTCCAGGAACTGAGGCATGATAAAGAAGAAACGAAGTTACGCTAAGTGCATGGTGATAGTTGCTGTTCGCTTCTGGCCTCTTATTAACTTAATGATAATAAAATGAAGTCCAGCAAATGAGAGTCATAGGCATCGGTTTCTTTTCACTCGTACTTAACATTCAGCCCAAGGAGACTGCCATTCACAGCTACTATTAAGAAGCTTTTAGAGTTTTGTTACTGAGCATAGAAAAATAAAATTTTGAGTATCAAAATTTTACCCCAGAGCATTTTTTAGCATGGATGTTAAACACCATTGGAAGTTCTATATTAGTTAATCTATCCCAACTCCCTTGATAGACAATTAAGTTTCAGTGATGCTTTTTATTTTTATTTTTTTTAAGAGATAGGGTCTCACTCTGTTGCCCAGACTGAAGTGCAGTGGCACAATCATATCCTCCAACTCCTGGTCTCAAGTGATCCTCCTGCCTCAGCCTCCTGAGTAACTAGGAATATAGGCACACATTACCATGCCAGGCTAATTTTTCTTATTTTTTTAGAGACAGGGTCTTGTTATGTTGCCCAGGCTGGTCTCAAACTCTTGGCCTCAAGTGATCCTCCCACCTCAGCTTCCCAAATTGCTAGGATTACAGGCATGAAACACCACATTCAGGGTGTGCTCTTTGAGTTTCTTCTCATCTAACCAAAGTTGCACTATTATTTTAAAAATCAGCCTGGACCTTGCCTTGGTTGAGAATGGAATCAGCACTGGGAGATAATTGAATTGGATACAGAGACTGCGTGGAAAAACTTGGAACCAAGAGATACGGGTTCGGGTTCTCTGTGCATCCTTTAATGGTCTGCTTTGGTCTGGGCTTTCAGAAGACATCAGGTCAATGGTTTTTACTCTTAGGCACTCTATACCTCTGCAGGGAAACCAATCCATGGAACAAATCTTATAGAATTGGCTCTGCCACAAACCTCTTGTGAGAACTTGAACTTGACCTGGGCTTAGTTTGCTTGTTTATTCATTGGATTATTTATTCATTCATTCAGTGATCTTTTCCTGAGTACCTACCTTGTGGCCAGCCCTGTGCTAGCCAATAGGAATAAAGCAGACCTGAGTCCTGCTCTCGGCCCTCGTGGTGCGCTCAGGCTAGTGGGGCACGTGAGCCATCATGCAGAAAGCAGTGAGGTGCCACAGAGAGTGGGAGGGGAATCTAACTCAGCTTGTGAGGGTTGGGGATGTCGTCCTACAATAGGAGATGTCTACGCTGAGACCTCAAGGAGGACTAATACTTAGGCAGGAATAGGGAAAGACCTTTCTGTCGGAAAGAACAGCATGTGCAAAGGCAGTGAAGAAAGAAAGAGCGAGAACAAGAGTGAGAGAGTGGAGATTGTGCTGATGTGAACTTGTTTGGCCATTAGCTCTTGCTTTTTCTGTTGTTTGAAATGATTATAGGCCACATGACCCAACTACCGGTGTATTTCTAGGGCCTTTTAGAGTTCCAACAGGTTAAAAATTACTTACATTTTTCCCATGCCTAGGTAAGGAGGTCCAGATCTCCTGTTGGTGTGACTGTCCCTACTGAGTGTCCTCCGAATAACCAGACTGCTGTCTGGCTCATGTTGTCCAGGCCCCAAAAGTACGTGATTGCCTCTAGCAATTGGGGTGCTGTCTATTCACATCCTGTTCTAACCAAAACCTTGAGATTGACTATCTCTTTGGACTAACTCTGCAGTTAATACTCACGCTCATCTACAGTTTTATTGTGACAGTGAAGCACGTTGCAAGCACAATAGACAATTTAGACAAGAGAGAAAGGTAAGAGGGTTGGATGCATGATTATCCCCAGAGGCTTCCTGAGGGAGGTCGGAGTCAAATGAGATCTTGAATAAAGGCTGGAGAAAGGAATATCATTCCAATGAGGAGTAATGATCTCGTTTAATCTCAATGCATGGTACATGGAGGGACTGGTTTATCTAGAGTGGTGTCTGCATGTTGACACTGTTGCAAATGAAGTTGCATAGGAAAGAAATGACCTTTTGGTTTAATTTCAGAAAACAAAACAAAATCACTTCTCAACTTGGCCAGTCATTGATTTGATGAGAATTCAGAGAAACTTTTTTTCTGGTTAAGATAAATGGGAAGAGGCCCATTTTCAGGGCTGGTTTCTCCAGGACAGAAGTAGCTGCGGTGTCCCCTCTTAGGAAAAATGCCCTCAAATCATTAGCCATTGACTCTCCATAATGAATACATAGGTCAATTTAGCTGCAGAATTCTTGGCCATGTGATATTGGGCCAGTTGTTTAATATGAGTTTCTGCATCTTTCTAATGAGGGATGTAGCAGTAGCACCACCACCACTTACTTCACAGGTTGCTGAAGATCACGTAAGTATTCAATAAATGGTAACTATGGTGTCAATTGCCTGTGTTTGCTAATGATGAAGATATTCATTCATTCACTCATTTAATCACTAAACAAATATATACTAAAGATGCTCTACGGGCCTCGTCGTCTAGTGTGGTTTCTAGGGGATAATGACTGGTTTTGTATTGTTATTTGGATTTCTTCCCTTTTTTCCCCATAGCAAATTATTGCTTATTTGGGTTCCATTTTATACTTTTACAGTGTTTGCCAAAGTGTGTCCTAAGAACCAACCACATGCATCAAAATCAACAAGGGAATTTTATTAAAAAGGTGGACTCCTGGTTCTCACATTGGACCTATCAAATCTGAATCTCTGGGCAGGGTGTGTGGAATTGGCATTTTGAGTAAGCTGTCTAGGTGATTCTGACTCACACTGAAGTTTGCAACTTGCTGGAATCACATTGTTTCACTGGAGTCTGATTTGGTGCTACAGTAAGGAAAGGCTAGCAGTCACTTTCTTCTTCTTTCTATTATATATATATGAGTTTTTTATAACTTTGAATCCTAAAAAACCCTCTGTTCCTTGCTTTAGATGGGGAAATTGAGCGATCACTTCTTAAGCAGCCTTCATTACTGGATTTTCCCAGAGATAAGCAAGATACGACTGAATTCACTTCTTTTCTAAATACGTCTTCTCTTACTAAAGTCCATTTCTCTAAAATTCAAGAAACAGAAGCTAACGCCTGTCACCAGCCTTCAGTGTTACGTAGTTAATAATGCTCTTTCCCTTTCCCCACTGTGGGATTTGTTATTGCCCTTGGGCAATGTGTCCGGGATTCACAACCTGCATGTTAATAACAAGGTAGAAAAGGATTGGAACTTCCGTGTGTGTTTTCACTAGTATTTTTTTGCAGCCTTGAATTGACTGGCTTCCCTTCTCCCAAAGCATACCCAGTGAGACCCCGATTTGGTGTGGCTTAATCAATGAACTGCAGAGGGACTAATTCGTTTCCATTCATTTCTTTACTATTTTCCACGCAAAGGTGAGTAGGGAAAACCACCGTCTGTGAGCTAGAGTGAAGGGAAATGTTGAGGCCTAGATAAATAGCTGTGTGCTTGCGTTTGCTGCAGTAATTTTTAAAAAGAATAAACAGGAGGAGAGAGAGGATGGTGGCAAAGATCCTACCCCTCTACGAGACTACTTCAGCCACGTCTTGTGGAAGACTTCTCGATAACAGGAGTACAGCACTGTAATGACTTGTTTTTGTTTTGTGCTGACCGCTGTAAGCCACGGAAAAGCACATATTCCCCCCTGGATGCTTAGGGGGACTCTGCAAATTGTAAAAGCTTCCGATCCCGTCAGAAGAACATTAAACCTTTGAGTGAAATTTAGGGTTTTCCTTATCTTTTTTGTATTATTCTCTTTTTTCCCCCTCTGATTACTTTATGGAGAGACACAATGCTAGTTGTATTCTGTGCGTATGCATAGTAAATGCTTCATTAAAGCTGAGTGCAGAATTTGATGAGAAGTGCCAATGTGTGGCGTGTGCTGCCAGGGTCAGAAGTCCACACGCAGCCTGGAGGGGGAGGACTGCCATTTATTCATCTAGTGAGCACTTGTGTACCAGCTACCTTCCTGTCTTATCTTACTTCAATCATTTCATTTTAAAAAACAACAATCTGGGAAAGAGGTAAAGTGATTTGCTCAAGGTCATAGGACACAGTGCCATGTGCTATATTTGACATTTGAATTCACCTTTGTCCGACTTCAAGTTTTGCTTGCTTGCCAGCATACCACTCAAGCCAGCCAGGGCACTTTTGAGGTGCACTTGAGATACCTGAAGTAATAGGGGAGCGTGGCATCCTCCCAGGGAGGGGCAAGAGGTGTAAGCCCGCTTTACATGTGTGCTGCTCGTAAGTCTTTTGCTGCCTGCTAGCACACGGCTGTGTGTCTGCAGAGTGAGGCACTGGGAATTGGCACTTTAAGGGCTGCCTCCTGGAGGAAGGGAAACACAGAATCACGATTAACCATATACATCTTCTTGTGTTAGGTCATCAACCAATATAGGAGGGATTTTATGCTTTTTAGCAACTATCTTCTAAGCCTGAGCTATAGTGGTATTCTGCTACTGGAAATTCTGTAGCTACAAAGAATATGGAAGGCTCACAAAGAAAAGGTAAAATATGTGTTTAACTGGCCCTATGGATATATTTTATTCACTGTTTATGGCTAAGGGCTGTATATCAGTGATTAAAAGAATTTTGATAGCAGTGAGAATCTATACCTCAATAGATTATCCACCAAGTAGTATATATTGTACACTATATGTATTAATACTATATATACTATACAGTACTGTAAAGTATATTGTCATACTAAACTCCTTAGTATTTAGAGGGTAGTTAGTAATTAAACTTGAAATTAAGAAAAGCTGGAGCTAGGAATTTATATTTGGGAGCCACCGTAATAGCCAACATATTTTTGCATGTTTGATATGTGCTAATCTCCATGTTGAGCCTTTTATATGGATTAGCTCATTTAATCTTCACAAAACTCCATGAAGCAGGCAGTACTCATATCCACATTTTACAGCTGCGGACACTGGCTCAGCAAAGATTTTTGTAATTTGCCCTAGGTCACAGAGCTAGTAATTGTTACAAGTGAGTTTCAAACACAAACCTTAGTGATGTTTGAATCTAAGCTCCTGATCCCTGTGGTATTCTGTGTAGAGGTGATTTTTAAATCTTGACTGCAGTCGAAAGCTGGACTCAGTTTAATCTTAGAACATGCCTTTATTAAGGGGGTGAGAGAAGTGTTGAGACAGCAAATGATGAGACAGCAAAGGACATCGAAAGAAAACCAGTTATGGGAAACCATGCAAGAGTGTTTAGAGAAAAGAATAATTAAAAAATGCAAAGAAATCAAGGAGAATGAAAGAGAAATTATTGGATATAGACATTGTCATTATGCATCTTTGGGGATTTTGACGACAGCAGTTTTGAGTAGGGCATTATTCATATCTCAGTATGCCATTCATTTTGAAGCTTGGGATTAGTTTATTAAGTGATTACTCTTGGATATCACTTAAGGCAAGTTCAAGAGCATTGTTTAGTCTCAGATAATAGTTCTGAACATTTTTTAGCAAATAAGAACCTTTGTGACACTCCCTTTACTTTTTTGTCCCATTCTTCCTCCTCTTATAAATAAATAAATAAATAAACAAACAAACAAATGAACAAACAAATAAATAAATAGAGTGAGACATAGCGTCTCCTTTGCTGAGAATAGTAGAATGATACCAGAGATTTTCCTCTATTTTGCCGAGGGAAAATTTTGCTAAGAAGTAGTATATAGAAGATAGCAATAGGTGTTATGGTAAATGTATTAGTGGACTCTGTGGAGAGTGAGATTCTCTATGCTTTTTACCTAGGTACTGAAAACATTTTATAGACTTGCTTAGTTTCCATAAATAAAACATGTCATGTGCAAAGGATAAGGCTATTAATTTCTTTTTTTTTTTAATTATTTTTTCAGTGGAGAAATTGAAACAAAAAGGAATGATATGGAGCAAATATAACCCCCAGTTTTCCTTTTCTGTGCAATTGCTCCTAGTCTACACTCTTCCTGGTTGGTCAGAACAAGGTGGATATTGCAGTCTTCTAGTTTTCCTCTCACCTCATTGGCTCCTAACAGCCCCCCTCATCTGTCTGAACTCTTAGCCTGTAGTACCCAGTGTTTAGTCATTGCCCACCTTCTCTTTTTTAATCTACCCTTCCCTGGTGATCTCATCCAATCTTAGGTTTGAAATACCAGCACAAGCTGATGACTCCCAGATTTCTATCTCCAGTTTAGACCACTTCACTGAGCTCCAGCCTTATATGTCTTTCAGCTTACTTGACATTTCCACTTCTCTGTTATAAAGGAATCTCAAATTTAAAAATTCTGAAACTGAGATCCCAATATTCAATACTCTGTGGTCAACAACTGCTGTCCTCTAATCTTCCACATTTCAATTAATGGCATGCCATTCTTCTCGTTTCTCAGACCAAAAACCTAAAATCATCCCTTTTCACACACCTCAGGGGCAATCTATCAGCATGCCCTGTTGGCTTTTCAAAAAATACTCAGTGTAAATCTTTCACCTTTTACTAAAGATTTCTGTGGAGAGGAACAAAAATTACTCAGCACATAACCATTGCTCCCTGCCTGCATGAGTACTACCCTGGCCTAAGACACCTTCATCTCTTGCCTGGATTAGGCTCCTGAGTTGTCTCGTGCTTTACCTCTGGCTCCCATCTCTTTTAACCATAATGATGCTGTTAAAATGTAAGTCACATCATATAAACTTTTTAGCTCAAAACTCTTCCATAGCAATTCCTACACATTGAAAGCCAGAATTCTTTACGATGGTTTTCAAGGCCCTAATCTGCCCCTGCTGGTTGATGCTGAGTGCATGTTCTACAACCCTCTCTGTAGATCACTCTTCCAACTGTACTGGTCTCCCAGCTATTCTGTGAACCTTCCAAACATTTGCACTACCCTTCCTCCACCAAACATCCACGTGACTCATTCCTGTACACTTTTAGAACTTTTCTCAAATGTTTCCTTCCTAGTGAAGCCTTCCCTGGCCATCCTCTCTCCAGTGTGCCCCACTTTTCTCCCCATTGCCCTTATTACCACCTGCATACTTCATCTTTTATCTGGCTTATTGTCAGTTTCCTCCCACTAGAATATAAATTCCGTAAGGGCAGGGATTACTGTACATTTTGTCCGCTGTTGTTTCCCTGCCACTTAACATGGTGCCTGACATATAGTAGGCCCTTAATTACTGTTTGTCGAATGAATGAATAAGTGAATGAAGTTTCAGAGTCTAAAATAGAATTGTCAAGTCAGGGTATGTAAGTGTATGCTTGTCTGTGAATAATGTTTTTCTCCAGATCTCTGAGCTACAGTCCCAAATTGAGTTTCCACCTCCAAATAAAGGTGCTCCTGGTACCCAGATCTTATCTCTTTGAGCAAGCATTACCCCTTTGAGCCAAAACAAGAGAAGCACATATTACCATCTCCAATTCTGGAGAGTCCTTTTGGCCCAGAATGACTTAAAAATGCTATCCTATAAAGGCAAACAAATCTGGAGACCTTTGTACTTTCCCTTAGCCTCTGCTGCATTAGCTGAAGATAAATCTATGCAGAGTTCACTAAAGGGAACAGACACTGCATTAAGCTGTGTAATGGTGAACACTAATGGCCTGTGACAAAAATGGGTCTCTGTAGGCTGTACTGCCATGCAAGGTGGGGATTTTTCCCAGTTTTTGATAATGGTAATGAAAAAAGAAGAAACAAAACCATATCCAAAGATGCAAAGAAACAGCCTACAGGCCAAGTTCAAGGTGATTTTCACAGTATTTCTTTGTTTTTCCTTTTTGAAAGTACATGCGTCTTGGCTGAAAATGCAGTGTGTTCTTTATTCCCATTAACAACTTGGTTCATTTGTTCCTTTTCCTGTGACATATGCATTGTCTTGCAAATTATTACTTTGAGTTTTTTGGTTCCTTGTTATTTTTACTTATGACATTTAATACCATTATCAAAGTGGCCTGTACTTATTTTGTGCATTTTCTGTGCATTTTTTCCCATTCTTAATTTAAGTGAGAAGTCTGTGTATCCTTTTCTCCCCCATTTGAGTTTCACATGGTTAAGTGGGTGGTCTTGGGTTGATGAGTTATCTTTTAGTATTGTCCGAGATTGTCGTGAGGATCAAACACATATGTATGAATGTGCTTCGTGGATTACTGGAAACATTTAACAATGCTAATGTGGATATTAGACTAGTTTATTGCTAAGGCTACTTTTAACTCTAGACCTGAATTATCCTTACACTTCTGAGAGTAATTTTTCCAGTAGATTCTATAAATTTAGGTAATTGGCATAATTATATATATATATGGGTATGTATATGTGTGTGTGTTTTTGTGTAAAACCTGAGGTTTCTAAGAGTTGACCATGAAATATTGAATAATCTGAAGCGGCCTAGGATCTTTGTATAATCTGTTCAGAATGCCACCTTGACTTACACATTCTGTATTTTCAGTGTTTGCTTCTCAGATATTCAGACCACATTTTACAGCAGAATTATTTGACAACACATTTCCTTCCTGTCCTCTGAATCTCCCTGGATGATCTACAAAAATATAGCATCTGCATTTGTGACTAAATAAAGCCCTAGTATGACTCTTATCTGTAAATCCAGTTTTATTACCCCCTCCAAAGTAATTTCTGATAATCCATCCAGAACCTTTCTTTGTGTCATTTTCAAGCTAGATTCTTGGGTAAGAGGGCCATCTCCAATTTTAGCCTAAGAACAAAGGGTTTACAAGGCCAATTTCAAGACATTTTGGTTTTGCTGCCTAATCTATTCAATTTATAAATTCTAAGAATGCATTTACGTTTTAAAAGCATTTTTGTTCTTATTTTCAGTACTAATTTGTTTCCTTCAGCTTTCCCACATGCATGACTTTTATAGCATGGTATAAAGTAGAGCACTCTGCCATATTGATTTAATGGTACATTTCAATAAATTTCCCCTGTTACAGTGCTTGCTCCATACCAGGCAGCCAAGGGGGAAACAGGCGGATGTGCTGGTTAACTAATTTTAAAAGTGAAAAAATTCCATTTTCTCCATTCTTTAATGTCATAGCTGTCCTGCCAATGACCTGATACTGAGATGTATTAGGTTCCCCTGACATATGTTATAGGAAGTAGTGACCTGACCTTTTAAAAATTTTATTAACATTTATAAATTTGTTTTAGTGTATTATGTTGGAAGCAGTGATTTTTCTCCGGAATGGATTGGGGTGACTGGTGTACAGATTGATAGCCATGTCGTACATTAAGCAGGTGGACATTTTGTAGGGTATACACATATACAGATGCTGTCTTCTCCCGCCCCTCCCCCTCCTGCCTTTAAGGCTTATGCTAGTGGTCATGGAAACATTTAAAATTTTTATTTAAAGAATTTTACAAACAATGGGAACAACTATTGTCAGCCTTTTGGTGGCTGGTTAGGTTTTGATTATTGCTTGATAAAATATCGAGGTGTAGGTATTCATCCATTTATTCATTCAACCTTTCCTCGGTACTTAATGTATTCCAGATGCTATGCCAGTCACTAGGGATGTAAGAGTGATTGCCACAATTCCTGCTCTCCACTAACTTACAGACTGATGGATTAGAAACCCATAGTATACAATCAAGATCCTAATGAAAGATTTTTTCTCCCTCAACTCTGTGCTCAAAGTCCATACATGTATTCGCGTATTTTCTTTCTGTCTCTTTCTTTCCCTCTCTCTTTCTCTCTCTTTCTCCCTCCCTCCCTCCCTTCCTCTTTCATTTTTAACCATTCTCTCTCAGCACTTCCTAGGAAATAATTTACACATATATACTTTGTAGGCAAAAATATTTGTCACACATTAATAAGGGAAATGTTTATTAATATAAGTCATTGGAACATAGCTATATCCAATTTTATTGCCTTAGCAATTCTCATTTTTCCTCCATACCCTAAGTAATCAAGAAGTGTGTGGTTGTATGTAAAGGACACCTGTCCCATGACAGGAAACACAGGAGCCAGGAGAGTTGGCAGGCTGGCTTTCTAACCTGCTTACTGCAAGAGCAGTCATGAGCAGTGATGATGATTGACACGCCCATCCATCACCTGCCTTTTTCCAAATGCTTCTGAAACCTAAATTAAGCCTCTCGGCTCCTGAGTGAGTATAGATTGCTGTTTTGTTTTACAGTAAATATTTATTTATTTTCTAGACAGGGAAATTGAGGCATTGAAAACGTAAGTGGGTAGATAAATAAGTTATGGACACTGCTGGGAAACATCAGCTAATGTTTATTGAGCCCTTGCGGAGCATAATACTTTCATAAACCCTGTGCAGTATATTATGTTTCTAGCTTTCCCCCTTGTGCTCAAGGAAAGCAGTCCATGGAACTTTTTGGCTTGAATTTACTCTTTTGTCCTCATGAAAAGCCATTGTTTTGTTGTTGTATATTTCACGTTTACATTTGCATTTTCTCCATATATTTTACATTTTGCCTTTGCTATACAAGACCTAATAAGAAGAACATTAGCCATATTTCCAGGTTCAGACACTCAGTTTTTTTAAAAAAAACATGAGCACTATCATATATCAAATACTGTGCTACAGGCCATGGCTAGAAAGGTGAATTAAGAAATGGTTCTTGTTCCCAGGAAACTATTCCAGTAGATCCTTTTTAGTACTAAAAAAATGTAATATTCTTTTTGTTTCCTTATTTTTAAAACAACTTTATTTATTGTATAACTTTTCAGAGCCTTTAATCTACAAGGTGCATTGTGAATGTCTAGTGGCAAATAACATACACCACATTTTCTAAGCTTATGTGAATAAACATGTTTTTCAGGAGTATATCTTGGGGCTGGTATTCTTCCGAACACACTTTAAAGAAGTGATGACATGGCCATTTTTCACCATGCACTTGCCAGACAGCACTAGAAATACTTGTGGGCAGACAATCCAACTTTGCCAACACAGCTCTCGAGAATTTAATCTAGTTACTCTTTGAAGCTGTTTTTCCCTCCAAAATTGAGTAGCAGCCTATGATTATGCTTAATCTGTGTAAGTTATTTTTATGCGTGAGAGTAATTCTTAAAAGATCAGCAATCATCTAGTCTGTCCTCTATATTCAACTTGAGAGAAATCTGAGGCTAGTGGAGAGGGGCTTTGTGATGTGCCTGTGATAATAGAACTAGTTAGAAGCAGAGCCTGAGCAGAATCTATCTTTTGACTCTTTCATTATACCACTCTATATGTCTCAGATGATGCCAGATTATGTTTTCTACTTCAAATACTTGGAACTCCAACAAAAAGTGTTATTTGGTACAAACTCTTACATAAATAGCCTTTGCAATCAAATAGACTAAAAATAATCTCTATGATCCCAAGCTTTTTGCTATTTTCCCACCAAAATATCTGAATCAGTCTGCTGTTCTTTTTTCCTTTGTTGTTTTCTCATCTGTTACCTATCCCATCTTAAGATTTAGGGTGTTTGTACCTTAATAGCCACATTATGTTTAAAGCACTGGTGGGACTCCCTCTTCCATGTTCCACCGACAAATATAAAGTGACTCTGTTAAAAGCTGATGCATGACAGAAGCCCAGAAGCCCTGTGTAGGTTATATTCTGAATGGTTTTTTACATCAAGGGAAATGTAATAAATATAGGAAGGGGAATAAAAACCATTAAATGTATGAGTGGAAAATAAATTACAAGAAGGCATTGTTTTTCTCATAAATGTGTTCCAGAAAAGTGTGTAAGTCAAATAAAAATGTATCCATAAATTGTAGAATTTTTGGTAGGCATAGTTAGGTCATGTTCATGGTCATTTGCCAAATTGCCTGTTTTCTGAAGCTTTTCTATATCAGGGTACTCCATAAGATCATGACAGTGTAGTTTTATGCTTGTGAATAGGTTATAGTCCATACATCTGGTTCATTTATAACTCAGTTGTTTGGAACTCGGAATGCATTTTCTCACAGAAATAATCTTATATTATCTGTTTGGTGCAAACCTCTGCAAAACAGCTTTATCCATAATGTATCTCTAGTATCTCACTGCAGCTTTCCTAAATTTAACTAAAATGTTAGGCGTGTGTCCTTGGGAATGGATTTAGAGTTTGATTTGAGATTCCAGGAGCACAGGTCTACTGCAACGTGGGCGAGGAGTCCGAAGCGCATGCGATGTTAGGACGTGATCGACAGAGAGGATGTTAGAGCCCACCTGGTCCAGCCTTGCTAGTTTTGAGAACGAGAACCTCACCCTCAGCACGCCCTAGTTACGGTTCCTAGGGCCTGGGCAGAGGCTCCTCTCTAGACAGAGCCAGGTGGTAAGGGGCAGGGCCTCCAGGGGTCACTGGTGGGAGGGGCAGGATGTGACCTGGGTCAGATGGTAGTTCTGGGGTGAGGCACCGGACGGGGAGGGGAGGTAGTGACCTAAGGATGGGAGGGAGTATGCGGGCCCTTCTTATGAGGCATGGCAGAGTTGTCTTCCCTTTCTTTTGCCTCTTACTTTTGTACCCTACTCCATCTATGTCCTTTCCTAGTTCCTAAGCCGTGTTTGGCGAACTCCCCCTTGTTTTGGCAAAAGGGCATTTCTCTTTCTCCTCCCCATTGCCACTACCGGCCACTGCCATCCCAGCAAAGCAGTCCCCTCTAGGTCCACTCTAGGCCATGACGGGAGTGAAGGGGGATGAGGAAAAAAATCTCATTGCCTCTGGTGGCTGCAGAGTGTGCAGTAGTGCAGGGGTGAGGGGAAGGGCAACGGGATGTTTCTGGTGGTGGGTGTGGAGAGGCGCTTCTCTGGCCTCCCAGCTGGGGTGCATAGCGGATGAGGCTGCCTGAATGCAGGGCTCCATCCACACAACGACCTTCACTGCCCAGCTGGGGTCCCTGTGTGCATGTGGGGGCGGAGGGTTGAGGAGACCTGTCGGTGCTTTTCTGAGGAATCAGAGTTTGTGAGTTAGTGACAAATATCCTGGAAAGTTTAGAATGGAAAATTGGATTTTAGCAACCAATTAAATAATAGTCAAACACCACAGTGAATAAAGAACCATTTTCATTAAATGCCTGGCTTTTAACACACAAGGTGGTATGTTCCTTTACCCCAAATCTTCTAAATATTTATATTTTTTAAAGATAGAAATTTTCAGTACAATGTATTCCTGTATGTTTTGGGTAAGAGGGTGGTTGGAAAGAGAGGGAGGGTAGATGGACTGGACTATAAAATAAAATCCTTCAGTGTATTCTGGGAAGAATGCCCTGAGAGTCCCTTTGGTTCACTTAAAGTTTCTTGAAGGGCATCAGGAGAGGACATTCTTATCTCGGAGGAACACTGAAAAGGGCTCCAAAGAATGTTGTCTCTCTCTTATTATGTTTTTATATCAAAACATTTTATTTTCACATTTTCACATAGTTATTTTCTTTGCCTAATTTGGCATTGTAGCTATGTAGGGGGGTTCATAGGCAGCTTGTTTTCTTTTTATGACTGAAATTTCTCATGAAATATTGGTAGATTTTCTAGAGGTTAGTTATTTCAACTTTTGGTAGTACAAATTCATGGTTAGTTTTAATGATGAGCATTACAATTGCAAATAACTGGTGTGGGGGTGTTTCTTTGTGAATTTATTCATTTATTTGTTTGTTTGTCTGAGACTGGGTCTTACCCTGTTGCCCTGGCTGGAGTGCAGTGGTGACAGAGTAATTCGAACTCCTGGGCTCAAGCGATCCTCTTGCCTCAGCCTCCTGAATAGCTGGGACTACAAGGGCGTGTCACCATGCCCAGCTAATTTGTCCTATTTTTTGTATGGATGGGGTCTCGCTATATTGCCCAGGCTGATCTCCAACCCCTCGCAGAGTGCTGGGATTACAGGCATGAGCCACCACTCCTGGCTGAGAATTTAGAGTGGTGCAAAGGTTGGTGTCTACATTGCTAAGGTGAATGCTACCCTCAGTAGCTGTATCAACTTGTTTCAAGTTGTAATGTCTTTGGGGTCTTGTATAGATTAAAATTCTAGCCTTGCAACTTTGTGACTTTGGGCAAGTTCTTTAATTTTCTGAAGCTGTTTTCTGACCTGTACAATGGAGTTCAAACTACCTAGCTGATAGTGTTGTTCTAAGTGCCAAATAAAATGATGTATGTGCAAGATTCTAGCATTTGCTAGCTGTCTAACCAATGTCTGGTTTGTTTCAGTTTGATTCTGCCTGTGCTGTGTGCTCTTGGCTTGTTGCTAACAAGCAGGCAACCACAGCAGCGCAGTCTGGCTGGAGGGTGTTTGTTGAGTTGCAGGACAATGAAGGGCAGCCTGCAAGACTCCCTTGCCTGTGTGTCAGAGGCATGAGCCTCCGGATTTTCTTTCCTAGATTCCCTAACTGTGTCTCTTCTTTCTCACTGTGTAGCACGTTATTACTAGGAAACTCTCCTGAATGTACCTATATCTCTATATTTGCAGACAGCATTTGCCTAATTGAGGTAATCCCAACTGGTGGACTGAGTTGACGGATCTAGAGCACATTCTCATGTACTCTTCTGTTAGGGCATTTGCCCCAATGATATAATTTTTATTTATAGTTGCCAATATTTGTTTAACTACTGTTATGTACCAAGCAATGAAAAAACAAAGTCCCTGCTCTCATGGAGTGTGCATTCTAATGGGAGAGGCAGACAGTAGAATGCCAAATGCCTTAGGTTTGTTAAATACTATGAAGAAAAATAAAGCAAGCTAAGGGGGAGGAGGGTAGGATGCTCTTTGAGATAGGGTGCTCA
Source organism: Cheirogaleus medius (assembly GCA_008086735.1). Taxonomy (NCBI): domain Eukaryota; kingdom Metazoa; phylum Chordata; class Mammalia; order Primates; family Cheirogaleidae; genus Cheirogaleus; species Cheirogaleus medius. Next base: position 12,251,301 of record VBSM01003176.1, on the reverse strand, counting down.
GGCCATGTGTTCAAGCAAAGACTTGAATGAAGCTAGGGAACAAACCCTGAGATATCTTGGAGAGTAGCATCCCAGACAAAGGACAAAAGCCCTGAGACCTGTATGCCTGAAGTCAAGTGAGCAGGGGAGGGAGTGTGTCAAAGGCGACATCAGAGAGATGCTAGGGGCAAGATTATTTAAGGTCTTATACATGGTAGTAAGGATTTTATCCTGTGTGAGGGGTGAACCTAGTAGAGGTTTTGGGCTTTTTGTTTGTTTGTTTTTGAGACAGGGTCTCGCCCTGATGCCCAGGCTGGAGTGCAGTGGCATGATCATAGCATACTACAGCCTCAAACTCCTGGGCTCAAGCGATCTTCCTTCTTCAGTCTCCCAAAGTGCTGGGATTACAGGCATAAGCCACCATGCCTGGCTATTGGAGAGTTTTGACTAGAGGATGTTATGATTTCATTTTTTAAAAGGATTATTTTGGCTGCTGTATGAAAAATATGCTGGAGGGCAGCAAAAAATATAATAGTAGCAGAGAGTAGAAAGCAATTACAATAATTAATGCTAAGAGATGGTAACAGTGGTGAGAAGTGGTTACAGTCTGCATGCATTATGAAGATTTGCCAATGGGTTGAATATGGATGTGAAAAAGAAGTCAAACACATCTCAAATGTTTTTTTACCTAAGCAACAGGAAGAATGGAAGTGTTATTTCGAGAGACTATAAGAAGAAGCTGGTTGGGTAGTAAGATCATGAGTTTTAGACATGCTAAATTTGAGATATCTATTAGATAGCCAAGGGTATATGTTGTGTAGTCAGTTGAATACAAGACTCTAAAGTTGGGAAGTGAGAACTAGACTAGCTCTGTCCAACAGACCTTTCTGCCATGACAGAAATGTTTTATATCTTCCCTGTTCAATATACTAGCCACTAGCCAGGTGTGGCTATTGAACAATTAAAGTATGGTTAGTGCAACTAAGGAACTGATTTCATATTTCATTTTAATTTAAATTAAAATTTTAATAGTCATGTGTGATTAGTGTTACCACATTGCTCAGCATGGAAGACTGTAGATACCAATTTGGAAATGACCAATATTCCAGTGTTTTATGAGGTCATGAGACTGGATAAATCCCCTTGGGAGGAAGCCTGGGTAAAGAAGAAAAGATGTCTGAGGACTGAAACAGCCAATGTAGAGCTTTAGGAAGATGCAGAGCTACCAGCAAAGGGTCTTCAAAAAGGAGTAGGAGGTGAGGAAGGAAAAGGCCAGAAGGTAGTGGTTCCTATGTAGCCAGGTGAAGAGAGTGTTTTAAGGAGAGTGATCAACTGTGTAAATGCTGCAGAGCTATCACCCTCGCTATTTAGTGAGTCACTTAAGGATTTATCTCTTTATAATCTGTGCTTATCCCAGGTCCTAGCAAATAATTATTGCTTTATAATCGTTTTTAAACTGAAGAAAATGTTGAACAAATGAATGACTTACTCAACTAGCCTTTGAGACTTGTTTTTGGGAAATATGCTCCCTTAGGTTGATGCACTGACATCTTAGAACTTCTACTTGCTGGAAATCCCAAATTCTGTTTGTCACCTCATACCCATCAGTCCTCACCACCAGCAGCCCAGGACTTATTTTAGAGGAGCTGGTATGGAGGCAGCATCAGCACCTCTTAACTCAGCAGTTGAGATTAAAGAAGCAAACATCTGCCTATAGCCCTGGACTTTCCCTTTCCCCTTTACTTTGCTTTTCTCATATTGGTTCCTTAAAAGGGGTACTTAAAGGGAGTTAGTGCCTCGATTGGGAAGCTGGAAGCCGTCTGTACACTTGGCTTTTGTCAACTTTTAGGGTCAAATGAAGTTTTTGTGTATGGCTAAAAGGTAGATTTTTACCCCCAATCCCTGATACCTAGGTCTGATTTTTTTTTTTTCCTTTATTTTACTCATCTTTCCTTTTAATTCTTCTTCTGGACTGCTGAGAGTTAACTTTGTTTCTCCTCCCTTTCTCTTGTATGTGTTTTTCCTTTGTTCTTCTCTTTCTTTATTCCTAAGTTTCGAAAAGTTCCACTCATTGGTGTGATTCAGATTTTTACATATGTCCTGATTCAGATTCTTACTTGGTCTAACCACACACATCTTGCTTTGTCTTGCAATACTCATTTGGAATTTCTCCTGTGTTTCCCCACCACCGACTATATTCTGTGCACCCGGCCCTGCTTTGGCTTTGGTTCCGTATTTGATATACTGTTTCCTGTGATCTCTGAACTGTTACATTAGCTTTGAAAGAAATGTCTAAAAAAAGGAGACAATAGGCATGCTTTTTTTCTTGCCATCTTTTATATGTAGATTATAGATCCTATGGGACTTCTGTTAAGTATGTTTTAAAATAGTTACTATGACACTTTGTTAATGCTCATATTTCTTATTCTTTATATCTGTATTGTACCAGCTCATAATACTAAACAAATAGTGTAATTGGCGCAGACATTCATTGTCATTCCTATTGTTAAAAGTACTCACATTCGTACGGGTAGTGTTGGTACAGCACTGGATAAGGAAGAGCAGATGTCCGACCTTAAGGCCCACTGTGACTTTTCTGTAGGAAAGTCCAAGGGAGGCAAAGAATTGGTGTCACTATCAAACTGTCTAGAGTTTAAATCTGCCAAGGAAAACATGCAGAGCTGTAGCTTGCCTTGAATGATTAAAAGTCACATGAGAAATGGGGAAAGAAAATCCCAAAGGATTGATGGCTAGAAAGTCTTTTATTTATAGTCAACAGCTATACCCAAAGCAGTTGCTTGAAACCCTAGAAAACACAGATGGAAATGAGAGTGGATTATATATAATACAAAAGACAAATGCACACACATTCCCTGCCCAATGGGCTTTTAATGTAAGACAAGCCGATTAAGACAGTGCAGAGTAATTAGACACATCTTAGGAGAGATCAGGGTTGCTGGATTTTTTATGCATTCATGCACTTAGTTTATTTTAAATTCTCCTATCAGTATAATTATATTATTCTTAAGGTAAGAATTTTTGCAATCCAGTTACATGAAAATGACAGATGACTCAATGAGTTCTGTGTGTTTAACCTCATGATTCACTTATAGGCCATTTATGTGCCTTGCCTCAAATGTTTGCTTTCTAATGTCTTCTGTGTGTCACCCCAGCTGCCTCCCTTTATTGCTACCATATTACAATGAATGTATTCTGCATTTTTATGAAGAGCCTATTAGCAGCATAGGCTTGATTTAAAGAACTTCTCCAGTTTATGAATACAGTTCATCTCTGTGAATGAATTTAGCACTTTAATGCTATTTATTTACTCTGCACCATAAAATGTAATATAATAAATAATGGGTCCCTTGGGCCTATGGTAAAACTCACTGATCATCCTCTCAGCAGGAAGATGAACACAACTTGAGTGGAGAAATAATGATCAAAATTCACCACGCTCACTAGGATGCCATTTATATACCTGAATTTAATAAAGGCAGAATTACAATGCTTAATATTATGCTTACTACGCGCATCTGAATGTAATGAGACTCAGAGAGGGAAAAGACTCAGTCATATTAGCAACATCTTAGAAGGTTATATCAACTCCAAATTGGCAATTCAAATAAGAGAGTGTTCTTAAAAGTATATAACACTTAATTGCTTATGCTAAGTAAATGTTAGGTTAGTATTTTCCATTTTCTTCACCCATGGAAAACTCTTGGCTTTTGGGGGGGGGATTGGCTTTGCGGGGGCATTCCTTCAAAAACCCTTCATTATCAATTCCATTTGGAGTTTTTTCAAGATGACCCTGTCAGCTTTCTATAAATGAAATCTCTACAAGCCAGTACCTCTATGTGGTCATTGGTCAATAGGGCCATTCTCTTTCATGATTGAAGTCCAGAAAGAGTTAATTTATGTGTGTTCAAAACTGTTTATAGATGAATGTATTCCTGATTATATTCCAAGGTTATTCACATTATTTTTGCGTTATCTTTGTTTTTATTTGATATTATTTGCTTCATTAGATACATGTTCCTTTAAATAGATGGTCACAAATGTAAATGCCTATAGTATCCTGACTCATAACTAAATGAGTGACATGAGCATGAATAGGGATTATGTAAATTGGAGGACTCATGTTCCATTTATCTAAAGGGCCCATTGCCTTCTCATATAACTAATCATCGTCATCCAGAACATAGTCCCAGTGTACCAGATCTTCTAAATTTAAAAAACAAACAAAAATGTCAGATATATTTAATTTTCATGTGAAATCCTCACATATTTAATTATCAACCAGTTTTTTAAAAATTAAATATGTGGTCTTGTATCAGATGTGCCAACACTCTAGTTTTGGTTTGTAGGTTGCCAGTTTGATAATTCTGCTTTCAGTTATAAGTTCATGAAAATGTTAATGCAATCAAGGTTCCTATTGAGCTGTTAGTTGGTATCTAGTACTACTGTGTTCTTTTAACATCTTTTAGGAGAAGAGTGCTGAATGAAATTAGGCATTACAAAGTAGAGGTGCATATACGTGTATCTATACACACATACATATATACACATATATATGTATTAATATATGTACACACAAAATATTCAGTGTTTCCTTTAGCACTTTTATTTTTTAGTTTTTAAAAATCAATGTGCTTAAATTTTATTTGAATGTATACTCATATGGAAAGATACGGATGGTGGAGGGGATTGGTAAGATTTACCTTTCTGGTCGATACAGTCATAGACAAGTGATTTGGTGATTCTGCTTTGCTACTAGCAAAAGATAAGCAGAATTATCATCTAATATAGCTATAAAAGGATTTTCTCATTTTATTCAAAGACCTTTGCTAAAAATGTAATTTTATTGTTTATCTTATGGTATTCAGGAGAGTTTACATTGATTATTCTCTACAACCTAATGTTGTTTCTCTAGATAAAATATATTTAGTATTAATTGAAGAGTATGGTATATATGTATTTCACAGTATATCAATCTATGAAGACTTTTTATATTTGTAGTTCTATTTAAGGACGTATTGAATCACCTTAGACAACTCTAGAAACCAGGCAGTGTATTATGGAAACAGTGTAGGCCATAGTTCCGTATCAGGGAAGAGTTGACTTTATTCTGGAAGATTTTGAGGTTTGATTTACTAGTTGTCTACTTCTAGTGTGGACAAATCATTCTACTTTGTAGACTATTCGATTTAGAGCAGACTGCATTCCTGATGGCTCTGCCAAGATGAATTAGCCCCAGACTGCATTTCCAGATAACAGCCTAGGAGTGGGTAACAGTATAAAGTATCCCTCTGAAGAGAGGCTTCAAAAGGCACAATTTTGATTTGGGTAGTTGGGAGTTCAGTCCTTGTTCCTTTGTTGGACAGTTTCAATTATCAAGTTGAGGTGAGATCTGCCTTTTTGTAATTTTTACTATTAATTTCTTCTACCTCTAAATTCCCATTGCACTTTTTGGTTCTCTTCTCTGACAATTATTAGTTTCTGCCTTGTGTATTATTTATGCTTGTCCTATGAATAAAGGATGTCTCATCTGTATTTGGCAAGCTTGCCTATTCCATGAGCCTACAGCTTTGAAGAGGAACATGAATAAGCAGGATCAGTTCATGCAACTCAATGAAGCAGGCAGTCACAAAATTAGCAGGGTGAGAGTTGCAGTCATTCATTCATTCAAAAAATTATTTATTGAGTGCCCATTATCTATCAGGCAATGTTCCAGATACTAGATGGTACTTATATTCTATATCTTATTTTTATTTCTAGACAGTATACTCTATATGACAGTGGAGAAGAAGGTACTATCCTTTCTGTGATTTGTTAATTTCCCATAAGGCACTTTATTAACTATCAGCCATTTATTTTTTCCCAAGGCAGTTTTACTTTTCTCTCTTTAATTAAATAGATAAATGAATTAACAGGCTATCTTTGTGGTATACAGATATTCCTATTTTTCTGATCATTTTCATTAGTAAAAAGACTGTGATTAAGACCTCCTATTTGCACTAGGAGGTTCTTATGTATATTATAGAAAACTTTTCCAAAAATGTATATAAAATTATTATTTGGGGGTATGTAGTAAACTGTGTGTGTGTGTGTGTGTGTGAGAGAGAGGGGGGGGGAGAGAGAATGAATGAATGAGAACAAAGTGATGAATCTCCAAGGCTTTGGAGTTTTTTTCCTCCTTTATTCTGATAGTCATCCTTATTTATACTGATAATATCTGTCTTATCTTTATGAGATATTGTGTTTTATTTGAGCTCCTATTATATATATATGAAATGGTTTGGTAATTCTTAGTATCTGTTTTGTCTCTCATTTTTAAGTCTTAGAAAAAAGAATAGTTTCTTGTTAACATTTTTGTTACAGTGAAGATATATTGCTGTTTGTGGGAATAAATGACAAATCCCATGTCTTTGCCATTCCGCAAGGCTTCTACCAGATCCGTGGGTCAAAGTGCCTTATGCAGGTGATTTACTGTGCTTGATTTGTTCCATGATTTCATCTTTAGACACCTCCATCTCTGTCAAGGCCATGCTAATCTCACCACAAGGGATATGTAGTAGAATTTCTCAAATGTCAAATATGTTGCATACATTTTTTTTTTTTTTTTTTTTGAGACAGAGTCTCACTCTGTTGCCCGGGCTAGAGTGAGTGCCGTGGCATCAGCCTTGCTCACAGCAACCTCAAACTCCTGGGCTCGAGCAATCCTCCTGCCTCAGCCTCCCGAGTAGCTGGGACTACAGGCATGCACCACCATGCCCGGCTCATTTTTTCTATATATTTTTAGTTGGCCAATTAATTGCTTTCTATTTATAGTAGAGACGGGGTCTCGCTCTTGCTCAGGCTGGTTTCGAACTCCTGAACTCGAGCGATCCGCCCACCTCGGCCTCCCAGAGAGCTAGGATTACAGGCGTGAGCCACCGCGCCCGGCCTTGCATACATTTTTTTTAAAAAGATTGTCATCTAAGTTATCAACCATAACAATAAAATTCCAGAGCTTCAATTTGGAATTACAGGCTTGAGTTTTAAAGTTTGTTTTGCTCTGACTTTTTAGTTGGGGTTTTGCTTTCTTCACATATTCCAACCTCCTTCATTCTTTAGTTTAATTTAGCAAATATTTCTTAAATGCTTGCTATGAACAAAAAACTACGCTAAGTACATTAATAGTTACAAAGGTAAGTAAAAGCTCATTTCTTCTTTCTCCCACCAAAATCAGCAATAAATCTGAAATTCTTCCCTTTGTGTTAGATAGCATCAGAAGGGGATTTTTTTTTATTAGTTGTAATTGAGGGATTGTATATATTTTAAGTATTTTTCATTGGCAGATTGATATATTTGAAAGCACTATGTCACTTAGTGAATTAGGATGTTTATAGAATGCCCTGTGTGTTCAACAATATACTGTGGTTAAAAAGCATCATTATAATTCTTAAACTTTCTTTGACTATTTTTAATGTCTTTATTTCCTCCTGTATTTGTTACAGTTAGTAATAACCTTTAAAAAGGTGAACTTTATGATATGAATGATATGTCTCAGTAAAGCTGCTTTATAAAAAAGAGAATTACCTAAAAGATCTTACCTAAATTATGTTGTGTGTTATACACTCATAAAGCCTTCTTTGGTTAGATTTAATCCCACGTATAACAAATTTGTTGGACCATTTTGCGGCACTATTGATTGACTGCTTTTATTCCACATAAATGTTCTAAAACGTGGGGAAATCTTAGTTAACTAATTGAAACACTCATTTGGATAAGAACTTAAGCATGGTTCAGTAATTCTCAATTTCCCACTTTGCTTGCAAAACACAATGTAAGTATGGAATTACACTCTTCACAGCTTATTACACTGTGTGTTCACTCACAGGGAAATAATTTAAGGCAGTTTACTCCCAACTGTTTCTCTCGTGATGACCCCTTTCTTGCAGTAACTCATTTCTCAAGGTTATGTTTATTTTGAAATTATTTTATTTGCTTGGAGGTCATAAATTTAGGGACACACCTGGTTGGTCTCATTCTCCTTTCGTTTTTACCCCTTTGAAATTTCCACATTGTGCCACCAAACCAATTCTTATTGGCTCCCACCTTCTTGATGACTCTTGCTTCTGCGTGGTTGATCTCATAGTTCTTTCACTTCAGTGTTTTATTCAATTTTTCCACTTTTCTGTTTATTTTTATGTGTTCAAACCAATGTCATCATGACTTCTGTTTTGTTAAAATACTTAAGGCCCATCACATATTAATAAGTTAGACCCTTGTGATGGAGAGTTTTCCTCAGTGCTCCCAACCATGGAAAGGCAGGGCATGTTTTCACCTGCTATCTCTGTCAGTCTGGTGCTTCTCTCCCAGAAGGTGTTCCTTTGGGAAAGAAGCATCATGCTAAAAGTGAATGCGCCATTTTGAAAAATTTAGGAAATTTTAATTTTAGAATTTCATGAAGCCTTTTTCCCCCTTTTGCTGTCTTTGTCTCGAATCATGCTTTTTAGACTTATTTTCTCCTGAAACATTTTTATTAACGGTGGTGTTCTTCAGTTCTCCCTCTCATAACCAATTGTGATCACTTCTCTCCCCAACCCCCGTGCTGTTAGTGCTCTGGAGGCCTCTGAGGTTTCTTCTCATTGTGGTCTACTATAGAACTGCTGAGAGCAGAGCCCTTGGCCTGATGTTCCAGGAGGTCCTACTCCTGCCCCATCTATCTGTCTGTCTGTCCATCCATCCATCCATCCACACCTGTCCGTCCGTCATCTGTATGTCTATATATCTGTTGATCTGCGAATGATAGCTGCTCTGTCATGTCCCAGAGCTGGCCTTGGGAAGTAGTTTTAGCTTCATCTGAATCCCACCTTCTCCTTATAGAGTGATATGGACATATTAACTACAACACTTTATAATCAGTTGACATTGCCAGTCATTATTTGAGGCAGGCCTTTGTTCTAGATTTTGCATTTTGTAACTGCACAATATTCTTTAGAAGGGTGAAGCTAAAAGATTGCTCAAAAATGGCCATAGACGATAGCATGTGCAATATAACATTAATTTGCTAATCTGTATATGATTTAATTATGGAAGTGAGTAGAAATGAGAGTTTAGATTGGTTAACAAATCATACTGTCTCAGTGTTAAACAGTGGTTTTTTTTAATTGTTGCTGTTGTTTTTTAAATTAGGTAAATGTCCTTTATGCTTTTTATGGATTTTATTTAAGGAATTTGTATGTATACTTCCTTCAAAAAAGTGACCTTTATTCTTCATCATAATCCCCTGAATTAGAGGCAAAAAATCTTCATTTTACATCTGGAAAACAAATGAATGTTTCTGCTTTATTCTGAGACAAGAGAATGATTGATGACTTTGATATCAAATTCTGAAATGAAATAAATTTTATCTCAATTTGAGAGAAAATAATGATAGTACAGGTCCTCTCTGCCAACCAGGTCAGGCATATGGACCTTTTGTTTTTTGATCTTTTTTCATTCACCACAATCCTAGATTGTAAAATCTCACATGTTCTCCTAAAGTTGATTTAACAATATGGTTGACATTTAAAAATACCTAAAATAAAGAATATAGCACATTCTACTGGAATAGGTGACCAGCAGTTTATACATGTTTGGTCTAATACGTTCCTCACCTTACATAAATCTCCAGAAAAGCTATAGGAAGGAAACACATTCCCCTGACACAACAGGATGTAAAATGGAGGTAAACCAATTACTTTTTGCCGTTCTTAGAGCAGTCTCAGGAATACTGACCCTTCTGACTTCATTTTCAAGCAAAAACTCTCCACCCACATCTTGCAAGGAAAAATAATTGAGCTGAATTCCTAGCAAGAAGCAAATCAAGAATAATTTTGCTAGGACCTATGAAGCAAATCACCTTTCAAACATGCCAAAGGTAGTTATTTAAATACATTTAAGCCCCTAATCACAGAGGTCTTTGATGAACTTTTCCCACTTTAACTACATCAAACGAAGCAAAGAGTAGAGAAAGCCATTAGAAAATCATTATAATAAACACCAACATTGATCTACTTCCCTCTCCTTTGGAACCTCCCCCTTTCCTTGTTTTAAGCCATTTAGGTGGGTTTTATATAGCAAAGTAATCAAACTCTCCCAGGCCATTAAAAAAAGAAATTTAAGTGATTTTTTTAAAAAACCTAACAAAACATTTTCTTTATTTAAGATTTCAAGGAAACTGATCAGTACTGCCAGTGCTCAGTTTTTGGCTGTGACTTTCAAGTTGAACCTTTTTGATGGTAAATAGCCTCCTGCTTATGCCTGTGTGTTTTGGCTTAAAAAAAAAAAAATCAATCTCTGAGAAAATGGGCTTCCATCTTCCTTTCAGCCCCATCTCCTTTGATGATTGATGTTAATTCAGTAAGCTGCTGACCCAAGAAAAAAGAATTGTTTGTGCTGTTGTTTTGAATAAATAAACTTACAAAGAATCAATGGCTGTAGCTTAGAGAAATTAGGTGGTGGAGAGCGTAAAGTCTCTTTCTGTCGTGTTTCTCATGTAAATAAAGCAGGTAAAGGGCATTTCAGCACTGGATATCTTTTTGAATGATGGAAGCTTGCTTTAAGGGGAGATTTTTTTTTTTAATTTAAAAATAAATGTTCTCTCTGTATCTATAGTCAGGAAGGTCTGTATTTATGACAAAATAGGACACCTTCTACTTATTCGCATAATAATTCCAAACTGGCAGTGGCAAAGCCAGTTCCTCCTTCACTGGGCCCAGCTTGCATTGGGAATTGTTAGTATGTGGACCTCAGTCTTCTGACTGTAGTTTAGAGAAACATTTCTGAAGGACATTAGGGCACTGTATATAGTTTTAAAATTGAAAGTCAGTGTTATCTGCCAGACCAACATAGTTAACTAAGGTGATTTTTCTACGTTGCAGCTGACTGTTTACTGGCTGGTAATACACTAGTAATTTTGCTTTTCTGTATCACAATTTCCTTCACCTAAACCATACCACCAAATGTTACGATCATGGAGGGAAGGTGACATCACCTGCAATGACTATTCTTCAGGCAAAAATGTGATTAAGTGAATTCCTGGCCATGAGACTTATAGTGTTACAGGCAGTTTAAGATAATTGAAAAGATACAGGCAGCCTTGTTTTTTATTACCATTTATTTCGGTACCCTTTATTCAGCAATGTCTACTAAAGACTATGTTTTACTTCTCATTTCACTTAATCTACAGCAGCCAAATCAGCATGTGTTTATGTTATATATGTATGCAGAGTCAGAATTTCACATTTGCCATGTTTAATACAGTTTTTATAATTTGTAAACAACTTAAACATCAAAAACTAGTGGAAAGACCAGGTAAATGATGGTATTTTCAGATAGTGTAATATTATACAGCCATTAAGGTAAAGCAATTTCCTTTTCTGTAAAATGGGGATAATGTTTATAGAAAAATTGTATAGGGCTGAGGTGAAGATGAAATAAGTTCATGTATGTGAAGCACTTAGAACAGGGACTGGCAGGTAAATATTATGTAACCATTTGCTATTATTGTCGTTACTGGTATATTATGTCCAGAAAAGCTTTTATTAGCAAAGAATATATGTATGTTTCAAGTAAAAATGAGATTATAGATACAATATAATGTCAGCTTTGTAAAATATTACTAGGAGATAATATAACAAATAATAAACATTGTGTTATCTCTTATTATTTTCTCCTTTCTACTTTTCTATATGTTTCATCTTTTTATCCAGTGAACGTGTGTTTTATGATTTGAAAAATGTGATTTTTAAACGTTAGTAGCTTTCATATAGTATTCAAAGATGGATCTTGTTGGCACAGTGGCTCATGTCTGTAATCCTAGTACTCTGGGAGGCTGAGGCAGGGGGATTGCTTGAGCTCAGGAGTTCAAGACCAGCCTGAACAACAGCGAGACCCCTGTCTCTACCAAAAATAGAAAAATTAGCCAGGCGTGGTGGTGCACGCCTGTTGTTCCAGCTACTCAGGAGGCTGAAGCAGGAGGATCGCTTGAGACCAGGAGTTTGAGGTTGCAGTGAGCTAGGATGACACCACTGCACTCTACCAGGGGTGACAGAGTGAGACCCTGTCTCAAAAAGTAAATAAATAAAAATAAAAATTGCATCTTGTCCAAAAGAAGTGATCTGATACATTTAAGTATGCTCAGGCAAATTCAGATATAAATAAAAAGAGCGAATACCCATCAATTTAGGCAAATATAGATTTATAACATAATCTAGTTCTCTCTAGTTTTACATCATAACTCTGCTAGTTACTAGTAGAGTTGGTCTTAGGTAAAGCACTTAAACCCTTAAAAGTTTCATCTGTAAAATCAGAATAAGGTCATTTGTTCTGTTTATCTCATAATATGGTTGAAAAGATTGAATGAGAAAATATATATGAATGTACTTAATAAATATTGTCTAAAAATATACAAAATATTTTAGGCTTTTTGTGTTTTTATAATTTCAAATGAACTCTCAAATGAATAGTATTAACTGATGATATTGGCAGAAATTTTTAACAAAGAACAGAGTATGATTCAATAATTATGAAAATAGGTTTATCTAAGAATGTATCTTAGGTTGAAGCCTAAGCTATATTCCCCACTGGGTTGACATCTATGGAATACTGATTATATAGCCCAGAGTCTAATTCATTTTCTAGGAAGAGAGTCAAGTAGACATTCTTAGGTCAATAAACAATACTCTTGATTTAGAAGGGGAATGGTGATTTTTGGGTAGAGCTTAAACATCAAACACTTAGCTGTCTCCTAGCCCAGCCCTCTTTCTTATATTCTGTTATTCAAATGTAGTTTGCAGTAAAGTGAGTTACTCAGAATGAGTGGTTATGCCTGTGTTTGCCCACGTTTGCTGTGAGAACAGTGGAATCTTCCATGATGCTGGTATTGAGGTTTACAGCCAACACCGTTTAGCACTGCCATTTCAGTTACAGTTTCCCCATGAAATTGGGAATCTACTTTACCTTTTACCGACAGTTAGCCAAGTCCATCTTTTTCAAGTTTACTTTCTTTATTTGTAATATAAAGGATTCTTGTGATATCAAATGAAATGGTATATGTAAAAATGGCTTTTGAAGATACCTAAATTGATGAAACAGATGTTTATATAGCCTTGAAGTATCTCGTTTTGGCCCAGGAGTTCAAGTCTAGGCTGGGCAATATGGCGAGACCCTGGCTCAGGGCGGGGGGTTGGGGGTGGCGGGGGAAGCAAAAATTTACAAGTTTGATAAATGATAATATAGAAGTCAGAAAATAAAATAAGTCTGTTAAGGTGATAAAGATAATGCTGTTAAAGTAGCTAACAATTGTGGAATTCTATACATCTGACACTGTTTAAAGCGTTTTATATATATTATTTTAATCCTTATAACTAAAACTTACAATCTATGAAGTATACACTGTTGTTACCCCCATCTTTTAGATGAGATGTTTGAGACACAGGTAAGTAAAGACCAAATTCTGACAATATGCAAGCTGTGATTTTGCCCCGTTTCTGAGAATTCCCATACCAGGTTCATACCAAGGTTTACTGAAATAATATTCAGATAATCGTGTGTGGCATTGTGGAAGAGGGTCATACCCTGAGCAGTTTCATAAGCCGCGTTTCTCATGTGCACATTACAATTTTGTTGCCCACTAGTCATGTACCAGTTGTAAAATAGTGGTTAAGATCAGACCCTTTTACTACCACATAGGGTTTGAGGCTGTCAATCAAAATGACTCAAAAGCTTCACCTATTGGGTCCAGGAGCATGTTGTTATTTTCGCAAGCACAAGTACATGCTTTTGAAGGAAAGGAGTTGGTCCAGACATGGCAAAGGGTTGTATGGGTTTCTCCTCTTGTGCTGAACGCCATGAAATGCTTTTCTTTAAACCAGTTGGTTTTATGATCTTGCAGAGACTTTGTTATTCTGTGAAAGGGAGAAAAAAGTATGAGAGCTCACTTAAAAGACACCCTTCTCACCTTGATTTTCTCAGCACTGTGATTCTTTTGAATGTCATCTCCTCTTCTTTTACTCCTGTCTTGCTTTGTGGGGCCTGTGTTTATATGACATGGCTTATTCCAGCTGACACATTTTGTTAGTGTTATCAGAGAGATTAGAAGGGGTAAAATCATTGTGTGTTGTTTCTTATTCTTCCAGGTCAGCAGGCTTACTTTCAAAGATAGCACTCCTTGATTGCTCGGCTTGGGGCATAATTGATCAGTATCAAGTTTGTAGTTTATTCTACATCTGGCTTGATAATTTAACTCACAGTGCACTGATTTCTTATGCAGTGTTGGTTCATATCTCGGGGCTCAGTACCTAACATATATATTAAACTGTCAGGCTGGCAATAGGAGAATGAATGGTTTATAATTTGACCATCTGAGCCATTATAACTAATATCGGTAGCTTTTGAATCCAGTGAAAATACATTGTATCATTGTGATGATTATTCTTTCACTGATCATTATTTATTGTTTAAGGTCAGAATCTGTGAAAATAATTTCCAGTAAAATCTTTATTTAAAAGCTTTACCCCTAGTATAGCTTTATGGTTCCTGCCTAGTCCATTGTCTCTTTTCCCTGATTTTGGGGCACTCATGAGATTTTAGGCATTCTTGAACCAAAACAGGCTACTTTGCCAATTCTGTTAAAATAGCTATTGCTTTTGTAACATATGGGGGAAAATTGGGTAATATATATTAACATCAAAATATGAAAAGCTGGTAAATATTTTCCTTATATATCTAAATATCTAAAATATAAAGATATAAAATACCTAGAAAATAGAAATGTTTCTTCTTTTTACAATTAAACATCACATACCGAGAAAATGATCAGTGTGCACCCAAGTTAGTTTATACATGTTTAGCAATCTGTCCTATAAAATTTAGAAAGCTATAGAATCACATTTGCTATTTTAAAGACTTGTTTTTTTGCCATGATACGTACTGTTTATGCAAGTAGTTGAAACAACTCTACTTTAACAAACTTTAGCGGATGCTCTTTAGCACAGATATGAGGAACTTGAACGAGGACAGGTCATAGCTCAGAATAGATTTCGCTGGATGTCATGCCATTCCTGTTTTACAAATGAACAATGCAGTATACATCCTTTATGATAAAGTTATTTAAAATGCCAGAAAACTTTATTCTTTGAGTTTTAATTGTACTCATAATTTTGTAAAAGTTGCAAAATTGATGGTTTATATGCCATATGTAAACTTGATATGCTTCTAAGGACAAAGAGAATTACAACATAAAATTACTTTATTTTGGATTGGTAAGTAAAAAAGTACCAAATTACTTTGACTTTTTATAATTTGATTTGATAGAGCAAAAGGCTTTTCTATGATATGTGATAAATATGTGGGTTCTAGGTCAAAGAAAATGAGGGAGAAAAAAATACCAGAAAGGACCACATAAAAAGAAAATGAAGGGGCTTTGATTTCTGGCAAGGTTGAGAGCTAAAACGTCTGGAAAATTTCCCAGTACAAAGCAGCTAGAAATGCTGGATAAAATGTAATAAACTTCATTTTAAATGTATTGCTGACCTTGTTAGAGAGTAAGAGGTCTCCTGAGGATGAAAATAGAGAAAACTAAAACCAGAGCAGTGAGCTGACACTGATATTGCAGCTGCCTTGGGGCATTTGTCCGTCTCAGTAACCTGGAGGGCTGAGTTTTAACAGCTGCATCACTACTGGAGACGGGGCTAGGGACCTGTACAGAGGAGATGCAGAATTGAAACCTCTGTATAAAGCATGGAATTTTTGAAGGGTTAAACCTTCAGTTAAAGGGTAAAATAGGAAAAATCCATTCATCAGCAAAGGAAGATAACAAGGAAATTTGTCTTGGCGAAAGCAAACAGTTCTTCCCTAGAGGAATTTGCCTTTAGTTCAGGCCTTTATTCTTCCCATGGATAAAATCTCCTAAAACATGAGTTCACAACCCCCAATTATAGAAGTGCATGAGGAATGTGGAACCATGAGCTAGAGTCATGCAGAAACAATAAGCAATTCAATTAGTTCCCAGTAATTTTAGAAATGAAATTACTGATTGCAGAATATAAAATGTCTATGTTTCAAATATGTAAGAAATAAAATTTGAATAGAAACATGATAAAAGAATAAGATGCTGTCAAAAAAGACTAGGCAGACTTGAGAAAGAACTGAATAGACTTCTATTAATAGTAATAAAAAGTCTCATTTTTACATTAGAAGTTTAGTTTATGGGTTAAACAGTAGATTAGACATATTCAAGAGATATTAAACTGTTAGATAAATCTGAAGAAAGTACCTAAAATGCAATATATTAAGACAAAAGCTTTAGAAAATATGAAAGAGAAATTAAAATACATAGGATGCTGTGGCAGTTTTAAAAGGGACCACAAATTCTTTGACACCACTCCCATTTTGATACGAAGTTCATAGCCTTAAAACTGGGCAGGCTTTTGACTGCTTGAACCAACAGAGTATGGTTCAAGTAAAGTTCAAGTTCAAAGTAAATCATATCATATAATATCCGAGGTTAGGTCATAAAAGGCCATTTTGTTTCTATTTTGCTGGAAGAGTTGGTCTTGGAACCCTGAGTTGACATGAAAGAAATCTGACTACCCTGAGGCCATGATGTTTTTAGGAGTCCCAAACTGCAGGGGAGGTTAGCCCCAGCTGTTTGGGTCACTCTCAGTAGTTTTGAGGATTCCCAGTTAAGGTCCCAGACATCATGGAACAGACCTGGCTGATCCCTGCTGTGCCCTGTCAGAGTTCTTAACCCACAGAATAGTGGTGGTTTTATATCACTAAGTTTTGGGGTTGTTTTTTTACACAGTAATGGGTAAATGGAACAGATAGGATGAGAAGTTCTAATGTACATCTAAAAGAAGTTCCAAAAGAAAACAATGAAAAGAATGAGGAAGAGGCAATATTAAATGAGATAGAAATTGAGAAATTTTCAGAATTGATAAATGACCATAATTATTGGATCGCAGAAGCATAATGGATCCCAAGCAGGAAAAATAGAAGAAACACTTACTGTAATGCATCAAAATAAAACTAGAACAACAAAAAGTCAAAGTTCAAACAGACATTAAAAGCAGAGACATTCATAGGGTGTCAGGCAGGTGGGAGGGGGAGTAGGGGATGAGTAAATTCACACCTAATGGATGCCTGTATGCTGTCTGGGGGATGGGCATACTTGTAGCTCTGACTTGGGCCGTGCAAAGGCAGTTTATGTTACCAAAGCATACTTGTAGCCCTGTAATACTCTGAATGAATGATTGAATGAATGAAAAAATAGCAGACAGAGAAAAGAAAGATTACCAATGCAGTACAACTCTGCATTATTTGTTGTAGGTAAAAACTGCAAACATCTTACTGGTCATCAATAAAAGGATTAATAAATACATATATTATAATAATAAAAAGCTGCCTGTAGTATCCAGCAGTAAAAAGTAATTGAACAGGAACTATATATATTAACATGAATCAGGCCCCCAAATATGATGTTTGACAAAGAATACATATACTGTGATGGCATTTATATAAAGTTTAAAATGTAAGAAACTGTCCATGTGCATGGGAGGCTCAAGTGATCCTCCTGCCTCAGCCTCCCAAAGTGCTGGGATTACAGGTGTGAGCCACTGCACTGGGCTCAAAGACATAGTTTTAAATGATAAACATTAAAGTCAGTATAGTGGGGAATGAAAAGAAATATAATCAGGCAGGACTTCACTCCTTGGAGGTAATACATTCTTAGTTGGAAAGGATTTAGAGATTAAAGGTTAAGTGAATCTTACTCATGTTTTGGTTTAGATGAATAATTTAATGCAAAGAGAAAAGATCAAGTTAGTTCTGAAATCAGGGTTACTTAACTGGGAGATTTTGAGCATTGGCAGTTGGAGTATGTAGAGTGAGAGAGGGGAGGAAGTAAAATTAGAGATATGGAACCCTTAGGGCTGAAGTCTAGGAATTGTTATGAATGGGATATGTTGCTTGATAATAAAGCAAGATGGAATTTGAACTTTTGTTAGTGAAAGCATTGCAAAATCTTCATATTCTTAAAATCTTCGGAATGTCTATAGTAACAAATAGTCTGCTCTATTTTGGTGAGGAGGATTATTTTTCATATCTAAAACACCTCTAAATCACTGTGATTTGCCAACAATAGATGAAGTCCTTGTAAGTGATTATGAATGAGACAGAGAGGGGAGATCTATAGGGTGTGGAGTAGAGACTGAATAGAGACAAGTGGGAAATGAAGAAGGAATTATTGGTTATAAAATTCCTAAGAATGGTGGTTTCTGGGGCCATTACTGTCACCTGTATCAGTGGGAATTTGAATGCAGAGGAATGAGTTATGGAGATGACAGCTTACTTGGAAATTTAACTAGGTTTTAAAATCTATCAGCAAAACTTTTCCTCAATCTTTTTTTGGATCTTTTCTTTACAAAGATTAGAGACTGAGATTATTGCAAGTGTTACGGCAAGTATGTGATGTACTTAGGAGGTATTAAATAATGCAGGGAAGTACAAGAATGGCGGTAAACACTGAAAAGCTGAGCTGGAGGAGACAGCGGAATCTGAATGATAGCTGTCCCACAGGACATTCATCTTCTCTAAGTGATTTGGCTGACTTTCATGCTTGCTGTTTTCCCTTCCTTGTAGTTTTACAGTTTTACAATTTAGGTGTTTTTTTTTTTATTATTTCAACTTATACATCATGACATTTCTAGCTTTTCTCTACATCATGATCTTTTAGTTTTTTGGTTTTTTTTTTTCTCTGTTAACTATTTCATTTCAATTTTAGCTCTCTAAGAGTAAGAATATGATCTTGGCTTGTAGCCAGCCATGGGCTTGGCTGCCGTTGAATAAGATCTCTACTCTTGGTCTAGTTAGCTGCAGCTTGGTGAAATAGAATCATGCCATAGAACATGGTCTCTTGGCTGGACCCCATCAACAGACACTGTGTGTGGAGCAAGTGTACTCAGTGATTGTGGCAGGTATTTGATCTCATATACCTAGGTCTGAATAGTCAGCAGTGTATGATTTCCATCTCTTCAGCTAATACAAACTAAGCCTTAACTGTGTTACTACAGGCAAAGAATAGATATGCTTTGGAATGGCACTAAGTTTAACAAATGGCTTTCTCTAGTATCCTTTATTGTCCATATTGTTATGGTTTGAATATTTGTCCCCTCCAAAACTTATGTTGAAATTTAATCCCCAATGTGGCAGTATTGAGAGGTGAGGCCTTTAAGAGGTGATTGGGTCATGAGGGTTTTACCCTTGTGAATGGATGAATCCATTCACAGATTAATGGATTGATGGATTATCATGGGAGTGGGATTGGTAGTCTTATAAGAAGAGGAAGAGATGCTCAGGCTCTTCACCCTGTGATAGCCTATACCACCCTTGGACTCTGTAGGGAGTCCCCACCAGCAAGAAGTCCTTCATCAGATGTGGACCTTGACCTTCGACTTCTCAGCCTCCATAACTGTAAAAAATAAATTCTTTTCTTTATAAATTACCAAGTTTTAGGTATTTTGTTATAAGCAACAGAAAATGGACTAAGACATATAGTTTGAGTTCTGAATTTCTATGTTGGCATTTTTCCCTCGCTCTGTTGCCTCTTAGCACCATTTTTTTCAACACCTCAGGACTTGACTATTAATACAAGTACTAATCTTTCTCCAAGCTAGTTAAATTATTCAATCTGGCCTGAAAAAACAATTCAAACAATTGATCATTATTTTAGCTTAACTAGCTATTAATCAGTTGCCATGAAATGTTACTTAAAGAAAACATAATCTGTTGGATAAAGGTATTTATTTAACATAAATATTTTCATCGATTCAAAAATACTAGTGTATGAATTTAGAAAAATGTGTGTATATGGGAATATATAAAATTTATTTTTAAAAGTAGGCTTAGAGAACATCTATATTTGCCTTGAAGTTCTCTTAAAATAGTTGGTCTAGAAAACTATTTAGCATCACTTTACATGCCATTGAACTCAGAGTTGAAATCATGATTGAGACACCCTATAATGGAAATAGAAATGTCCTGAGGTCATTGTGTAATTTTATAGGGAGCTTCACTGAAGCCAGGATGGAGAAGGCAGTAAGTTTTATAGCATGATTAACTCTGAGACAGCTGGCTTTTATGTGAAGTAGGTTGAAGTGGAACTCTGTGTAGGGACACAATGTATAGAACAGGCATTTTATTATATGTATATCTACCTGCATTTTCCTTTGATCAATGCATATGTTTAATTAAACAGAATGAAAATCTTCTACAAAATGAAAATATGTATTTAAAAAAGTGGCAGTAGTAAAACAATACCTTGCAGCTTTTTACTTTAAGTCCCAGTGGATTAGTGATTTTACTTCACTTTAGAAATGACAGTATAGTGATGATTATTGCTCCTTTGGGACTGATAAGAAAAGGAAATAGTGCTCAATTATATTAGTCATTAGTATTCTCTGTTATAAGTAGTATGGGAAGCTCTGGAAGTAGAAGAACATGGCCTGAATATATATTTTTAAGCAAGTAAATTATCTTTCAGTATTGGTAAAAATGGAGTTTGTCTGCCATAGAAAAATAAAGCCTTCATACATGATTTAGCTTGTCTGTCATTTTGAACATTTCAGAAGGCATAGCCCCATGGTCTAGGCCCATTTATCTTTGTCAAGAGAGGCTTCATTGGTTCCTGTGTGAGTTTTGACATTTATATTACACTCCAAATACTTGAGAAACCAAAGGATTCCAGTTCCTTTCGAATCAACCAATGGTATCTCATCTACCAGTCAAGCATTCACAACATTCTGTGTACATGGTAAAGTTGTGCTAATGTCATCTTTCATTAGCTATATTTTGTTATATTGCTATTTATCTATATAGTTTCTTCCAGATGTGACCCAGTCCTTCTTATCCCCCTTTAGTCACCCTTCCTCCCCAAATTTGTGGCTGTATGTCAAATAGTTTGGAAAAGAAACACCATCTTGAAACTATGTTTTGGTCTCCAAGTAAAATAACCAAGACATCCAGCAATTTCTTGGTAAATGGCTCTTACAGTAGAGGTGATTGGTCATGACCATGATGAAATACTTTCACTGACCAGTTGAGCTTCCTCCTTTAATGTTGACACAGTTCCCTTTACATCTCTCGACTCTAGCACACATAAAATACAGAACACTGAGCAGTCTCATGACCCAATCTAATATACCAGTCCAACAAATGAGAGCTATGAAGGAATTGTTAAAGAAAAAAAATTATTCATGACACTTGTTAAAGATAGTAAGAAAAAATTTATTGAAGGGGGCTACTACAATGTGGT
This sequence comes from Cheirogaleus medius, assembly GCA_008086735.1. NCBI lineage: Eukaryota > Metazoa > Chordata > Mammalia > Primates > Cheirogaleidae > Cheirogaleus > Cheirogaleus medius. Next base: position 12,229,979 of record VBSM01003176.1, on the reverse strand, counting down.
TTTTTACTAGGGGAGAAAGAGCAGGATCAACTCTAAATACAACACAGATGAGTGGAGATTTATAGCCAAGGATCTGGTTGGGGGTCAGTGTATGGAAATTATGAAGAGGAAACATCAGGGGTAAGAGGATTCTGGCTAAACCAACTTGTTAAAATTGGTGTTGTGGGAAGGCTCAAGTAGTAAGATATTGAAGGTGGTGGATGAAACATTTGACCAGATATCAAAGGTGAGGGACTTTTGCTAAACTGACCCCACAGGATTCTTTCTAACACTGGACTAAAGGAGGCAAGGACAGAACCCAAGGTCAGGGGCATAGTCAGAAAGAGGACTCAGGGAGATGTCAAAAGACAAAAATGACAGCAAATTTAGTTTTAAGACCTTAATTAGCATTTATTTGTGATTTTAGAATCAAGCAACACCTCATTCTATAAAATATAATGAGTGTTTTGGTGAACTGAGCAGAGGAGTTTGGCTCTGTAGACTGCACAGGCTGAGGAAAGCAGAAACAGAGAACACAAATTGGATTGGTCATTTCAAAGTTACTTTCCTTGTAAAAGTTAAAGCAGAGTGGACTTCCTCATCGTGCCAGCTAAAACTGGCCTGTTTGGGGATTTGGCCGTTACTTCACTCTCTCTACTGATTTCTTGGAAGGTCAGATAAACAACTTCCTTTCAGCGTGGTGGCATGGAAATTCAGCACGAGTCACTCCATTTTGGTCTGGTCTGTTGGACCTAATATGGGAGCTCAGTCCAAACCAGTGGCCTCCTATAAATTTTATTTAACAGAATCTTTGTCAGAATAAAGAAGATCCTTTACTTGCAATTGTCTTGAAGAGGAGAAAAGTCACTTTTTAAAATTCATTTCACAGCAAAACTTTATAAAAACTCTCTTCAGACTTCTTTTCCTCGGCCCAAATTTAAGTCACAGGAGCTGCTAGAAATGTGTCCACAGACAGCTGCAGCGACGCTAGCATTGCTGTCCCCCCTGATGAGGATGAAGCTACCCCCCTCCCCTGTCTCTGCAGGTGTTGCTCACTCCTCTGGGGGAAAACCCTCTATAGAACCCAAGCTTTCCCCTCCCTCGGGGTGGACGCTCTTTGGCCTCCACCATCTGCACCCAGATGTTCACAATAAACAGCATTTTGCTACACACAAGGCTTCCTGTGTCTCCCTCTCGGCTCCGGACTTAACAACATGATTCTACAGAGTCCAGCTATGAGCAGTGGAAATTTGTAGTACACTCTCCAAATATGATTACGAAATATACACATTGTTCATTGAACTATGTCACTTTGTAAAAAATAGTTTTTATTAAAGTCATCTTCTCTCCATCAAACTAGGAACTACTCATTGAGCATGTGCTCTTCAGGGCATCACAGGTTTGTATGGATAGACTGCCTCATTCTCTTTGTCTCTTCTAACTGAATTCGGATCAGTGGTGTACAATGTTGACGCTTAGCTCCTGCCCTGAAGAGACTCACAGGCCCTGTGAACTTCTTACAGTCTCAGGAAATTCTTGTTGGGTGCCTTTTCCAACAGCTCCTTACCATCCCTCTTCTTCTTTGAATTAGTATTTTTTAATATTGTCAATGAAGTAATGATTAATTAAGCAATTACCACGTGTCAGATGCTGTGCTAAGCACTTTACATGTGTTATTTATTTATTTTTAAGAAACAGGGTCTCTCTATCATCCAGGCTGGAGTGCAGTGATGCAATTATAGCTCACTGTAGCCACGAAGTCTTGGGCTCAAGTAACCCTTTTACCTCAGCCTTCTGAGTGGCTGGGACTATAGGTGCTGTCACCACACCTGGTTAATTTTTTATTTTTTGTAGAGATGAGATCTGGCTATGTTGTCCAGGCTGGTCTTGAACTCCTGGGCTTAAGCGATCCTCCCGCTTCAGCCTCCCAAAGTGCTGGGATTACAGATGTGAGCCCCCATGCCTGGCTTACATGTGTTATTTTATTCAATTTATACCATAGACATTTGAATATGTCCTGTGATTTCCTCCTTGTTTTGGATGGAAAAACTGAGATTCACAGAAGTTAAGTACCGTGCCTCTAATTACACAGTTAGGAAGTCATTTTAGGCATGATTCAAACCTAGACAGTCTGATTCCGGAGCCCCCTCTCTTGATCATCACATACATTTCAATCGGTAGAAATATACAAAATGCTGTCGGCGTTCTAGGCACTGAGGATAGAAAAATAGCTATGTGGATCCAGTCTCAGCAGCTCCTGTCAGAGAAGGGCTATGAAGAAGGAATTTTTTATAAGAGGAAGGGGAAGCAGGATAGGAAGACACTGATTGGGTCTCAGGGGAGGATGCAGAAAACAGATTATTCTTGAGCTCAGCTTCAGTGGGTGTAGCCAGGTCGTGTAGAGCTGCCAGGGAGTCTAACAGGGTAAACCCTGGACTAACATCCCCTGGGAATGTGTTAGAAAGGCTAATTCTCAGCCCCACCCAGACCTATGGAATCAGAAACACTGGATGTGGGACACTGCAATTTGCATTTTTTTCAAGGCTTTATAAGAGATCCTTAGGTATGTTTAAATTTGAAAACCACTATAAGTGCTCAGGTGAGAGAACATGACTTATTTCAAGAATTATTTCCATTCCTCTGCCTTGGAACTCAAAAAGAACAGTATTTGTTTATCGTACCTAGATTGTTTACCTCTGGTCTAACAGTATTTGTAAATAAAAGCAATTGAAAATATATCCTCTTTATTTATTTTTATTTATTTTTTAAAATTAATGGTTATACATATTTTTGGTGTACATATATTTTGTACGTGCATATAAAAAAATCAAATCAAGGTAATTGGGACATCTATCATCTCAAACATTTATCTTTTATGTTGGAAACATTGAATTCTTCTAGCTATTTTGAAATACAGAATAAATAGTTAACTATAATCAACCTACTGTACTATTGAACACTAGATCTTGTTCCTTCTATATAGGTTTATTTTTGTACCATTAATCAACCTCTCTTCATCTCCCCCTCTCCCCTTCCCTTCCCACCTCTGCTAACTACCAATCTATTAATACTACCTATTTCTATGAAATCTACTTTTTTAGCTCCCATATATAAGTGAGAACATACAATATTTGTCTTTCCATGGTTGGCTTATTTCACTTTACATAATGACCTCCAATTCTATCTATGTTGCTGCAAATGAGAGGATTTTATTCTTTTTTATGACTGAATAATATAACATTGTGTATATACACTACATTTTCTTTATCCATTCATCTGTTAACAGATACTTAGGTTGATTCTATATCTTGGCTGTTGTAAATAATGTTCCAATAATCATGGGGGTGCAGATATCTCTTCAGTATATTGATTTCCTTTCTTTTGGATATATATATATATATATATATCGAGCATTTATTTTATATCATTTTTTAGATAAGAAAGTAGTAGACTTTGCGGATAGCAAGATTCATCATCTCACCTACACTCTTCAACTCTTTATTCAATAGTTGAGTTACTTCCCAATTAGCTTCTCACTCTTGAGAGACTTAATATTATTTAATCATAAGTTATCATAGTTAAATAATGAGTTATTATTTAAAGGTTGGGGCAAAACCAAACTATTAACAGCTTAAATAAGTCTATTGATAATTGTTTCAGTGATAGTAACAGCAACTTTTCTAGTCACTATTAATTATGTCCATTGAGTTGTCTCAGCATTTTAGAAGTTTGAAGTGGAATTCTAGAGGCATCTGATTTATGCTTATCCTAACAATTGTGTTGCATGGATCAAATCCTATTGCAGTAATAGCTAAGGTACTGTCCAGATTCATTGGTTATCTGAAATGTGACTGTATTAGGGATTGCTTCAAATAATATTGTTTTATTATATTAATATTAACATAAATATGGGTCAGGTATTCTCCATGTTTCAGAGGTTATTTGCTTCTCAGGTCATTAAAACATAAAATATACTACTGATCAAGGGGCATTTAAAGCATGACGTTATAAATACACAATTTTAAAGGCCCAACAAATTGATATTTCCACTTAAATTCTGGTTCTTTCTTCTGGTTTCTTTCCTAAATAATTTTTTGAGCTTTTTATTGTTATTGACATCAGAATAACATAATCTGTTGATTTCTTATAGCTGCTTTAGAACAGCACATTAATCCTACTGTCCTTTTTGCTGTGTTTGTCGTTGCATTTATCATAATTTTATTTTAATTTCTTTGTTTACACATCAGCCTGTCCCTTATTAAACTCTGAAGATTAAATGTCTTATTTGTCATTGTATCTCCTTTTCCTGGGATTTTATTAGTATAGTTTTTTTAAGATGATGTTACAACTGGTTCAATTAGTTAATCATATAATATGTTTATTGAATAAACATTTATTAAGCACCAGTTTTGTGTTAGGACTGTTAATCTGTTTTAGGAAGTTGGTTCTAAGCATAGGTCTGGAATTATCAGATTATCTAAGGAACTTTGAAAATAGTTCCCATTCCTAGACTCCATCCCTGGTATTCTAATATTATGGGGTAAAGGTTGGGACTTGGGAAGGTATTTTTTTAAAAGCTGCCATGATAGTGCTAATGTTCTCTCAGGGTTCAAAGATAAAGAGATTATCCTTTTCCTAGACTGGGTATGTCTTCTTCTTCCTTAATTTTGATCAATACTTTATTTCTAGTATTTTTTTTATCATCTCTATTTCCATTCATACAAAAAACAGAAAGAAAATGGGAGGTTAAGTGGCTTATTTTCAAGCTTATGGAAGAGTGAGGCACTTCAACATAGATTATCTCATTTAACTCTTATAGTAATTCTGGGAAGCAAATTTATTCCCTCTTTTGTTTTCATTGAGCATTGAAGTTTATAAAGTCTTACACAGTGTCACACACCTACTTAATGGTAGAGTATGGCTTAGAACCCAGAGCTCTGTGACTGCAGAGCACATGTTCTTTTCCCTTGATGTAACCAGAGTTAAAGGAACGATTATGCATGACCCTTGTTAAAGATGGCAAGGCAGACTTTATTCAAGGGGGGCCATGACGAAAGGTGTAGGGTCCACTGCAGTGGGGGAGGGAAATTGGACTTAACGTGGCCTCCAACAAGGACAAGTGGGGATTTATAACCAAGGAGCAGGGTTGGAAAATTACTAACAGTAAACATCAGGGATAAGGGTTTTCTTGCTAAACTGACTTGATAGGATTCTTGCCAGAGGCAGGCCTGAGTGATAAGATATCCAGGTTGGTCAGTTAACAAGGGTGGGGGATTTGACTTAGCAGGATTCTTGCTCAAACTGGATTCTATAAGAACAGAGAGGGCAACTCAAGGCTGGCCTAATCAGAAAGGACTCAGAGGAGGCTGACTACAGTTTTGGTCAAAGGAGAGAGTCTATAACCAGCTATGCTGTAAAACCAAAGTTGTTTTAAAATGTGTCATATTAACTGCATGTGTTCTGTTAAAAACAAAGAAAAAATGCAAACAAGTTGATTGTTTCATAAAAAAGCTGAAATGCTCTATGAAAAAAAATTAAGCTGATTTTATGTATGTGACCTTTGTTGTGTTTGCTTTATTTCTCCCTGACCTGCATATCAGTGCTTTTCCATGAGTAAAAAAAAGTCTTAGGCTATTGGATTTTTTAAAATCCTTGTGTCAGGTTTCAGTCTGAAATGTTGGTTCTTAGCGCGCTCATGGCTGAAGAATGACCAGATTCGCCAAAGTAAGGCAAGCATGAAAATGAGGTTTATTGAGGAGAGAAAGATAGGATTATGGGGAAGAGCAAGATATAGGTTTACAGAGCATGGTACATACGCCACAGATGACGACTGGATCCATTGTCGCAGCAAAGGAGAGCAAAAGGAAGGGTGCAAAAAGGGACTTGGTTATGGTCTATATCTTGTTTTATAGTGCCCGAATTGGGACCTCTGTAATAGCTCAGACGTCACCATGGAACCGCTTTGATTGGACAGTTGGGAGTTGCATGACCTGAATCTTACCATGCATGCGGGATGTTCTAGGTCACTTCTGGACTATATGGTACTTATGCTGCTTGGCCCATGGGCTAGAAAGTCCTCTGCATTTTTTTGCAGTTGGGACACTGAGTTATGATTGGCAGATTCATAGGGTATTCTCTCTTCCCCAAGGTATGTCAGTAGCTAGGGAGAGAGTTAGGGTGGGCAGGACCAAGATGGGGGCCTGGGGCCCACCCTTGTCCTCCTTTCCAGGTGGGGCAATTGCACCAAGGAAACAGCACCCACTTTTGTCCCAAGAAGACCCGGAATCCCTTACTATCTACCTAAAAATTGTGTATAGTTTAAATAGTGGCTTCACTTCCGTGTTGGGACTATTCTTAAAGAAGCTGCATAGAGATATTATACAACTTTTTTTTTTCACACAACAGACTATATAATGATCTCTTAAACTTATGAAAATATTAATAGCAACCTACATCCAGTGAGCACTTTACTCTGTACCAGGCTCTAATGCCTTGTTTTCTTCTTATGCCAATTATGTTGGCCATTGTTTTTCTCTCTTCATGGTTTTTGAGGCCATATACTGAGATTTCACATAGAATGTTAAAGTTTAGAAGTTGATGGTTAATTTATGTGTATGTGATGTGTATATGTAATATGGAAATTAAAAACTGGACCATAATAAATTATTGAAATAAAAAAAGAGTAGGCATGTGCTTTACCAGGTTAGTACTGTGCATAGAGTATTTCATGTAAAACTATGCACTAACTTGAGGCTGCTTTTAAAAAGTACTGTTGGTATTTGGTGTCAGCATTCACCTTTTTTAGAACCACACTGATAATGATATAAATATTTGCAAGAATGAAATTAGAGTACACATTAAAGAGGTTAGTCTGAAATATATTTACAGAGGGATGTATTTACATTTAGGATGTTTAAAGATTCATATTCTTGTATTCTTCTCTCTAGAATGTCCTTTCCCTTTTGCCTCTGGAGCAAATTGATATCCATCCCTCAGGTCCATTCTTCAGTTGAGCCTTCTCTGCCTGATAAGTTTCTAGACTAAGCTTCTGGACTGAGTCAGTATTAGTTCCTCTAGTATGTCCCTGTAACAGTTTATTTAAATGTAGGTCTTGTCAACCTAAAATAAGCAACAGAGAGACAACTCTCCAAAGAGAGTTTATTGGAGACTAGCAGGGATTGCGGTCCAGGATATGCATGCTGTGAGAGACCACAGGCACACCCAGGGAGGCAAAAGGAGGGCAAGAGTTTTTGAAGGCAAAATGGGAGTGATTATATTAGTTGTTTTGAAACAATTATCCTTGGCTAAAGAAATTAATATTAATAGCAATGGTGGCATCAGTCCATTAGTGGAACAAGCAGGTGTTTTTGTAGAAGTAATCTTTGTGCCGGGTTGCAGTGGCCTTCATGTAAGGTTGTGGTTTTGGCAAAGCCTTCTGTGATGGTTCCTGTTATCAAGGAAACATGCGTAAGGGTCTGCCCATCATGGCCTCTATTTTGCTGGCTCTATTTTGCTAGGGTTTGCCATAAGCATCAAGCCATCCATTTTGGTACTGAAAGCTTTCACAGTCTTCCCAGCTAAATGTGAGCTTGTGTAGAGTCTGAAACATTACACATTTACTAAATATTTTATTTTGATGTAATGAATAAAATTGATTATTTGCCATTGCAATAGAAAATGTAACAGAACAATTAATTTGACATTATATAATTGTGACTTTTGTTTTTAGGAAAACTGAGGTCTAGGGTAGCTAAATAGATTGCTAAGGTCATACAGATTGTACCTTAGATTTAGTCTGACTCTATGTTCATTTTTTTTTTAATCCTGTATACTTTTCATTAAACCAGCATTTACCAAACTATGTTCCACAGGACAATATTGCTCCCAAGAAATATAACTGGAAATATGGCTGGTAAAGGGGAAGATGGATTTTGGAGGAAAAAAAAACAACCTTGGTTAAATACAAGTTAATAGTAATTTTTACTGAAGGACTTTTCCCAACTATAATGTGCTAAAGTGCATGGTGCCAAAGAGATTGATATAACATGCAGTATTTTACAAAGTTATGTGTTAACAGAACCCCACTTTAAAATTACTCTTATCTTCTCTCAGGAGACTATTTTTTTTTAAAAAAAGACACAATTTAGAGAAGCTGCACTAATCTATCCTGTATGATATTGATTCAGGTTCTTTGTATCAAAGTCATCTTGACTTTGTTATGTTAACAAAAGAAATTGAAAAGATTTCGGTTGTGGGCTCTTTTCCTGAATTTGTCTCTGATTTGTTCTATGAGTTTTGACAGATTCCAAAAGTACAGGAAGTTGTTTCCATTTATTCATTAGTAAGGGGGATTTCTGGGGAGACACATGGTCAAATACTCCATGTTTGGATTTGTGATTTTGAGCCTATAGTCGTCATTTTACTAATAGGCCCTGGCCAAGATGTATATGTCAGATCGTATTATAACAAATCATAATAGATAATCCACATTTATTTATTTTACTGAATTTATGTTTTTATTGCCTGAAGTAGGTTGGCTTGGAAATTGTTTTTTTATATGGAGACAAGTATTAAATCTAGTCCAAAGAACATTAAAGGGGTGCTTCTGTGTTGCAGTTTATTTTAGTAAAGGGAAAAAAGAGCCCTTCTCTGATGTTATATATTAACTTAATAGCATCTGTTGTAAGATAATTGAACTTGATCATATTCAAATCTTAGGCTTACTCTGAATTAAAGTTTAATTAAAAGAAGGCATTTAGAAATAATTATATTGCAATTTGAGATGGAAATTTCAGAAAGCTAATAGAGATTGTGGAAGAGAATCAACAGCATTGTAAGAAGAATGAACCTGTTAGTGCCCAGGATCATCCGTGCAAGGGAATATTCATGCAGTCACTCTGTGGAAGTGGTCATGGTAGAAGGGACACTTGAGTTTTTATAGTTTCCCCAAGGGAAGAAGGGACTTAATTTGGTTACATGTAGTCTGGAGAAAACCATCCACACAAAACAAATATTGCGAATTTGAGAGTGAGTGTGCACTGGACCTATGTGAATTTGAGCGAGGAGGGAGCATGCTAGATACGAATCAGTGTGGAAGGAGTATTGGGCTTGTCCTAGGAAGCCATACCACCAGCTTTGTGACTGTGGACAACTCCGTTCCTCTTCATTTACTTAAGAGAAAATGGAAGGTCATTCGTAATAGGACTATGATTCTGAGTTCAGAATGTAAAAAGGAAGTATAACAAACATGTCTTTGCAGTTGATTTTTGAGTTGACATGTTAAAGATATGGTTATAGAAGGACTGACTTTTTAGTAAACGTGCTAAATTTGGTCAGCCAATTGAATTTTATCCATAAAAGTATTTACTTTAGTAGTACATTTTTTTAAAATAAAAATGCTGCTTTCCCCCCGATCTGATTACTATACATTATATATATCAAAACATCATTATGTACATCATACAGATGTATAATTATATAATAAACTTTTTTTAAAAAATGCTACTTTTGCTTCAAACATTGTTTTTTACATCTTCTTTTGGAATTACCTTAAAGTGAATTTTAAGGAGCAAAGAATTAAGTACAATTGCTTTATATATTTTATATATATTATGTATTTTGAATATATTATATATTTTATATATTTCTTGTATATTGTATGTATATATAATATATATATTTTAACAGCAAGTCATGGTATCCAAATTCTTCATTCATCATATTGAGGTTTGAATGATTTTAAATGGTCAAAACAATCTTTAGTAGAAAAAGATATGTCCCTACTGGATTTTTTTAAGGCAGTTCCTAACATAGAATTCTAGAATATTTTTAACAGTGGCAGCAGCTCTGAGATAAATATCTAACACCCATAGACAATTAATTTGGAAAGGCTAAATTTTATTTGGATGTTTCTATAAAATATATTTATATGTTTATTAAAAATAGCAATTATATTCTTATCTGGTGAAATAAACAGAAAATACTAGGTAAGCAGTAGATTTGAGAATCAAAATGTAGACATGTATGTCAATGAAAATAAACACTAGTTTGAACTTACAAGTGATATCCCACCAAAGACTTAAAAACACTTAGAAAGTCATAATTTTCCAAGTTGAACTTCTCCCTGAGTAAGTAAAACTAAAATGTAGTCCTAGACTTTAGAAAGTTTTCCTTATCCAAATAGCTTTTACATGCCCCAAAAAGATATGTGCAGAGTACAATAAATTTCATGATTCAGCATCTGTGATATGATAATCTTAATTGGAGCTGAATTGAAGCAAAATATTGCCTTGAAGATCTTAATGAAGGAGAATATTAACACAATTAAACAAGATCAACAAGATCAAAGGGGACATTTTTGCCTATTTAACCAAGCTGTTTTTAGATACTATTAAAGATCTTGCCTCCACTGGGGCTTTGCTATGCAATTGTGTGTTACAGTAGTCCCCCGTTATCTGCCGTTTATCTGCAGGGGATACATGCCAAGAACTTCAGTGGATGATGCCTGAAATCTCGGATAGTACCCAACCCTATATACACTATTTTTTTTCCTATACTTACCTACCTATGATAAGGCTTAATTGACGAATTGGCTGTAGTAAAAATTAACAATACCTAATAATAAAATACGGATTGAGTATCCCTTATCCTAAATGCTTGGTACCAAAAGTGTTACAGATTTCAGACCTTGGAATATTTGCTTATACATAATGATATATCTTGGAGATGGGACCCAAGTCTAAACACAAAAGTCATTTATGTTTTATATATACCTTATACACATAGTCTGAAGGTAATCTTGTATAATATTTTTAATAATTTTGTGCATGAAGCAAAATTATTGAATTATATGAACCCACCCAAAAGCAAAGGTGTCACCATCTCAGCCACCCATCCGGACAGTCTGTGGTGGTTTGGCATCACCACCATGCCTGACTCTAAGTTCATATGCTACTGATAAGTGATCATTTTTTCACACTTATTTACACATAAGTACTTAATAGTGAAAAAATATGACATCCATGAATACAGTGAAAAGTGTGCAGGGCAACTAAGCGCACAGTGGCATCACCAGAACACCTGTACCAGCTGCTAGACAGCAGCAACAACAAACACTGGCAGGCTTCAGTCTCTGACTGTGATGCTGTGTTTTGGTTAAAAGGTATTGTGCACTCTAGTTTATTTTTTTTTAGGTGAGAAGTAACATCAGAAGCAGTTGAGGGAGCAGGAAGTGGGTCCTCTAGGGATGAAGAGGCATGCTGCTGGATTGCTTTTTAAAATGTTTCCTCCAGAGTCATCTGCCTCATTAACAATGGTTTCTGTATCAGAAGTTTCTCTTTGATTTTACAAACCGATATAATTTCTTGTTCTGTTATGAATGCACGCTGCTCTAGTCCTTCAGTAAGCCCATCACTCATTTTCACCCTATCATCTATAGGCACTTTTTCTGCAGTGTTAACATCATAAGTATCGTCGCAGTTATCATGATCACCCTGATTCACAACCTTTTCGACTATTTTGCCATCGGTCAATGAATGAATAACTACAGCCTCATTATCGATGTTAAAAATTTCTTTGACATCCACCTCTTCCAGCTTACTGACAGATTCTGAGGTATATCTTTTGCATGTGTAAGGAGGTCAGACGTCATTTTTTTTCTCACTCGACATATAGAATCCTTCAAAGTCACCACCTTGTTCATTATCATCACTGAACATAGTTGCAGGTTAGAGGTTGTTCCAGTTATGCAGAACTGTATTTTTAGTCACTGTGTTCCAAGCGCTGGAAATAGCACATACGGCACACTTTACGCTAAACTGCTTTTGAAAATGTTATACACCCACACTGCCGTTCCCTGTTGCTAGCATGCCATTCAAGAAAGTGTTTTTCTATTTACTCTTCATTAATCTAAGAATACCCTGGCCACATGTATGAATTTATGAAGTCACCTTTGGGGGAATATACATGCAATAGAAATTATTTTTGATGAGAATTTCAGCTGAAGGATGAGCAGAAGAGTTGTCAGAGAATAACAAAATCTTACAGTCCTCATCTAATCTAGCATCCCTACAGTGAGTAAGCGCCACTGGTACAAGACGTTTGTGACAATCAAAAAAGATGTCCCTGATGATCCATACCTTTCTCTTAGCATAATAATGGACTGGTAATACAGTCATTCCTTGAAAACAACAAGGATGCAAGCTCTAGCTTATCACAGCAAGTTCACATTTATGCATGCCTGCTGCATTGGCACATCCAACACTGTTATTCTGTCCTTGACATCCTTAATTCCTGTAGTGGCTGTCTCATCAGCTGCAGTCAGTGTCTTTTTGGGGCAATGATGCCAAAGCAATGACGTTTCATCAGCATCATAGACTTGTTCTGATGTCAGATTTTCATCATCAATGACCTAGACAAACTTGTCAATGAATTTCTCCACTGCTTCACGATCAGTAGATGCTTTATCACCATAAATCTTTAAAAATTTAATGCTGTATCTTTTCTTAAATTTATACAGCCAGCCCATTGAATACTTACAGTTCCCTTCAATTTTCAGTTCATCGTGATAGATTTTTGCTTGTTTCATGATCAGCATATTATTAAGTCCATGTGTTCACTGCAATACTGACAGATCCACTTTTTTAATACATGATCAAGATCTTCATTTTTAGGCTGGGCGTGGTGACTCACCCCTGTAATCCTAGCACTCTGGGAGGCCAAGGCGGGAGGATCGTTTGAGCTCAGTAGTTCGAGACCAGCTGAGCAAGAGTGAGACCCCATCTCTACTAAAAAAAAAAAAAAAATAAAAAATAAACAAACTTCATTTTTAGCTTTATGCAGTGTTTTTCTATTTTTAAGTAACTTCTATTCATCACTTTTAGCCTAGAATTTCAACAATTTATCCTTCTGTTTCTTTAGGACCAATATGGTGGTTTTTCCAATACCTTACTCTTCTGTAAGACATTTCGTACTTATACCACTGTATGGTTTCTCCAACATCTTGACTTTCTGTGCTATAAATGTAAATGTTTCCTTCTTTTCTTTTCACTGTTACCACAGGGCTATCTTCTGGCCTCTTTCACGTCTTCAACAATATATTTACACCACAGACCAGAGTATAAGCACAAAATCACAGTGAGCAGTCACATAGGTCTTGGCCCCAGCCAGGGCATTGTGGGGACCCTGCCCTTGGTGTGTCCAGCCTGCTGCACCGGTGCCACTTTATTACCCTTTGTAACCATGCTTGTATGGGGAATCTGGTTGTGCATGGAAAAGATATATCACAGCTGAAGCAAGACCCTAGGAGGGTCTTTCTTTTCCTTGTGGATGATAAATAAACTTGTTGTGTGCCTGTGTTTTGAATGCAACCTGTCACACGTAGTCAAGTGTGAAGTTTTCCACTTGTGGCATCGTATTGGAGCTCACTAAGTTTTGGATTTGGGAGCATTTCAGATTTGTATTTTTGAATTAGGGATACTAAACTTATAGAACAATTAGAACAATATACCGTTCTTAATTTCATGGATAGATTTGTTCTTACTATAGATCTTAGCAACCTCAGCATAAGATTTTTTTTCCTCCTTTCCTTCAGTTGAGAACTTTTACCTTTTCACTTAAAGGAAGCACTTTATGGCTTCTCTTTGGCATATCTGAGTTGTCAGCATCACTACTTTTGTGCTTTGGGGCCATTAATAAGTAAAATAAAGGTTACTTGAATACAAGCACTGTGATGCCCTGACATTTGACCTGAAAATTGAGGTGGTAGTAAGTGACTAAAATACAGGTAGAGTATACTGCATGAATATGCCGGACAAAGGTATAATTCATGTCCTTGGTGGGATGGAGTGGGATGGTACATGATTTCTTCATGCTACTAAGAGCAGTGCACAATTTAAAATGTATGCATTATTTCTGGAATTTTCCATTTGATATTTTTGATTGTGGGTCACTGAAACCACATAAAACAAAACTGCAGATAAGGGGGAACTACTGTATTTTTAATTGTTTATTAATATACGGTTTCTGCTAGATAGCAAGACCACATTTAGCTAGCAGTTCCAGTGCATTTAGAACTCTAGAAATAATCAACCTTAATTTAAAAAATGTATTCACCTGGCCTTTCTGCAAGTTTGTGCATGAATTTCCCTCCCAACTAGTTTGAAATAATGTCACTTTTATGACCACCATGTGTATGTATATATGCAGATCTGGGTCTGTGTGCATGAAAAATTATGTATGTGTGTATGACTGTTTATTTTATTAGTTCCATTAACCACAATATAATTAAATTATTGTAATGAAAACATCTAGTTAAGCAACTTCTGGCATGCTGCCTTCATTCTACTTTATAGGAATTTGCAAACTAGGCTTATCAATTACAAAAGCATACTGCAAAGGAGATATGCATACGTAGTGTTTGTACTTGCATTTACATTTATACACACATACATACAACCCCCTAAGTCAACATTAGACATGGCTTTTGGTTGACTAATAGCACTCTCCAATAAAAATATAATGTGAGCCACAAATGTGATTTTATTTGTCATAGAAATATAGGAGCCACATTTTAAAAAGTATAAACAAATGAAATAAATTTTAATAATGTATTTTACTTTACTTAGTACATCCAAATGTTACCTTTTCAAAGTGCAATTAGTATAAAAAGTATTATAAGAAGATATTTTACATTCTTTTTTTCATACCAGGTCTTAGAAACTCAGTGTGTATTATATGCTTAGAGCACATCTCCATTTGGACTAGCCATTTTGGAGTGCTTAATAGCCAAGTATGGCTTGTGGGTGGGAAAAGGAGAAAAAAGTGAGGAGAGAGGAGCACTCTAGCTCCTGTCTCTCTTCCTCTTTTTATAAGGACACCAATCCCATCATGGAGCCCCACCCTCATGGCCTAGGAAACATAGTTACTTCCCAAAGGCTCCACCCCATAATACTATCACATTGGGGATTAGGACTTCATCATATGAAATTTGGAGTAACACATTCACAGCGTAACAGGGGGCTGCTTTCATACCTCGAGCTTTCACTGTTTCTATCCCATTAAACCAGACTCCTTATAATATATATTTGTGTGTGTACACAGTATTTGGCCTTTTCCTGCCCATTCTGTTTTTTTAAAACTGATCTAAAATTGAAGCTAATAGGCTTATTGGCACATAATTAATTGTCAGGTGTTTGAAGGATTTGTACTTTCCTATTAAAAGTATAGAATTTAACTTATATCCATGATTAGTTAAGAAAATGACAGAAAAGGGAAATAAAAAAACTATAAGTTGATATGAAATACCACTTAATTAGATTAACAGTTTCCTATTTTAAAGTAGATTTTAGGAAACTACCTAGCTTTCTCTCACCTGCCAAATGTTTATTTCTGAGCAATATTTGCTATCATTTTTGGTTTTGATGGATTGGAAGCCCTGGAATTTTTAAATTCTGGCTATCATGAGTGACAATGAGCAATTACTTAGATAATGGAATAGTAAAAGTACCAGAAATTTTTATATTATTTGTAAAGTGCTTTCTTGAAATCCTCAAGCTAGAACCTAATGAGAACCTTTGGACTCAGAGAAGTTTTGGGGTAGATCACACTGCTGTCTTACAGCTAGAAGTAAAAATATTGACTCCTTAGTATAATGTCAAATAGAAGTATATGACTCCTTATTATAAGGAGCAAAAGAAGACACAAAAAGAAAATAGCGTCATTATAGAAAAAATGAATTCTTAATAAGTGACTTCGTAAGCTGAAATAAATGAAGAATTTGAGGCATTTGTCATCATAAGCGCTTGTTGAGTTTGTGATACTGAGTTTGGGAAATAACAAACATTATAGTTGGCCAGATGGGGACATACTGATTTGAAAGGATTTAGTAAATTACCCAATACAAGAATCCCTTTCCACATTGCTGAATAAAAGAAATTGACAATAATTGACAATTAATGGATTAGAAAATGGCAATCAGCATGTTTATTCATTTATTTATGCAATAAATACTTATTGAACATTTATTATGTGCTACAGAATAGACAATAGACCTGCTACCATGGAGGTTAAATTCTGATGGGGGAGAAGTTTCAATTTTGTTGCAGGCACTGTGCTGGTGTCTTTTTATATATTCTTTCATTTAAGCCCCATAGCAACCTATCGCATTATCATAATTTTCAAGTTACAGATGAAATTGAGTCTCAGTAAGTTGCTCAAGATTATACAGCTAAGTAAGCAACTGGAAAGGTAATAATTATACTTAAGTATAAAGTATATATTTATTTCCAGACTCATCAAGTTATATACATGGCATATGCACAACTTTTGTTTGTCAATCATCTCTTAATAAATGGGTCTCAATGAAAAATCTCAATCTAACCCGAGAGTTCTGTAGCTCCACAACTACAGTATCTCCCATGGTCACACTCTTTATTAGAATAAGTCACCAAATGTCAGCATTTAATAATATTAGAAAATGTAAATATGTTCATCATTCAGTAGCTTTTTTTCAGAGCAGTCATTTCATAGTATTGGGCTCAATTATGTCTTCAAAAGAAACGGTATCTGATATGTTTAGTCTGATCTAGGTGCACAAATGTCTGCCTCCCCTCCGTAAGGACAGGAAGATTCTTAATGAATGGTGATCTGATAGCCAGTTGCCTCTTTAATCGCATAGTCTTTGTAATAGCAAAGGACAGCCAATTATAATCAGGCAGTGTCTGCCAAGGTGGACATCGATGGAGGTGCTATAGAAATATATGGATTTTATGGAGGAACAGGATGTAGGAGATGACATCAAGAAGAAAACAAAAAGGATAAAGATGAGGCCAGACAGTTCCCTGCATCACCAATCAGCCACAGTGAAACATTCTGCAAACTGATTATCAGCAGCGGCCTGTCACCAGGCTCTGTGCCAGCAGGTTAGAGTTGTTACCTGCCAAGTTGTTTAGACACCTTGTTTGTTATTAGATTAAGGTTTTGATTACATCTGATCCAACAGAAGGGGGCATAATCATATTTAATATGGGTTTGGCCACACCCAGATAGCTGGGAGATTATGTCTGTTCATTGCCCATAGTGAGTTTAGCATTGTTTTAAGATATCCTCTGATAGACTCATCGCTATTATAATCTGTTTTCTATTTCCTTTTTAGAGTGGTGTGAGGTTTCAGTGTCATGGTGAAGACTCTGGCTCTGGAACCAGGTTGCTTTGACGGCAGTCTCCTACTACCTGTAACAGATGACTCAATCTCTCATCTCAATTTCCTCCTCTGTAAAATGGGGATGGCAGTAGAACCTACTAATAGGATTTTTGTGAGGAAAGCACTTAGAATAGTGCTTGGCACCTGGATAAATTCTATATGCATTAGTCAGACTGTTATGATTGTTGTTATTGCTATCATTATTATTAATGCAAAAATGTTGTTGTGCTATACTTAAATTGGTCACCATTATTCTCTTAGCATAAAATGGCAGATGAACAAGAGCATTTGCTTTTAGTTTCTTGTTACTTTGCTTATGAATGGTCAGACCCCATTTTATCTTTACCTGCACTTTATCTTTCAAGTGCCTGCCTGTGTTTTCCCCTTTGCGCCCAGCCCTGGGTCTGTGCAGCTACAGAGGCTCACGTGTATAGGGATTTCCCTCAGTGGTAACATGATTTGGACATGGAAACTAGTTGGGATATAAATTGGTAGCTGCAAATACGAAATGCTACTATGTGAGATCTATCTGATAGCCCCAACTATTTTTATTATGCACTCAGAGTATTGCATGGCAGCAGCTACTAATTTTTTTCCTTTGTCTTGCTTTGACACGGTTGCCAGATTCTTGTTAGTTTCCTTTTTATAGAATAATCCTAAATCAGAAAACCATGTCATGTTATCAGGTTTAATTTTAACAACCAGGAAAAAAAAGGAGGAGGAGGAAGAAGAGGAAAAGCCACCAGTATACCCAACATTTCACAAAATGAATGAAAGCAGAGATAAATTAAGCACGCTGTTGGTAAAGTGGAGTTCAAGGGGTGAGGGGCGTGATATGCCACCCTGTCCCCATGGAACAACGGCAATAGAATGTAAACTGTATCATTTTTTACTGACTTGTTCTGTCGGTGATTGAGGCATTTCCAGGATTGAGGCACAACCAGGAAAATAATAGGTTACTTTCACGATAGTAGAAGTTTAGCAAATGCTCAATCATTCACTCTGCATCGTTGCTGTCATTGGTGAGAGCTTTGCTGTATGATATCGATGCCTTGCTTCTTTCTTATTGCTGCATTCTTTTCAGATTCAATCTGTCTGCAATGGGCCACTAAACATTTCAATTTGCCACCTGTAGAGCTGGATTGCAATGCTCAGGCTGAAATGAGAGAGAAATGGATTTAGTGAAACTCAAAATAGAGAATTTCATGGATTTTTGTAGAAGGATGCACAAACTGAAACCTGCTGATAAGACACACACGATCACTTTTGAGCGTCTCATAAAAGTACATGGTATTAAGCAATTCATGGATGTTTATAAGGAAAATAGACTCAGTCAGATGGATGCCGATAACACCCTCTACATTTAGAGGAACTCACACTCTGTCAATCTTGTGTGTACTGGCCTATAGTCAATGCCATTATAATAGCCCTTGAATATAGTACTTGTAAAACTGTGCTTGTTTAGGTGCACTTAAGAGAGCTGAGCTAGCAAAGAACAGGATAAAGCCCAAATTATTTTCTGGCAAACCCTAGCATTTAGTCTTTTCCTAGCAGGAATCATTAGGAGATTTCCTGGTTGGCATAGCCATAGAGGGTTCGTTTCCTATGGGTACCTCTTAGTATTGTCATTCCCTCACTGTCGCCTGTTGTTCTTGGCTGACCACAGTTCTCACTGTCTTACCCTGCCTCCCTGTTCATTTGTTCATTTATGCTTATTTTGGATTTGTCACTGTGTTCAATATCAAAATACTCTACTACAGCAGAAGAACAAGCTGATAAAAAACAAAAAGAAAATAGAAAGGAAACAATATCAAGGTACTCTAAAAGATTTCCTACCTAGCCTAAATTTGAGCTCCATAAAATAAAATGGACACGATAAACTTTCAAGAACATTCAGAAGTACTCAGCAGAAAATGGAAGTGTCGAGAATTAGATTTAAAAAAGATTAGAGTATCACAATGAGGTACCACTTCACACCCATTAGGAAGGATGACTATAACAAAAGAAGGGAAAATAGCATTGGTTGGCAAGGACTTTAAAAAAATCAGAGCCCTCCTGCATCGCTGGTAGGAATACATGATGGATCAGCCATGGTGGAATGTTTGATGGTTCCTCAAAAAGTTAAACAAAGAATTAGTATATGATTTCAAATTTCTACTACTTGGTATACATACCCAAAATAATTAAAAAAGGGACTCAAGAACATGTACACACATGTTCATAACAGCATTATTCATAATAGCCAAAAGGTAGAAGCAGTTCAAATGTCCATCAAGAAATCTATGGATAAACAAGTTAATGGTATATCCATACTGTGGAGTATTATTCAGTGATGACAAGGAGTGAGCTACCAATACCTGCTACAACATGGGTGCATCTCTCAAACATTATACTAAGTGAAAGAGGCCAACCCCAAATGCCATATGTTGTATGATTCAATCTATACTAATATCCAGAATATAGAAATCCATAGGGACAGAATTCATATTGGTGGTTTCCAGGGGCTGGGGGAAGGGTAAAATTGGGAGAAAGTGCTTACTGTGTAAGGACTTTTACTTTGGGATGATGGAAATGTTTTGAAAGTAGTTGGAGGTGGTGATAGCACACATTGTGAATGTACTAAATGCCACTGAAATGGTCATTTGAAATATGGTTAATTTTAAGTTATATGAATTTCACCTCAATAAATTATTTCTGAAAAAAAATTAAGATAGCTGAGAGGTGTAATTCAGAAGAAGGAGAAGTAAAGGGTTGATACAGACAAGTCCTCATGTGGATTTTATGAGAAATAATAATCAACTGATCTCTTCTACAGAGTAGTTTCCTAAGTAAGAAGTTAATTTATAGCAGAAGGAATGTAGACTATGTTCTTTTCTACTAAAACTAGATTTTTACCTCCTTCAGAGTGAGGGTTATTCTTTGACATATCTATTATTTTTTTTCACAAAAACACTAATAGTCATTAATTTCATCACTCTGGAATATTTAATAAGAGCCTACTATGCTACAGACATTGTGCTAGTCTTTGGGGATATAACTGTGAACAAGATAGATATAATCTGCCCCTCATAGAATCGAGGTTCTAGTTGAGGAGAAAGACCAAAAAATAAGTAAACAAACACATGAAACTATCACAGAACATGATAAGGGCTATCACGGAAACCGATAAGAAGCTGAGACATAGAAACATGGGAGAGGACTTGGTCTGTACCACTTGATAGGCTACACAGAGCCTTGGATGGAAGCAGTGACCACGTTTAGGCCCACCTTCAGACCTATAATAAGTGCTAGTCCTAGGTAGAAGCTTTCTAGTTAAAAGTCTTCTTGACTGAAGTAGATGTTTTCCTTATATTTGAGGTTTCCTGGCTGCCAGTGCCATGTTCTTGCTGCCTAAAGTTCCCAGGGCCTTGCTTCCAACATTAGGTTCTTACATATTTCCAGATTGTTCACTGTTTATACTGTCTCTAAGCAGATGCCTTGTTCTGATCAGAAACTTGAGCATTGGTAGATTTTGGTATCTGCAGCAGGGGATAGGGAAGTTTTTTTGTGGAACCAGTCCCCACAGACACCAGTGATGAGTGTACTAGATTACAAAGGAATAAATATATTTGGACTTTAGCCTCTAATCCCTCACTGTATGATCTTGGGAAAGACATTACCTCTCTGGGCTTCATTTTTCTCTTTGGTATAATGGAGTAGGTTTTATCTATTGATCTCCAGCTTTTCTTATGGTTCTAAAACCTTCTGACTCCATTAATATTTCTTCCTCATTGCCTTCCTTTTCTTCCTTTTTCCTCAAAATCATCACAAAAGAGCAGCAGTTCTTTCCTGGGCTGTATAAATAGAGGTGGCTAGAAGGCAGAAAATGGAAACTGGGTAACCTTCTACTGAGTATTCCAGCCTCTGGAGTCCCAACCAGTTTTGTTCATTTTTGTTTTGTTTTTGAGACAGAGTCTCACTATGTTGTCCAGACTGGGCTCAAGTGATCCACCCACCTCAGCCTCTCACGTAGCTATAAGCATGCCCAAACCAGTTATTTTGAGATTTTGTTCATCTCATTGTCGTCATTACCTGCTGCCACCATTGAACACTCTCAGCTAGAAAGGTGTTTCTTAACCTGACTGTAGACTATAAAAATAGATCTGGTCCCTAGCTGCTTTCTCTGCCATCCTTGAAGTACCCATTAAAATATTTTACATTTTCTAACGGGTTTTTTGGAAGGGGGATATATTGAAAATACAACCAATAGGAGAGATCCAAGTTAAAAGTCTTAAGTTAAAACTTAACAGTAATTCAGTCTTACAGTATAAAGGCCCTTATATTTTGAGTGAATATAAGGATTTTCTTTCTTTGGCCTTAGCTCTGTTCTTCTCTTTTATTTTTCTCTTAATTCCTAATCAATTGTGCTAAATTCAAAGCTGACCACTTCTTACCTCTTCTGCATTTTGTGTGTTGTTCCATCAGACCTTGCTTGTTTGTTTGTTTTATTTTTTGCTCTTAGAAGCATTCAGAGAGAGAAAGGAGGGGAGAGTGGTTGGGTGACAGTGCCTTTATAATAATTGTTTAATTTTTATGAGTCTGTAGTATAGACTTATGAGACCTGACAGTTTGCTTCTCATGGTAATTCTAATTCTTACTCTAGAAAGTATATTCTTCAGAAAGTTACTGTCAAATAGCCGTATTATTCCTGTTCAAGCGGGGAGAAACATTATGGCCAATGGAGAATCATTAGAGCAACTAGCTTTGCCTTGAATGTGTAGAAAGCATGCTGGATCTCAATCAAGAAATAGTTTTCCTACTTCTTTAAAATATTAAAGTCAAATTCTTAAAGATCGTGTTACAGTACTACCTTCAAACAGGTTTATTTTAGCATGGTACTTGTTAAATATTCTCTTTCTAGATGTATTCCATTCATTTAAAGATTCATTCAGCAAATGTTTTTTGAGTACTTACTATGTGCAGAGCAGAGCACTGCAGAGTGCTAGGGATCTAGCAGTGAAAAAATTGACATGGGTCTCTGCCTACAAGAGGTTTTTTTTTCACTGTTGTGGAGAAAATAAATTGAACAAGTAAACACAAGTGCTAGTTATAGTGCTACAATAGCTGTGTATGGGAGAGAGTCTTGGGTGAATACAACCGATATACAGACATGGATTTAGAAAAATTTAAGAGCAAAAATACTGCTTTAGAAGGATCTGTGAGAGAAATTTTCCACATTCACAGAATAAGTTTGTACTTTTCACATATCCTTGACTATTCAACTTCAAGGTATAAAATGATTTTTAATATAGATTTGGTCTCTTGTCACGAAATATAAAAATGAAAATGTCCAAAAAAGAGATTCCTTCTAGGGTGTTTTTGTAATTATAGGACATATTTGTTTTATACTAATTTTAGAAAATATTCTTTAAAAGTATATTTCTTCAGTTGACTGTAATTCTTAATAGCTCTATGTCTCTTGGACTCAGGTAAAAGGTAAGAAACAAGATGTCTATTTTTTCTTTCACTGTTTAAAAAAAAGATTGGTATTCTGCATAGATTCACTCTTAAAAAAAAAGAAAAGAATTCCAGACAAAGATGAATTGTTAGAACTTCTGAAAGGTTCTAACACTTCACTACTCTTTCTTATCCTTTAAGGTAGCTACTTCCAAAGAATGAAATCAGTAAAATTACCCTTTTTGTGTAATTCAAGGTTAATAACTGGTAGGAGGACTTTTGATCATTAAGTTAACTTTATAATTTTACAAATGATAGAAATGATCTCCTCTTAAATTATTATTATTCATTTAAAAACTGAAGACTTGGTGTATTTCTCTCGTACAGTTGCAGAAGGTTGCTTTCTTTTAGTCAGGTTCATCAAGGCCTTACTAAAATGTGACAGTTCTGGCTGTGTGCATGTCCCCTACCTATCCCCCAACCTATGAAGTTCTCCATGATCTGCCCCCCCACACACACACACTACCCCAAGGTTCTGCATAATTGTATTACAATATATTGTTCATATAGCCATCTTATTGCTAGCTTGGGAGCTTCTTGTGCCAAACAGTGTTTTTGTGAACCTAGCGCCTAACACAGTGTTTGGTATGTTAGGTGTTCATATATATCTAATGTGTACATGAAGTGTGGCCTTGTGAA
This sequence comes from Cheirogaleus medius, assembly GCA_008086735.1. Taxonomy (NCBI): domain Eukaryota; kingdom Metazoa; phylum Chordata; class Mammalia; order Primates; family Cheirogaleidae; genus Cheirogaleus; species Cheirogaleus medius. The sequence continues at coordinate 12,206,665 of VBSM01003176.1, read as the reverse complement.
GAGCAAAATATATTTACACACAAACACACGTACAACCAGCAAATATACAGTAAATGCCTATTTTGTACATGTTTGTGTCTGGGCCTGGGAAGTTACTAAATATATAGGGCTCCTATCCTACCTTTGCAAAGCTTATAATTTCATTGGAATCAAAATGCACATTTGTGAAAAAGATGCTTTAACTAAAGATGGTATATAATATATCTTAAAGGTTTACTTTGTTCAAAAGCTAAATGATCCACTTCTGCTATATATATATAGTTCAAAGGCCAGAGGATTTCCTTTACTAAGGAGAATCAGGTACTTCTTCACAGAAGAGTGGGTAAGATTCATGCCAAAAAGCGCTATAGTATAGGTGGTGGTGGTTGTATTGAGTAGATTTCTTCTTAATCTGCATTCATCATGCACCAGAGTTCAAGACTGACTGTACAGCTTCACCCAGCGTGGATTAAGGAATAGGTTTTACTGGTGAAAAGGAAAATTTACCAGGGTAAGTCAACAAGATAAAGGAAAGAATAGTTCCCCCAGTTCTCCCAGCATCCCACAGAGAGGCATAGTAGCTTTGGACTCTGCTGAACCTACTGTGTGGGTTTGAGTCCCTCTGTTGTTTTGCCTTACCATAGGGCAAGAAAGGGGAAGCATTCTTGTCGTTGGGGAGTTCATAGGCTGCTTAGGACCAAGCAGTTCAATTTGCGTCCCAGCTGCTTACAGAAGTTGTCACCTGTCTAGTACTTAGCAACCTTCAGACCAATGGGACATTGCAGTTTCCTCTGAGGGGAGGAAGTTCCCAGTGCTGGGAATAACTGATCTGGGAGAAAGGTGTTCACCTACTCTAGCCAGCTTTTTGTCCAGGCAACAGTGCGTCAGCTCTGGGATCACCATCAGATAATCTTGCTTCTTATACTAGTTAAGAGTATGGACACCAGAAGTGAGACCTCAGTTCAAATCCCAGCTTCCCTACTTACTGGCTATGTGACCTTAGGCCCTTAACTTCTCTAGGCCTCAATATTCTAAAATGTGAAATTGGGATAATAAATAGCTCATTCTTCATAGCACTGTAGTAAAGATTAAGTGAAATAGCCATTTAGCACGTGGTTAATGTTTCGTGACCATTAGCTGAAAAGGAAGGATCCTCCAAGAGAGAGAATAGTGAGGCCATTTGTAAGGGCACAGGTCTGTTCAAGGACAATGGGTGGACCAGAGAAAGGGCTCATTCGAGGGAGAATAGGGCTAGATTTGTGGAAGGTCATTAGTGTAAGACCAAAGAGTCATCCTCCAGTCCATTTGGAGCCATTTACGATTTTCACGTCAAACCATGACATGTCGAGGTATTTTTAGGAAAACTAATGTGGCAGTAGGCATTCCACATAGATTAAAAGGTAAAGACATTAAAAGCAGGAAGACCTTTTAGGCTGGAATTAATTTGTTTTCCAGGAAGCTGTGGATTCGAGTTGTTTGAACTTTGACTTCCATTCAATCTGCCATCAGCCTTCATGCTTTTACTTACAATACGCCTCAGACCTTTCCCCATCTGCTGCTGTTCTTCCTTGTGTGCCTGGTTTGAGGCTTAACATTTTAAAAAAGAGTTTAAAAAGTAATCAAACTTATTTTTAATAAGGCATAGTGACAAAAACAACATAAATGGCATTTCTCTGAAGTGAGTTTTGGTGATTTCTCATTAAATTGAATTGGCAGAAACTCAGAAACAATGCTTCCTCTTTTCAAGAAATGATAATTGTTTTTAATGTACCAGGCCAGAGTCGTATAGAAGTTCACAACGTCTTGTTTAGCGTTCTGTTTTATAACCCTGTCTGGCATAATGCTTGCTAGAAATGAACTGCTTCTCAACAAATGATGATGGATGGATGGATGAATTGATGGCCTGTGAAGGAGTTCAAAACTGTTGGACCATATCTCACTGTATTGTGATTGATTGTGTGTGAATATCTAATGTGTCCCCCACCATCGCCACACTGGACCATGGAACTCTTGGGGTAAAGGCTGTGCCTCCGTTTTTCTTACTGTATCCCCGGTTCTTAGCTCAGTGCCTAAAATAGTGTTTCATTAAGTGAGTAAGTGACTCTACCCCCAAAATAAGGTTAAGTATGGAGATTTAAGAGTGTATCTCACTAAGAAGCATTCTGTTCTGGCCTTGGGCCACTCACTTAAGATCTCTGAGCCTTAGTTTTCTTATCTGTAAAAATGTGTACAGCACCTATTTTGCCAATAAATAACAGGTTAAGATATAATACGAAGTACTTCAAAGTTATGATAATTAAACCTGCTATATATGCAACTGATGGGGGTTGTTTCATGAGTGTTGTGTGTAAGCCATCGTGACTATGAGGTGGCAAGATACAACTACCAATAAGGAAACAACCTCTTAACACAAGCAAACCCTGATGCACAAAATAGTCAACTGTAGGATCTTATTTTGGAGGTATTTTATTGTCTTATTCATTTTTTAAAAAAGGAAATAGTTACTTTGGGGATATCTCATGTTATAGTACTAGAAATTTCTGACAACAATGGTGGATTTGGTGTTCCTACCTCAGTCATTTTCTGTTAAAATATAAAAAAAAAGAGAGAGAACTTTTAAGACAGGACAATATCTTGCTTAATTTGTTGATGATACTAATGACAACCTGCTATTATAACTGGCTCTATGAACAAATTTCAAACAAAAAACAAACAAAAATGCAGTGAGCCATGATGATGCCATTACACTCCTCTAGCCTGGGCAACAGAGCAAGACCCTGTCTCCAAAAAACAAAAACAAAAAACAAATTTCAATGACCCCTATATGTTTTTTATAACTAACTCACTCACTCACACTCTCTCTACCTCTCTCTCTCTCTCTTTCTCTCTCTCTCTCTCTCTCTCTCTCTCTGTCTCCCTCCCCCCCTCCCCCTCTCTCCCCCTCCCCTCTCATGTTTTAGATTCTCAGGCCAGCAGGGCATGATGAGGAGAACCCTGGAACTTTTAGCTAACTACTTGACCTTTCTGTTTCACAGAAATGGCAAAATTTCTGCAGTGCAAGGAGCTGAGATTCTGAAAACCCCTAGGCAGACTTCCTGATGCCAAAACTTGTGATCCCCACAATCTCCCCCAATGCATGTGGCCCTAATTAATTACACTACCTGCCCCAATGCACACAGCCCCTCCTTAAAAAGTACCCAGTACTCTCCATTACTTGTTAGACAGATTTGAGGCTGACCTGATTCCTCACTCTCCAGACAGACATTTTTCCTATTAAAAAATTCCTGTGTTCCTTGGCAATCCTTGTTGTCTGAATAATTGGCTCTTTGTACAGCGAGTAACTAGACCTGGACTGAAACCCCCTTGTGGTTTCGATAATGCTGTTCGTTTAGTAAACAATAATATTTCTGTGGTAGATAAACAGAAAATGTGGACCCCTTGGAGGTGTAGAAAATGAAATTTCCAGCAAGAGGTAGATAACTTGAGACTGACCTGACTGCCATTCTGAGCATGCTTTCACAAAACAATGGATTGTTATTTAGGGCTTAAACTTATTTGGTAATTTTAAGAGGGAAATCTTTTGGGCTAGAGTAGAACTTCTTAGCATTAACTAGGAACCTTCAATTTTCCTACAGTAACTATGTAGCTTAGTGGTATTTGATGTTAAGATAGTAGCTTTGCTCTATTCCTTTTGCTTCTGGTGGACTTGCTCTTGCATTTACTATCTGTATCCAATTAAGGGGAAATGGAAAATATGAAATTCAGAGAATTCATTCTTCCTGTCACTAAATTAATGGGCTAGCCTTGGTTTTGGGTGAAGATGAGAAAATATGCAGCTTCATTTCCATTTTTTCATTAAGATTAAGAAAAACATCTGTATTTTGCACATTTATCAGTAATAGCATCACCTTCCAATTTACTATTTCCCATACTCATAGGAGCTTATTATAAAGAAAAATACCTTGAAATATCATCAAACAGACTTTTTGAGTGTTACCTATTTGGGGTTTATATAATATCTTTAGGGAAAGAACCACAAATCAAAACTGATAATTAGAACCATTAATAAAGTAGAATATCTCTTTTAATCTGGAGGCAGTGTGGTACGGCATAAAAAAAAGTATGTTTGGAAGTCAAGAAATCTCTTTCCTATTCCTAATATTGTTACTAGCTATGTTGTGGGCCAGATTTTATCCCATTGGACATAGGTGATTTTAAGACTTAAGGAAATAAAAATTCAGATATAATATGATGCTTGGTGCAAGATGCAATAAGTTTTTGAACTTCTATAGTCAACTAATAGCACCAGATCTTTTTCATGACCTCCTAGTAAGTCAGGTGTCTCTTTTATGTGTACTAGACAAGCTTACATGGTAAGAAGGAGTTTCTTGGGAGATAATTCTCCATAGTTCTCTTGTGTTTCTTTATGTCTCATGAACAGAGGCATTGACACCCTTTTGTTGGACTGTTTTCTTGAGGATAGTTGTATAGTGAACATCCTTGGAAAAAAGAGGTAGCGTCTCCTTCTGGAGCAAAGGGCAGGCTTTTGTATACTATTCACTCTCATAAAAATATTATCTCCCTCCAGGATAAAGGTTGGACAGGTTTGCATGAAGCCTATTTTAAAGAATTGGGGTTTCCAAAGTCAGGATACTTCTTTTGTAATGCAACCCACTAAGTGGGCATGTATTACCTGACCCTCATTACATGTCTGTGTGGGAGTTGGGGATCAGGGCACCAGTGCAAGGAAATGATGATACTCTGGCTACTACTATTGCTGGGAGTAATAAAATATTCTTTGCCCCTAACCCAGGAGTTTCTTTTTTTTTTTTTTTTTTCCTTCTGTTAGCACTCATATAATGGTGGTAGGCTACCTTGTTAGTTTGCAAGTAGTATAAAATCTTAGATTCTTCACAGTTCCTAACAGAGTTGAGTTTGAACGTACAGATTTTAAAGTAAGGAACATAGATGAATTTATGCATCTGATGCAATTTGCAACTGCATATAAGTTCTAGCACACAAATGGGAGGTCAGAACTAAAGATTTAAAATGTGGTTTTATGATTTCTTGCTAAATAGACCTTATCCCTTATTTCATTTGAGACTTGGATGTCTGAGAACCATTCTTTCATTGCAATGAAATGTTGGAAATCTATTGATAGTGAACTTTGATTTTGAGAGTTTAAGACATAAACTACAGAAAGCCAGTTATTCTGGCCACACATATTCAGCTACTTACCTGGGTTCATTAAATTCTTGTTGCCTTTGCATTTACCTGGAGTTGAGGGGGGAAATCGGAGGCTCTTTAAATGGAGACATAGTTAATTTCTTTGACCTTTAGAACAGGGGTCCCCGACCTATGGTGTCTTGTGTAATTATTTATTTATATATTACATTGTAATAATAATAGAAATAAAGTGCACAATAAATGTAATGCACTTGAATCATCCTGAAACCCCCCCTTTCCTGGTCTGTAGAAAAATTGTCTTCCATGAAAACGGTCCCTGGTGCCAAAAAGGTTGGGGCCCACTGCTTTAGAAGAAATCAAGATTCTGCAGATTAAGGAATGTTAAAAAAGCAATATATCTTTTCCACAGGGAAAGGGAAACCGGCTATTGTTAAACTCTGCTTTGGGCAGTTATGTGTCTCCATTAGTAGCCCATTTAGAAACATTATTGAAACCTTAGGTCTTCGGTGTAATACAACTGGTGCAGTAAGCAGAGTAGGTAACTGTTAGGTACTTGAGTTTGAATTTTAGGCGTTTTAAAGGTCGTTGGGAAAGGGAAAATAATCCATTAATTTTTACTAGGGTGTTCATTTAAGTGTCTTCTGCAAAAATAAATGTAAAATTTCACTGCCGTTCAAAATGCAAAGTGGTATATAATATCACTACTCCAAACTGCCCTAAATTGTTGCATTTTTAAACAAGCAGGCTTAGAGTTTGTGTCCTGGTCACATAAATTCAGCTTCTCAGATTGGATTAGTGCCATATGGATACAGCAGCAGGAAAAATAAATTGTGTCAGTCTGAATTCTACTTCTGCATTTATTATTTAAACTACTCCTAACCTTTTCCTAGGTCAGTGTCACATTGTAGATTTGCTTTTATTCATATGCTTCAGAGAATAAAAATTCCTTTCTTTATGAGTATTATTTATAAGTTAAATGTTACTTTTCCATTTATATTAGTGATCTTAAATTATTTACCTGCTTTGGAATTCATATGTTACAAATTTGCCAGATGAAAGCTGTCAGATGAGTGAATATATTTGTGCTACTTGTCTCTTGCTCATTAAAGTAGCTGGTTTGGGGTTTGTGGCAAAAATAAAAAGTGTTATAAAGGGCAAAAAGAGAGGAGGAAGAGGTCAGGTGATTCATATCAAAGTTTGATGTGCTGCAACTGGAACCAACTGGCCTTCTGGCAGTTTCTGCTAAACCTTGAACAATTGCTTTCACCCTTCCACCTCTTATGTTGTTTCATTCTTTCAATTTTTGGTGGAATTGGTTAGGGTAGAGAAAAAGAGCACTATTTAAAACAAGAGAAATAGTGCCTGCCTCTCTAGCAGAGAGTAAAGGTATGATAGTACCTCTTGTACTTAATGGGAGGATATTATCTTCAGCTATTAAAGAAGTAGAGTTTCTATCCACAACCATTTTTCAAAATTAAAAGTGAAGCCCTGAGTTATGTACGCAAAAAAACTTACATGTAATTGCTAGTCATGCCAATCTAAATTATGTGAGAGTGGAAAGGACAAAATTCCAGCTTTTCTGTAACTTATACTCTACTAGGGAAACACAGATATTAATAAAATATTTATTATATTATTAATGAATTATAAAACATAGATAATAGATCAGCTGGTGACAAGTGCCACGGAGATAGATAAAGTGGGCTAAAGGGCTAATTAAGAAAGGGATCTCTGAAGGTGATATTTGAGGAGAGGTCAAGGGAAGTATGGAATTGATTCATGCAGATATTTGGAGACAAATCTTCTAGAAAGAGGGAACAGCATGTACAAAGATCCTGAAAGAAGCACAGGCTTGGCATTTTGAGGAGCTTGAGGGGCTTGTATGATTGGAATACAATGAGTGAGGACAAGTGAAAGGAGGTGAGGTCAGAGAAGTGGTGTGGAACTGGGGATGGAGGATGATCACACAATAGGCCATAGCAAAGGCTTTTACAGTGAATAAAAAGGGAAGCTATTGGAGGGTTGAGAAAAGTAGAGGGAAATGATCTGCCTTAGGTATTAAAGTAGTGCTGAGCAGCAGCACTCTCTGTGATGGTGGAAACATTCTAAAATCTAGTGTCCAATAAGGTAGCCACTAACCACTTATGGTGGCTGAGTGCTTGAAATGTTGCCAGTGCACCTAAGAAATTGGATTCTTAAATTTAACTTTAGTTTAAATAGCAACATGTGGCTAGCGACTTTTATATTGGACAGCACAGTTTTACATTTTCACCAGCTGCTTTGTAGAGAATTGTATGTAGGAAGATAGAGAGACAAAAGCAGAGAAAAGACTTAGGAATGCAGACCGAGGGTTAGCAAATTTTTTTTCTTTTGTAAAGGGCTAGCCAGTAAATATATTAGGTTTTGCATGTCGGATGGCCTCTGTTACAACTACTCATGTATAATGAATTGACCATATGTAAGTGAATTAGCATGGTTGTATTTCAATAGAACTTTATTTATTCATAGGTCAGATTTTGTCCATGGGCTATAGTTTGACAGCCCCTGGTGTGAATGAGAGGTGGTGATGAGCAGGCTGTATTTAAGCGGTAGAGTTGACAGGATTGATTGGTGGATTGCATGTGCAGTGTGAAAGAGAGAGGATTCAAATAACCTGAAGGTATTTGGCCTCCACATTTGTTAAAATAGTTACTATTTACTAAGACTTGCATAGGAGCAGACCGGGGAGGAGAAACTGTTGAATTTGGCCTTAAGTTGAAGATGTCTATTAGGCATCCAAGGGGAGTTTGGAGTTGAGGAGAGAGATCTGGACTGCAGATATCTGTGTGTTTGATGGTTATCAAAAATAATGGTGTTAAAACCATGGGTGTGAATAATATCTCCTAGAATGAGAATCTGACAAAGAAGAGAAAAGGTCTGAGGACTGATCCTTGGCATAGTTTGGTATGTAATAAAACATATGAGGAGAGCTCCATCAAGACGACTGTGACAAAGGCTGAAAGAAACCAGAAAGCAACGTTCTAGCAGCCAAAGAAGGAAAGTATGTCAAGGAGGGATTCGTCAATACTTGTTAAATGCTGCCTGGTACATGGTAGACACATGTGCATGTGTTAAGTCAGTGAATCATCAGGCCCACACTATACTAACTTCTGTTGAATTATAACATACCACCCCCCCCCATTCATGGCTCCGCATGGCCAACTCACTGACCAGGACTTTATATTTTAATATGGCTGTGAGCCAAACTGCAGCACCTTTCCATAGGTCTCCAGTTGGCCCTGCAACTTTGCGTTTCTTTCTTTATTCATTCTGTGCAGATTCCTTTATGTTTGAAATGCCGTTGTGTCTTTCTTTACCTAATGAGATCTTAGCCCTCTATTAGAGGCCAATTCAAACGCCCTCTCCTTCATGAGTACTTTTCTCTTCCTCCACCTCTCGCTTCATGCACGTCTACATTTGATTCCAGTTTGTCTTAATTCGCCCAGGGTATTTTAGACTTCCTGTGTGCAGATGCATGACACCATGGTGGAATGATCATGAGTGTGGAGAATGGTATAAAACAGACCTGTTTTTAAATACCAGTTGTTTGATTTATTAGCCTGTGACTTTTACTAAGTAACTTTAACTCTTGGAGGTTCCATTTCTTCACCTATAAATTAAGGTCATGGTTCAGTCCACGGCTGGACTTTGAAGTGTTACTCTAGTCTTGGGCTCCAGGCTTGGAGGAATCACCAGCCTTGACCCATGTGATGGAGAGAGATGACAGTCAGCAAGTATGTGTGAAGAATTTATTGTAAAGAAAATTTAAGGGTGCAAAGTGAAAGTACGTTGCCTAAGGGTAAACAGGTCTGTCTCTGTGAGTGGAGAAGATGCTGGCTACTTGTATGTTTCTCTTTTTATATGCTTTACGTTTAAGTAAAGGTTAGTTATACTTAGGATTGAATTCCTTTCTATGTTTGGACGTGACTTAAAGGTCATGTTATACGTACTGTGGTGAACATAACCTGGTGGTCAGTGTTCCATGACCTAACTACCCAATTCTTTAAGACTGAGATAGCTGTTCCTTTTCTTATTTTTCTGTAACCATTTCCTTCTTATTGTTTTTCTATAACTGTTTTCTCCTTTCTGTTTTTCTGATTTCCATTAACTCTCACGTGTTGTTCTGTCCCTATCATTAAGACAGAGTTTCATGGAATTAGATAAGTTAGTCATATTAAGTTTATTCATTTAGCTCATTTACTGTATGTCAGATTAAAGCCAAATTTTTTTAATGTAGAAATTAAACAAGTGTGTGCAAGGAAGAGTCATAAAGAGATAGCTATTGTTTTTATCCATGCTTTTATATCTCTTACAGTGTTTACCACTTTCTTTTGTACATACTTGTTCTTAAATTATTTACATTGAAAGGATTAATCCTTAACTTTTATGCTTAAGTTAATTAGAGTTGAATTTCTTTTTGTTTTCATTTTATACTCCTGTTAGAGTAGAAAGCCTAGTAGGTGCTCACGGTGAGGGTGGAGAAAGATTCCTCATGCAGAAATGAAGATATAAAAGTAAAAATTGTTTATTTCATCCTTTACAAGGACAGAGAGAATGGAAGAGTGAAAGAGAATGGGGGAAGAGAGAAGGGAGAAGAGAAAAGGGAGTTGGTGTGGCATCCCAAAGAAAGGGAAGAGGATGCCAGCAGTGAGCCCAAGTCAGTGGCTCATTGATTTTATGGGGGACAAAGGAAAGTAAAACAAATAGCGATGGCTGTCAGTTGATAACACAAGCAGCAGCAGGTAGATAACAAAAACTGCAAGGATATCTAAGTCCAAGAGTTGGTTTCCTGCCTTTCCTTGGAGAAGGGATTATCATAGATGTGACTCTGCCCTTGAGATATGGTTGAGGGTGTAGCTTGTCCTTCTGCTGTTTACTCAGGAACTCTGTAAAAGCAGATTCTCAAAAAAACAATTTTGAAAGAGAGAAATTTACATCTCTTTTCTGTTCATTCAGCTCTTTTCAGAAGTCCTGCAATACAGAACAACTGCAGGGTGCCTGTTAGCAAGAGAACTCATAGGGTTGATCCCTGTTACTGGGAAAATTGTAGGATTAGGTATTTTCCTGTTATTTTTGCAAGGCCATCCCTTTCACTCCTTGTTGAAATAATTTTAAATCGTTGTCCCTTGGCAGTTTATTACCTTGATGACACCAAATGAATATCTGATTCTTCCTTTGCTCCAAAATGGGACTTTTCTTGTTGATCAACAGAGCATCACTGAATGAGAAGGAACTGCAGCCAATGTCAATATTTATAATTTTTTCATTAGGCCTTAAAATGTTATGTTGAAAATTTATGGTAGTGCATCAGGTAGAGAAAGGGAAAGTCAAATGGGGAACTAAACCTCTGGTTTAGTGAACCTTGGGCAGCAAGAGGCATAGTTTCCCTTTCCTGAAAGTAACTGTTTGCTAGGGAGTTGTCTTGAAAGGATTATTTCTGTGACAGTATGTACTGAGGAAATTTTTATCGAGACTTTCCATTGATGTTGTCATATAGCGTTTACTGAGGACAGCTTTTTATTTCAGGACTGTAGATAACAGTAAGAGTTATAGACTGCCTCAAACCTTTCTGACCATATTGAATCAATCAAAGAGTACCTTTTCTTATTAGATTTAAGTTGTTTTTTTCCGTTGGAAAATGGTTGCATTTGCTGGTAATTTGTCTTGATATTTAGTGTGAACTTCCCTTACTTCATTGCCTTCTAGATGTCTGTAACTTATACTACATTCCACTATAACACGATTACAATTCTTCTATTTTATGCACATTTTGGGCTCTTTCCCCATTTCTTTATTAGCTAGTAACAGTAATAAGAATGACTTCTGTGTACAAGGCATTATACTAAGACCTTTAAGGTCTTCTAGTCCAACCACCTCTAACATGATTGTTTCTGTAGTACCCCTCCATCTTGAATGTTGGCCATCCTCATGTTTAGACCATTAGTAATACAAAACTCTCCACCTTTTAAGGAAACCAATTTCATCTTTCAATGAAATTGCCTATATGAAAGCCTTATTTTAGTGCAAAATACTCTGTCTCCTCCCAGCATCCTCTCCTGTCCATTCCAGTTCTAGCCTCTGGGTTCTTATGGAAATAGACTAATCCCTCTTCCACAAAACAGTTCTTCAGATATTTGAATGACAGGAGCATAGTTCTATAAATCCTGTTGGTTCTTGAATAATGTTGGTTATTGATGAATTTTCCACCTTTAGTTTTCCTTAGAATGAGGTTTAAGACAAGTTAAAAAGAATAAATACAAAAAACTTAATTGCAAACTTAAAACTTGAGGCAGGCTGTAAGAAGAAATGTGGAAATAATTGACAACTGGCTTGGTTGTTCTCTATTGAGTAAATATGTAATTATTGTCATTTTATTAAAATCTTATATTTTTGAGAAGACAGTAATTGTACTAGTGTATTGTATAATTGTTAAACAGTGCTGTTTGCTTGGTTGTCACTAATCAATGCATTTGGACTCATGTTGGCTTAATATGTAAATCTTAACAAACTGCTGTTTGAGGGAATTGGGAAAGGGAGAAATATATAAAAGATAGTGCCAGGTAAATACTTATTTAGCCAGGAAGAGGCAGTACTGCCAGTGCACTACATATTAGGAAGCAATGAAAAGACCTCATTGTGTTCCCTCTGATTGAAATGATATTACCTGGCATGATTGGGAGGGAATGCTTATTCACAGGGTACCTTCTTGGATCTTTGGGGGAGAATACGATTTTCTCAAGATTTTCTGATGTTATTTTGTTTTTAGTTAGTTTTTAGTCAGTTTAGTTCTTTTTAGTTACAGATTTTTGCTCACCATTTTATTTAATGAATCTTATTTACTTATTAATTAATTAATTACAGAGTCTCACTCAATGTTGCCCAGGCTGAAGTCCAGTGGCGCAGCATAGCTCACTCATTGCAGCCTCCTGGGCTTCAGCATCTCAGCCTCCTGATTAGCTGGGACTATAGGCATGAGCCACTATGCCCATCTTGTCTTCTTTTATTAAGCTTCATATTTTGATGGTAATTTTTAAAAAAAGAATTGAAATAGTCACATCAACTTTTATGATTCTCCTTTTCTTTCTTTCTTTCTCTCTCTCTCTGTTTTTTCGGAGACAGAGTCTCACTCTGTTGCCCAGGCTAGAGTAGAATGGCATCATCATAGCTCACTGTAACTCCAACTCCCAAGCTCAAGTGATCCTCCTGCCTCAGCCTTCCAAGTAGCTGGGACTACAGGTGTACACCACCATGCCTGGCTAGTTTTTCAATTTTTTGTAGAGATAGGGTCTTGCTATGTTACTCAGGCTAGTCTCGAATTCCCGGCCTCAAGCAATCCTTCCATCCTGGCCTCCCGAAGTTCTGGGATTACAGGTGTGAGCCACTGTGCCCCGCCTGATTTGCCTTTTCTAGATGCTTTCACATATTCAAGAGATAGATTCTTCCCTCGCTAAAGAAGACTAAGAAAACTTCCTTTTCTATGTCTAAAATAGCCCAGCATCTTGGTCAAAGGAATAAGATTAAGTAAATCTTAATCTGAAGACCTCCCAGAGCAAGATGAAGTAATTGACCTTTAGAAATTAAATGTTACAGCATTTAAATAAATAATCATTGGCTGCTGTGATTACTTTTCTTAGATTTAGGCAAAGGGTATAAAAGATGTAGACTTTTGATCAAATAACAGCATGACTTTAATTTTCTGTTATTTTAATATTGCTACTATTTCTAACAACCACAAAGCAGGGATAATTTAAAAATCAAACAAACAAAAAACCACCCACTAGATCCCAAAGGCAGCTAACGCAGCTTGTAATGACTTTCTTTCTGACCTACGTAGTACAAATGAGATGATTGGAAGTAGGGTAATAATTGACAGTGACATTATGGGAAACTAGTTAAATGGGTCTGAAATTGTGTTCTACACCTGGACAGGGACCTTATAGGAGGAATCTTAAAGGTGAACAAGCAGTATCCCCAAGTATGGAGTCTTAGGATTCATTGTCTGTGATGACCCTTTATTTTTTTATTTTATTTTATTTATTTTTTATTTCAGCATATTATGGGGGTACAAATATT
>VBSM01003176.1:12180994-12193287 GCA_008086735.1 Cheirogaleus medius | reverse complement strand
TTATAGAGTGTCTTTTGTTCTTTTGGGTAGATACCCAGTAATGGGATTGCTGGAAGTGATGACCTTTTATTGAAATGGGTTCTAAATTCCCATTATTCCTTTCAAACAGATGATAGATTGGTAAAATGGTATTAATGGTGCCACCAAATCTGCTGAGCATCACTCTAGGAAAAAAAAGCTGTTTGGTATAATCAAAGTTAGCTTGGTGAGCTACCAGCTATTTCAGATTTGACATATCCCAAATTCTTCTTTTGGATGCCTGTTTGGATATTTTTATAAAGGCATTAGTCTTCCATCTCCCCTCCCTTCCTTCCTTCCTCTATTATTCACTAAATTCTGGACGTACACCAAAGAATAAGACAACTCTCTGTCCTCATGGAGTTTACAATCCAAAGCATTTTGAAAGAAATGCTCAAAAATGCTAATATTGAGTATTAAATGATTTGGAATTATGTGCTTTATCTTTTATTTTTCTAGTTATATATGTATTAACTCACATTAACAGATAAACACTAGTATGGTGAGCTTTAGTCATTTTCTGGTGAATGCTGTGGAAGACATAAGCCTTTAGTAAGATTAACTATTCTACTTTCCTCTATTAGTTTTCATTACACTTCACAAGACTCGCTTGATAATCATTACAAAGTGAATGTAGTTGTTAAAATGGAAAATGGGATTTAATTTTTTTTTTTACTTCAGATTTTACTTAAAATATGGGTTACATTTAAATAGAAGAGCAGCATATTTAACATAGGTAAATAAAAAACATTAGTAGATTTCACTCTGTAGTAATTTATCCTTTGTACAATATTTTAAAGTTTGATGTGGTTTAAAATTTTTTATTGCTTTTTATTGTGATAAAATAATAAAACATAACATCAGATTTACTGTTTTTAATCCTGAGAGTGTACAGTTCAGTGACATTAAATACATTCATGTTGTTGTACAACCATCAACACCGTTTATCTCCAGAACTCTCCATCCTCCCAAACTGAAACCAAACCCATTAAACACTAACTTCCTGGTCCCCTTTTTATTGCTCTTACTTCTTTTATGTGGGACGTGTAGAAAAGAATACCAGTGTCCTTGGCTCTTTGTAAAATAATAAGTACTAATTGAACACTCTCCATTACTGGGATGTGATAAAAAAAAGAAAATCTTATTGACTTCTAGAACTACTTGCAAAACAGTAAAGAAAGAGAATAAAGAGGTAAATAAAATAATAATATGTCTAGCCAAGTAAAACACTCACTGGTACCGTGGACTAGCATGGAATTTGGCATAAGAATCAGTTCGAATCAGTTCGAATCCTCGACACTTACCCTAGATAGTTGCTTTTAGGCAAGTTGCTTAACCTCTCTGAGTTTTAGTTGCCTCAGCTGTAGAATAGGTATAATAAAAGCTTTCTCTTCCTCTCTCACAGGGATGATGTGAGAAACCAAGGAATTAATTGTGTCAAAGTATTCTGAAAATCAGAACTCACATTTCAAATGTTAATATAGGTTATTTATGCCATATATCTGGGTGTTTTTCTCTTATTGTTTTTCCTTGCCAATTCTAAGCTACCATTTATTTATTATGCTTGACAAATCTTGGTGTTATTCTTTAATTATCTTTCTCCCTAAGTTTTAATTTTTTTAAGTCTATGGTAACTTCCTTTTCAGTGTTTGTAACCCACCACGTTCCTGTAGGAATCTCACAGTGATCTATTGAGACTCTTGGTCCTTCGTTCCTAATTCCTCATGATACTATGCAAATGACAGAAAATGTGGCTTGTGCCAGAGAAATATGATATTTAAATAAAATTCTTTGAATCAAAAAAGTGCCAGAGTTAACAACTTTTTAAAGGGGCTATTTTACCAACTCCATAATTGACATTCTGTCACTGCTTAGACTTTATTTCATTGTTGCTCAACTCAATATATGGATTTTTATACAAACCATTTACCAAGCACTAGACAATAGGGCCTTTGGCAGATCAGATTTGTACAGGTAAGTTGTTTGTTATCCACAGGAGAGCTTCATTGTATCACTGGGACACCTTCCGTTAGCAGCCTAGAGAGAGAGTTGGTGACACTCAAAAACTCAAATTATTGATGGGAACATCCCAGTACTAGAAAGAATTTGAAATTAAACTTTTTTAAGCCTGTGCAGTCATTATCACATTAAGCAGGGAGATGGTAATGGGTCATAAATTGGTTTTCCATTTTATTTAAACAGGATCTGGCAGAATGTAAATGGAATCTTTGAAGTTCACATATCTCATGATAACTCTTCAGTTTTTTTTCAAGATGGGTATGAGATTGAGACTTGAGATGATCACTGTTTATTTCTGTTACATTCCCTTTATTGGAAAAATTACATTTAGAGGATTTCCTCTCCCCCTACCCCCGCCAGCTTTTTCAGTTTCTGTATGCCTTCTAGAAACCCAGGGATTTCTTGACATTCTGGTTTTCTTGTGCAATCCCTAAGCTGAAATCCGAAATGCTCCAAAATTTGAAACTTTTGAACGCTGACATGACACTCAAAGGAAATGCTCACTGGAACAATTTGGATTTCTGGATTAGATATGCTGAACCAGTAAATATATATGATGCAAATATTCCAAAATCTGAAATCTAAAACACTTCTGGTTCCAAGCATTTCAGGTAAAAGATACTTGACCTCTATTGGTTTTGTGCAATTTTTTGAAATTTTAGAGATTAATGAATTATAGATCACATTTTATTGTGTATCTTGTTAAAGTACAGTTTCGTCTTTGCCAACTGTTTTATTAAGCCATTCCTAACTCAAAGCTTTGATCAGATGTTTAACTTTCTTCAGACTTAATGTGGATATTAGTTGAAACTTCAGTTCAAGCAGCCTATTTCCTCTTTTGTAAAGCAGTTAGCCTCTGACTTCTAATCTCAAGCCATGTTGTTTATAAACCCCTACTGGATGCCTCGGAAGTTTATCCCAGTCCTCTCCATACGCTCCACTCATCTTCCTGATCTTTTCTCAGATTTTCTCAGATCTTTAATCAGATTAGTTGCATTAGAAGGTTGTTTACCTGCTTCAGTTAAATGGGATCTTAGATTCTTTATCTTTTGAGATACTGTAGTCCTTCACTTTTCACCAGTTGAGACCATCTGAAGAGCCTTCTCCTAACATGCCCCTCCTCTACTCAAAAATCTCTCTTTATCTTCTTCTTCTTTCCCTTTATTCCTTTTTCTGAGGAACAAGTTGTCTTCTGCCATATCAGGCTCAGCTCCCCATTTGTGCTTTTGATTGTAACCACTCCAAGTTTTCTAGAATCTTCCTCCATTATCCCTTACCTATTGCAATCCAACCCTCTCTCCATTTCCATAGATACTTATTTTCTGTGTTCACTGGTCTCTTTCTTTCTACCTGTAAACATTCTCATTCTCTCCTTGTCCAGAGAAACCTTCCCCTAACCTGAATTCCTCTCAAGACACTGCCTTCTTTTCTACATCAAGTTTTTCCGAAGAGTGGGCTGTGTTCCTTTTCTCTGCTTTATCACCCACTGACTCTAATCTTTCTCTTTTAAGAATATTTTTGCTTTATCATTCTGTGTAGAACAGCAGTTTTCAACCCTGGCTTCATTAGAATGATCTGAGTAGCTTTTAAAAACTTCTAATGCTTGTGCACCTGATGTAATTGGTGAGTGGTAAGCATCCCCATAAAGAATTTTAAAATCTTCCCAGAAGATTCTGATGTGCTATCTGTGCTGAGAGCCACTGCTCTAACCGATCACTGTTGTAACTACCTAATTGTTAAATCCAACAGGTTTTCTCCCCAATATTTGTCCTGCTTTGCTTATTAGTTCTTTCAAAATTAGTGAAAACCTATTCCTTATGCTCAGATACTCACACTTGAAATAGTGCATTGTATTTTTTCTCCCAGCTCTCTGACTGCTTGTTGTCTCTGTCCTCTCTCCACTCCTCTTCCCCCTTCCTATTCCTAACATATTGCTTCTGCCCAAATTATTAACCTAGGTATGTCTTCTAGTCTGTATAATCTAGATTCATGATCTTCTTTCCTTGCTTTACCATTATGTGTATGTAGTATCATCCTACTTCCTCTCCCAGAACCCAGAATCCTTATTATAAACTGCCTTCTAGGCTCCTTTACTTCTGTATACCATTGGCACTCATGTCCAAAGAGGAGCTTATCATCTTGCAGGAGTTGTTTTTTTCTTTCTAGCTTCTGGTTTTTTAGCCACCTATGCTGTAAACATATTTATCTTCAATTTTATCTTCCTTTTTATCACTATTATTATCTAAAACCTATAGAGTCCATCCTAGGAACTGCTTCTTAATTTGATATTCTTTTAATATTTCCACAGTTATTAGTCTTATTCTGGCTGCATATGGACAATTATAGTAACCTACTAGCTGGCTTTACTCTGTACCATACACTGCTCTCATATTAATTTTTAGGTACAGCACCAATCTTTTCATTATCTTTTAAAACCTTCTATGGCTTCTTATTGACTATAATTGAACACAAGCAATTGGCATGAAATTCCAGGCACTTGATAATAGTTCCCTGCCAGCATTCTCAATCCATCCCCATCGCTCTTCTGGAAAGACTTTATGCTTCAGCTAAATGGGGCTGCTTGCTGCTCCTAGCTTCTAAACATTCTTCTGACATTTCTTTTCTGATATAAATGATCTTCTGTCATATGAAGCTTATTAATTTTTTCCAAATCCCTTAGCCAGAAAGATTTTTGCCATAAATGTTCTAGACTGTGTGAATCTTTCTCATGGTATAGACTTCCAAATTCAATGTAGAACTAGTAGCTCCAGGTTTCTGGTTGCTTGGATCTCATTTAACCAGGATGTGTTTGTACATTAGAATATGGGCTCATGGCTGATGGTGATGTGTGTGACATCCTGGAACTCCTGTACCAAATTGCTCTTTCCTTTAAAGTATACAAGGTAAAGATAAGGTTTTCCAGATTCTTTATTTGAGATAACTCCCATGTTTCTTGTAGGCCATAGTCTGTCTTCCCAGCCTCTACCTTTTGTGAAATATGCCATTCAGCCTTTGAGTTAAGTGACAAATAAATATCCTAGAAAGCTGGAACTGTATACTTTTAGATTCTTTTAACTTTGTATGCTGTCTCTGCCCCTCGATTATTAAACCTAAATTGTCCTCCTTCTATCTTGAAAGAAATGAAATTTCTCAGCAGTAGCAAACAACAATGTCAATCTACTTAAGACTGTTAATGACTCATTTATAATTCCAGCAGACACATGAAAACTAGAAAAATTAAATGTACAGCATCATTACCTTTGTGGTTAGCATTGCTGGGAAATGGCATAGTACTTAGTGCAACATTTTAAAAGATGAGAAGAATTCCTTTGGGGAATGAGTTTTTGTGGTTGCGGTTGTGGATAATGGAATGACAAATTGGTAACTTCTTACTATTTGAGCTGCCTTCCACAAGACATTCTTTAGGATTAACTATTATACTCTGCACGCAGAAGCTCAATCATTCCAATCATTGTTACCTGTTTTGCATAGATAATTTTGGACATGTATTTTTGGAGTTTTGAGAACATCGTTTTCATAGAATATGATTTAAAGTCTTCTTTAAAGTAGTAATTATTAGAAATTATCTAAACTATTAGCTTCTTCTCATTTGAAGATAATGGTACTGACATCTCAGGGATGCTGCAGAAAAGGGCTTGGGTACCATGTGAACCAGCATGCCCGTAAGTTTCTTTCCAACTCCAAGTTGTATTGTAAGTTACATTCCATTTGAATTGTTTGCCAGCAACTGAGATGAATATGTTCTAGCATAATCTTCTTTTTTTATGTAGAATACATTTGTAAAATAGATGGATTGCCTTAACAGTTTGTAGCTGTGGAAGAGAGCGAAACTAACCAGTCCAATGGAGACTGAAACAGAACCTGGGGCCCAAAAGTATATTCTAAGCTATAAAATGTAATATAAATGCAAATTATTAATGGTGGTCTAAGACCTGATCCTGTTACTTCTACTGCCTTTTATGTATACCCACCACAGTATAGGGCTATACTTTTTCTAATGGACAACAAAAGACATTTTGTGAAAGGACAACATTGAAGTTCATGACATATACTTACCTTACAGAAGCACATGTAGTGGAGGGGTGGGGTGTGAATACGAAATGAGATTTATTACAGGACTGGACAGTAGGCAATTGTGGGATCTACTTAAACAGTCTCCGTGAAGTTATTGTCTTCACAACTCATGCTGGAGTTGGAGTGCACAGGGCAGTCCATCAGGAGAAAGAGAGGGATATAAAATCAGGGAGAGCAAGGACATGCTGTGTCCTGCAAGAATGCATTGGAATTTGTGTCAGTTCTCACTTTCTCCAACCCTAATGATGTGGGTGTCCTGCAAGAGAAGCTTTATGGAGCTACAGATACATTTGGCTTAGGAGTCCCAGATGCTGAAGGAAGAACAAGGAAAGCTGAAGCAGTTGGAGGCCAGGCAGCTGTCCCATGCCAAGTTGTTTAGACAATAGTTAAGCAGCAACATTAAGGCCACAGCTGCTGAGTGTAGAAAACACGGTGGCTACTGCTTCATTTCTACCCTTCACAGCTGGAGCAAAAATGTCTCTTATAGTCCATCCTAAACACACAGGGAAGAAAATTCTGGGAAGTGTAGTTCAGCCTGGCCAAGTTGCCCATTACAGAGCCGCTATAATAACAAATTAGCCTTCTGTATAACTTCTCTATCATTCAAAAGGATAATATTCTACAGCCAAAGCTTTTTCCAACCTTCTCATCATATCTGGATGATGAAATATGAGGCATAACCAGTATATTTAATAGCATCGTTAATGTTACTATGGGGCTGAGAGTCCTAAAGCATGGCTCATTGTATTGAAGAGTAAAGGATTCTAATGTAACAAAATTAAGAATAAATAGATGAGGATATTAGGGGAAATTTCTTGTAAAAGTTTCATCATCAATGTATGACATCAATGCTATAATATTTCATATTATAATGTAATTTGATTCAGTGAATTAACTTGGCAAGCAGAAAGATACTATAAGCATATTAATAGTCAGTAATCCTTGCTACTCTCATATAACTATATGAAATGAGATTCTTCTGAGTATAAAAAAATGTTAGAACTTAACAGGAGGAATTGATATGCCTTAGCTTGTACACTGTAAGCAACAAGTAAGCATATGACCTTTTGAAAACTCCAGGCCCATGAAATTTCCAATTATCCACACTTTTTATATACAAGAGCCTGCTTGAATATTAGCATGTGCATTAATATTAAGATCTGTCCCTTAAACTTTAGGTTGTTGATCCATTGTTACCTGCTGGAATAGTCATTAACATGCTTCATAAATATAGTCCACCTCCATTAACATAGTTGACAGTGCTTAAGAAAGTATCTGTTAAAATTCTCTGGAAACACTCCAACACTGTTGGGCAGTTTCATGGTTTGTTGGTTGTCTTTCATTAGGTAAAATTTAACCTTCTTTCCCATGATGACAGTATATTAATAAAATGCTTCAAAAACACACATCTCAGCAAATTGCCTTTCCTCATGACAATTATTTGCCCTTCTTATTAACACTCTTCAGAGACCAGTGGTACTTTCTGAGAACAAAAGCCCTTTCTCAACCCCCCTTTATAATAATAATGGTGTCTCACATTGTATACAGGGGCTTTACACGTGCCACTTCACGTGGTCTTGCAGGAATGGTGGCCCGTGAGGAGTAGGCAGAGGTTATCATGGGAACAATGAGCCTGTTAGATGACTAGGCGGGTGTTAACATACTCGGGTTGGAATTGAGGTAGTCAGACACTGAGAGTCGGAGGTAAAATAACTAGAGTGGTTTCTGTGCCTTACAGTGAAACCCCCTTTACCACTTTTACTCAGTTTTCTGAAATAATCCTGGTTGAAACAATCACATACAGAGGAAATAGTGGAGAGAGGACTTAAATCCAAGTCATCTGACAACAAATTCAAGGCTCTTTCCATTACCCCAAGCCTAGCAAGCCAGTAAGAGCTATAGTTTGATTTCTGGAAGATGACTGTCCACCTTTTCTTTCATCTTTCTTTACCCTTCCCTTAGTCTCCTCAAGTAGCCTCCCAGCAGGTGTGTCTGTCCCTCTTCCCACCTGTCTTTCTAAACACAGGTCTGCACTTAACCAATACTGGCTGTCTCTCCCCATTTGAGGACTAGATCTGAGCATGCCAAGGCCTCTCTCTACCCAGGGCTCCAGCCCCGCTGCTCTCCTGATTGTTGTTTCAATTATATTTTAAGCTATAGCTTAAATGTAACTTTTTAAAAAAAAAATGAAGTCTCTTTCTTTCTTCAGTTGATTTAACTGGTTACTATCATAATTATCGTTCCTATCCCATTATATTGTAATTATTTGAGTGTTTCCTCCACTAGACAGTATAGCCTAGGTCATATCCGCCTTTGCATTCTATCACATGGGACATAGCGGGCACTCAGAAAATCTTTCCTGAACTGCTAAAACGCTGTGTAAGTGCGCTAATGGGGCTATGTACATAGCCCATTATTAGTCTTTGGACTTAGGTAATTCAAAATCCTAAAGATGTTTTTCAGCTTTCGTTTCTAAACCTTACATATTATATACTTGAACTAACTTTTCACTAAAGTATGTTTGAAACCTATACCATGGATGAGTATCTTTGACAATGTCTGATGATTTTATATACTAACTATTATACAGATTGTAGTGTGACTTTGTTTCTCAATACCTTCCAGTGACTTGTTGCCATTTGCTGGTCTGGATTGTTGATATACTTATGCCTGTGTCCAGTTGATTACAAGGATGCCCTTAGGGACTGATGGAGTTATTTTAATAGAAATCCATTTGCCCTTTCACTAAATGCTCCCAGAGTCTATAGTATTGTCACTTTACGGCTGATGTGCTACCATTGTCATTATAATATGCTTTAAAGTGACTGTACTCCTCAGTGTACCATCTCTGTAGAATATTTCAGTCTTTAACCATCCTTTTTAGTCTAATGATTCTCTTATTTATTTTTCTTTGTAGCCATTGAATTCCTTCTCCTACTTTCCACATAATTCTGGACTTTGCAACACTCACACTGTTTTTTAAGGCCTTGAGAAATCCCATTTTTAGGTATTTCTGGTTACTTTTAGCATTGCTAACTGGCTCCTGCTTTATTTATTTCTTCTTAGAGTTTCTTTAAAAGATAAACTAAAACAGAATGCAACATGATACCCTGGTTTACCAGGGTCATCTTGGTTCCTAGAAAAAGAATTTGCAGGCAACTTTACCAGATTGTGTTTGCTTATAGGGAGCTGCACCTTGATAGTGTACATGACCTTATTAATGTTTAATGTACTTTAGAAATAAGTATTTTTAAGCAAGTTTTATATCCTACAGCAAGAAAATTTTACATTTCTCCCTGAGAAAGGAATAAGGATCTGTCAATGATACATTACTATTCAGGGCAGCTCATCCAATATTGCTTAGTTTTTTGGTTTTTTTTTTTTTTTTTTTTTTTTTTTGGTCTCAAAGTTAAAATTTTAAATACAACAGCATTTAAAAGGGAACACTTGTAGCTCAAAGGATGTCACCTTCATTCCTTCGTTGTTCCTCCCCCTGGAGTTGTTGTTGACCTGGGAGTTCTAATAGAATATATGCTGAAAATAGGGGAAACAATTGTTTTAACATCAAAAGAGGAACAAAGAAAAAGAGATTATTTTTGCTTTTCCCAACTGCCCTCTGGTGGCAAAGGCACAACAGACAGCAAAGACATTTAACAAAGATTCTTGCTGCGTAGGTGCTGCCGGTGCTTCTTAAGAGGGTCTCAAACCAAAGTCTGTGCTGTACTTGTGTGCTTCTGAAAAGGAAGAGCAGAATATTGGGTCTCCTAATTACATTTTGCTTCCCAGCGGCATCTGTTCTTATCATAGCAGCGCCAGGCTCCACCAGCTCAGTCAATACTTGTATATTAACAAGAGACAATCGATAGAAAAATTAAAAAGGAAAGTCAAGGTAATTAGGCTAAAGCTGCTGCTTATGAGTTTTCAATAATTACTTTAGCTTCCTCTTGTTTTCCCATCTCCAGAAAAATAGGGTCTGATTGAAGGACCGGGTCGTGTTTGACTGAGGACATGTCAAAATTATACAATGCCAGGCAGGAAATAAAATTAAGCTGTATTTGTTTTAGAGCAGTAAAGGGGGCTTTGCATGATGACATGGGAAGAATAGACGTTGATTTAAATGTGCCCATTAGCAGCTGTGCCTTTGTTGGTACCTGTTTCATGTCATCAGTTTCTGCACCACTGGCAGAAGCCCACTCAAAAGCATTGTGACATGTCATGGATTAAAGCTCCAGAGGAAAACAGTGGGTGAATTTCTCACAGAAACATCAGGATGTTTTAGAAATTAGACACCATCCTTTACTAAACCATGAAATAAGTCAAACCCCCCATGGCTGCCATGGTGGGCCATACATCAGCTGTTGCTCTTCATGGACATAATTGGGAAGGATCACTGTCCACGTATCAGACCTTAATCAACAAGCCATCCACATTATGTGATGAGCCTAATATTTGGTTTCGACCTACTTTGGCATCTTTGTGCCCTGGTGCTGTAAAGTCTTCTAAATAAATCCAAGCCATCCTTTTTCTTACTGTTTCTCCTTAGGTTGGTGTGTCTGCCTCTTAGGGAAAGGGGGAAAAACAAAACAAAACAGAGGAATCCCTAGTTTGGGAGATAAATCTAAGGAGAAAGGATAGGCTCCTGAGAGAGATATTTCATGTTTTATGTCCATTTACAGTCTTCGTTTGCACTATTTCTGTCAGCTCAAAGCACTTTATAAACTTTACAACCAAATTATGTACCAACATCATTTCATTCACTGCTGATAAGTAGCTGTTAAACATCTGGTAGGTTCATATTTCCTGGAAGCAAAAAAATGTGGAAGAGAATTAGATCTTTTTAAATGTACAGAAAACATTTAGATAAGGGGAATATAATATGAAAATATTTATTGAGCACCTACTATGTATAAAGCATTATAGAAGATGCCCCAGGTAGAAGAAATAATATAGTAAACTCTCCCTACCACCATCCTCCCAAGCCTCCCCTACCTCCATCCTAAGTTTGTTAATCAGAAGTCAGTGATGGAGCCAGGATTTCAATCCAGGACAGTCTCATTTCAAAGCACAGGCTCTGAAACATTTTATTGCACTGTAATCTTTACTTGAGGTTTAAAAAAAAGAAAAAGCCTCTTTATGGGAAGATGAAATGTGTGAAGCATGGTCTTTGCTCAGTGAACCCAAAATCTGATTGATGACGGAGATGCTAGGTTGAGAGTGAGACAGAGGAGTATTAAATTAAACATACATGCTCAAAGGCGTAGAAAAGTGAGATGATGAGGCACAGATAGAACAAGAGCTTTGGTGATAATTATTGCTAATTATTCTTGATGTTACAAGTGGTCTTATATTATTCCACTGCTAGTTGAGCTTGCATATGTGAATCTCCACTACATGTAGAACTTCTAGCAAGTACCACCTGTTCTGATTGGTGATTTAGGTCTCTCGTTTTTATAAGATTTTACCAATACTCTCAGAAGATTCCTGATTCTGTACATCTTTTAGCTGAGGCCAACAAATTGCCAATGCAACTAAACCTGGACATATCTGATGGCTGAATTCGTCGCTCTGTATTTATTGCCCATAATTCCAAATGTTTAGAAGGTTCTAGCTGATGCTTTCAAGATGAAAATAATATATAATAAGCATTTGTTCCTTTAATTAAAAGTGATTCCAAATACTTAATCACTTCTGGATTAGCAATGTTTAGAAATTTGCCAAGTGGGTGGGCCGGGCATGATAGCTCATGCCTGTGATCCTAGCACTCTGGGAGGCCCAGGTGGGAGGATTGCTTGAGCCCAGGAGTTTGAGGTTGCAGTGAGCAGTGATGACACCACTGCACTCTAGCCAGGGCAACAGAGTAAGACTCTGTCTCAAAAAAAAAAAAAAAAGAAAAGAAAATTTGCCAAGGGGATAATTTTTTTTAAGGGTACAGTACAGTATTTTTAATCATATGTACATTATTATACAACAGATCTTTAGAACTTTTTTCATCTTGCACGACTGAAACTCTATACCCATTGAACAACACCCCTTTTTCGTCTATCCCCAGCTCTTGGTAACCATCATTCTATTTTAGATGAGTTTGATTACATTAGATACATCATATTACAAGTGCAATCATACAGTATTTGTCTTTTTGTAATTTGCTTATTTCGCTATTT
>VBSM01003176.1:12163432-12180894 GCA_008086735.1 Cheirogaleus medius | reverse complement strand
TGTCCAACCCCCAGGTGGTACGTGTCACACCCATTATATAAGTATACACTGCCAAGGGGATAATTTTTGAAAGCTCATTTTTTCTCCTCTTTCTTGACCTTTTTTATTTAATCATTCAAAGGAAAGCTTCTTTCTACTGATCTTTTTTTCCCTTCCATATTTGTTGCTTCCATCGTTACTCCATATTTTTCATCTTTATTTTTTCCATTTTCATTCTGTGAAAAGTTTTTACACCAAATAAGAGTAATGGAATATTATATCACCATTAAGGCAGTACTAGTTTAGTTATGTAGTAAGAGCTTAGACTTGAGTTCAACTGCCTGGATTTAATCTCAGTTATGCTTTTAATGAATTATTTAATATTCAGTGAGTTACTTAAACTAACCATCTAACTTTTGAATCTATAAAATGAGGATAATAGAAGTACCTATCTTCTGGGCTTGTTGTGAATATTAAATGAGTAACATATAGGAAGTGCCTTGTATACCGTCCTCTACAAATGTTAGCCTACTTAATAATAAAAGATACTATTAAATTATGTCCATAAGGCATGTATAATGATATGACATAAAGTGACATATGATCACAAATATATAAAACACGCACTTAAACATTTTTAAAAATGATTGGAATAAAATAGAAAAAATTGTTAATTATGGTTCATTTTAGAATCATTCCCTCCTCTTTCTCTCTCTCTCTCTCTCTCTCTCTTTTCTATTTGAGATGGTTATCACAATCCACAGTTATTTGCTTGGATATTTACTTGGTTTTGGTTATCTCTCCCTCTAGCATGTCCATTTTATGAGAAAGGATTCATGTCAATTTTTTTCTAACATTGTGTATCCTGTGTCTAACGCCAAGTATCTGGCACAGGGTATCCCGTTAATAAGTATTTGTTGAGTGAATATGTTTACTTTTATTTCTGTATTTTCCAATCACATTAACAGAAAATCCCTAACTGTTATAATGGGGGGAAACACATTATTTCAGCCTTCCTAAATGTGTATTATTGCCCTACACTTCATGGTTAGGTATCACAGAAGAAGAAAATGTTTCTCACATATTTACTTGGTTTTTGTGGGGTTTTTTAAGTAACTCTTCCAAATCACAGCCTTTATTTATTTTAATTTTTTGATATTTTTGTCTTTAACTTTTAATCAATCTAGGAGAATCCTAGGTATATGAATTTCCCACTCTTTTGTTTTAAACATACTAAACCTCTCCTTTTTTGCTTAGGATAATTGTCAGTTCCAAGTGACATCGAGAGCTTCAGTTATTTTGCTAGTGAAATGTTACCTTAAGCCTTATTGCAGATGAAGAAATATTATCCCAGTTTGTAATTCCAAAAAACGTAGCCTGGCTAATGAACTCACTGATTCCTTCAGTAGTTTACTCAGCATTAGTTTTCCCAATGCCAGAGTCCCTACCTAGTATGTTGTGACTCACTGAGTTAGGTGCATCTCTGCATAAGGCTGAGTTGCATGCAAGTTACATACAGATACGCCAGCGAGGGAGGGTACATGCTTCTGTGCCAGAAATTTTGCTTTCCAGTAAAACTTGGCTTTAGCATTTATTGTTGAGGTTCATAAGGTTTTCTGGTAGCTCGGTAATTCAGTGCTCATTTTTTAAGATGAAACTTCAGTGAAACAAGATTGTAATGATACACACAGGTTCATACGGAGAGAATTCAAACAGAATGCAGAAACCTTTTCATCTGTTCCTAAGAATGTTCAAAGCCACAGAGATGCAGCCCATCTTTCCCATGATTCCCCCTTCAGCTGCCGGATTGACAGCAAGAACTTTTGCTGTGGTTCTTATGCGTCAGGGCAGAGTTTTCTCTTTTATACAGAAGGTCTTACTGAAGCACTTTGGAGAAAACAAAAACAGGAGACAAGACAGAAAGAGAAGGAAATTGAGGAGAGAGACTCCGAGGTTCGGAAGAAGGGCATTGCCCAGTAGTACACCTACACCTGGGGAATGTTAGGATTTAGGTTTGCCAAGACAAGAGGTGTGTTGTTTCAAGCAGCACTTTCAAAAGCATCTGTATCTCTAAATGTGTGGTAAAAGAGACATAATTAAACGTATGTAATGAATCTTCTAGTAGCGTTTCGTATCTCTCAAAAGTCTGAAACTTCTCTTCTATGAGCCATTAAGTCAACTTAACTTCATGTTGCTAGTGATTCCGTTTTCTTTAATACTATGCTATTGCTCAGTGTTAAGACCTATTTTTAATATAATATTGAAATGTATTTCGGTGAACACACCTAAAAGCAATTTTATTGAAAGTAATGTAGTCTAGAATAAAGACAACTGCATACTTAGTAGAAAGAATAAATGGTACACACTGTAACTCTTATAGCAGTGGTGGTGGTCAATATTGCTTTTATTATTTTATATTCCTTACAGGAAATATGTTTGGCATGTTCAGCTTGTTGTAAGAACTCCAAAAGGATTAGTAGCTATGGCATTTATTTAAAATTACATTAGAAATATTCACAGAAATTGGTATGCTGTGAGTGTCAAATGAAATAATTTGTAAATTGGTTTTGAAATTTACATACATTGAAATGTATGTTGGTAGAATGATGGTGATGATGTACCTTTCTGACGCTGATGTATTGAATTACCCTGGTCAAAAATAAAGGTGATTTGAACTGTTTTGCCTATCATAGGATCAGACCAATCACACAACTTGACTTCTTAGCTTCTCCATTGCTCCCTGCTCCTCGACCCATGCCCCAACGTAACTGTTCCTATTCTGAGACAGTGCTTTAAATCTGTATGATTCAGCAAGAAAAAAACAACAGGGAGAATAGTAATTATTTACTATCAGTATGAATACTACCAGCCACCATTGCAGCATCTATGTCCTGATTGAAGATTTGGCCTTTCAGATTTAGAATGTCTGATTAACTTTTTGCTCCCTTTCTCACACTGAAAAAGAAGGATCTATATAGTCAAAGAGACTAGGAGACCCGTAGATTTTCTCTTCCTATGGGCGTATGCATTAAAACTCTGTGCTTGGCCAGCCTTATTTGCAGATCTAGGAACTGCTGGTGTAGTGGAACCTGAGACACTACAAAGCCTATATTTTGCCCCCAAATACTTATTTCACTGATCAACAAATGGACTAACATCTTTCTACCTGGCCTTAGATTTTTACCATCAGAGTTAATACTTTAGATAATGAACCTGAAAGTTTCTTTTTTCAAAAATGCTTGAATTTTGAAAGAAGACCTCAGATCCTAGAAATCTATAGTGACTCTTCTTTATTAATACACTTTGTCAGTAATCTAGGAAGATATGAAGAGCTAGGGCAAGCTTCAAGAGGGGGAAAGTGAAACCTACCAATGAATGAGCCACAGTGATGAGAAGAACCACATGAAGCCCCAGATTGGGGAGGCATTCCAGAGTTGCAATGAGGGTCCCCAGGATGATGCCCATGTTGGAGAGTCACTAGAAGGATTTGTGGAACTCAACATATAATTTATTACAGTGATCTAGTAAGGTTGCACAACTGGATGGTAAGGGGAAAAAGCACAGGTGAGGTCTAGAGAAATCCATGTACAGGCTTCCTGTGCTCTCTCTCTCCCATGAGAGGATCCCACAGAGCACACTCTTCCGCCGTGCAACATCGTTTGAGAGATTCAGTGCTCAAAATCAGGGACTGGTCACCTGGTTGTGTAGGTATCCTCTCCCTAGCATTTACCAAAATTCCAGACTCCCAGAAGGAAATCACGTGTTCAGCATAAACCACATTGCACAATCTGGACACAGTAAACCACCCTTATCAGTTAGGGAAAGTTCCCAAATGCTAGGCAAAGGTCAATAGTGCAAACAGGCCCTTCTTAAGATAGCAGCCCCAGGCTTGCCATGTTAACCCTTTTCTGCACAAGGGTACTTGGCTTCACTGATTTTGCTAGACAGCTGAAAAGTGACACAACAGAATACGCTCAGGAGCCAGTAGAGTTGTTCTGTTCTCATACATGTGAGATAAACACTTCTATGCTTGCATCAGGAAAGATGACTCACTATGGTAATAATTTAAGGGAACTTCATTACTTAGAAATTAAATTCAGGGGATTCTGGTGCCCTGCTCTTCTTGTCTTTGAGAATCACCCTAGCTGATAGCCTCTTCAGTGGAGCCCAAAGGGTGATGGAAAGGAGAGATATTCTCCCAGATGGCCTACTTTGCAATTTTATCCATGTCTCTGGGTCCTGATGGTTGGTGGCCTATATTTAAAAGCTGCATAATCAGGCTGAAGAACTCTAAAAATGTGACTTAATTGTTTTGAGTCTCATTCAATCTATAAGTAATTTAATCTTGTCAAACTTCAAAGGGATAATATTATATCTAAAATTCCCTAGTTTAAGCACAGGATCAAGTACAAACTGATATTTTAACATCAAACCAATGGTCAAGTCTTTTTCCCAGCTAAATTGCCTCTCATTTTACAGTTCCTTGAGATTCAGTAGAAGACAAAGAACCCTAAGCACTTATTTAACATATTTTTGCCCTCCCTTCTTGGCCTCTCTAAAAGTGGTTGGCATTTTTTTAATAACCAGTGGATTTGGGGGTCATGAATACTAAACAAATAAGCCACTGAGACCAAAATGAGATAGCTGGAAATTTATCAGAAAGTGAAGGAAACCTACAAGGCCTAATGTGATTTTCTTGTCATCAGCAGAGAAGAGGAGTCATGTTATTAGAATTACCTGGGGATTCAGATTACATGGACTTGTATTTCATCTGCTTCCCACTGACTCCCTGCTCCCTAGATTCCGGATTTTGTTTGCCTTTAAGAGTGAATCATTGTTATGAATGATTGATGGAAATGTGTTTTATATTTCAAGTGTATTGAGAACCCAATATGTTTAAGGATCGTGACCTAAAACACTTTTTCCGAAGTGTCCATGGAACTCTAGCTTCTTAAGAGGTCTTGGGCTTTTTTGGTTTTGTGTAGTGTCCCCTGATGGGAGGCTCAGAGCACCATTGGTAGCTCACTGATGTTTTTTGTAATGAATATACATGGAAAGCAGATCACCTGTGGTGCTTCCTGCTGTGAGGAATCCAGCTTTAAAACCATGGTCAAGATAGTGTGCTATTTGAGAGACAAGTAGCTGATGTGTAAAGACATTATGGACTTGTTTTGAACTTTTTCAATGGGAGAACTTAAGACCCAGTTTTGGAGAAGACAAAATTTCCTGAAACCTAAGAATTAGACCATGTGAACAGAAGTTGTTTGTATTTCATACCCACGTATGCGTATTAGCATGGAGGGAGGACCATTTTGGCAAAAACTGCTTTTCCCTCTGAAACGTTTTACTGCATCCTTCAACATTCTTGTTTCATTGAAGACCATCCAAGCATTTGTAAGGCCAGCTCATTTCGTGGTCACAAAGGCAGCTTTAATTGCTTGCATGAAGTTGGAGCCTGTCTTTGTCCTTTCCCAACAAAGTGACATTTATTAGCATTTCTCTGGTAGTTATTTGTAATTGCACTAGTGTTCAACATTCCCAAATGTTACAATTAAATCATTTGAGAGTCTAGTCACATTTCTAAGCAGATGTACCAAATTACATCTCAAGACTTCTGCTTGAAATGTAGAGTTCCAATTAGTAAAATATCTGGGGTGGGAAGGGTTAGCAAGGGAATGACCCAAGAAAACACAGAGCCCAAAATAGTTTGAAATTTCCTGGTTGCTTTGCTCCGCCCAAATTTGATTCGTCAGCATGTAAGAGGGTATTACATCTTGTAAGAAACTGCTTGGTTTTCTTTTCATTCAAGTTTAATTGGTTTTCATGAACTGAATTAAAGCAGGAAAGCAAAAGTTCGGTGGATGATGTAAGTGAGCAAATAGCTCCATATATAAGAGCATCTTGATTTGGGTGTTTGTTACTTCTTTGTTCTTTATTTCTATAAAAACCACAACTTTATATATAGCTCTTTTTGTCACATGTGTTTTTGCATGTTGTTTTAAATAAAACTGCTAAACAGTTACATCTAATTTTCCATTTTAAGTTGTTTCAAGAGCCCTTGAAACTATTCTCTTACATACTACTTTTCTCAGTTGGAATAGCTACTCACTCATATTCTCTGAAGTTTCTAATTTCTTTTCTTCATTTTTGCCTCTCTCTCTCTTTTCTAATTCCATGACAGATTATAATTTATTTTCTTTAAGACCAGCATCTAAAATCTCTTCCTTCGGTAAGTCTTCCTTTTCCTGGGGACTCATTTACGTTTCTTCAGCACTTATGAGTTTAATTTTCCAGTTGCTTTATAAGGGAAGCTCTGTGGTCAAGAGGAAAGAGCATGGGTGGGCAGAGTCTTAACAGTTTTGGGCTCACAACTATCTTTGTTGCTTACTGTCTCTGTGAATTCGGTCATGTCAGCTAACTTTTCAGTGCTGAAATACTCTCATCATAAAATGGGACTAATGGTACCCATCTTTCTGGGATCTTGTTTGTTTTTGCCTATGTTCATTCTTTCATTCCTTCATTGAAGATATGTACTGAGCAGTTACTCGGTGTCAAGTCCTGTGCCAACACTGGGATGTTAAGAAGGACATAGTATATTATTTCATGAAATCCACGACCCATTGGGGAAAGTGAACATTGAACAAGTAGTTACAAGTTTGATCAATGTTTAAAAACAAAAGGGGTGGTATAGGATACCATAGGAGCATTACAGGGAAAAGCAAGTAAAAGTCTTCAGAGTATTTCTTTTTTGGTGGGGGTAGGGGGCAGAGAGGAGTCATGAGCAACTTTACTCAGCATATGAATGTTAATTTCATGGACATCTTCATGGAGGATGAGGAAAGACAGGCCTTGCTTTGCTGGCCTTAGCAGATCTTACCAGAGTTTCAGCAGTTTCCCAATTCTTCTCAACCTTTGAATGCTCGACTGGCTCCATCAGACACTATCCCACATAAATGCCCACCTCTGGCCCCAGGTTTTGCTAATGCTGTCCTGCTTAGGTAAACCCAGTTTGCCTGCCTTCCTCAGTGATTTGATCACTCCTCTTCTCTGACACCATTCTTTGTATCCCTATCCTGCGGAATACTTAATGTTTTTCTCCACTGTATGGACCATCTCTTTCAAAGATCAAAGAACTTAATCTCCTTAGAATGTGCTTTATTTATAAAGTGTATTCTATGTCTTTTCAGCTAAAACACATAAATATAGGAAACTTTTATCCATTAGGAATATGAATATCAAGAAGCTGAAATAACTGTTCTCTTCCAAGATTAACTCTGTAGCCTTCATTGTAACTGTCTATTTATGTTTTGAATCCGCTACCTTACTATGTTCTCACTAAGGCAGGGACTGGAACTTATTCACCTTTGTACCTAATACACCCAAGAATGATACGTGGTAGATACTGGATAAGATGTTAAGTAAGAGAATATATTAACAAACATTCTGGGTTGAGTTTAGATTATATCTAAACAACAAACAAAATCTCTAGAAAAGAGATACATAAATATCTAAAATTTACAGCAAGATATAATTAGTGCTACAGAGATACATTGGAAGATTGGCTTCTAACTGGGGATGTCCAGAAAGACTCAATGAACATTACACTATTTATATTAAATCTTAAAAGATGGCCAGGATTTCTCCAGGCACACAATGAAGGAAGCACATGTTAGCCTGAGGACTCTACCCGTAGAAAGCATAAAGTTGGAGAGAATCTCACACATCTGCGGGACTACAAATTGCTCACTGAACCCAGTGTGCTGAGTGTAGTTAGAGGCATGAACGTGAGACTGGAGAGGTGGACTGAGTCTGGAGCCCTGTTTTAATAGGGCTCATAACTTAGGACTTTGAGTTTGAGAGCACTGAAAGGGTTTCAGTCGGAATGATTTGATCAGATTTGAACTTGAAGAAGGTGGAGGAAAGGAGAAGAGGAGAAGATGTCATTCTTAGAAGATGCCTGACAAAAATCTACGTCCTTTATATTAATATATACCAGCTCATTTAATCTGCACATCTTTGATGCCCACACTAATGTGCCAGCAGTGTAGGGGGTATTTTGAATGGGCAAAATCAAAGGCAATGAGTGCACTTTATTATAATAGTCTGGTGGAGAAATGATGGGGTCTTGCAGTAAGGTTATTTCAGTAAGGCTGGGATAAGGGGTCTTGTCACCAGAATTGACAGTTCTTGGATAGGCTGTTGGAGGTAAAGGAGAGGAGAGAGGTCAAGGTGACCCCCAGTTCTGCCCTGGGCAGCTTAGGATATGGCAGTGCCTTTCTCTAAAATAGAGACTCTGAGAGCAGGAACAGGTTTCTGGGGAAAGATGTTAAGTTTAGGTTTGAACTTGTGGCATTTGAGGTCCTGAAGAAATATCCAGAAGGAGTGAACTAGATAAGAATTACTCTCAAGAGCCTAAAAGGGTAGCAGTGGAAGATATATGTCAGGGAGTTATTGGTATCTGGGTGCTGATTGGAACTATGACGGTAGTTGAAATGAACTATGGAGTTTGTTAAATAAGAGAACTGGATGACACCTTAGGGAACATAACTATTTAAAGAATGGTTGGAGGAATAGGGACTAAAGTGAAGTCACTACTACTGTACTATTAAAATTTTTATCATGATAAAATGATTAGCCAACATAAATGTAGAGTATTGTTTAATTATATGAGGTGCTTTGATGTAATAAGAAGTATGCATATAAACCATTTTAAAATCCCACTTGATTTTATTTCAAATTTAATGCTAAAATGGAATAAAAATCACATTAGTAATAATTTTAATTCTTTCTTAGAATTTATCAGGGCTCCTAAGTATTGTTTCTAAGATCATGTCTAAAGCTGTGCAAAGAAACTGAATTGATGCTTGCTTTTTCTCTACATGCATGCCTTACTCTTAGCAAAGAAGGGTAGTCTTACATTTTCCCATAGATCTATAAACACAGTATTATAGTGGCTGGTCAGTAAATATATAGAGATGATGATCTTTTTCCTTCTTACAAAGAAAGTCTTGGCATAAAAGTTGACCCTACATTTTTCCCACATACCTTCCTCTACCAGCTAAGTCTGTTTAAAATATAATGTAGATTCTGAGAATCAAACCAAAGACCACCAGGAAATAAATGCTAACAAATCCTTCACTCACTAGTTTTATTAATATATCTCAAGACTTACTTGAGGAATTCTTCATACATATGAAGCGATCAGTAAGTCATTTGTGCAAATAGGCCCACTGTATGCCCTCTCGCTCATCCTCACAACTGTGTGTTCCACCAGCCTGAGCTGCTTCTGTCATTCCCCAGATGTTCCTGTTTTTAATTTCTTCGTGTCCTGACTCAAGGTGGAATGTTTGCCCCAATAGCTTACCTTCCTTTCTTTGTGAAACCTCTTCATCTTTCTTGACTTTGCTTGTATTACCAGAATCTGCATGGAGGCTCTCTTCCCAATGAAGTCATTGGAAAAATAGTGTGATACCAATGAAATATTTGGATAAAGAAAAACATCGTCATTCTATCCAACATAACAGCTTCTTTTAGTTCCATACCCTCCAGTTCTTTTCCTCATACATATGTATTCTTATAAAACCACATGTACTATTTTGTATTCTGCTTTTTCTCTTACACATCATATTTTTTCATATTTCCATATAATTTTCATAATTATCACTTTCATCATAAAACAGTATTACCCCACTACAGAAAATAAATCAACCGTAATTACTATCTTGATGACAGTTTTTGCTTGTTTTCTCCTAAGTACTCGTGTTACAATCTAAGGTAAAGGCTGGGGTGTTTAGCTAAGCAAGACTAGACTGCCACGTTGTATTTTGATAATGTTACTTTTTCACAAAAGTTCTTTCAAAATCACTTAACCTCTATGAACTTACATTATCTCACCTGTGGAATAAGGGTATTGACTTTCATCATCTCTAAGATTATCTCTAAAGTCCTTTTAAACTCTAAGCAGTCTATGGATCTGTGATCCTCTGAATGTAATAATCCTATATACTATTGGTAGCTCTTCCCCTTTTTGTGTCATACACCCCATTAATAATGTGGTAAAAGCCTTGAACTCTCCTCCATTTAAGAATGCCCCTGTGTGCGAGCACATACAGTGTTTTGTGCAACACCGTCTGGGGCCCAGGGATCTTTTGCCCTAAGCACAGGAAAGAAAAATGTATGGAAATGACATAGAATTCAGAAAGTATTTCATGTCTGAGAGGTTGGAGAAATGATATGGCTCCTTTTACTCTAATGTTGTGCAACCCAGAGAGTGGAAAATGGGAAGATATTCTGAAGAGCTTGCATAAAACACACTACAAAGTTATATAAAAATATTGACTGAAATGAGTTTAAAATATTTGGGTCTGATCATCTAGTTTAGGAGAATAACTGTAGTCAGAGATGGTGACTCTTGGAGCTATACATAGAAATGCTAAGCTCAGGCTTCTCGAATGAGAAGGAGAAAATGGGTAAGATCACAATTGTCTAGCTGCTTTTTAAAAATATGTATTAAAGGACTAAATATGTTCCCTACCTTCACTGTACATTATTAGAAAATCTGTCTGTGAAATTGGTTGTTGGAGATTTCGTTTTCTGTACGTAAGCGGATATTCAGATGCTTATATTCTGCCTTAATACTGATGATGCTACCCTTTTTTCCAAGACTCTCTTCTTACATGTGGAGATAGTGGATCCTACTTTAAAATGCGATTATAGCAGGGAAATGATATAATGTTTAATGTAAGCCATTGAACATCAGTTGCATTTTATGGCTGTAGATAAATGGCTCAGGGTTTTTCTGCTGAGTTAAGGAAGGGGGGGAGTAGTTTCAGGAAAAAAAAAGAAATGTCTCATTTTATAAAATGTAGGCTGTGTTTGCTTTGTGGTTGGGAGTGTCGTGAGTATGCTTCAGCTTTGGACATGCCCAGGCCGAGATGAGAGACAAGAATGTCAGACCGCTCTCTTCCTGAGGGATTTCGGAGTCAAAACTACTTGCTAGATTCTTATAAGAGTGACTTTTGTGCCATGGAATCCCAACTTGGTGTACGTTATGATTAAAAAAGAGCAATAATCCTATAATGGGATGTCTTGCATTATCTGTGGAAAACCTTTTCACACTACCATTCTTGGAATACTGCAGATCTGGGTAGAGACAAGTATGCATAGAGCTGGATTCTAGCTAAATGCTTGTTTGTCCAGTGACCACCCCCAATGGCTCCTCTTAAATACTGAGTACTATCCCTATGACAAATGCTGTTTAAGTGCTTTTATATTTATTAACTGATTTAATCCTTCTAAGCCTCCTATGGAGTAAGTACTTACACTATTATTATCCCCCATATTTAGACCAAGGAGGAGACTGAGTCTTAAAAATGTTATATAATTTGCTTAAGTTGACACAGCAAGTAAATGGGGAAACAGGGCTTTGAACTCAGGGCATCTGACTCCAGAACCTACTTTCTTGTCCAGAGAGGTTAAAGAAGGGTCATGTTAATGGTTATTTTTATTTTTTATTCGGGTGGGGGAATTTTGAATTGCTGGGCTATTTTTAGGAAGTATCTTTACTGGTAGTGTTAGTGACTGTGACCCACCCAGGTAGAAAGCTAGTATAAAATAATTAAATCAAGTCATAGTTTATTCATTGTGTCGAGTAGTTATTTATTGAATGCCTGTGATATCCCAGGCACTAGGGATACAAAGAAGACTTAAAGGCCAGGCCTCAATCCCCGAGGAGTGCTCTGTCTGGGAGAAGCAGACATATAAATCAACAAGTAGGCTTAATGTCACATATGCAAATGCAGTGAGGGCATTGGGGATGAACATGTGTTCTTTTTCTCTCTTTTTCACTCATATTTAATTTATGTATATATATTTAATAAGTAAAATAGATGCATGATATACAGTGTTACACAGTTATTTACTGAAAAGTGTGTGTGTATAATTGCTTAATTAATTTTTCTTGCCAAATGCCCTTATGACCACATGATTCTTTATTAATCTTTGAAGTTTAATAACCTTACTAAGGTATATCTTTCCTTCCCCCTACCCTCGCTCCTCACAGATACAGGGTACCTTTTCAGTCTGTAGATCATAAAGAGGACAAAGATGATATTCATAGGGAAAATCAAGAATTAAAGTGCTTCAACAGTTTCAAATGCTTATGGAATAAATGGCGAAGTTCTGATGCATTTCTGAAGGGTGAGGAGAGATAGGATAGGGCCGGATCTTGTGGATAGAGTAGGCAGTTTTAAATATAATAAAATTGTTTGGATTTAAGGATTGCTCCCCATGCCAAAATCCCCTCCCCCTAGTTTATCGTAGTCCCTAAAATTCCACCCTTAAAATCTTCTACATTAAGGCACTTTTCTACAAATTGTATTTTGTAGAATTCTGTTGTTTTGCAAGATGTTAAAAGATGCTCTAGGCAAGAGAAGAGTTCCCTAAGCAAATAAAAGAATAAGATTGGAAAATATTACAGCTAATCCCATTCTTGGCAGTTCGTTATGATTCCTTAGGCTAATAAAGATTCTAAGTCCCATTGTAAGAAAAAAAAATCACTTATTTTTATTTAATCCAGCACTTCCCAAATTTATATGACCATAGAATCCTTTTTTTTAAAGAAATATTGTATTAAGATATTATTTCTCTGAGCAATCTCCTTTTAAAATACAGACAGATCTGGGAGAGGCTGACAAATGAGATGATGATGATGGAGTAAAATAGTACATACCTTTACTAGGTACTTACTGTGTATATAACTTTACTGGTACTTACTGTGTCTCAGGAACAGATCTAGAGTGGCTTTACATGTACAGGTATTATCTCACTTAAATACAACAACCCTATGGGCTTCCTCATTTTACAGATGAAGAGATTTAGGCTTAACAGGATTTCATGGCTAGTAAATGGCAGAGCCAGGATTCAAACCCTGGTTGTATGACTCCATAGCCACCCGCCCCTGTCTTTACCACCACTGCATATAAAGGTGTCAGTAGATTCTTAGTGCCAAGCATTATTGATCCTTTTCCTCCATGACAGCATGCTGAGAGGAGGGCCCTGGTTAGTTGGATTTCTGATTGTCATTGATACTGGCTGAGGGACAGGAGGAAGGACAAAGATCATCAGTCCTTGGATGTTGTGGGGGTGTGGTCAGAGTTTAGGAAGGAGTACCATGGGAGAAGAGTGGGAAGACAGCGGTAGACTCATCCTTCCAGTTTGGTCTAGAAGTAATACCTGGCATGAGAAAAGAATACATAGGGATATAGGAAAAAAAAGAGAGAGAGAGAAGGAGCAGTATGCAGCTTAGAATTAATCTTCGCCTCTTCAAGTCAGCACCCATCTAGCTAATGGCGAAATGTCAGGACAAATCAAAATCCCCCAGGAGGTAAAGTCCATTTTTAGGGCACTATTGTGATGCTCAGTTCTGTTCAATGAGGCTACTCTCTTCAGAGAGCCCTGGTAAAACTACTGTCCTGATAGGGACACAGCAAATTTTATGGAATCGAAGCAAATTTGCATAATAGAGGAATTCAGAAGACCCTGTCCATTTTTTGTT
Organism: Cheirogaleus medius; assembly: GCA_008086735.1. Taxonomy (NCBI): domain Eukaryota; kingdom Metazoa; phylum Chordata; class Mammalia; order Primates; family Cheirogaleidae; genus Cheirogaleus; species Cheirogaleus medius. Next base: position 12,167,360 of record VBSM01003176.1, on the reverse strand, counting down.
CAGTCTTAAGAAAATAGCACTTTGGGTGGAGTGTTTGTGTACTGTGACTATATTTGAATGTAATGTGTAATACTATTAATAAACACAGAAACTTTTTTGAAATATTGTCTTGGTTATGGGATGTGATATGGAAGGATATACACCATTTTAATATTTTCCCCTAAGAGACTGTCAGTTCTTAGAATCAGAGGGGTATGGGGAGGGTGGGCTCTACAATCACTGGAAACCAATCCCCTATGAATCTCAGAACCCAGTGTCTTCTAGGGCAATTCTCCACCCTTCATCTGTCTCAGCTGGTGTTACCACGCACCTGAGTGCCTGGCACTGTGCTCACTCACTCTCTTTCTCTTTCTCTTCTCCTTTTCCCTTTTCCCTTCTCCTTATCTGGTTTTGCACCATTCTGGGCCTCGTTTAGGAAAGGCATTGGTAGCAAAACCAGGACAGGTCTTTAAGCCTTCAATTGCCTATTGTTTCCACTATATTATAAAACCTTCTTTCCTTAAAAAAAAACTTGTTAAATGTAGCACAGCATGCTTCATATCCTATCAAGCTGATTTAAAAGGGGCCTTTTATCTAGACAACAGAAAGGTTCTGTGTAACAAAACTATTTCCAAGGCCTGGGAAAACTAAATTCTAACAGAATAAACAGATATGTATCATCTTCTGTATTTTCTTTTATCACCATTTGACCTGTAATACCCAGCTTTACAACTTGATGGCAAAAACAAGATGGCAAATTCAAAACCCTGCACCAAAATTAGCATATATTCAGCCTATCAACCATAAGCAAGAGAGCAAATAAACCGATAAATTAAGAATTTAGTATTAACAATAAATCTACTGGGGCTTCAACTTTCCCTAATTAAGAAGTCTTAAAGGGAGATTAGCATTCTCTGCTGCTGTTTACCTTTGAAATTTTGAACAAAACAGTGTAAGCAGAAGATACCCTAAGGAGCATTTTTGGAAAAATCCCAACAATTGCATAGAGCCACGCAGATGAAATGATTTAATTAGCTTAGATAACATGATTTCTTCTAAAGCATTTGAAACAGACTCATGAAACTCATAAAAGACCTTGTATTTTCTAGCATATGTGAGAGTTTAAGGGTGCTTATGAGCCTACTTTGAAAGATTTTCCGAGTCTCCCCTGATAAAAATGTATTATTGCCTGAGTTATTAATATAAGGAAAAGATGCTGTCTATGGTATTCTCCAATTGACAATGTCTTCATCGAATTTAGAACTGGAAGAAGACTTCAGAGCCCTTCTAATTTGTCTCTTTTTACACAAGAGCGAACCGTTGCATAGGTTGGCTGTTGACTCAATGAAGGTCCCACAACTAGCTTAGGGGGCAGAGGTAGGGACAGACTCCATCCATGTTGCCTGAAAGATAAAAGTTTATTGCTCTTCCCATCCCACCATATTGCCTGGCTAGTGTTTAACTTGCTTTTCAATGTGCAATCAACTTTGTTGATTGAACTAATAGCTGATAAGTGAATTCTCTCCTTGATTTTGTTCATTTCTAATCACATCCCTATACAACATAGTTTTTCACCTGGGCCCAGTGATTTTTACTTGTACTAAGTGGACAATTTAGGCTGACTTTTGATAGGAAAGTGTTTCTTCTCCATCCTCATGTGAGACTTCACTGAAGTGGTTGCCAGGATGGAATGAGAAAAAGGCACATGGAGAGACATGTGAATGCTCCTCACTGCCTCGTGGAGCTCATCTCTCTCGTGCTCAATCTTTTCTGTCCACTTTAGTTAGTTAGTTAGAGACAGGGTCTCACTCTGTCTCCCAAGCTGGAACTCCTGGGCTCAAGCAGTCCCTGCCTCAGCTTCCCAAGAAGCTGTGACTACAGGTACACACCGCTATGCCCAGCTAATTTTTTTATTTTTTATTTTATTTTTGTGGAGACAAGGTCTCTCTATCTTGGCTATGCTTGTCTTGGAACTCCTGGCCTCAAGGGATCCTCCCACCTTAGCCTTGCCAAATACTGGTGTTACAGGCATGAGCCACTGTGCCTGACCCACACCCTTTTATATAAATTTTTAACTATTGTGATCCCATTGGGTAATTTGTCATAGGAGTAGCAGAGCTCTGAGTGGGATCCAAGATGATACTGACTCTGGTGATGTGTAGTTTTTCTTCTTTTCTTCTGTTCATGTATATCTGTCCATTATCCCAAATAAACTGAGAATTCTATCATTGTATGAGTGATACTACTTCAGAATTTCACAGTGCAAGTGGTACATTTTCAGAATCCTGAAGGTTAAGCTATTAAACCAGCAATATGATATTGCTGGTTTTCAACTGTATTTTACCTACACAAGGGCAAGTTCATATGGCTTTACCTAAAAAGTAAAAATCAAATGACATATATGCAAAAACATTGTAAGTGGCTGGGCACAGTGGCTCATACCTTTAATCCCAGCGCTTTGGGAGGTCAAGATGGGAGGATTGATTAAGGCCAGGAGTTTAAGACCAGCCTGGGCAACATCGTGAAACCTCGTCTCTACAAAAAAAATTAAAAAACTACCTAGGTGTGTGGTGGTACACACCTGTAGTCCCACCTATTCAATAAGCTGAGGCAGGAGTATCACTTGAAGCCTAAGAGTTGCAGTGAGCTATGATGATGCCACTGTACTATAGCCTGGGCAACAGAGCAAGACCCTGTCTCTAAAATAAATAAATAAATGGCTGGTAAATTTATAAGAAGTTCAACATTGTCAGGGACCAAAAACTGAAAATTAAAATAAGAAAAATTTTTAAGCTTTTGTCAAATAGTTAGCCAACATGTAGTCTTACATTCTACTGGTGTGAGCATTGGTTAGTATATCCAGTAAGTATGGAAATATTTAAACTCAGTGTTTTTCACTTATAGATATTTATACCAAGGTAGTACACTAACATTTGAATAAATATTTTTGCACAAATATGTTCATCACAGCTTGTTCATAACAACAGAAAAATTGGAAACAGACTAAATATCTAGCAACAGGGAATGGTACGTTAATTGTGCTATATCCATATTATGTAGTGGTGCGTAGTAATTAAAATGATATTTACCAAGTGTTTTTAATGGCACCAGAAAATATTTAGAATATAAGAAGTGAATAAAGTGGTTTCAGAATAGCATATACAATATGATCATAATTTTGTAAAAAGTTGTTTCTAAACATAGAAAAAAAGATAAGAAAATATACCAAAACAGTGAGTGTTTTGACTTTGAAAAAGAGAAATATTTTTTCTTTGCTCTTTTTATTTGGTCTATTACTATCTATTGCTTTATATTATTAATATGTAAATAATTATTAACATACATTATTTATAATATAGAAATAAATTTAAAATAATTGTTGGATACCAACTGATAAAGTCAGTATGTCTCGCTGGCCAAAAGTTAGCATGTTCACATAGAAATATGGACATAGGCATTTCTAACAAGTTCCCAAATAGTGTTGATGCTGCTAGTCTGGGGGGACCACACTTTGAGAATTACTGATGCAGAGAATCACCATTTGGGGACATCCCCTGTAAGAAAACAAGTTCCTGGTGTCACAGGTGTCCCCTGCTGCTATCCCTGGCGCAGCCTACTGAAGCCGCTGCTTCCAGGGGCCAGAGACTTAGAAATGGAGGCTGGGTTTAGTTAAACAGGACCGAGTGGCAAGTATAAATGCTGTGTCTCTGTAAGTCACCAGGTGCTAACACATTAAAGTTCCTTTCTGTATCCCCTTCATCTAACGTGGTACTTGGCTTAGGAAAAAAATGTTCAGTTGTGTTGGTTGGCTTATTGAATGGCTTAAATGGTGAAGAGTGCAGTTTTGAAATCGTAAAACATGGATTGGAATCCTGGCTCCATTAATTTACTATGCTGTGGTATTGGGCAGATTCCTTAACCTCTTTTTTTTTTTTTTTTTTTTTTTTTT
>VBSM01003176.1:12120883-12163325 GCA_008086735.1 Cheirogaleus medius | reverse complement strand
TCTATATATATTTTTAGTTGGTCAATTAATTTCTTTCTATTTTTAGTAGAGACGAGCTCTCGCTCTTGCTTAGGCTGGTTTCGAACTCCTGACCTCGAGTAATCCGCTGCCTCGGCCTCCCAGAGTGCTAGGATTACAGGCGTGAGCCACCACGCTGGGCCAGATTCCTTAACCTCTTGAGGCTCCAGTTTGCTCATCTGTAAAATGATTTTATGTGGTTGTTGGGAGAAGTAAATGAGTTAATATACACGTTTTAGAATAGTGCTTAGTAAATGTTGGCAGCTGTTGTTACTTTCACACAGGATTGCCTGCATTTTAATCTTTTTCAAAAAAGAAAAGTTATTTGAGTACCTAGCAAAAATATTGCAACAGCAAACACTTTCAAGGAGGAAACTTATAGTTCCTTTACTGAGTAGGAAAACTTGGGGAAAGGACTATAAAGAAAATAGAGTTCTCTGAAAGCAATATGACAGGTTTCTACTGGATGTTTCTGGGTTTAGTGGTCCTCACCGTCTCAGGATTTACCAACCAGGAGACCTTTCAAAAGCACACGAAAGTTCCTTGGTCTCGTATTGATTTTTGTAGCCATAAAAAATAAAAATAAACCACAAAGAAACGCAGAAAGTTTTCTTTGTGCCTCAGTATAGTTTCTTGACCTTGTGATTTTGCCCTTGTGGTTTTGTTGTGAATGGTGCCAGTAGTCACTCATCTCGTGTATGCACAGCTGCCATTTAATTTTCTTTTTAGGTAAGATTTGAAATACTGAGAAAGTTTGTAGTTTCAAACATATTGGGTAACTTTTCTAGATAAGTTGTTTGGCCATTAGCTAACCCAACTGGGAGTTGCTTAATATTGATCAAGCTTTTGGTAATCTGGAGAATGATAATATCTGTTATACATATATACAGACCTTTATTCTGTGTGATATCCAGAAGGTGATGGGAAAGACAGTAAATTCAAAATGCAAAGCCCTGGTTTGAAGCACCTCTCCCCCCAACCCCAACCCTGTGCCCTTTATTAGCCAGGTGATCTTGGATAGGACATTTAACCTCTCCAAGTTTCAATTACCACATCTTAAAATACAGATATGAATCACTAGGTAACTATTGTTGTGACCATCAGCTAAGGTAAAATGTTAGAATTTTTTTTTCTTTTTTCTATTTATTTTATTTTATTTTTTAGAAACAGGGCATTGCTCTGTCGCCCAGGCTAGGGTGCAGTGCGCTCATAGCTAACTGCAGCCTCCAACTCCTGGGTTCAAGTGATCGTCCTGCCTCAGTCTCCTGAATGAATGGCTGGGGACTACAGGTGCTATAGCTACTGTCTTTATGTTATATTGTTTGTGAAAATAAGTTTTCTTTTCTATAAAATACTCATATCCTGTTGCTTAGGGACAGTTTACACTTTCCTTTAACTGAATATTGCATCTAATCAGGATCACTTTTTCCTCCCCTTGATTTCTGGACTTAATATTTAAATGGAAATGATTCCTACCACATATAGTCACAGCCTACCTGAGTTCTGATTGAATTTCTTACCGGTTTAGACATAACCACTATGATGTGAAATTTTAAAAGCCGAATAGCCAATTCTTTTTGAATGCAGAATAGATCAGATTTTCAAATGCCTTGTTCTCATTTTAAAAACCTAAGGTTAATAGAATACTTCTTTTACCGAACTGAACTGGGTCCATTTGCCCATGTGCAACAGAATGTCAAACACTGAAGCACTGAGTTTTTGTAGAGAAAAAAATTTATCACAAGACAGCCAAGTAGGGAGACAGGAGTCTGGCTCAAATTGTCTCCTCAAGCCGGGGGCTGGGGCAGTTTTTATATGCACAGGGTAATGAGGCATGATCTGACTGGTTCATGCCATGGGGTTATGAGAGGGCTCCATCTGATTAGATCATGTATCATGCCATGTGCTGTCTGCTTCTTAATTTGGTCCCTGTTCTTTGGTCAGAGCCCTTAGGTTCTGCCTGCAATTGCACACTTGGTCCACCCGGGCATGCCCAGGTCATGTACTTCTGTAACTTGCAACCTGGGAGTCCATGGCAACTGAAAAACATCTCACCATTTTATTACACAAAGTTGAACCACATTGGGCTGGTTCTGTAGTTATGCCTCTAAGGATGGTAGACTTGGGAATTAGAAGTTGTGTGTCTTAGATGTGCTCTGTTACCATGGGCAAATCATTTGTTTCTCACCTGCTGAAAACATTATATTTCTTGTATGTTTAGGATAAAAATAAAGAGGAATGTAGTATTTTAAGATCTTTGTATAGCATAGCATTGTGATGTTAAAGTTTATACTTGGACTTATTCTAGAAATGATTTAATTAAACTTTCCTCTTTTCTACATTCATTACCTTCCTTTGTTTTATAATATTTCCCATAAGGAAACTGGCAGATTAACCCATCATTTTCTTTCCTCAATGTTAAATAAGACTATGTATTTTAAATTTTACTAGTGAATCATATTCCTCTCTTTTTGGTAATTTATTTCCCTACTTAACTCTTTTGGTTTTCAAGGTGGCCTGTGACCTCTAGATGACTTGTTTTCTTTGCAAAGGACAGAGTACTTGTACTAGGAGATTATGTAAAATCAGTTTTTTTTTTAAATATGGCTTTACCTCTTCCAGCTTAGAGATACGGCCTCGTAAAATCGACGTGAGGATGAAATCTGGTAAAGTTCAGATGGAGCTAAAGAATCAAAATCCACTGAACTTTTACCAGGAGTTCTGAGTGAAACAATTGCTTACATTCTCCAATGCTCCTCCTTCAGTAGGATTTCTTTTATTTGCTTTCTTTTGCTTGTATATGGCCTTTAGGAACCTTGTATTTAGAACTTCTGTGCTTGTGTAAAAAAAAGAGAGAGAGAGAGAGATAGCTTTATAATTACTATGTAAGAACTATGAAGTGGGAAAGAATACATTGGCAAGGCATATTACAATTACTTTGTCATGCATCTGGTTATGTTGGCATATTTGTTTAATTAAATTCCCTGCTAATTATAACTGTATGTACTTGTGTTAATTATTATTTGCTTAACACTGGCAACAGTGTAATTCTTTAAAGGAAAGCAACTCACTTTCTATTTAAATTAAATTTCACTTTAATATGCTTCCTAAAATAATGGTAGTGACATTTCATTAGAATGGTAGTTGGAAAATCTTTACATCAATGGAATTTGGACTGGCTGGAATTTAACAGAGTTGTTTTCTTACCAAATTGTAATTGGGAAGCTTAAAGTTTTAGAGTAAAAGGGTTAACATTGCCAGATTGTCAACTGATGCTGCACGTGGTTCATACAGCCATAAACATTTTCACCCTTAAAGGAAAACCTTCCTTGCCCTTCCACCTCCTTATCACTTTTAGAAGAGAGAGGGAGAGAATTAGTGCTTGACAGTGATTATCAAAGACCCAATAAGTGGAAATCACCTTTTTTTTTTTTTTTTTTTTTTTGAGACAGAGTTTCACTCTGTTGCCCTGGGTAGAATACTGTGGTGTCATCATAGCTCACTGCAACCTCAAACTCCCAGGCTCAAGCAATCCTCTTGCCTCAGCCTCCTGAGTAGCTGGGACTACAATTGCATGCCAGCAAACCTGGCTACTTTTTTCTATTTTTAGTAGAAATTGGATCTCATTCTTGCTTAAGCTGGTTTCAGACTCCTGAGCTCAAGCAGTCTCCTGCCTCGGCTTCCCAGAGTGCTAGGATTACAGGCGTGAGCCACTGCGCCCAGCCGCAATTTACCTTCTAATATATTTTCTGAAGCATGTTTTTAAGATCAGATTGCCCAGATCACTTGGTTATGATCATTCACACAGATACTTAGAATATTTATAGGCTTTCTCAGGCTGCAGATCTTTCATTAGAGCTAAAATTGGATTCCCAGTGGAGGTGAGTCTTTTGCATTTCATTCTCTTCATCCTCTCTCAGTTTCAAAATTCTTCTACTTCTATAGGTGTCCCCTTCCTCCTACTCTTTGTCAGACAAGACTTAGTGATGAGCTGGGAACTTGTATTTATGTAACTACCGCCTTTCTTGCATGCGTACTGGCACCTCTTCAGAGGGTTTGACTCTTACCTGTTTTTTTTTCCTTCATGTAGTTTAAAACTACTTTCTTTCTCTAAATGCCAAGTTAAAATTTTTTCAATTTATCCTTCCTATTCACTGTCCCTAATTTACGTCAAAAACTTTCTTTTCTATGTCAAGAGCTTGATCTTTGGCTCCAGACAGAAATGAGTTTAAAACATGCCTCTTCAGATAAATTGCTAATTTTCTGAGGCTCAGAGTCCTTATTTATAAAATAAGGCTATCAGTGGTGACTGCTATTTAGGGCTAGAGAGAAGGTAAAATGATACAACATACGTAAAGCATCTGGTTGATAATGGGCTTCAATTTAACAGTGACCTTTAATATATATATATATATATATATACACACACACACACACACACATACAATACACACACATATCATATATATATATATGATGTTTTAAACTTACTGTGTACACATAGCTGAGTTCTTGTGTCATATTCTTCCAGTCTATTTCAAGAGACAAAATATACTAACAAATGAGACAGAAGCTACTCAGTGCTTTTCAAGCTTTCTTAGAAGTGAAAAATCTTTTCAACTGCAATCTTACATGAAACCACATGAGACTTAGGTGGAACAGAGAAAGGGGGAACTCGTCTCCATGAAATGTAAGGTCCTTTTTTGCTCTTCTAAGTCAGGCCCTGCAGAATCATATAGTTCTGAGTACATAATTTCCAAACTACTGAACTCTTATCTGGAATTCACTCACATTATTGAGCGCCCACTGTATACTAGGCACTGTGCTGGTGCCAGAGATGAAGATAAATTAAGACATAGTCCTTCACTTCAAAGAGTTCACGGTGTGGTAGACAATCTCCTGCAACTCTGAGATTCGGTAATTCTAGATTCAAATAAAGATATCAGTGGTTATAAAACAATATGCATGGCATAAATAGAATGTGTAAGTACCTAGGGGATAGAGAGGTGAGTTTATCCGTAGAATCCACTGGGAAGGCTTCCTCTGGTAATGATTGGAATAATTGAGCCATGGTAGAAATTTGAGGAGTGGAAAGAAATGAAATGGAATCCGTGTAAATGAAAACCTCTACAGGACTATCAAGGACTAAGGAGAGAACTTAGAAACCCTGGGTAGGAAACAAACATATTGCTTTTTGCGTTGATCCTCTCAATTGGGAGAGGCAGAACTAAGAAGTTGGAAATGAGATAGAATGAAAAAGGAGCCAGTTGCCGGATGATTTGAAAACTTAATTTACGATCAGTATGAGGCACTATAGATTTTTTTTTAATCAAGAAAAAAATGCAATTCAGAAAGAATGTTATTGTCCATCTTGAGGTTTTTTGTTCTCCACCTCCATGTTAGCTGAGAACAGGCAATCAGCAGCTGTTTTGGAAAGAATCCCATAGGTATGTAAAATATTGTGGATAAATCTGTATCTACAACAACAGAATTGCATCCTCTAGAACTGGGGTCCCCAACCTCCAGGCTGTGGATTGCTTGGGACTGTTGAGGGTTGCACCCCCCCCGCCCACGTCTCCCACCGAGGAAAAATTGTCTTCCGTGACACTGGTTCCTGGTGCCAAAAAGGCTGGGGACCGCTGCTCTGGAAACCAAAATATAGTCAAAACTTCTTTTCAAGTTTAAGTTCAAACTGTCACCAAGCTTAGATAATGAACCTTAGTTGGCAAAATGGAAATGCTGCAGTGTATTTTGAGAGGGATGCCTAATGATCATATGAAATTTATACCTGGTTCATAGAGATATTATCTATTAGCTACATGATAACACCTTAATAAATTCCCTAAAATTTGTTGCTGAATTTAGGAAAGATGTTCAGTTTCATTCAACACTCTTTGATTGCCTACTGTATACCAGGCACTGTATTGGGTATAAGAGGAAAGAGGTATGGCCCCTCCTCTCAGAGAGCCCATGGTCCAGTGAAGCAGTCAGATAAGTAAGTAAATAATTATAACATATTGTGATAAGTGCAATGGAAGAAATATAAAGGACAGGTTAGGGGATCATAGAAAAGAGGATGTCATATCGGAGGACATGGCACTTAAACTGAGTCTTTCAGAATGGCTTAGGCATTAGGCAGATGAAGACATGGAGAAGGGCATGTTTTCTGTTAAAATGGAAATCACATTTGGTTTGACTTCAAATACACCAGAGACCAGGCTGGCTGCATGCGGAGCTGTGTGACTACATGTGGTCCAGTTATTTGACCTCTCTGAACATCACTTTCCACATTCGCAGTTAGTGTCCACCATAAAACCTTGTGAGAATTAAATGTGAGAAATCAAGTAAAGAGACCTGGTGCATAGTTGTTTAAAATTACATTGGTTTCTTTTTGAACATTGAAAGTTGAGCTTTTATTGCCAAAGAAGCCAAATTTTGGTATTTCATAGTAGCTGAACTTACTAGCCACCTACTCAATGGTTAGGGTATTAAAATGTAGAGCTTCATTCCTGATTAATGTACCATTTTTCTCAGAGACTTTGAACAGACATGTTTTTGATCCATCAAATCTTTCTGTCCTGGGGTTGTGTCTGGTTTTTATTCCAATTCTAAGGTCTGTCTGCACACATTGTGCCTTGAGCCATGTAGCGTTTAGAAAGGACAAATGATTTCTTCTTATTGTTCTTTTTATTAACAACTAAGGGGAATAGTTAACATCTAAGAAGAAAAAATACTTGAGAGAAATTTTTGGTTATCTTCTAATGAGGAAAAAAAATCTCTCAGTGCAATTCATCAATATTGTTTCCTAGATAACAAAGCAAATCTGAGACAGTTCCTGAACTTTTCCCTTGTTCCCTTTATCATGAATGTTTAATATCCAAAGGAGCCGAATTTTGTTCGAAATTACCTTCCAGGTTTGAAGACTATTAGCAATCACCACAGGGAGCCCCACATTCCAATTATATTTGCCGCCCTTTTTTCTGAGTCAGAATCATTTTCCATGTAGTTACAGCAAGTGCCTTTGTTTCACTAGCCTCATCTGATGTGTGTTAAATATGCCCACCTGTGCCAAGGTGAAACATCAACAAAGTAACCAAATGATATGTTGGGACGGGTGGATCATTGCTTCAATAAACTTGGTATAAGTCAACATGTGTCGCCTTCTGTATGTGTGGAATGTCACCTTAGATCCCTCTTGTAGCTATTTCTGTAATGCTACAAATGCTCTTGCAATCATTTTATAATCATAACATTTGTTTATTATGTTCCAGGCACCTAGCATGTCTTATCCTGTTTATCTTTACAGTAATTCCACCAGGTAGATGCTCGAGTGATACTCAGTTTATCTAAGGGGAAGCTAAGGCTCAAGAAATTAAGCAACTTGCTGATCATCCTATAGCTAACAGGGCTGAGACTCATACCCAGGCCTGTGTGAGTCCAGAGCCCTGGCTCTCAAACGCTAGGCTATTTTAATCCTCCTATGATCTTTAAAAAAGACTTTCCACGTGACAGTTCTTACTGTAAACCATAATTAGATCTCTTGTGATAGTGCTTATTAGCTTATTGTTAGTTTTTGTTTGTAAGCATTGAAAGCAAGCATGTTTTTGCTAATAAAAAGCCAGACATTATACAAGGCAACGAGGTTAAAACCAAAAAAAAGAAAGATATATCCTGACCTTAAGGAGATTGCATCTAGTTGGGATCATTTACAAAAAAAAATAATTGTATATTATCCACAATTCCAAATTCCAAAAAGCTCTGAGAAATGGAAATTTTCCATGTGTGAGTCTCATGTAGCATTGATACCTGACCTGAACTGGTATGAGGCTCTATGGCCTTTATTTGTACCTCTTAGTATAATTTTTCATACATGCATTTGATAATGAGGTGCTACCCCAAGTTATGCTGGAGTTATTACATAATATATAGTAAATATGCTGTGTGACCTTTCTAAACCTTTCTAAAAACTGAGCTTTTTGAATTCCGTAATACAGACCTCACAGTTTAGCAGCAGGGAAGACAGGCATATGGTGAAAAGGTATGATGGGCCGGAGAAAGAAATGACCCACCTCCCCTAATCAAGTTAAAGATTCACAGAAGAGAGGCTCCATGCGGTGAAAATAGAATTTACCAAAGGTAGAGGCAACGTGGGCAGAGCAGAAGTCATTATGTCTTTAATGTGTCTGGCGAGGGTGTATGTGGGAGACAGGATTAGAAAGGCAACATGGCACCAGGTAATGGAGGCCTCGAATGCCACAAGAAGCATACACTGTCTTCCTTTGTGGCTGGGCCCTGGGAGGGGGACTGGGAAGGCCTTAGGCAGAGTAGTCACCTCATCCAGTTTCTGCTTTAGAGAATTCCCTCTTGCTGCAGTGTAGACACTATGATAGGAAACAAGGTCAGAAATGACAAGGACTTGGACCAAGGCAGTGGCAGTAAGTAAGTGAAGACAGAGAGGAGGATATGGATTTGGGAGATGAAGAAAAGGCCTCAAGCTGACTCGGAGGTTTTCTAGTTTGGGCATCTGGGCATCACGTGGCAATGCTGTTATCCAGGTTATGGAATACGATAGAAGAACAATGGTTTGGGTCAGGAGAGGAGCTAGTGATCATGTTGTACATTTTGAATTTGAGTTTCCTCTTCATCAGGTTTGTGGAGATGTGCAGTAGACACTTGAAATTTTGGGTTGGAAGCACTAGTTATAAATTTTGTACATAGTGTCTCTTGAAGCTACTACAATAAATGATCTTACTGAAGGTGGGCATACAAAGCAAAAAAATGTAGGCAAATGATATTTAAGGTCATATGAAAGAAAGGAAGCTAAAGAGATTAAAGAGCAGCAGTTAGCGAAGAATGAAGAGGGTGAGGTAGCAATGAATGGAAGATTAGCAATGTGAACTAAAATAAAATCTTAAAACCCCCAGCTGACTGAATGGCTCTTGGCCAAGGGGATCCCAGAAATAACTAAAGCTGAGAAAAGAGATCAGACATGCCTAGCCATGCCCATTTGCCTTCCTGGAGATATCCTTAACACATTAACATGCCTAAAGCTATACATGACAAAGCTTAATCATACCTGTAGGTCATCAATTTACTTAACAGATCACTTGAGTCTGTGTATATCTCCAGTATAAGTCCAGTAGCTTGTCTCTGATTAACAGACTTTTTTTTTTTAAATTTCAACACATTATGGGGGTATAAATGTTTAGGTTACATATATTACTTTTGCCCTACCTGAGTCAGAGCTTCCAGCATGTCCATCCTCCAGACGGTGCACACTGCACCCATTAGGTCTGTATATACCCATCCCCTCCTCCCCCCTCCCATCTGCCCGACACCAGATGAATATTACTACTATATGTGCACTTAAGTGTTGGTCAGTTAGTACCAATTTGATGGTGAGTAATGTGGTGCTTGTTTTTCCATTCTTGTGATACTTCACTTAGTAGAATGGGCTCCAGCTCTATCCAGGACAATACAAGAGGTGTGAGATCACCATTGTTTTTAGTGGCCAAGTAGAACTCCATAGTATACATATACCACGTTTTAGTAATCCACTCTTGTATTGATGGGCACTTGGAAACAGACTTTCTTATCTTAACTGAAAACATTCCAAGCCTTTAGACAAAGCTTCATTTCTTGAACCAATCACAAATCAAAGAATCTTTAAACCCACCTATAACCTGTAATCCCCTGCTTCAAGATATCCTGCCTTTTCAGGCCAAACCAATGTATGCCTTCCATGTATTGATTTATGACTTTATGTATAATTCTCATCTCCCTGAAATGTATAAAATCAAACTGTAACCTAACCACAGCAAGACCACTTGCTCAAGCCTTCTTGGGCGTGACTCTCCGGGCCGTGGGCACACGTATTCAGCTCAGAATAAACCTCTTTAAATTATTTTGCAGAGTTTGAGTTCTTTTCCATTGACAGCAACATGTCTGTTTCCGAGTGAGGAAGGGCTTTTAAGCAATGATGTCAATGAGGTAGAGACACCAGGGAGGATGAGCACCATCAAGAGATCTCTTGTAACTTTCAGGCAAACCTTTGCTGAGAGAGATAGATTGAGACATAGAAGAAAGGATTCTCTCTTCTTTCAAAATAATTTGGAAAGGCAATGGCTGACTGGGGTAAAATGTTAGAGGAAATTTAAAGTGTTCTAAGTATTGCCATAGCCTATAGCTTTCTGCTTCTTTCCTGTGTAAACAAAGGAGGGCGAGAATTGTGGGAACTAAAGCTTCTCAGACATTGTCTCCAACCGCATGAATTAAAGCAGAATAGCCATCGAATGTTTTTGCAATGCAATTTGTGAATAATTGAATAGATTTTGATTTAAGCTGCCATGAAATAAGTTTTGGTGCCACTGATCAGCCCTCAGATGAATTTGACCTGAGGAAATAAATTCAGGATGAATTTCCAAGGGGGATTCTAATCTAAGATGAGGGTTAAGATCAAGATTACTCCATAAGTGAAGTACCAAATAGAACTCACCTTTTTATTAAACAGATATATAATCCATAAGGGAATCTTTTTAAAAGAAATGAAAAGATAAGTTCTACTTGGTACTTTGATCGTGATCCAAACAACTTCTATCACTTGTTGATGAAATACATCAGTTGGCACTTCAATATTTTTGGATAGCGTATGGAAGTTTGAGGGTGAGAGAAGGAACTGGATCTTGAATAAGTTTCCCAAATAAAATACAACAAATGGGCCCAATAGCTTCACATCTCTGAAGATAATATTGCTTGTCTTCTTTCCATTGGAGCTCGTACTTTGCTATTAATACTTATGAAACATTATCATTTAATGCATACATATGTATCATTCGTGTGTGTATAAAGTATTGTGAGAAGGAAGCAATTCTATTTACAATTTTCTTTTTGGTCTTAATAGAAAATTCTGTCTTGTAATATAGTTTATATTGATAAAGAAGATAGCCCAGATGCATCTTCCCCAGCATCTTGTAAACACAGTGTCTTACACTGATTAATTACTTGTGAAAATCCTAAAAGATTAGCATTTTAACATATAGAAGTATTATGTCTGGCCCTGTGGGAGACACACTGACTGTAAAGAAACCAGTCCAATAAAATGAGAATTAAGAAATGGAAACAATAAAAAAGAAATTTCTTTTTTTTTATTTTTCATTTTTAAAAAAGAAATGTTCTTTAAATATTTTTCTTTAAAAAAAAAAAAAAGAAAGAAAGAAAGAAAGAATAAAGTCCCAGTCAGAGGTATAGAAATTGCTATTTTTTGCCTCCACAACTACAGTGGTTTGGGGTACTGGGTACAGGGTGTGACTGGAACTCATAAATCACCTCCAGTAGGCTTAGCTGTACTACGCCATTCCACAATTGATTCTGTCTACTCAGCAACGTGTTTTACCACTCTCAAGAAATCTGCAAAATTACATAAAATAACTCTTCTAAAAACTTCGAAGCTGTACCGGTAGGGCTGTCTATCCAAAAAGTCCTGAGACTGTCAACTTCATGATTTTAGATAAGGGCACTTCTATGTCAAAAACTCTTCCTCCCATGAGTCTATTATTGCAGTTGAACTCTGCCACTAGAGATTTACCAAGTTAATGTATGATTTTCATTTGTTTATTATTCATTCATTCAACCATCAAATATTTATTGTATATCTTTTATGTGTATTGCCTCTTGCTAGGTATTCTAGAAAATAAAGACATGATCCTAGCCTCCCTGTGAAGGGAGGAGAAGAAGGAAGCAACAGTTTCTGAGCCCAAAATATGTGCCAAGCACTGTACTAGACGCTTTAATTGTACCTACTGGCATGGGGTGGTTGGGGGTTACCATGGATGTATTGCACACAGGATCTTACACTTCTGTCGACTGGCAGTCCTTTTTCTTGTTTCAATCAGCCTCATTTGCTGTTGTTCCTTGCTTAGTTGCAGAGTGTCATGGATCCATTTGGAGAAGCTGAAGAGTAATCTTGTGAATGGAAAAAAGAACTGAGGGAAATTACTTTCTATGTTGATTCAGGCCCCATTTCATCTTAACCCCCTAGTTAGAGGACATCAGTAATGATTCGGTCTCTGCAACTCATTCCTAAATAAAATTAATTGGAAACTAGATAGCTCCCTAATAACCATGCTTGTTTTTGCATAATAGAAGGAGAAAAGGATTAAATTCTTTGTTCTAATTAATAGGAATGAAAATAGAATTGCAATCTGTGGTATGGCAAAATGAGAGAAAATAAGGCTTGTAAGTAATTTTCATGGTTGTTTAGGAATAATTGTTTCATTATTGAGTTAATAGTTTTTACAAACAGCTTCCATTTCCATATCATATTTCTGCAGTCGCTCTTTATTGAGATTGCCTAGGCAGAGGATGACAAGAGGTTGTTTTAAATCCATCACTTGTCTAAAATATGAGTTCCAAAGTAGTTAGGGGAGGGACATGCAGCAGCAAAGAATGAAGTATGGGAGGGAAATAAAGGGTCAGATTGAAATCAGTTGATTAAAAAGACAACAAAATTCATTCACCAGCTTGTTTCAAAGGAGACTCTTATTATTCTGGAAAGAAATTAGACATCAGATCCCTCATAGGCCCCAGGCTCTGACATGTGTTTTATAATGACAGTTAATTAGATACTGTCTGCAGCAATCATAGGCTGTCATTTCTAATACATTTCTGGGAAGTTGAAGGACAGGAGAATTCACCCCCTCCCCATATTCCCCCTTCCCGTAACTGAAATCGGTTGCCAAAATTAACTATGAATATATGAGGCACGAGTTCAACAATTATACAGCCTTTCTGCACATTTATGTTTCCTATTTAGTATGTGCTCTGCATCCCAGGCCGTGCTGGGCATGTATTTTGTAGACAGAGACGTTACTGCAGCCCTGGTAATATTTAGGAACATCTCACACAGCAGTCTCTAGCACCTGGTCTCGTGGAAGATGCCACTTGTCATTGCCACTTACACATTAGAACGAAAAGAATCTTTTACATTGTTGAATTCAAACCACTAGGCTCCCCTCTGTGCTAAAACAGAACTTGCAAAGCATTAATTAAAGTTATTTATTCCCATGTGTATAAAAACCTTAAATTTGGGTAACTTCTACAGTAGTACCTAACCTAGATCTTTCATGCCCATCTTTGCAGAACATCATGCAATAAAGCATAATATTAAAAAAAAACAAACAAAAAGAAAACACTAAGCCATGAAGTAGAAACCCTGTTTGTAACAGCTTGAAATCATAAATTGGTAAAATTTTAAACGTTCTGGAAAATTATCTATTCCAGTTCCTTTACTTTGCAGACAAGGACATTTGAGGCCCAGAAGCGGTTTGGCAAGATCATACAGTTAATTTCTGGGCAAGCCTGAGTTAGAACTGCATTCTTCTGAGTTCTAGGCTGTTTTTCTTTCCCTTTAAGATCACTGTCTACTGACTTATTACCTGGGTGACTTTGGGCAAAGCACAGTCTCCGGATCTGTGAAATGGACATAGGAATAATATATGCCTCACAGAGTTGCAGAGAGAATAAACAGGGAAGCTATTCGGCACTCCTCCGTCGGACACCAAGCAACCTTGTGTTGCCCTCTGATTGCTTTAGTCACGAGGTTGTCATTTCCCAGCACTTACCTAGATCTCTGAAGTGTCTCCTAAGGGGGAT
The DNA here is from genome assembly GCA_008086735.1 of Cheirogaleus medius. NCBI lineage: Eukaryota > Metazoa > Chordata > Mammalia > Primates > Cheirogaleidae > Cheirogaleus > Cheirogaleus medius. The sequence continues at coordinate 12,149,657 of VBSM01003176.1, read as the reverse complement.
AAGATGGCTCTTAGTACCTTTCTGGTTGAAAACCATACACTTTTATAGACCACCAAGTCTCTGTTTCCTATTTTAAAGACATACTCACTCAAGTCATATGCAAAAATTCAGGCATTTTTAACCCAAGTTATCATAACTGATATCTCTAGGGCAGTGATTTCCAAACATGCCAGAGTAAGAATTGCCTGGAGAGTGTTTTAAAAGTACAGATTTCCTGCATCCTGTCCCACTTTTGCCCTCCTATCACTTCCCATTGAGAAAAAAACTCTACTATAGTAGGTTTGGAGTGGGGCCTGTTAATATGTGTATTTGCTAGCTTCTGTTTTATTTGTTTTTGCTTTTTGAGCTCCCTGGATAATTGTGAAGAGCAGCCAGGTTTTATAGGCACTGCCTGAGAGCTGCTGCTTACCAGAGCAGATCATATCCCAAAATCTGTTACCTTCCACAGCTGCTAAAATCTCTGGCTATTTTTTGTGGATTCTAATTAACTTTTAAATTTTGGAGACTGACATATCAGCAGTGAACTGATAATATGAATTCTTGGAAATACTGGCACTCCCTTCCTTGCTTTTATACACACACAAAGCTGGTACCCATTCCTCACTACCACCACTCTGTCTACAACCCTTCCAACCTAAATGGATTAAATAGTAGATAGCTAGTGTTGTGAAAATAAGCCTGCTCTTGACTACCAGTAGAAAACATGTTTGAGAATTGTCTTGTTTTGTTTTATGATGGTGGTAGTTTTAATCTCCTCACACTCTCTATCCTAATAATAGGGCTGGTTTGTATTAAGCCATTCTTGTTTACATCTGGTCCCTCCATGATCAAAGACACACGTTTTCAAAACACGTACTTGAGATTAAGGATCTTGTGTGGTCCTGAGTGATTGTTCTCTGTGCAAAATAAACTGGCGTCAGAAAGCATCTAAAGTCATGGCCCTGACCTTATCGTATGATTCTCTACCCAGTGAGCTAACCAGCAAGGCCAGAGTTGGGAAGTCTATGAGATTGTAGGCCATTAGCATCCCTGAGGATACAGGCTGATATCTTGAATTATTCTCAGGCATGAACAGAAAGTGTATACATAGCCAATTCCGTGTGTTACTGCAGTGGTTCACTTGCTTTTTAAATGAATGCAGCCTCCTTACCAGCTGTGGACTCTTCATGTTTGTAAAAGTTTAAAGATACTCCAGTAGGAAGTAGAATGACATTGAATAAAAATGTTGGAAAAAAGAAGGCAATCAAAGGTAATGAGATAACACATATTAAAGTTAGTTTAGACAGCACATAATAAGACTTCAATAAATGTTACTATTATTCTTATGCCATCACTGTTTAGCTCAAGTTGTTCACGATAATCGGTAGCATATTGACCGTGGATGTTAAGCATAGAAACTTGAAGATATTTAACTTGATTTTTTTTAGAGAGAAGCAGTTTAAAAATTGTACTTTGTTCAAGCCTAACTTCTTACTTTATTTGTACATATTATAGTATATGGTCCTTAACTTATGGACATTAGTTCTGAGTTCATATTTCCATTGGGTTTAGTGAATTGGATGTTTTTAGGTGAATTAAATGGGCTGTACGAAGCTCATCTCTGGACTAATTTCAAGAATCACTGAGCCTTATGGATAATTCACAGTATCAATTTGAAGTTTATGATTTTTCCTTAAAGACTCTAATCCTCTACCCAGCTTGCTCCTCCCCCACCCCCAGTTTATTAGTTGAATAAATAAGGATGGTAACCTGGTTAACTTGACTAAAGCCTATTACCTCCAGCAGTGACCCAGATATATGGCAGTAGAACGGAGCACTGCCTTTACCCCTGGGGCTCCGGGTCTAGGGTTTTAAATGGATTTAACTCTATGGAGCTATAATTGTGGCAATTTTTCAAAAAAGGAGACAATATTTTACATTATTTTTTTCTTAGATTGTCTTGTCAGGAGTGAATAATTGCATTTCCCTCCTAAACTTTTTACTATGTATTGCCACATGCCAAGGTTTCTTAATGTCTTTAATCTGTAGTATGCCTATCCTTTGGGGAAAAGGAGTAGAAATCAGCATGGATGAAATTACACAGCCTCCATGTGTTAGGTTTTTATGTCAGTTGGAAGGTGTACATTGATCATTCGTAGCTTATATGGTAGAGAAATGACTTCAAGCCACCTGTGGGGCCATTTAGTTAAATAGTCAGTATGACAGTTTCACAGAGTGATCTGCAAACACATGACCTTCTTAATCTAGATGCACAATTAAGTTCTGTCCTTATACTCTTGTCTTTTAGTTTATGGTCTTTAATGAAGTTAGGAGAGGGTAAATTCACTTTATCTGCCAAACATTTTAGCAGGTACATCCAGCAGAATGTACATAACTACACTAATGTTATATGGGATACAGTCTCCCTATAGTTTTTCTGTGGATTTAGTACAGTAGAGAGGACTGTGACACAGTTAAGGCAGCAAAATGTCTAAGAAAATATATGAGGTCTTTCTCCCTGTCCATGTCTCCTTTGAGGTGTCCATAAACTTTTTCAAAATTCACTTTTCTGTTGCATGTCCTAAGTGCATAAATATATAGGAGACAGTAGGACATGACACTTTCAATGCAGAAAGTCATGGCTGTAGATCATTTGGGATGTTCTAGTGTCTACAAAAGAGGAATTGAAATTTAGTGGTCTTGAGGCTTTAGAAAAGTATTTCTAGAAGATATAGAATTAGGCTCAATGCTAGAAGAAAACTACATTATTAATTCTCTAGAAGGAATTATATCTACTTTTTGCTTATAGTCTTAATGGACTTAAGGTTCATTAGGCATTCTTGGGTATTCTATAGATAAAAAGTATACTTAAGTCAGAGAAATAAGGCAAAATAAGGTAGATAACTATTTCTAGCTGGGCCAGAAAGCTAAAGAAGTAGAGACTTCAAGTTGCAAGTATATGATTTAAGGAATAGGTTAGCCACTTGAGGAAATTGAGTTTTTCGTTTTCTTTTTCCACTATCGTTTTATTGATTGTCACAAGTCTGTTTTCTAATTCCACCCTTCAGTTCTAGGAGTACAAGTGGTGTTGTCTTTATATTGTTGCTCAATAAGACAACAGTGCAGCATCCTACTTAAAGGGATCCTCTTCCTCTCCCTTTTGTATGCTGCTAACTGAAACTACATGATTTGTACGATAGTTTCAGTACTGTATTAATTTATTCAGTCATCTTTCAGAAGTTAATTGAACATCTTGTCTCTTGTTCCAGACATTTAGCATGTATTATCCCAAGCCCGGTTCCTTTATGTGGAAAGAGGGACTGCCAAAGAAGGCTAATTGACCTTCTTGTGAATGAAGGACTACAGAATGTGAATGATGGGTTGGGATCCATTGTGAATGTGGCCATGATTCATTTACTCTTCTCTTTAAATTTTAAGATCATGTGTAATTTATGAAAAATTCAATTTATGTTTGATTTGAGTCCTCTTAAATCATCAACATATTATTTTTTAAGAGTTATCAAATGTTCAAGAGCTAACATTTGGCTTAGAGTAAGCCTATTCATATGCCAAATAATTTGGGTTAAGTTCAGAAACCTGTTGCTTTGGGTCTTCAAATGGGTGTTCTTAACAAAGTATGATTTTCTGTGTTTCTTTATTGCAGTTTATAGCTATGAGTTTTTTCCCGCTTTACTGATGTCCTCCTAATTGCTTTGTATTTCAGAATACTTATCTGTAGTTCACTACCGTATTAGAAATATGAAACAAAACTGTTCTGTAGTTAAGAAGGTCCCTTTAGCCTTCAGGAAAGTAGCCAAAGTGAAAACAAAAAGGAGCAAGAGCTTTAATTTTGTTCTAAATGTAGGACCACTTGCGGGCCAAGAGAATTACTCAATTTATATTTTCAGACATTAATTTATAAATATCTTTTGTTGTTGATTTTTTATATTTAGTCTGCTAAGGGGTCATGTGAGAAGTTGCCACTCTAGAGCTGAAAAGTACTTTGACATTCTTAGTGCATTTGTTCGAAAGAATAAGACAGTGTTATGATTATTGCTAGAATCAGGGATGGCCTGATTTGGAACTATAGTAGGAAGTAGGTGAATAATGTAGATGAGAAAAAGTAGCACTTAGTTGGGATGTAGACTTTTAAAACCAGACTGTCTAGGTTCAAATCCTGGCCCAGTCACTTATTAGCTTTGTGACCTTGAACAAGTCACTAATCCTCTCTGTCCTACAGTTTCCTCATCTGGTATGTGAGGATGATAATAATAGTACTACCTTTTATAAGGTTGTTGTAAGGATCAAGCTTGTTAATACATGTAAAGTTCTTAGAAAAGTCTCTGGAATATAGCTGGTACATGTGAGATATATAAAGTATATGTATGAGTCGTTATGAACTTTGTCTTGGTACCATACCATACCAGAATAATGTTCCATTTTCCTGAAACTACATCATCTCTGCATCTCTGTACTATTTGCAATATAGACATCTAGTAACATTCACTTTCTACTTTATCTTCTATTTTTTAAAAAAATAAAGTACCCTGAAAGGCTTATAAAAGCATACTTGATTGATGAGAATTGCAGGCATTCTTCTAAAGCTATTTACATTTTAAGCAGGACTGTGACGTAATTAAGACAAAGAAAAGGTTCAAAGTATTAAAAGTAAGGATTTTGACCCAAGTTGCCATCCATCCTACCTCACCTCTTGATACTGATCTTAGGGGGTAATTAATGAGAAAAGAAAAATATAAACCAAGTTCTTTATGAATCCTTTATTAACTTTAAACAGGACTTGATCTGAGATATTATCTTACTTAAGACCTCCTCACTATTTCTAGGGTGTGGATAGAGTTAGAAGGGTATGTCTTCCCACTGTAACTCATTCGGAAAGTCATCGTAGTCTAACCAAAGTCTCAAAGCTGCTTTCTTCTTCATTCTATCACATAGCAGAAACAGTACCCAAACAATAATTGCATTATCTAATCCCTTATTAATCTATAATGTGGCCTCTGCTATATCATTTTTTTTCCTTTTAATTTAATTCCACTAAAATGCTAACAGCATTTCCCTTCTGATTTAGCCTCACATGGGCTGCATAAGAGACTTTTAAGTAAATTGTTACAGTGTTAATTAAGATTTCATGGTCAGGCTCCATTCCTTAATAGATACGATAGGATTTGGCCTCCTCTGTATCTTCACATAAGCAATCCTCAAACATCCTTATGATCTCTCCTGCCGCTTTAGAAGATGTGATATAATGGAGAGATGATGAAGCAATCAAACAAGATCTATTGATTCATCTCTGTGAGCCTAAATCATACATCAGTGAGTACCTTGGATGCAAAATTACCTTTGGAGTTTAAATTTCCATTGCAAAGTTGTATTGGAAAGGTAATTTTGTTTTGGTAGGCAACAGGGTTTTGCTTTCAGATACTGTAAAATTTATATCTACTTACCATCTTCATTGTATAAGTGAGAAGTTTAAATACTATGCATTTAATGCCCCTGTCTATAAAAATGAGGATTTTTTTTAATGGTTTACTCAATACTACTAACTCTTATTTTTGCTGCAGTGCTAGGTAAGAAGTGTGATTTATGGTACTATAAAAAGCAAAGAATAATGTGGGGGAAAAGAGAAGGAGCAGTTCAAATATCTCAGAAACTCAGTTCTTCGAAACTTTTCAGAACTCACCTAGGCCTTAGCATCATTTGGGAAATTTCAGTTATTGATTTCGTGATAACTAAGTCAGAGGACTTACCCTGATGGTATGCTGGAGAGTGGAGCAGTGTGCTCAGGCAGGTTGGAAGATCAGAAGTTAGATGCTAGAGGGATTTTGCTTGACAAGTCATATTATCATAGAATTAATGTCATGAACAGTTTTTTACAACTAGCTGTATTTTTATTTTTAGTCATCAAGAAGTACCCTAAATATCTTAGCAGTCATAGTTGATATGCTTCCAAAAAAACCTTTATTTTCTTCATATTTGAAATAATTTTCTTCCTATAGTTGCTCTTTAAGAATCTAAAAAAGTCACACTTTTAGCATTTTATTTGACAGTATTACCAAGTCAATATGGGGCTTTTTTGTTTGTTTTTGAAAATCAGGAAAGGGAAGCATTAATGATATTAGCAGCTTCAGAGATTTGGGAGCTCAAAACCTAGTGTTAAAAACTTGTCATTGTCATTAAACAGGCTGCTTCTTGCACATATTTTTTTTTAAATAAACTACCTTTTTATATTGATAGAGACAGCCTCTTGCTTAGACTTAACAACTCTCCCAGATTCTCCAGCAGTCTACCAGAATTATTGTTTACAGAAATAATTCCCAGGAGCAATGTCTTCTTTCATCTCGGAGCATTGTGGAACCCACGTTGCGCAGGAGTGGCCAGTGCAAATATGCCTGTCGTGCTCACTCATTGGCCAGGAGCAATGGGGGCAGTGTGGCCTGCTGTGACTATCGCAGGGATCCAAAGATGTGGCACCTATAGTCTGGCACTCAGCTCTGCCCCCTCTCTTGAGGGGAGACCTACCAGGGGAACCCCCATGGCTGCCACAACCCTGTTAGCATGTTGGTATTTATAAAACAAAGAATTATGATTTTTTTGCCTCCTGAAATGCTAAGTGAATATTTGATCCTCTAAAGATAGCTCTTATTATGTACCGTACTTCATGATGACTCCACTATGACATCACAAAACTGAGTAGATGACCTTTTATTAGTCTTTGGAAGCCTGCGGCACTGGCCGTGAGTCAGCAGCCCTGGCAGGAGTAGAACATCCTGCCTGTGTTTCCTCCAACACTTTGGGTCTAAAAGAAATGCCAACTTTTGGATAGTGTGACCTTCTATGTAAGGGAAATGTAATGTCAAGAAGCCAAAAACCCTCTAAGTGTTGAATTCAAAACAGTCAGTGAAGAAGGCTGTTAGAAGCTGAAAACTTCTGAAGGCTGTTCCAGGTTATCGGGCTCATTTGTTCTTGCCCTGGGGCGGCCATTAAACTCAAGATCAGGCCAGACTTCTGAGGGTTCCTGGATTCACTATAAAAATAAACTGGCTCTCCGTAGGCTGTAAAATCTAAAGATCATGTGTCCAAGCTGTGGTGGCATTAAAAGAACAACGGGCCAGGATTTGGTAGACCAGAGTTTAGAATCTGGCTGTGCCACTTACTGGTTGTGTTTCCTTGAGGATATAACTTACTCTTTTTGGGTTTCTTTTTCTGCATAATGCAAAAATTGGAATAGCGATGAATACAGAGACCCTTTACAATTCTAAACTTCAGTGATTCTGTCAGTGTGTAGGGTAAGTCAGTCCAGATGATTGCAGCCCTGGAAGCCCAGCCACCCCATATACTTAAACCTTGTGGGCAAGCTTGACATGTCTCCAGAGAATTTGCCTTGCACTGGGCCTTCTTCGCCTCTGTGAGTCTCCCATAGTCGAGCTTTGACTCCTCATGATCACGGGAAAGGCAGGGGCTTAGAGCCTCAACTCCCAATTATGTTCTTGGCTTCCTCACAGCTTTATGCCTTTGGGCAAATGGCTAACATATCTTTAGTTTCACCAGCTGCAAAACACAAATAATGCTTCCTTCCAGACATGCCACTTAATGAGTGATAACCCAAAAAAGCTTTTGTTGTGTCAGAAGCAACCTCTTATAATTTTAATCATTACTGTGTGGCTTCTCGTTTTTTGTTAAATCATCTCTTTGTAATCCTAGCCTATCCGAGTTATTTTGGGGGATGAATACAACCGAGTTGAGTCAGTATCAAAAGGCTGCCAAGTGTCATGATTGCTTGGGTCGCGGTGCTGTCTGCAACTAGGATCTTTTAAGCTTTTAAGGCCATGTTAGCTTCCTTAGCTCAGAGAAAGTCATCAATCCAGACATTGTTAGTTATTTGTCAAAAATGCTACATTAGGAAATGTTGTATTTATACTTATCCAGATTTACTAAAATAAAGGTAACCTCTGAGGGCATGGTATCATGCTGGGATCCAAACTAGTTAGATACTTGGGCCTCCAGGCTTATAAATAAGCAAATATCCCTCGTTGGTTTTATAAAGTTGTTGGATTATTTCAAATCACACAAATGCACCCATCCTTGGAGCCTTGAGGGCATTAACATTAATCAAAGTGATGCAAAATTCAATTAGAAATTATCTGATGCTCCCTGCATGTTGATTTCACTAGACAAGGAGTCTCTTTTGCAATAATCTGCTTGAACAGATGAAACTCAGATCAGGCAGGCTGAAATCTGTCAAAGGGTAAGTTTCAAATAAGGGCAGAAAAATGATCCCGACATGGGAGCCACCTTTGCAACATCATCCATGGTAGAAGTGGAGCCTGGAGCAAACCACACTTTAATAGGTCCCCTGAAACACTTTCTTTTGTAGATAAAATCTAGTTAAATGAATGGCAGGAGTGACTGTCACCTTACATTAAATGTTCCCAGGACCTGGGTACATAACTACAGTTACACTGTTCATGTGGAGAGTGGGGCATGATATCAAAGGCTAATGGCATATTGTGTACAGTATACAGAAAGACAAAATAGGTCTCTGCAGACCTGCCCTCTGGCTTCAAGACCACCCACTGGTGGATTTTGCCCTGGTCACCAGCACAAGCCATTGGAAAACAATGTGACAGAGTGGAAAGACTCAAATGTCAAGACAGACTACGGTTTGAATTTGAATCCCAGCTATGCCATTTATTTGCCTAGCGACTTTGGACAAGTTAGTTAACTTCCCTGTGCCTCATCTTTAAAATGGAGATAATGTTGATCTCATGGAAGTATTCTGAAGAATAGTAATAAAATGTATGTAGCAATTCATACTATGCCTGGTATATGGTGGCATCCAGTAAATGATTTTTTTAAAATAAACTATATACTCTACTGTGAATATGAGCCTTTGTATCCCTTGAAAACTTTACTTTTTTAGCCCTTTCTCAGTAGTAGGGGACTTAAGAGAATTTATGTCTTTGTAGCATCCTTAAGTCACATTGTTGCCTAGGCTGCCAAGATCAGCTCTAGTTGAACATATCCAGAGATCAGGGGTTGGTTGTGGTTGATTATTGGAAGAGTGGATCATAGTCATATACCTGTGGGGACTTTGATGCTTACATACGAAGCAGTGCTGTGTGTGACATCATGATGTCAAGCCATGGCCTTGGCCATCATCCTATTTGTGGTTCCCTTAGGACATAACTGCTTTTATGAACAATGAATTTAATATGATTCCTAGTGGCAGAGGGCCAGAATATTTGTCTCACTCACCATGCCAAATTACTCATCCATCTTTATGCTCTTGAACTCTGTTACATTTAAGTAGTGTAATAAAGTATGCATTCAGTGAACTGTGAGGAGAGTTAGTGTATGGGATCATCGCTTGTACGTAGTTTTAAAAGCCGTAAATGATTTGAAAGGGAGTGTAAGGTTCAGTCTTTGACAAACGTACAAAGATAGCTTAGTTCTTTCTTCCTTTACTTACGATACACCAGAGATACATGTTCTCAATAACAGGAGGTAGTACAGATTTGGGGCTGTGATGCTTTCAAATTTTGCCAAACTCTCTTATACAATTTAATTGCTCAGGCCCTTAGTGGAAGACATGAAGAGAAAGTTTTATGCGGTAGATGAAATGCATGTTTATTTTTGATGTAGTTTGGTTTGCTTTCTTTGGACAACTTATGCATGTGATAAATTCTTCACACCCCCCATCCTTATGCTCTTAAAGAATAGGAACCATTAGTTTAAAAACATCTATTTTACGTATCCTTCCAATTTTAAATGATAATGTTATTAATAATTATGGTGATAATTCAAATCAATAAAACTTTATTTTTTTTCTTAAAGTGCTTTCTCATTGGAGCAACACATAAGTTTCTCTTTGCTCATATTTTTTCCCCTTCATCGTCTAGTACTAGACAAAGGCCAAGTGGAAGTGCTTGTAATGGTGCATAACAGTTTTTGAACTCTAGTGGTTAAGACTTCAAGAGACCATTAAGAGGACAGAAAAATGCACCTTTGATACCTTAATTTGATCACTCTAATTGAGAAAATACACCTTAATAATTACTCAGTAGGTATATTGACCTGATCATTCATTTGCCTTCTAATTTGGACCCTTGGTCTTTGCCTCTCTGAGTTTTATCTCCATTTAACTAGGTGATGTATGGAGCACCCTGGGCATCAATATTCAGGGGATGGAGCACAGGCCTTGACCTGTGTCTTTTTCTCTTCATTCTTGCTCCCTGGAGTCCATTCTCCTCGTGCATGGCATTGCTGGTGAACTCCATCAGGGAGCTGACAGCACAGGCTAGTTATAATGATGCTTTCAGATTTCTTCAGAGTCTGTAATTAAGTGACATCACTGAGTCTTAAATGCATCTGCTGTGAAAGTCAGAAGGCTAAATTATCCCATTAAAGAGAGAAGAGTGTTACTTGGTGTTAAAGAATCCCAAGTTTAGTATGCTGAAGAGTTGCTTCGGGAAAGCTGTTGAAAGTCAGTTGAGCATGGAACATAGTGGGAAGATTGGGAGGCTGGAAGGCCATGTGGTTCAGAACAAGCTGTTCAAGAATCACAGCTGCACTCAGGCTAACTTTTAAAAAAAGAAGGCGTTTAAAAAAATTTCTTTTGCTTTCCCAAATGCAGTTAACTGCTTGGCTGCTGGTTTTTACTTCCAACAGCTGTACTATTCCAGGCCCTTCTGAAGATATCTGCAGCCGCATGACCACAGGATGGTATATTTTAGTCAATTAGAGCACAGTTGGGTGAGACCAAGGCCATGAGTTTAGTTCCCAGAGGGCTGACTAACTTCAGTAGTTTAAATCACCAGTTATCATATCCCTAACACTAATTAGCCATCTTCCAGATTACTGCTTCATAGCAAATGGGGGTGTGGAAAAAAGAACCTCTATTTATCAGCTCAAAAGTGCCACCGCTATTGTAATAATAGCTTAAAATTATGTTCCCCAGGTCTATTTGGCTAAGTGGGTAATTTCTAGAATTAAAGTGTTATTGCTTGTACATTAATTTTTTTTTAGTTTATCAGTTGTGACGCTCCCTTTTACATGTAAAAATAACAATGTAGGCATTTGATCAAGTCTTAGCTTTTTCAAAGGAGCCATTTTCTTTGACACTTATATAAAATCGAGAAATTTTTCTATTGATTTTTTTTCTTCCCATGTGCTTCTGGTTTATTATACTGTATCATAATTTAGGACTTTTATCTTTTGATTACTGTGTAACATAGGGATAGAATGGCAAGATAGGGAAGAACTGGGATGACTTGGACAAAAACCACCCTGTATTCCCACCTTCTTCCTTAATCTCTTGCTTTCTCTGAACTGCCTGGCTTTTTCCATGCTCAGCTCCTGAGAATGCCATTATTTCTAGTTGCCAAACTGAGGTCAAAGGAAGAGATGGAAGACAGAAGTGGGCACATGTTTTATTTGTGACTTTACTTTAGAAACACTAAAAAGTCTTCTTCACATCTCACCTTCTTTCCAGTACACCACATATATCAATAACGGAGTTTTTAATTGTAAATTAAAGAAAGCAATGCAAAAAAATAGGGATCTTTGAATTAAAAAAAAGTTATTTTTTTTCAGGACATTTGAATGTTTCATAGAATCCAACCCTTGGGAAGGACAAAAACCAGGACAGTTCTGGGGACCTAAGCAAGAGGAATCTGCGTGTCTTTTCTCTGTTGTCATCACTCCTAAGTCCCAGGCCCCTCACTTTGGCCGGGTGTCTCCTGACAATGTGCAAATCAACTAGAGCAAAGACAGGGCCATGCAACAGAAAAAGATGGCTTTGAAGAGTCCGTCCTTCTGAGGGTTATGCATCCTTCTCTGAGAAGGGGACTGGGTATGCCATCCCAGAAGTATCCATGTTGCTGGATCCAGAGCTAATGAAGGGCCCAGAAGAGAACTTAGTACATCAAAAAGTAGGTGTCGGCCAGGCGTGGTGGCTCACGCCTGTAATCCTAGCACTCTGGGAGGCTGAGGCAGGCGGATCGCTCAAGGTCAGGAGTTCGAAACCAGCCTGAGCAAGAGTGAGACCCCATCAATACTAAAAATAGAAAGAAATTAGCTGGACAACTAAAATATATAGAAAAAATTAGCCACGCATGGTGGCGCATGCCTATAGTCCCAGCTACTTGGGAGGCTGAGGCAGAAGGATTGCTTGAGCCCAGGAGTTTGAGACTCTGTCTCAAAATAAAAAAATATATATATATATATAATAATAGGTGTCAAAGGGTTTTCTAGACCAGCATCCATTCCAGAAATGTAATGAAAGCTCTCAAAGTGTATTTCATACCTGAGAAGTTTGGAATACTAGGTAAAGAAAAGCACTTTTCCTCAGGCTTAAGGCCACAGGTCCATATTCTGTGTTATTTTAAATTTTGCTGATCTTTATTCAATTGTTTGCCTCCCCCTCTCCCATCTAACAAAGGCCATTTCAGATCCAACAATGATGACTTCATCATCTTGGCTGTTAGAAACTTATGGTTTATGTATCTCATATTAAATGTTCCCTCCTAAGCATATAAGCAAACAGAGAAGAAAGTCTGAAGGACTAAAGATTCATATTTTGTTTTTGCCCTGTCAAAAATGTGTTAGTCCACTAATACATGTTCAACATCTACTATGCCCAGAGTGTTGTGCTATATTTGTGGAAAATATAAGGAAGTTTCTGAATTCAAGTAGCTTACACTTTAGTTGACAATATAAGGCATGAGCAGAGAAGTTGTTACAATTATGCTTAAAGGTTGTAAGCAAATTTCAAATGATCAGTGTATAGATGCAAAGTGCTTTGGGCATAAAAGATTCATGAATAACAACAATAATGATAAGTAACTTTTATTGAGCACTTTCTTTCCAGAACTTTATTAGGCACTTTTTATGGGTTAAGTCATTTAATCCCCCAACATATAGGCGGTGGTGTTTTACAGATAAAGAGGCAGGCTGATTGTCTTGGTCACCTTGAAGCTGCTCTAACAAAATACTATAGACCAGGCGGCTTAAAAAACAGACGTTTGTTTCTCATTGTTCTGGAGACTGGAAGTCTGGGATCAGGGTGTCAGTGTAGTGGAATCTTCCTGGCTGACAGTCACCTGCCTTCTTGTGTCCTCATGTGGGGGACAAAGGAAGAACAAGAGCAAGCTGCCTAGTGTCTCTTCTTAAAAGGGCACTAATCCCATTACAAGGGCTCCATCCTAATGACCTCAGTTAAACCTAATCACCCTCCAAATGCCCCAGCTTCTTATACTCTCACATTGGGGGTTAGGGTCTCGATGTATGAATTTGGGGAGGGGTACAATTCACTCCATAGCACTCATGGAGGTTAAATAATTTGTGTAAGGTTACACAGGTAGTAGCGGTGTAACTTAGATACTTCTTCCCTATGCGTGTGTTCTCAACCATTATGATATATTCTAGGGAATTTTCTAGATGGGAGGGAACTTGAATAAAGTTCATATATATTCAGAACACTGCAATTACTGGGTTCTTGGTTGGTTCGCCTCCTCCCTTATATGCTGTTGCTTTTCTTTTGCTGGCTTCTCCTCATCTTCTCTGCCTCTAAATCGGAATATCTCAGGGCTCAGTCTTTGGACCTCTCCTCTCCTCTGCTCTGTCAGATCCACTCCCTGGTCTCAGGGCTTTAAATACCAACTATACACTAATAGCTTCTAAATTTTTATCTGCAATGCCAATCTCTGCTCGCAACTCTAAATACACATATCCAACTTCCTACCTAGTGTCTCCACTTAGGTGTTTAATCAACATCTTAAGCTCAATTGGTCCAAAACAAAGTTTCCCCCAATCTTTTCCCAAAACTGTTCCTCCTGTTGTCTTGCTCCTCTTTCCATTTGCTGCATCTTTCTATTTGCTCAGACCAAACCTCTTCATGTCATGCTTGACACTTCTCTTTCTTTTATACCCCAGGTGCAATAGGCCATCAATAAATCCTGTGTGCTCTGCCTTCGGACTGTATAGAGAATCTAGCTTTTTCTGGAAAGTGAGATCTGCAACTTGTTGACCACATAATTAGATGAAATATATATTCTCATGTAATAAACTGGATACTTTACACTGTTGCCACTGCTACAATTTTGATCTTGGCCACTGCAGCCTCTCATCTGCACTGTTGCAATAGGCTCCTGTCTGATGCTTTATACTATACTACTTTTCTTGTCCTTTATAGTCTTATTTTCACATGGCAGCCAGAGTGATCCTGTTAAAACACAAGGTAGATTATGGCACTCTGTCAAGGTAAAGTTCAAACTCATTGCCATAGCATATAAAGCAAGGAAGGAAGAAAAGAAAGAAAAGCAGGGTCCAGAGAGTTTCTTGGACCAGCATCTATCCCAGAAATGTGATGAAAACTTTAGGAGTTTATTCTTGATCTGAAAACTTCTGGAACACCAGGTTCCAGAAAATGCTTGAGGAAATATTCAGGCTACACAGAAGCTGTCTGTTTTGTGCCACTTTACATTTTGCTGATGTTCATTAAATTCTATGCCACTTTTCCTCTCCTTCCCTAGCACAAAGGGCACATGTTTTGCTTTTGCAGATATGTTCAGTTGTTGATTTCCAGCAAACGTCCTAATACAGTTTCACACTAGTGATAGAAGATTACCATTTGATGGCAAAACAAAAGCAGCGTGATATATTGTAGAGAAAAACAGGGGAGGATTTGAAAGCCCTGGGTTCTAGGCTCATTGCTGACCCTAGGTATCCTTGGTCCAGTTATACAGCTCTATACCTCAGTTGCTGTGTTTGGTTATAAATTTGATTATAAGACTGTGTTACTATTATAATAATTACTAATCAATCTAAGTCTATCCATTTCAAAGGGAAATTGTTATTTTGGTATGGGTTTGGGGTATGATGGGAAAAGACTTTCTCCTTCCCATTTCAGTTTCTAAGAATATAATGTCATTAAAAGTAGTGGTAGACTTTATGTGTAAATTGTGCATCTTAACCAACACAACCATATTATACTGGCTTAGTTTCTAACTCTCCATCTTAGATGTAGTCAACATATTGATCATCTGGTTTCAAGTGTCCAAGGACTTGCCACTTTTTCTGGCTAGTGAGATCTTCAGCCTGCTGACCACATCATTAGGTGAAGTGTATATTCTCATGTAACAAACCCGACGCCAATAGTGTTAGGCAGCTCCTAAGGGAGTCAGAAGCCGCCTCCAGCCTCGTAAATAATGAGCACATAACTAACACAACCTGATCTTCCCAGCAGAAATAAGTCTGCCCACTTCACAGTACACAGATACGGTCAATGAATCAGTGGTTGCTGAGTGAACTGCAGTTCCCCCAGCTGGAGGAGAAACAAGCTTTTATAGGAGTGACGGAGCAAGCAATAGAATCCAGACAGGAAAGGGGTTTGATGAATTGATTTTCACTGGAAAAGTCTGAGAGATGTCTTCACCTGAGATTGCTTAATAGTCCTGAAGGTTTGGGCTGCTGACGAGTCTCTGCCCAGCCCACTGGGGGGGACTTACATGTTGCTAAGCACTGAGTAGGCTGAAACGAATGATACAAAAACATGATTCCATTTCTCGGAACTGTGGGGTGATTACCATAACACCTCAAATTGCATCACAGTGACAGAACTTAGACAATTGGTAGAAAATATGTGGAAGCTATTTGCTTCTGTCACAAGTTCACGTGCAAGCTTTATTTCACAGAATTTGTATTTCGTGGGTGGCCACATGCGTTCCATTTGAAATAAATGATTAGGCAAATTCTTCATAAAATTCATCCCCCCCACCCCCATATTGGAGCTAAGTTGTACTGTATAAGATTTACAGCCAGTCAGTAACTGAAGGGAAGATATCATGACTGAAATATTCTTCAATTGCACGAAACAAGCCTTCCCAGATTGAGGTTTGCAGGTCGAGTTTCATGCTGCACACGGCTAGGGGCTCTGCGGAACCTGCTTGTCAAATAAACAGAGAACATTCGTTCTCAGGCATGTGGTCCCAATAGCTTTCACAAGCATTAAACTCACTTAGAAAATAATTAGTAATCAAAAAAGGCATTTAAACTCGACTCTCTGAAGCATGGAGGGAGATGTACATTACATCAATTGAATTATCACGACAAATATCTACTTTAGTTGTAGACATAATTAGTTTTTAGTGAAAGAGGACATTTATGTAGATCGGGGGGGGGTGTGGAAGGTTTTAATCATTGAAGTATCATTTTTATTAGAGCTGGATATTAGGGACTGGTATTGAGATACGGATCCTCTCTTTTCTGCTGAGAATGGTGGAATCTCCACATGTTAAAACCAGAGGGAAGCTGGAAGCTGATCTCATTCAGTGGCTGCCTGCCCATGATGCTCAGCTCCTAGAAGTCCAAGAAGTTGGGGAAAAGGTCCATGAGTTATTTTCAGTATATTCATGAGTATGAATGTGCCCATTATATGGCTACAAAATTATAAGTAGGTTTGTTTATAATTTGTCTGGAATTATATTAGCTGAAGGTGTAGCACTTACTGTGTGCTCCATAGAAGTAGGGGCTGGGTCTGCCTAGTTCAGTTCTGTGTCCACAGCTCCCATGAATAGGGCCTCACATGTGACAGGGACTTTAATATTTGTTGGTTGGATAGTTGAACAAATGGGTAAAAGAAGAACTGATCAGAAGTTCTTTTGGCTGTTATATAAACTTGGATTAATTTTCTTAAAAAAAGGAAAAAATAAATTATTGTTTAATAAATGCAGCTTGGTTAGCAAAAATATTTCAAAACAAAATCTCTATGATAGTGAATTAGTAAAATAACTTGTTGGTGTGAAAACTACCTTGAACCATTATAAACTAGAGGCCAGAGAAATGAAGTGTCTTGCTCCAAGTCGAGCAGGGAGGCGATGACAAAATAGGATTAGAATCCAGAGCTATCGGTTCATGGTCTTCCTGCCACAAACTATATCATCTAAAACAGATCCGGTTCCTGTAGGTGTTTAATCTTTATGAAGTAAAAATGTGATCTATGATTGAGAAATCAAACATTCTTGGCTCTAAATAAAATTTACCTCTACAGTTATTCCTTTCTTTTATTCTTATATCTAAAGAGTCTGGAAACTTAATTGAACATTGTTTTTCGTATGCAGATGAGACTGTGTTTAAGGGAATTTTGTGGTTTAGGGTAGTTTTGGGGGTTATATCTACCTTTGAGAATATGATGACCGCTCTGGACCCTGCCCTGGAGAAATGCTTGTATGCCAAACCATGCAATCTGACTCATGGCACCGGGCAATTCATAGATCCCAGGGCACGGATCCTGCTTTAGCGGATGTGCCACTATTTTTTCTGTCCCTCTTTTGGTTTTGGATGCTCCTTTCAGAATTGATGAGCTTTCACATTTGCTTCTACTCAGATTAAACAGCTCATACTGTTTCATCATTTAAAATGCCCTAAAAGTACTTTTCACCTTGTCCATAGAAGGTGATTACTTCAGTTACAGCTAAGGCATTTTTAGTTTTTAGAAAATATGGAAAAGAGAGAAACCTGCTGTAGAAGAAAATTGTTCACAGGGAACAAAAATCTAAATTACTGCGCTATGATGAAACCATAAGTGGAGCTATTGTAAAATATGCATTTTTATCCCAAAATGAAAGCGGAACTGTAAAAACTGAGACAATTTTAATGTTCTCAAAAAAGTGTATAAAAATAGTATGCATTTACAGTTCTTCAAGAAAAGGCATCAAATAATAGAAAAGAATAATCAACTTTAGGTTGTCCTAGTGGATTTGGAGGCTCATTATATAGCGAGAATCCAATGGCAAGTCATCTTCCCGGCATGTTCTCCTTACCTTTGGACCAGCAGGGCAGCCGTGAGAAAGGAAGGTGAACGTGGACACTCACCTTGCCTTTTTCGAGCCATTCTTTCCCTTACTCTCCCCCCTTTTTCTTTACCTGTGAAAAGGAGGTAAATTACTGGAAAAGTAAGCCCAATGTGTTTGATTAGCAAATGAAGATATTTAGTGAAAAATGAAGGCTCAGAATCTTCAAAGAACAGCGAGACCAAGGGAGCCTCTTCACCTCATTGTATCATCTTCATTGATGCTGTTAACTCTAGTGATTTGAAGAGACTCCAACAGAGGCGACAGTACTCTGCTAATCTCACCTGTGTCCATCAGGTACCTCACATAACCTTTGAACTCTGGGTCCCAAGTATACAACTCCAAGAGGACTTTCAGCCTCACATTGCCCTTCTGAGAACAATGAAAATGCCCCCCTTGTGTTTTGTAGGTCTTTTCCTCCATATGCTGTCTTGTTACCGTGAGAAACTAATTAAAGAGTTAGATTTGAGGACCTGGAGCTTGGGGAAGCCATTTTCTCCTCCTACATCTAGTCTATTATTTTGCTGTTTGTGTGGGCTTTTCCCCCACCTTCCAGTTTCTGTAGTCAAGATCGAATCCCCTGTGATGCTTCTAGTGTTCTTGAACCCTAGTTGGAAAAATAACTCTTTAAAGATACCTTATCATATACATTCAGGAGCTTTCAATAATTTGGATGGTATTTTCATCGTTGCTGTCCAGATGGGTCATAGACTAAGTGTGTCTCTTCTGGTTTAAATGGTGAATTCCTTCAGAAAGCCCCTTGTCAATTGTACTAGTGACATTGAAGCTGTCAGTCCTCCTCAGTGAGCCCAGGAACCAAACCTCTTCCTTCTACTTTGCAGTTCTTACTTTTCAAAATTAAATCACCTTTTTCCTGATTTTGAACTTTATTTCCTAGGCTATTCCATCTCTTAGCACCTGAGAGGCACTACCTTCATTTCAATTCATTGAGATTTCCATTTTATCAGCCCAGATATTCCCTCCATCATTTTATCAGTTTCCTTAGAGGCTTTCAAGGCTGCTGATAACAGCATGAATGTGTCACATCCGACTGCCACTGATCACTTTCTCTTGAGTAGCAGCACTTTTTGGTCCCATCGAGTGAGCATTTCTCAGTCTAATCACTCTGGTTTCCAAAACAACTACCCATTGTGCATGCTTTCTTAAAAAGAAAATTGAAGAGACAGTGCATTCAAAAAACTATTTTTAAAAAACATCAGGTAATACACAAATAAGTTCATATATAACCATTGTTGAATATAAATATTACCCTCAATAAGTAAGAAATGATGACACTTAGAAAAGAGAGAATGATGGTTAATGGGTCTGCTTTTCCCTCTAACCACAGCCATGAAAATATAATCCTCATTAAAGGGCTATAATGTTGTCTGCCTTAGTGGTTCAGCACACTAATGTCTCTTTGCTTTTAGTGCTATTTTAGTATGTTGACCCCCTGTTCCCTGCAGCTGGGAGTTTATTAGTCCTTGTGGCCTTTGGGAATGAATATTCATAATGAGATGGCAGAGATGTTTCAGATTCCTTTTAGGGCCCTAAGAGAATTACTCTTAGCAACTAGGAAAGCTGAGAACAAGCAAAATCATGCCGGCATCCCATGTTGAATCATGGAATGTGAGGCTGTACTCAAAGGATGTAGTGAGGAAACTGAGGCCCAGGGTCACACAGTTGTATAAATAGTGCACCTGGGTCAGAATCCAAGTCTTTTGATTCCCAGGCTGTGTTCTTTCTATAACATCATGCTGTCTTTATAATTTGCCTGTTCCATTCCTGAGGTTCTAACCCATGGAGGACATGAAATGCCAAATGTCTAATTAGAATTTGACCATGATGGTGAAACATCTGTGACAAAGCTACTCAAGGAGGAGTAGAAAAGTATCTCTGTCAACCATGTGGGTTCTTAGAAATAAACTCCAGTTATATTTTGGGGCATTAATTTTGCCAACTATGTCATATATTTTTTCTTTTTAAAAATCATCATCATTATTATTAACTTCTTTAAAACATCCTTAAGTTCATTCCCAGAGAGTTTACAGAACACTTCTTAAATGATGATTATTAGGGTAGGTAGAATACAGAATATGAAAGACATATGATGTTGCTTCCTTTTAATTCTTTTTTCCTAATTACATTGTGAGCATCCTATGAAGATGTACAATTATAAGCTAACGTCATTAAAATTCTTGGGATGGCATTTTAATTTATTATAAACATCCAATCATCTATTCTTAAAATTTGGGGGCAAATTCTACTTAACTTTCTCCATAGGTGTCTTATTTTAGTCAGTGTTGTACTCCTTTAATTTCTTAATGAGATCAGGTCAGATGAAAGAACTATTTTGCTTTCCCAAAGTGACATCATTTGGATCCCAGGCTGAGGTTGCAGTTTTCTTGGGGTGGATACCACCAGATATATGGGTGATGGAAAAGGGCTCTAGTGGAACTGTAGCCAGAGGGCCGCCTTTCCTGATCAAGGCTGCCCGAGAAGGTTCCTCTGTTCAAAAGAATGAACTAGATGGCTTTGCCTATTATAGGCATGGCATTGACATAACATTGGGTTAACAAGATTATTTTGAGTGGTCTGTGTCTTTGGTTTTATGTGGAAGACACCTGACTTCATAGATGGGCTCCTTCCCCAGTTAACGTGCCTGGGAAGCTAATTATTCCGTCGGAGGGTAATGAAAAACCCTGCCATCTGTCTGCTGATTTAATGGAGTGTCAGCATATCCCAAATAGGAAGTAATTGGATTGACAGACACAAAGCCAGTTATTAGACTGTTATTATCTGATTGGAAAAAAGCAGGCGGAGAAGCATACAACTGTAGCAAAACTAATCTGATGATGTCTGTTGTTCCCGGAATGCACGGTCTGCCACACAGAACGCACAGGCTTTGAAACCCCTGACCGGCTTAGGAACGTTTGGAGTTCCTTCTCTCAGAATTCATCTCTGTATTCTTATTACAAATCATTATAATGCAATCGAATAAAACACAGTTTGCATAAAGATAGGGCCCATTTATAAAACTGTCACCACCGCCACTCTATTAATAGAGCCATTTTAAAGATTTATTGTGAACATATGTTACTTTTTGCAGGGGGCCAGATTGAGAGCTGCAGGATTTGAACATGCAAGAATGTGCTACTGGTGATAATTCAAAAAAAAAAAAAATTAAAGCTTCTCTGCCCAAGTAATGTCATTAGGCTCATACTTACTCTTTCTTTACTTTTCAGGTATGGCCATCAAACAACAGGCTTAATGAGGCATTAAAGGTGCCAAGGTCTAGAGCAGTGTTACTTAACCATTTTTTCCTTTCGCAGATTCTTGGTTTACTTTCCTGGTACGACTGGAGGTCAGGGAACACATAGGATGGGCTAAATATAAGGATCTGTAACCAGAACTGGGTTCAGAGCTTTATTCTTCTCTGAAAACCCATGGCTGGATGGATCTGATGGGGAAGAAGACATTGTCTCCCATTCATTCACTGATTGGTTCAGCAAGAGTCATAACGCTGCTCAGTATAATTCCTGGGGTTTCTAGTCCTTGGCGTTTATGGAGAGAACTAGACAGTTCAGCAAGCTTACAT
This sequence comes from Cheirogaleus medius, assembly GCA_008086735.1. Classification (NCBI taxonomy): domain Eukaryota; kingdom Metazoa; phylum Chordata; class Mammalia; order Primates; family Cheirogaleidae; genus Cheirogaleus; species Cheirogaleus medius. The sequence continues at coordinate 12,128,213 of VBSM01003176.1, read as the reverse complement.
TTATTTAAGTAATTAAATAGCACCTGCAGTGTACTAGATACTTTCCTAGGTTCTAGGTGTACAGCTGCGACTCAGTGTAAGTCCCTGCCATCATGGGGCTTGCATTCCAGGTGGAAAGTAAACAAGTCAATATATGTGGTGTCAGATTATGACAAGTTCTGTAAAGAAACAGAAGGCAATGGAAGGAGATAGAGAGTGATTTTAAGAAGGTGACGTGTGCAGACACGCAACTGAAGTGACAGATTGAGTTGTGTGAGTCTGGAGTCAAGAGCAGCCCAGGCAGAGGGACCAGGACTTTCAGAGGCCCAAGCACATTATAAGTATTTTTGTCAGTGTTCCCACCAAGAAACCAGGTGCTGCCAGGTTCCTTTGCCCAATAATAGTCCCCAGCATTTCTAAGTTGTAAGTTAGGGAATACTGATAATATATACAAAAAGGTGTTATAATCTATAAATAATATATAAACATATGTCGGTGTTAGTAAGCTCCAAGTATGCTCTAGAGACCATCATTGTAAACTGAGTCATTAAAAGCTTTGAGGGAATTCCTAAAGACTGACTCTGTGGTGATATCACTTTTATGATACAAATATTCTACATGAATTTGATTGGCACACTTACAAATTAATTATTAGAATTATTATCTATTATATAATGAATGCTGCTATATTTTACTTATAACTCATTACACTATGTATTATAATACAAACATCACTGCCAACTTTACAATAACCCTGCAAGGCAGATATTATTTTCCTATTTTGTAGGTTCGGAGCCTGGATTGTCAGGGAATTGCCATAGTTAAATATCTGGAAGAACTGAGATTCCAACCCAGGCCTGTCTGATCCCAAACCCTGTGGCGTTTGTTCTCTCCTGTGTATTATGTTGCCCAAAAAATCATGGGACACTGTTGGGAACTATGAGAAATACAGGAAAAATAAAGATACAATCCCTGTACTCGGAGAAATGAGAATATAGTTAGGGTGAGATAATTACATGAGATAATTACATGAGAAACAGAGGCCAGTGAAAGATGAGGTATAAAGACATAATTCCATTCCTTGAACTGTGCAATCTTGAGGAAAGAGGGAGATTAATGTAGACTAGAGACAATAAGCCTGAGGATGAGCTTTTGAACGACAGGTAGAATTTAGGTATTCTATCTCATAGAGTTTCAATCATATGTCGGTGTTGGAATCTACTCTTGTACCTTGGGTGAAAATTGGATATCATCATGATTGCCCATGAAAATTCTTTAGCAAGTTAGAGATGAGCTATTGTCGACAACTCATATACAGCTATATTTTCCTCCATTTTTCTACCTTTGGTCAAACTCCAAAAGAAGTATTCACTTCGTGAATAATAGGAATTATATTGCATAAAATACATATTTTAAAATACTAGATCACAAAGTCGCACTCAGAGTTGCTAGACAGTGACGACATGAAAGACAGCCAGGAGCTGAGTGTGATTGAGGAAATTGGATTGGTGTCTCCCTGTCCTGCTTACTGCTTACCTGGGACATATTCGCATTGAGTGGCCTGCTGGCTGAATACTTGTATTTTCATTGCCCCCATCTCTCTCAGCCCATGCACCATTGATTTCATATATTAAATACGGACATTCTGAAGCTTCACTGAAAAGGGGTATGTTCTGAATGAGTAGAAAAACATTAGTGAAAGATCCAGGGTAGAAATAATTTTGGATTCTCATGAAGTAATTGAGCAAATGAGCATCCTCCAGAGATGGGAAAACAATGGGGCCAGATTACAGGAGGGCCGTGAAAACCAAAGAGAGGATTTGAGATTCATGGGATGGAAGTAGAAGCCATTGAATGTTTTTGAGAAATGGACTATTGCTGTGAAAGATGAATGCAGATTAATCTGGTGGGGAAACATGAGGTGAGTAGTGAAGTGGGAATAGAAAAGACCAGTCCAGAGATGCTGGGTGAGGAGGGTATAGACCAGAATTATAGACCATTCATGGACATGGTACTTGTTTGGAGATGATTTAATTGCCTTTTCACCTCACTTAATCTCATTAAAGCAATTTAAAAGGAATAATGCACATTCAAATGAGGTTAAATACTAAGAACTTAGTGAAGCAGCTAACTATAGTTTTCTAGAATGCACTTTTTCATCCATCCATTCATTTATCCATCCATTCATCCATCGAAACTTCTTTCATTCTTCTCTAAATTTATGCTTGTAGTCAAACACATTACTTCCCAAGAGTCTCATCCCCAGCATGATATAAGAATATTGATGGCATTAAGTTAGGTAATGAATATGAAACTGAGTAGAAAATTCTGAAAACAAATTTGAAATGTTATGATTATTATTATCTATCTAGTTGTCATCCCTTTGGGATTCTATTAAAATCATATTTAAATTAGGTAGATTTATGTATTGTGCATTTGATAATAAATATAGCCTTAAATGATTCTAATATTTTCTAACTATTCTGATTCTTTCTGCATTTTTACAATATCTTCTCTAGAGAATTGACCAAAAAGAAAGGGAGTCTTTTTTCTTTATTAAGACCTACAATAATCACTTTGGTTCTCTTTATGATGCTCTGAATGAAAAATTCACAGCTCCAAGAATAAAAGTTTTCCTGTTTTGTTTTAATAACATCCCTTTTATTGACCTCATAAAACAGTACTAACTAATAGTCATATCATTAAGTAATATTCCTGCACTGAATTTTCAGTCCTCTGATGATAAGGTTTTCTTTCTTCTATTTCAAAAGCTCAAACAACCTCAGGAACAACAGTCAAAAACAACTTCTTATTCAGGGAAACATGTCATGCAGATTCCCTGGTCATTGTTTTCAAAGTGGAGATGACCCAGGTAACTGACAGTGTTGACATCTAGTCATAACTTTTTTTCTCAGTGTGGATACCCAACAGTAAGGCATGTTCTATTCTCTAATAACAGTACTGCAAAGTGTCAGGCACACATAACTTCTCAAGTATGAGAGCAAGATATGAAATTTTTAAGATCATCTCGTGCTTTTGTTCCGTTCCAGTGTTTTAACTTACATGAATTATCCTGAAGAGTACAGTGGCTCAGGCCTATGGTCAAAGTTGATCAAGCCTATCTTTCTCCAGATGAATAAAAGGATTGTTACATGACAGCTGGCCAAAAACCACAGCCTGCATGACAGACACCTACCTGATACTTTACCATGGTGAGGGCAGATGATGAAAGCATGCATGTGATTGGAGAGCATGAAGGCGGCTCTCCCTCCACTTCTTACAGCTTTCTTAAAAATGCTGTTTATTCCCACGCTGATTTCCAGGGGAATGATGAGAAGAGGAGCTTGGAAAACAGGATTAGGAAATGACTTTCTTCTTCTTGACTGTGAGCTAGACATTATTTATTAGCATCCGCCCATGTTTATGTTCTGTTGTTGCTCGAGTATGTTATATTTGATCTTTATAAATCATCAGTAGGCCTACTCCCCTCCTCCTCTACCACTGCATTCCCAGCTAATACCAGGCACACTTTGTCTTAGCAGTAATATTGTCTGTAATTTCTGAATACTTCCTGAAGGTAGAGACTCAGAAAAATGAATTAATTAGGGCTTGCAATAAATGAATTTAGCTCTAATTGTCATGAGTAGAGAAGATAAAAGCATAAAATGATGATAAACACTGGCCAACAGCTAATGAATATACAGATGGTCCTCAGGTTATGGTGGTTCCACTTAACAATCTGTTGACTTTACGATGGTGTGAAAGTGATATACATTCAGTAGAAGCAGTACTTCGAGTACCCCATACAACCATTCTGTTTTTAACTTTCAATTCAGTACTCAATAAATTACACTAGATATTCCACACTTTCTTATAAAATAGGCTTTGTATTAGACAATTTTGTCCAACTATAGTCTAATGTAATTATTCTGTGCATGTTTAAGGTAGGATAGCCTAAGCTGTGACGTTGAGTAGGTTAGGTGTATTAAATGCACTTTCGACTTAAAATTTTTCAACTTAGGATGGATTTATTGAGATGTAACCCCATGGTTAGTCAAGGGCATCTGTCTATTTTATTCACATATGCTCAACTAAACACAGCCCTAAGTTAGCTGGTTTGCATCATGGCCATTTTCAGAGCACGCTTAATTTCTCGCTTTATGCAGGAGGTTTGCACTGAGCACCTGCCAGTGCACTGTGCCATGCACTAGGGAGAGTACAATGATAAATCTAACCAGTATCCTGCCATCAGAGAACCCAGAGTCCAGGACGGGGAGAAGGTAAACAAATTAGAGACTGGTTTGTACCGTTAGTGCTCTGAAGTAATATCTACCTCTGCTCAGAACTAGTTTTTGGTCCAACCTGATGAATAGCACAGATATGTTCCCTATAATCCTAAAGAATTCCTAAAGAAATAAGGAAAAATTGTCAGTGTCTCTATCACCTCTACTGAGGTGAATATAACAGAATAATGAATTATACATCTTTGGGAAATGATCCATGTCGTGTATGGGTAGGCAAAACATCTACTACCTTCAACTTTTAATACATTTTATCTTGCTAATGGTCTCTTTTTATTCAGTATACTATTGAGGATTTTTCTGAAACCATGACTTAAGGAATGAAATCCACCTTCAATTATTTATGGTTTAAATGAATGCAAATAAGACTTTCTGGCTTGCTGTGCTGATACTCATTAATAAATATTTCACTGGGTATTAGGAAGATTCAGATTGACTAAATGAGCCTCTTTTTCAATATAAACAAAAGCCCTTGTGTTTTTCACTACTGTGCGGGCCTGATTCTTATGTCTGGCTTTCATTAAGGCAAATGAATGTTAGATGGGTGCATCAACACACTGATGGGTCCTGTGGGAACTGGAGTCAGCAGGGCTGGGGTGGGGGGCTCTGCAGTGAAATAATCCTCCAGTTAAACCACATTTAATCTCATTAGCAGAGTAATTGTGCTGTTAAGGGAAATGGCCAACCAGGTTAAAGAGAATCCCACATAGTCTAATTACTCTTCCACTTCTGCCATTGGAGAATAGAACATTGAACTAAGAGGCAAAAGATGCAGTTTTTGTGCTTGGCCTGATATTGGGATTGTGTCTTAGAAAATTCCAGACCTCTCATCGTTCCTAAGCCCTGTGTGTGGCACTGGCGTCGTGTCATACACATTCTGGGATCCTTTCCTATAAAAAATTGGCACACCGATGGTACAGGATCATGTCATGTTGCTCCTTTTTATTTATGTATTTTGTCCACTCACTTTAACGATAAAGTTATACAAATGAGACTTTGCCAATGTTTTAAAACTGTTTAGGATGTTGCAGTGCATCAAAAACTTCTAGAACTACCAAAATACCTAAAACTTAGTTATAAAAAATAGGGCTTTTCATATTTCTGCTCATCGGTCAATTTTCTAGAATCATTGAATCTGTGACCCTGTATTTTACATTCTTCGGAATTTACACGCATTATGGGCTTTGCCATTTTTAGGATGTGGTGCAGAAGAAAGAATGGTGAGCTAATTAGGAGCCAGATCTGGCTTCCAGACACAGTCTTAAAGCTTGATAGCAGTGTGACCTTCAGCAAATAAATTATCTTGTCTGAACTGCAGTTTCCTCGTATGTAAAATGGAAATAATTATCACTGTCAAAACAGCGCCGAAAGCAGAATGAGGTTCAGCTATGTGAAGGTCTTTTGTAAGTGCTAACGTGCACTATAGATCTAAGAGAGAATTATATCCCCACTTGACTTATATCACTAGCTTCTGGGACACAGCTTATACGTGGTCAGTAAATGTTAGTTGAATTAATAATTAGATATTTGGGAGACTTACCATCATGTTTCAGTTTGTTGCTGGGATTCTACATGAATGGTTAGTGTCAAAATTTGTCAAAAGCAGACAGTATAATGGATGTTGCTGCAGACTTTTTAAAAAGAGAGAAAATACAGTGGATACCTCCTGTCCAAAAAGGGCTTATATCACTTCCAAAACAACATATGCTTGTGGGGGGAAATGACATAAAAACACTTAAAGATATTAACAAGTGTGAATGCATTGTAGTAACTACCTGAATGCATAAATGGTAAATGCAAAACTTACTCTTGTGTCTGTTGCTATCATGCCTGTGGCCATAATATTTCACTGTGGACCTCATAAAAATGAACCGTTTTATGTATACTATCATATTGGAAATAAACTGTCAGAGGGACCTGGATGAGAGTATGATGGCTGGAAATTTTTTTCACAAGTTTCATATGAGACAAAGTAATTTTCTGAAATAAATTTTTTCCATTAAGATGTACTTCATATTTGTGTTGTGATAAAGCAAGTCTTCCTTAAATTTTTTTCCATTGCTTTGAAAACAGGAAACATTTCTCAAATGAAACCAGGGCTTACATTAGATTTTTTTTTTAATGTACAAACTACTTCTATAGGCTTTTTCTGTCTCTTGAATATTCAGCTGCAGTTAGTAGCAACAGTGAGCCTGAGTGTGTAATGCACTGTGCAGTCACCGGATTGCAGACAGTGACTTTTGGACAGATGTTTTATCTTCTATGTGTTTTAGGTATTTGTCATCAACATAATCCAAAAGACAATCAGTTCTGCAGGAATAATATTGTAATCAAAATTCTTCTACAGGGTCTAGTTTCTCTTTGTAAATGTTGTGTATTCCATCATTTTAATGCCTATACAATTGATAGATACTCACCTGCAAGTAATCAGCGAGACAGGAGGCTATTTTTTCTTTATTATTCTATATACAAATAGAATAATCTATGCTTTTCTACATCTCACATTTGTGAGCAGAATTTTTAACTCTAGCCTTACAGAGGATATGAAAAGTTGAATGGAAGGAATACTAAAGTCTTTAATTGCTATCTATTAATAATTAGTAGATATATTTATGAATCTAACTTTAAAAATGATATAACTCTGTTTCCTCTGGAAGGAACATAGGACAGTAAGAATGGAATGCTGGATGAGATGGGTTAAAATATTTAGCTTAGTTTACTTTTGATGTTAAGTTGGTTTTAGTCCAACCTGTTTTGTCATGTTGAAACCGTGAGAGAGTGGTATGTCAATAGATGGCTAAAAGTGAGACTCTAGAAAATGCTAATGTCTTCTGAGTAGGAAAGGGCTCAGGCCGGGTGCAGTGGCCCAAGCCTGTAATCTAGCACTCTGGGAGGCCGAGGCAGGGAGATAGCTTGAGCTCAGAAGTTCGAGACCAGCCTGAGCAAGAGCAAGACCCCGTCTCTAGTAAATATAGAAAAATTAGCTGGGCATGGTTACGCATGCCTGTAGTCCCAGCTACTCGGGAGGCTGAGGCAGAAGGATTGCTTGA
>VBSM01003176.1:12044795-12120783 GCA_008086735.1 Cheirogaleus medius | reverse complement strand
ATGACTTGAGCCCAGGAGTTAGAGTTTGCAGTGAGCTATGCTGAGGCCACTGCATGTACTCTTCTAGCCCAGGCAACAGAGGGAGACCCCATCTCAAAACAATTTTTAAACAGCAGAACAGTTTAAGGGACAAGATTCTTACCATAATTGTTGTTATCTTTTTGTGATTCCTGTCATAACTGGTGACCAGATGATCACTCACTACTTTGCCCATGCTTCTCTCTTAGAACACTTTGCATTTAGGTTGGCAGTGAATAAGTGATAGTAAACATGAGAGTGGGATAAGAAATAATCATAAGCTAAGTTCAGGATCAAGGTTAGCTGCCAGATAGGCTCATTCAAGATCATTCAAACTGAGTTTCCCAAAGCATTAATTTATTAAACATCACAAAATCCATCCTGTCGAGGAAGAGTAGGGGAGAGAACGAGTACCAGCCTGTCTCTTCCAGCCAACAGACACTGCAATTTTATCCTAGCAGGTGCACAGTCGTGCTTTCAACATGTGAAATACTTGTAATTTTTGACTTCTGTCATCGATGCCTGAGTAGCATTCAACTTAGGCCAGATTCACTAAATTTCACATTTGAGAAAAGGACAAGGTTTTAAATTGCTGATAGTTTGCCTTAAAAAAAGCCTCATATGGATACATTGAACAATGCATGCATCATTTAACTCCACAGCCTTCTCTTTTTTCTTTCACCATCTCTGTTCCTTTTTTGTCTTGCTTAGCCAGCCACATTTATTTCCTAAAATATAGCCTTAAAATAATCTGTGCATTGTAACCCCTTTAAAAAGCACTGGCTTTTAAAGACAAACCTAAATAAGCTGTATTAATAACTTAATATGTTATTTATTAAAATATTTATTAACTGTCCACTGTACTTGATAACAGTGTTAGGTGCTTCTAGTATGATTCAAAAATGTACGAAACACAGTTGCTGCTCCAAAGGAGCTTGAGTCTAGTAAGAGAGAAAAACATAGGTAGGAAAATGACTACTGCTATGAGATCTTGAAGTAAAGTAGTTCAAATAAATAAAGCAGTTAAAGAGATCGGGGAAAACTTTATGAGTAAGTTAGTTTTGAATTGGTCCTTGAAGAAAGGCTATAGTGAAAACAATCTTTCAAACCTCCACTCTGACTGATATGCTACAGTTTAGAAAACACAGGGGAACACTAGGAGTAGACCACATGGACATCATGAGAAAAGGCATGTACTTTTTTAAAAAACACAAAAGCAGAGATTATGCAGAAATCAAATTTGCAGATGAATGGAAGTAGAAATAATGTTAGACTTATTTCTTGAGTACCTACTAGGTACCAGACACTGTCTACAATGAATAAGACATGTTTCCTCTTTTCAAGATGTTTAAAAATTAGTAGGGAATACAGATACCCCAATCACAGTATTCTGTGAACCTAGGGTGGTGTGGTGGCATAGTAAAATGGCATCGATGTCCACATAAGGGAGAAGGGCCTCTGAAGGAGGTGACATCAGAGCTAGCCGCTATAGGACAAGTGACAGTAGGAAAGAAGTATGGGGAGGGTGTTCTAGGTAAAGGGACCAACGTGTTCAAAGACCTGGAGGCAAGAGAGAGAAGGGCACCTTTAGGAAACTGCAAGTAGTTATATGATCTGTGCTTTAATGAGACTCATATAATAGCTCTATGTTAGATAAATTGAAGGAAGAAAGGATTAAAGATGGGAGAACCAGTTAGGAGATTGTTTTGGGGAGGTCTGGGAAAGAAATTACCTTATGTTAGGTTCTGTCCCTTCATCGACATCATCTCATTTAGTAAGAACCTGAATTAGTGCATGAATGTTACAAATAGAGGTAGGGGAATGTCTGCCTGGGTGCCAGCATCGTACTGTTGGAGTTCATGTCGTATGCTACGTGAAAGATAGCCCCTGGGGCACGATTCTTTCGCTGTGGGTGCTTTAGCACCTAGAATAGTGCATGCATGAGTTAGGCACTCCACATATAGTGCCTAAAAACATAAAGGTGTGAACAAGTGGATGAATGTATGAACATAAGAGATAATATAAAGAGAATGTCTATAAGTCTGGAAGCTTCTTATTCGAGTAGCAAGGGAGAGGAAAGGGTAAACAATGATTTTTTTTTTTTTGAGGGTCTTACTCTGTTGCCCAGGCTAGAGGGTAATGGAGTCATCATAGCTCACTGCAACCTCGAATTCCTGGGCTCAAGCAATCCTCCTGCCTCAACTTCCTGAGTAGCTGAGACTATAGGCATGCACCACTATGCCTGGCTAATTTTAAAAATATGTATTTTTTTTGTAGAGACATGGGCCTCACTATTGCCCAACCTGATCTCACACTTCTGACCTCAAGCCCTTCTCCCTCCTCAGTCTCCCAGAGTGGTAGGATTACAGGCGTGAGCCACTGTGCTGGGCTTGATTTTTAAACTGGAGCCTGGGTAACTGGAATGATGATGACACAAAAATAGAGAAAGCAGAGGAGAGAGTTGAGATAACAATGAGAAGACAGTGGTGAAGAGCTCCATGTTGGACATAGTTTGAGTTATCAGGTGGACGTTAGCTGAAAGTATGTGACAAGTGATTGAAAATGCAGGTCAGGAGCAAGAAGGCAGGGCTGGAGATAAGATTTGTTATATTTCAAGGTAAATAATTCTCAGTCTTTGATATTCAAATATTTGTATTTAGCAATATTATGTTCCTCTCCATTCACACAAGGTCCCACTACATCAGCACATACTTTAGGGTTTTCAGCATGGACTATGTCTATTGACTGTCCTGCCCGTACCTGCCCACTTCTAGAGTTCTAACCCCAGGGGTGAACAGTGAGAGACAGTGATGTTGGAAGAGTGTGTTGGTACAGTAGTGGTGGTCAAGTCCAGCATGGTCTCTGAAGTCAAATTTTGACTCTATCACATACTACTTGTGTGACCCTAGGAAAGTAACTTAACCTTTCAATGCCTTCATTTCTTCTTCCAAATGGCAATTATAAAAGTACTTGGCTTGGTACTTTGTACCAAGGTGTTGTAAGGACTATGTGAAGCAAAGCATGGTGATTACTTAAAACAGTGCTGGCCTATGCACTTGACCCTCAAACAACAATGGTTTGAAATGTGCAGGTTCCACTTACATGTGGACTTTTTCCAATAAGTACATTCAGCCCTCCATATCAATGGGTTCCATATCTACAGTCAAACACAGATCAAAAATACAGTATTCACAGGATGTGAAACCCAAGGATATAGAGGGCCAAATTCGTATAGGTAAGTTCCTCACGGGCTGACTGCAGGACTTGAGTGTGCATGGATTTTGGTATACACAGGCAGTCCTGAAACCAGTCCCCCGCAGATACTGATACCAAGAGATGACTGTAATAAGAACAACATAACCGTCAGCTGTTAATGTTGCTGCTATTTTTTCAGTTGCTCAGTTTCATCATAAAACGGAGATAGTAATAGTGCAGTCCTTAGAGTTTATGTGAAAATTACATGAAATAATTCACATAAAGCTCTTTGGTCAGGACATGGTAAGAGCTGCACAGGTGTAAGCAATTATTAACACAGCTCCTACTGACGTCGCAACAGGTAGAAGATTTGCCAGATTCCCCTGTGTCTTGCATTAGAACATCTGAAGGCCAGACTGATATGAAGCACCTAAAATAGAGTACTATTTAATATGTGGCACATAAGTTTCCAGGGATATGATAGACATTTTGTAATAAGTTCCAATTTTTCTTGGAAAATTTTCCAACAGGCTTATCTTTTATAAAAAATATAAAGAAGAGGCTATTTTACTATAAGGAAGATAAATTGAAAGGATAAAAATGAAATTTCAGACCTGTTCAAAAAGCAGGGTTATTATTTTGTATCCAAGTTTTGTATCAACAGCCCTTATTTATTTCTTTTTTTTTCATATTCATTTTTTCTGTTAAAAAGAGATTGCTTGATATTAAGGGTTAGAGTTGAAGTCACTTCAATTTCCAAATTATATGCTTAAAAAATTTAACAGTTGTCATTTTAAAGAGGCTTACTTCATTTTACTTAAAGTGCTTTTGAGTCTGGAGGGAACACTTAAATATAGTCACAAATCACTTGCAATATAGTCATGGTAAGATTTGTAGAAGTTAAATTTGTTTATAAGCCTACAGAGCGCAAATTTTGTAGATAATATTCTTTTCTTCCTTTACTTAATGATCGCTACCTCTTTTCTCCTCTAATCCTAGGCATGAATTTCACACATTACAAATAAGAGTGCCCAAATCCCTTTTTATTTCATTAGTTCAGCAAATTGTCTCCTACGGGTATGGGCTGAGGACATGATTGGGCTCTGCAGTGATGAGCTTATTTTGCACTTTTACACAGAAAATCTTTATATACAAAAGGCACAGATAGTAGTTACACTCAGCATGAACAATTACAGCCTGTTGGGGGAGAGCCTCTTCCTGATGTGCCAATGGCTTACTCCCATGAATTAAGAGGCAAATGTGCTCCAAAGTGCATTAACCTTTATGGATTTTTCTTTAATTTTCATGTTCCACTGATATATGGTCTTAAATATGCCTGTTGCTGCTGTTTCTGAATGAGTCCCTTGCAAATCATTTCTAAATGATCTTTTTCGACCCAGATAATACAAGTAAGTTGAATATATCTCAAATCAATTCCTCTGAGGCTTCTTTCCTTCTTTGTCCAAGTTGTTTTCCAGTTTTCTCTGTGTCTTAAATGTCATATCTGAGAGCAATCGAGTAAGTAAGAAATGTGTCTTAAAGGAGCTACATTTGCTGGGGCGGCTTCTTTCTGCAGACTGAGTTATTTCCAGCCTGTTGCATGGCCTCTCTTGGGTTTGACTCCAAAGGCCCATTTTTCCTGAGTATAGCTAAATGATCACAGTTCTTTATACAAGGTTGGGCTCATGTCTGAGAGTTGATTTTATTATGGGTTCTGGGTTGATTTTTTTTTTCCATACAAGTCAAGCATGGTAGGCATTTTGCATATACTGTGTTCTCATAAAAGTTCACTATTTCCCTTAGAATGATGTGCAGAAAGTGTCATCAGAATGCAGGACTCTATGTTATTAGTGCTGTTTACCATCTTTTTACATGGGTCCATATTTCTCCAGAAAAGTTCTGCATTTGACAATCAGTGTTTCCTTCTCTTCTGGGTCCAAAGATATTTTCAGTTCCCTGGATTTAGGGGAAAATGTACATTTTATTTTCTCCCTATAACTCATGTGTCATTTATGCTGCGGGGCTGTTGTTACCATTGTTTGCATTCTTTACATAAAACTCAAACAAAGTCAAAGGTACAAATTTCAAATGCAGAATTCTGGCTTTTGGAGCACAAGTAATTCATTCATGAATGTGTCACAGACAGTGTGCCACTGTTTATTGCTGATTAAGTTTTTAATGTACGCATTTATGTATAATCTATGTCATACAACGTTATTAAAGGTACATGTAGGAAATGTGACAATAGAACACTGGCACAGTGAGGAGGGTGCCATGTGGACTTATCTTTCACCATGCTTGACTACTTACTTAAGCAAAGTTTCTGCAGAACTGTAAATATCATACAACTTCTCTTTTCATGTAGAAATCTGGACTAAAATGAAAAGAAGATAGATTTTTTTTTAAAAAGTCTTTAAAGCTATTATGCAGTGGAAGAGATTTAGAGCTTCCCAGTGGAGATAAGCATGGTACATCTCTGCAGAGTCTAGACTAGATTAGAAAGTACATCAGAGGGAATGATATGCTGAGAGATCCTGCAGATGCAGAGCCCATAAGGAAAAGTCACACATTTCTAGTGGTTCTGCTACATGGGATCAGGAGAAAAATCCCCAGCCTTCCAGTTATATATTAATTTGTACATTATTCATCCTAAACTATTAAAACATATGTGTGATAATATATATCAAGGTCAGGAAATACCAAAGTGAAAAGGATATGTTGTGTGATACAGATTATATATAAATACATACATTAAAAACGTAACTAGCAATTAACAGTGATACACTATTTATGACAGAGTCATGAATGAATTACTTGTGTTTTAAAATCCAGAATCCTGACTTCAAATGTTCTGAAATTTGCACCTTTGATTTTGTATTTTGGTTTTATGGAAAGATGATGTGTCTCCATGATTAGATTCCCCTTATGCATTTTTTGGCAAGAATATGAGAGAGGTGATACCATGTTCTTCTTTATAACATATTAGGAGGCACATGGTGTTCAGTTTGTCTCATTGTTAGTGATGTTGGCCGTCGAATTTTAAAAACTCATTAGGGTATGAATGAATATAGGAATACTTATTTACTATGAGCAACTATTTCTTTATTCAAATGAATAAAATATCACTGCTCCCATTGCACCTTCTACAATATAATGTAGGCCTTCTGTGTTCAAGAATATTTCCAGCTGGTAGCAGCCACAATTCTTGGCTGAGATGAATCAGAAGAAATGAAGCTTTACAATGAAATGGGATTTATGCTAAGGAGGCTGGGCTAAGGAAGGGACTTGAGAAGCTTGAGTGAAATTTTAATTAGTTTACAATTTCCCTGGATAGAAATCAAGTCAAGATACAAATTTTGAAAATACTGGGTGAAATGTAGGTAGTGTATGCTCGTGTGTGCATTCCAACGGCTATGTAATTTGCTGCAAGAAAGAGTAAATTAAAAAATATAGGTATTGCATATGTACATACTTTTGGAGGGCCCCTAGTTGATGATCTGAGATGAAAACCTGAAAATTAAATATTTACAAATAGCAATATTAGAAATTAGGAAATAAGATCCGTGCTTTAATCATTCAAATGCAGTGAGAGCCAGTTGCATACTGTCATTATTTGTTATTTGTCTTATCCTACATTAGAACCTTAGGTTTAGGCGGCTGATCTGAATACAGTTCCTCAGAGTCCTGTAATTAGATGCTCTCCATACAGCATGATGTATATCCTTTCCTTTGATTCTTGTTGTCTCTTTTTCCATGTACACAGATGTACCTGTACTTAGTGTTTACCTGCTCGTCATTTACAGAGATAGGAAATCCCCAGTGGAGAAGCCCTTCACGAGATTAGATAATACCTTTTTGACAGGGTTCCATCTGTGTTCTAGCTTAACTTTGAATGAAGTATTTTCTTTCCTAATGAGATTCTTTTTGCTGTTAAAAAATTCAGTGCTTTCATACTTCCATAGAGCTAATTATGAGCATTGTTGGAAAAATAGAGCATTTTAATGATTCTCCTCTACACCCTTCACTCTCCCTGCTCCCATTCGAGAGATCATTTTAAAAATACTTACCAGGTGAAAGGACCCATGCAATATACTGTGGGAATTTGGGGAAAATAAAATAGATTCACCCATGAAAAATGTTGAGGAGTATTTTTGGAAATACTTCAACAGAAGCAAAATGAAAATGTTTCCTAATAGATGTTTGGTTTAATAATGTTGTGTTCGTTAGCATGATGGAATCAGTCTCAAATATTCAATGAAAGAGCAGAATATAAGCTAGTGTGAACAATCATATTGCACAAAATAAAAAACCATGTGGGGTTGTGGACAAGAACTAGAAGTACTAGTTAACACTGGAGTGGTGCAGATATGGGATGATTTTTTTTTTAAATCTTTTATTGGGACTTCTAGTCCAAATTCTTGGGAAAAGGACATTATTTGTCAGATAGGTCCTGCCCTAGTTTCAGGGACTATGGGTTACAATCAAAGGACTTGTTAATTATTTTATTCAATACTTTATTCAACAAATGTTTCCTAAGAGTCTACTCTGTGCCAGCCGTAGAGTAGCACTACTAGGCACTGAGATTATGGCAGTGAACTGTTTACGCTTGGCCTCTGGCCACGTGGGGTTTTGGTCATTCCTACATATGTTTGTTGCTGAAATAGTCAAACTATTAATCTAATGATCTGAATTGGTAATTAGGGATGATTTCATGGGAAAGTAAGGAGAAGCAAGGTAAAAAAAAAATGCTTTAATCACACTTTAATCTTTAATCACACTTTAGTCACACTTTAACCTCCAACCTCATCAGGGTTAGCATAATGATAGTAATTATAAAAATAGCAGCGGCACCATTTACTAAGCAGCTACTAAGTGTCAGTCTCCATTCTGAGTGCTTAATTTTTATTTTCAAATTTAATCGTCATCACACATCAAAGCAGTCCCGTGAGGTGGGTAATGTTATCATTACCCACAAGTAAGGCTAAGGGAGGGTAAGTAACCTGCCCAAGACAGAACATTCCAGGTCCTAACTCTGGAATGCCTTCTCTGCTCCTGACCACTCCACTTCCCTAAGTCATTCCTCCCTGCAGAGCCACAGGGAGTGAGGTTCACCTCCCAGATGGCTAGCACAGCTCTTTTTCTGTGCCCTTCCTGCCCACCAAAGGCTGGTTAATTTAAGGTAATTGCTTCCTTTTTAAAATTTTTGCTTTTAGATTTTTATTTATTTTTTATTGACAAATAGAAAGTATATGTATTTATAGTGTACAATGTGATGTTTTGAAATATGTATACGTTATGGGATGGCTAAATTTAGCTAATTAACATATGCATTACCTCACATACTTATTTTTTGTGGTGAGAACACTTAAAATCTACTCTTTGTGATTTTCAAGCATCCATACATTGTTTATTAACTACAGTCACCATGTTTTACAATAGATCTGTTGCATTGATTCCTCCCATCTAATTGAAATACTTTGCTTGACATCGCCTGCCCCCGTCTCACCCCCAGTAGCCAAGATTGTACCCATTTTTGACTAGAGTAGAGAAGAGACTGGCAGGACAGCCCTCATTTTTCTCGTTCATTCTCACCCACATGTTTCGTGCTTTCTGCACAGCGAGGCCCCTAACAGCTCTTACAGCAGATTTGGAAACATGTTGAATGGGTCCCCTCGAGTCAGAGATGACAGCATCAACCTGGATGTGTCATTTGAGACTAATGTGTGTGCTTTAGGGAATAAATGCTTGGTATTTGAAAGAAATCGCTCAACCAAAAGTGAGAGGGCCCCCTCTGTCTGTGCTGCTCAGAGTGGTTCATATTTTAGGGACACCAAAGACAAATAGGGAATTAGAAACAAAAACATGGTTAATTTAGAGCCTCTGTCCCTCTGTTGAGGAGCAGGTTGACTAGTAAAAATTTTATTCTAATGTTAAAGATTTTAAAAGTGTAAGAAGTACTTCTGCTCAGAAAACCTTTTTTCCAAATCTCTTGGAAGAAAGTGGTGATTCCGATGATTGATTCCCATAATATTAAAAAGTAATAAAAAGAGTTTTGATGTATTTACTCATTGGCAAATTAGTAACAGCAGTTTTCTTCCCAAGGCCAACCAAGGAGACCAAGATGCATTTGGTGGGGGATTTCTCTGAGGATTATTAGATGATATCAGAAGGGGTCAACAGCGTAGGATGTGGGATTTGGAGATGCTAAAATTATGGCCATGGTTAACTATGTACTTTTATTTCCACATTTTCCCCTGTCCACTTCCCCTGTCCTTAAAGATCCATTATATCTTGTTTGGGATCATATTTTTATTTTCCTTTCCACATTGATAATATCAATTAAGAAGCCTCATTGCTGTTCCTCATGCCTTCTAAATTCCCACTTTCTTTTCTGTATGTTTTTTGGTTACTTTTTTCATTATGTGTACACTCCACCCTCCACGCCCACCCCCACCACACACATACACCCCCCCCCCGGGGTTAACAGGGTATTTAACTTGTGATTTGGAAGATTAACTACAATGTGTTAATTTATTAAGTAAAGGAAACTCTTTATTAGGTTAAACAGCTAAACTTAAGAAACTATTTATGTTCTAAACTTTAAATGTGGCCTAATTAGATAGCAATTTATGAAATATAGTCTTTGATATATGTAGGTAATTTTTAAATGTTCTAATTTAATGTTATTTGAGTAGTTAATATGTTCACAGTTTTTAACAATCAAATGATTATAAAAAGTTATAATTGAAAAGTCTCATTTCTATTCCTCTTCCAGACCTCACCCCTAGCCCTGCCTCCTACAGATACTTGGTTTTCTGTAAGACTTCCCAGGGTGTCTTTATGCTAAAATAAACAAATGAGAATATACAATTCTTATATAGAGGTTAGCACAGTAATATACTACTAAATACATATTGATCTACATCTGCTTTTTTCACTTAACAGTATATCCTGGAAGTCTTTTCACATTAATGCATCAAAAGCTTCCACATTTGGGGATAGAGGGAGCTGCTCAGTTTTCCAATAAAAACTGTGGATATACCACAGTTTACTTTCTAATTGATGGACTTTGGGTTGTTTCCAGTCTTTGCCTAAGAAACAATGCTACAATGATCTATATACTGTACAGCTAGATCATCTCGTCCATATTCAGATATAGATGTCAGAAGAATTTCCCAGAAGTGGGATTTCTGGGTCAAAAGGAAATACATTTGTAATTTTGAATGATAGTACCAACTTGCCCTTCATAAAGGTTATACCATTTTTTTCACCTTCATCAACAATATATAAGAATGCCTCTTTCCCCACACTTATGCCAACTTTGGGAATTTGGCCACGGGTGTAAAAATTGGTATTTCAGTATAGTTTACTTTGCATTTTTCTTATTATGAATGAAGTTAAGAATTTTTTCTAATATTTAGTGGCCATTGTATTTCTTTTACTGTAAACAGTCTTTACACATCCCTTGATGATTTTTCTATTAAGTTGTTTAGATTTTTTTTCTACTTGATTTCTAGCCATCATCTCTGATACAAGCTGCAAGTCTATCTTCCCAGTTATTTATCTTTTGTCTTTATTTTATTTCTTTTCATTTCACTTTCCTCCTCCTCTTTTTTGAGAAAGATTTAAAGTACAAGGCTTGCTTTCCATAGCACCGTAGAGCTGTAAAAATGACCATGCGAGCTGAAACCACACCCAGCAATCTTCATCAATGGGGATAATAACAGTTGTTTCATGCTTTTTAAAAATTGTATCAAAACATTAAAAGGTCTTCTTACTGTTATTCATAAATATAGTATACAGAAATGAAAAATAAGATAACTACCATGGATTTAGTACACTGTAACATTAGAAACATTGAGAATTAAAGTATTTTATTTCTTTGTTAAAATCTTATCAAGAGTAGTTTGGAGAGTGCTTGCCACCTTCTTCTTGCATACTTTGTGATACACAGCAAGTATCTTTTCTGGGCCTTGGCAAACCGTCATACTCCTAGGTTTGGATCAGCTGCCAGCATTTATCCTTTGTTTTTTCAATGTTATGAAATATCTCCAAGAGTTCCTTAAATGTGAAATTTTTGCCAGCGTTACTTCCCTTGGCGTCCCATCCCTCTCCATCTCTTTCGTCACGGCCACTTCCCTCGTGGTGTTGGCCGTCGCCCTGGCTGCATGTGCCTCTCCAGTGGCAGCAGTGGCGACATTCCCACGGGCAGCTGTTTCTTCTATAGCTCCATTTACATTCAATTCAAATTTCACTTCCAGTGTTATCGCTTTTAGTGTGTGTGTGTGTTTTTTTTTTTTTTTTTTTTTTTTTGGCTATACTTTTATCTTTATTGGCCAATTCCTACTTTTAATTACCCATTTTAATAAAATGTCACATGGGTTTATCACCAGGAGACAGGGAGGCACCACAACGCCATGCCTTGCTGCCTGTTCATGAACTGAATGGCAATGTGCAGTGACCAGTCACCCATAGACTTTGGAAGAAGTGATGCGATTGGTCACTGATCATGAAGCTTGCACATCAGTTATTTATATAGTTTTTTTCTGAAGAGTTAACAGCAAAGTTTGTACGTTCTGCAGTTACTCATGGTTAATTTACTGTGGTTGTTGTACTGTGGTATTGTGGAATTTAAACCATGTTACTGGGGGACTGATGTTGTTTAATTAAACTGTGGTGACTTAAATCTGTGCATTTAAGTTACATAAAGCATGGGCTGCCTATATAGAAAATTACAAAGAATAATATAACACACATCTGTGTACTCATCTCTGAGATTTTATAGTTATTAACATTCTGTTATGTATATTTTAAGCATTTTTAATAAAGGAAATAAATCATCATAAGTAAGGTTGAATTCTCCTTTGTCCTCCAACTCCTATCCTATCCCCTTTCTTAACCTCCAAACTCATATATGATCAAGAATTTTAAAGAGTAGCCTTCATTCAAAATAACATATTTTTAAAAAATTAAAAATCATATATAGATCAATAAGAGAGTGGGACCTGCCCTCTTCCTGGAAATAGCCAAAGCCTAGAGATATTCCTATCTGTTGTGTCACACTCATCTATTTTTCTGGTATATTTAACATCTTTCTTACTGTTTGTCTTCCAGATTTATTCAGGAGATCGAGCATGCCCTAGGACTTGGCCCAGCCAAACAGTGCCCTCTTCGAGAGTTTCTCACCATGTACATCAAAAACATCTTCCTCAACCAGGTCTTGGCTGAGATCAACAAGGAGATTGAAGGAGTCACTAAAACGTCGGACCCCTTGAAGATTCTAGCTAATGCAGACACCATGAAGGTGCTAGGGGTGCAGCGGCCTCTCCTACAGGTAATCACACACTTCGAACTTACTGTTTTTATCAGCAGTTGTCATTGACTTGGCAAGAGTCATAAATTAAAAAAAGAAGAAGAAGAATTGCCATCTGTTTCCACATACATCAGGGAGAAAACAAGAGGAAATAAATTTCACAGACACTAGGGAAATTTCTGTCTAATGTAGTTGGATAATAGAAGTTCCTTAAGATCTTTAAGAAAAAAAAATGGTTAGCTTTGAACAAGGGAGATGGACAGTCTCATTAACATGCAGGCCACTCCTCATCATGCCTGGAATTTGTCCTTGAAAGGAATTTTTTTCCATCGGTGAATGTGTCCCAGAGTATGAAGGATTAACAGGAAGGAAGTTATTCTGCTTCACCTCAATTACCAGCAGGAAACTCTCTGTACCATTTGAGGACAGGCATACTGTAAATACCTTGGCTAGCTCACAGTGAATTTGAACCTGGAAACTGGCTTTTAAAAGTCAGATCATTTAATTCCAGTGATCTTGTTAATATTGAAAATTTTACTTTGACTATGTATAACAAAATGGTTTCTGGGCAACAGAAAAAGTAAAATAATCTGTCAGTAGATATTTTTGATTAATAGGCTGGAGGTATATATTTTATATGCATTTTAGCTAGTGATTCAGAGGTAAATAAATTATAGGTATATATCAACTATTATTACATTGTGATCAAATTCTTATAGTGTTTCTTCATTTAAGAGAAAGATGGGCACAATAGCACTTTTTTTTTTTTTTTGAGGCAGGGTCTGGCCCTGGCCCTGTTGCCCAGACTAGGGTGCAGTGTTGTCATCATAGCTCATTGTAACCTCAAATTCATGGGCTCAAGTGATCTTCCTACCTCAGCCTCCTGAGTAGCTGGGACTATAGGTGTGCATCACTACGCCTGGCTAATTTTTTTATTTTTATAGTGACAGGGTCTTGCTATGTTGCCCAGGCTGGTCTCAAACTCCCAGCCTCAAGTGATCCTCCTGCCTCAGCCTCCCAAAATGCTAGAATTATAAGCATGAGCCACTGTGCCCAGCCACAATAGCACATTTTTACCTGAGTTGTATACTGTGAGGTTATTCAAAGTGTGGAAGGCTGTGCTTTTCAAAAAGAAGTTGTATAAATGGAAGGAAGCTATATTTGCTTCAATTGCCTGCCCTACACCTGCCTTTATATATGTCTTCCTTGATTTTTTCCTTCTTTATACATTAAAATGAACAGAAGTGCTGGACCTTTCTCAGGGAAGTATCCTAGTTAAAAGTATTTCTTTAATGAGAAAACTCTTTTGATATTGAGAACATAGGATAGAGGCATCACACCCAGGAAGATGTTCATTTGAAGGGCCTGGGTCCTTGTTAGAGGTGCTCCTGGTGAGGGATTGGTACTGCGCACGGGCTGCAGAGACGGGAATGGCAAAGGCGTGTGCTCACTCTTCCTTCTACTGGATTCCTCTTCCACTGGCTCTGTGTGTGGCTGGGGTCTTCTCTCTGAGTCTCACTTCAAATGTCACCTCCACTGAGACTTTTTCTGACTACCTTACCTAAGTAGGTCCCCTTTCCTGGGTATTCTCCATTCTTCCCTTTTCCATCCATTATCAATACTGAGGCCAAACCTATAGACTGTATCAAGTGGCTTGCCAGGTGGCTTCTGATCGGGTTCTGCCAGTAGGAAGCACCAGCAGGAGGTGGGAGGGTGAGAGGAGAGAGAGGTAGGGTGACTTCTCCTCTTCCTCCCCACTTTGGATCATGGTCCTGGCCGTGGTGCATCTCTCCATAACTAGAGGTCCTGCCAGGTGACACTTGCTTCATAGCTGCAGTTATCACTTGGCTCTAACAATGTAATTTCTTCTCTTTCCCTCTTGATTTCAGCTTCCTGCTATTACTAGTCTCTGGGTGCCTCAATATCCTTTGTTGCTTCTTTCAACCCTTCCTGTACCTCTGGAAGTTCTCTCTTCATTAATGTTTCTTCATTTGAATCATCTGAATGGACTACTCTTGTTGTCAGCCTCCCAAATAAATCTCCCCAGTTAACCAATATTTTAACATTTTAGTTTTTTTCCTTCTTAACACGTATCACAACTATAATTATTAACTAATTTTGTTGTTTATTTTCCGTCTTTTACCACTAGAGAGTAAGTTCCAAAAGCATATTTTAGTGCCAGGCAACAGAAAGGTGGTCAATAAATAATTTATTGAATGAATGAATGCATGCATGGCTAGATGGATGGATGGATGGATATAGAGAATAAGTTTTGAGAGTTATAAATACCTGCAGAGTCAGATGGAAAGATAAGAAACAGAGAGTGACAAAAACACGTTTACTTTTACGTTTTTGTCTGACCATGTTATTAGTCTCATTTCCATCAGAAAACCTGTCAGTGTTTATTTCCCTGCAGTGGCATGCTATATGCTGTACAAAGCAACTTTAAAATGCTTAGTGTACTGAATTTAAAAGGGGAAAAAGGCAACAGTGCACTACAGAGTGGATCTGTGAACTAAAGACACTGGCTTATTAAACATGATAATTTTCAGCTTGAGTAGCAAAGATGCATTAAAACTCATAACTAGTTGACTACAATCTGGGCCACATCAGGGCTATATTCTACCAGCTAAATGACATCTCTGACCAGTCTGTCTCTGTGCCTGCCAGATCCTCCCAACCTCATCACCTGCCAGGTTGTACATGTTACTATGTCTCTTGTCCTTTAAATCATTTACTCCATTCCAAGGCTTCAACTTTACCTTTTCTCTCTTTGACCTTGTCAAGATACGGTAATTATATATAAGCGAGTAAATCTTGACACCAAGGCCATTCAAGCTATTAAGCTGCAAATTTGCTTTCAGAGCTTAAACACTTGCTTTGGTTTTTGGTTATTTTGTTGTCCTCTCTTTTTTCATAAAAATTTTATTTTATGGAAATGCAAATTAGTTAGACCATATCAATAAATTTGTTTAATATTCTCAGAGTTTCGAGGTTTAAAAAGCAAATGAGGAGATGGTTATTTTTTTCTCCATCTTGAGAAATTCTCTTGGTTTATAATGATTGTAAAGTGTTTTCTAACAATCTTCCATGCTCAAGTTTCATTGTTTCTTAAATGTGTTTCTATTTCTCCTTGATATTTTTATTCCCAGCTAATGATAGGCGGCTAATCTGAAGAAAAAAGTAAGAAATAATGCTCAAAAATTTTAGCTGAGGCTCCAAAACAAATGTTAAGAAGGGAGCTTAGAGGAAGTATATGTGTGTGTGAAAGATGCATATGGATTGAGTATTCAGTTACAGGAAGTTTAAAAATGTCCTTAGAAGTGATTCCCTGTGCCAGACTGTGGTTTGGTCGCAGAGTGGAAGAGAGGATGTGCCTTTCCCCTGTGGCAGTGCCCAGTGTCACACAGCATCGGCCCAGCAGGTCCCCCAGGGAGGGTGGAAGGACAGCTGTCTCAGTGCTGCTTCCGTTTGTCTGGTGCTGGGCAGACGCAGTGCCTGGGAGCCCTGTGGAGAGCAGCCCTGGACACTTTGTCCTTGTCTCTCCAAATGGCATCTGGGCAGGACAGACACTCAGGTTGTGGGGGGGAGGGCATTCCTGTGGGTGCTAACATGCGTTCACATCAGTGATCTTACTTTCTAGTCCCAGGCTCCACAGCAGGAGGGAAGGAAGGAAGTGAACAGGAAGGAAAAGAGTAAAAGTACCATTTTATACATGAAACAGCTGTGCAAGTGTTGGCCCCAAATGACACTGCTTTGTAGTACGAGTAGTAATAGTAGAAGTAGTAATAGTGATGACAGCAGTCATACTGACAGGTAGTAGTGACGATAGCAGCTAACTGTCTAGCACTACTAACTATAAAGCACATACTTTAGTAGCATGTGTTATGAGTCAGACACTATTCTGGTTGCTTTATATGCATTGACTTGCAAGTGCTTTAAATGTATGGCAACAGCTCTGTGGAGTGGTGTTCTTATTATGGTGAGGAAATTGAGAAACAATGAAATTAAATATCTTGCCCACAGTCACACAGCTGGCAAGTAGCAGGACTGTAAGTCAAACCCAGGCGATCTAACCCTGCAGTCTGTTCTAAACCAGTTCTACTCAAAGTGGAGTCTGAGGATTACACTTGTCTGCAAACTATGTGGTACCAGTCTTCCCTGGGACATAGGGAATTTGAGAGTGATTGTGTAGCCACTGTATTTTTTTTTTTTAGCAATTGATATTTTTAGACAATTGACATTGTTTTGGATCTAATAATAAAAAAATTGGGACTTGTGTTTTATACATCTTTGTGAGTTTTAAAATTTCTTTGTTTCTAGTGATTCATTTTTATTGTATTTTATTAAAAAATATCAATCTACAACAAATTGGGGGAATAAACTAGGCTCTTACCATAGTTAGAGAAGCACTGCTCTAAATCCCTCACCCCTCAATACTGCTTCACAGAGAAGAAAAGCCCAGAAGCATCTCCTCTGCCTCAGCGCCTAAAGTGCTTTACAGCTGATAGAGTAGTTTGGATGTTTGTTGCAGTTGGTTCTCTTTTAAGTCCCCAGCTCCTAAAACATGTCTGCCACAAAGGAGGCACTCAGTACTTAATAAATGGATGAATGAATGAGTCAATGAAAATGAAAGAATGAATGATGGCTTCCTTAGGACAAGGACATGTGCGTGCATGGTTTCCACCCACAGTATAAAATGCATGATCTTGAATTTAGGATTCTTAACTAAATTAAAGCGTCATAGTTCTTGTGCCTCTTATGCTCCCAGTGTTGAGGCTGGATTGGATACACTGCATGGTCCTCCATCTCTGCTCTTTCTGTTACCATCACTTTTTTTTTGCAGAGTGGCTTCCACTCATTGCCAGGCAAAGCATGCTGATTCAAACTAAAGAAATCTCTTAAGAAAAATTTTTTCATTTCTCCTGAGTCAGATTCTGGACATAGAGTTTTGGAATTCCATGGCTGGCATTCTGGACATGGAGTTTTGGAAAGAGTTGATTGAAGCGGATACCCTTTCATGCCTTACATGTCTCCCAGAGTCTACAATTTGTTCACTCCTCAAACATGAGGAAACAGACTGAACTGACTCACTTCAGTTCCCTAGTTTGTCACTGATTTGGGGATATCATTTAATTGATGTCTTCTTTGCTGCTCCATCTAAATAAAAGGGTGAGGAGACTAATACTTAAGGTTTTTATCCCTTGCCTATCAAACTGCTGAATAGGCAACTATGTGAACAATGGTACTAGAAAAGTTTCTTCCCCTGCTCCCAGTAGAATATCCTATACCCTTGCTACTTGGAGAGTGGTCTGTGGACAAGAGCATCAGAGCCCTGAATCAGAATCTGCATTTGTACAGCATCACCAGGTGGTTTGTATACACAGCAGAGTTTGTGAAGCATTGCCTTACACCAGTGCAACACCCAGTGTGGCCTGGGGACTGGGAGCATCACCCTCACCTGGGAGCTTGTGAAAAATGCACATTCCTGAACCTCACCCCACCCTGGGATCTTTGTTCTAACCAGCCTTCCAGTGATTTTGATACACACTAACGTGTAAGAGGCATTCCCTTAACACAACATCATCCTGCCCAGCTTCAGGTTAGGGAATGGGATCTAATGTTGTGGGCTCTTGGCTTTTTGGTGAACAACAGTAGTCACTTAAAACAAAAGTATCTAGCATTGTTTCATTCAGGCCAGAAATTGTAAAAACAATATTTGCAGCAGTAGCAGCGCCAGCAGAAGCTGCTTCCTTGTCTAGCACATTTCTGGGTTTTGGAAAGTTCTTTCCTACATCTTCTGGCTCACGGAAGGCAATGTGCAACAGAGGCAGCTTTCCTAGTGCTCAGACTCAAGTTCTCGCATCGTTGGAAGAACAAACAAAAGCTGTGCAAGTATAAATTTTAGACAACCTTGAAACATTTAAGGCATATTTTCATTTTCCTCTCTGCCCCAGTGTTTGTCAGAGCACATTCCGAGAAGTGAAATGGCTACTGCAGATGCCACACTGTCATCTCCTCCCCTGCCAGCTGTGGGCTTGGAGCAGTGGTTTTCAGCAACGCTACCTTTAGAATCACCCAGGGGCTTCCTAAAAATACCACGTGCAGATCCCATCAGTTGGTCAGAAGCGGGGCCTGCCTGGGGCCCGTGTTTTTCAGGATGCCCCAGTGATCCCAGCATGCAGCCAGAATTAGTGCCTCTGGCCTGGGTCTTTTACTCCATAGGATCAGTTATTGCTCTGAGAGAGAGTCCATCAAAATTTATGGTTGAGGCTCTCTTTAATTCATTCAGGTCTATAACATAGTGCTCTGTTGGATACTTTGAACCAAGCCTTGTACATGAGCCTTGGAATCAGACAGAAATGGATTTAGAACCCAGCCATTTCACTTGATAGCTTTGTGACCATGACCGAATTGCTTAACCTCTCTGTACCTATTTCTTCCTCCATAAAATGGGAACAATAAAATGTATGTCATAGAAACACTAATGGTTACGTGGAATAATGAGTGTAAAACGTACCCTCTCCTTCGTACCCTGTGTCACACGTGCGTGGATCTCTGCATTGACGCTCTGCTTTGTTACCTGCCTGCTCCTTAACTGTCGCCTTCCCAGCTTCTGACCTCTGCTGACTGTACTCCCCAAGCCCTGCCGTCTCCTTCTCATCACCCACTTGCTGTTTACCCGCCTCCTGTGCTTTCTGCTCCAGCACGCACCTAGTGACTTCCCTTTCCTGCCCTCCACCACCCCGGTGTGACAGCAGGAGGGGATACTGTTTCGCCTCCTTTCTCCTTTTCCCAGAGTTCGCCAGCTGATCATTTGTGAACCGCAGAAGCGACATGCTGTGTCTGTGGCCATTAAAGCTAGTGGATTATTCTCCTAGGACTGCCATGACAAATTATCCCAAACTTGGTGGCTTAAAACAACAGCTTATGCTCTCACACTACTGGAGGCCAGGAGCCACATTCCCTCCAAAGGCTCTGGAAGAGGACCCTTCCCTGCTTCTTCCGGCTTCTGGTGGCTCCCGGTGTTTCGCAGTTGTGGCAGCATAACTCCAATCTCTGCCTCTTTATTAACGTGGCCTTCTCTCCCCCATGTCTCCATTTGTCCTCTTTTGGCTCTCGTAAGGATACTTTCATTGGATTTGGAGTCCATCCTAATCCAATATGATCTCATCTCAGTCCTTACCTTAATTACATCTGCAAGGATCCTATTTCCAAGTTAGGTCACATTCTGAAGTTCCACGTGGAATTTCAGGGGGCTCACTATTGAATCCACTACAGCTATACAGAATGCGGTATATTCAATTTGCTTTATTTTACTTGAAGACTCTCTGGGAGGAAGCAGGGTAGAAGTAGTGCTGTTAAGGCAGTAGGCCCAGCGTGGCTTAAATTCTAGATGCCAACAAGATTCAAAATGAAAGTTTTTGGTAGACTGAGTGATTGCTGGGGTTCTACTTAGGCCTTATCGAAGGTTGGTGGACACAGCTGCTTACAGTAAAGTAATTTGTTAAAAACAATTATACTGATGCTCTAACGTATTATTTCCCCATCCAAGCCAAGGCACTGCCAGTAATGTCTTCTGGTGTCCCAAGGATGTGTGGCCAGAAGCAATAGCATATTGTTTTCATCATGTCAAATTATGTTAATATGAAGAATGTTGCATTTGAGCAGCGTTCGCATCCCAGCCAGTTGTTGCCGTTCCACTCTCTGGTACAGAACAGATTCAGCTTTTATTAGTGTAAATAGATTAGTCCTATTTAAGGTCTGCTGGAAGTCATCATGAAAATCATTAAGTTGAAAAGAGAGCTGATCAATTGATTTTTTTTCTCCCTGTAAGCTCTGAAAGATAGTGCTAATGGTCTCGCGGTGCTAAAATAAGTCTTAGAACCAAGATTCCTTGGGTCTAATCTAATTCTTCAGTGTTTACGTATACCTAAAGAAATATTAACTTACCTCTCATGGTTCTGATTTTCTTGGAATTTTACTCTTATTTATTTAGTAACAGTGTTGTTTCACCTCTTCATGTCAAGAATGGACCTCCAATAACCAACTACCTGTGGCTACTTTAGACTTTCTCCAGGAAGACGGATTAGAAGATGCCTTTGTTCTTGTGTTTGATTTTTTAAATTGTCACCATGGCTTTCAAAACACACCTGTTCACTTTCAAGACAACTGAGCAAATTAAATCTTTCATTACTAATGGGGATTTTCGGGATCTTATAACATTCATCTATGTTTTCAGATGGTTTTATCAAGTTGTGATACTTTGTATTATTAATTCTATTACCGATTTAATACATTTTAATTTTTGTAGAATTTTTGTTGTGACTCATCATAGCCATTTTTGAAAGTAATTACTGCTAAGTTTCATTGTTATATGGCGGGAAAAGCATGTAAAACATGATTTTGGTCTTCAACAACTATCAGCTTGATGACCTTAGACAAGTCCAAGCCACTTACCTTCCCTGAGCTTCCCTTCCCTCATCTATAAAATGAGAATGATACTTGCTAAAACTACTTCAGAAGACTAAGGTAAGAAGTACAGTGGAATCATGTGTTCCACAGGGCTTTATGAAGTGTTTTCCATACTGGATGTTTCATAACAATTATTACTATTGGTTCACATGCCCACATGGTTGTTCCATTCAGAAAAATCTATTAGCATTAAAGGAAATGGTGCTATAAGTTTTAAAAACCTACAGAAATAAAAAATGTTCATTTTCTATTAAATGAAAAGCTTCACTAATCTTTTCTAATAGTTTGTTTCATACATGATTAGAAAACCAGTATAAGAATCTGGTAATATTTCTTTACAATAGTTTATCATAAAGATATTTTAAACATACATAAAAGCTGGAAAAACTGTACAGTGAACACCCACATACTCACCACCCAGATTCTGCAATTAACTTCCCTATATTTGCTTATAGCATGCCCCAACTTGTGTGTTAATTCCTCTTCAGCCATCCCAGAGATGAATTCCCAATCCTTCCCTAAGTACCTTACCATAGTGCTGTTCACAGGATTATAGTATCTTACTTAGAAAATCTGAACATACGGAGGGATACGTTAAGTGAAAGAGTAGTTACTTTAAAAGAGTGTTCGTTTTCTAAAAGTACTCATCGAAATGTTTCCTTCAAATAGTACCTGGAAGAAGAAATTGACCAGCTCGTGCTTGTGATTAATTTACAAGTAGTGCTTTTATTGATATAATATTACAAAGGAACTTATCCTTATAACTATTGATGAAGAAGGCTTTGAAATGAGAGATGATTTTTATATACAGACAGAACAGGCCCATTATATATGATCATCTTAAATTTTTATAAATATCTTTAACTTATTGTCTTATCTCTGAATGAAAAAGAAATAGGATCTTTTCTGGTTTTTCTGGATGACTGGTTTTTCTTGGTTAACCTGACTTCTATAAGTAGCTTTCTGCAAAGCAATGGGAGAAAAAAAATAATCTAACTATATTTAAACTAGCTTCTATGTAGGATAGCCAGCGAGGCCTTTGAAATAATACCAGAGGGGCTAAAAATAAACATTATGTTTTCTTTTGTCTGCAGAAAATCACCTGCAACCCACCTTATGTGTTTTATGAGGATCCTTAATGATTTCAAAAATCTTTGTTTTTTGAGGTCAGTCATGATTCTGAATACTTTCTTCAACAATCCATCATCTCCTATAACATATTTGGAACTGATTTTAATTTAGATGCAACTTTGAAAAAATTCATCTATTACATCTGGTTTATGAGGTCGGTTTTAAAAGAACAAGCTGGAAGGCTTTATCCACATGGGTAGAGGAGTCACAAGGGACTGCTGAATGAGAAAGTAATTACAGTTGGTGACATTTGTTTACCAGCTTTTCTTGGGGCTAAGAAAGTTGTGTGAGCACGAGGCTGTTTCAGAATGACATCAATATAGGGCTAAGCACTGGGCTTTAAACTAGGACTCTGAGTTTCCTTTCTATCATGAGTAGAGGTAGGCCCACTGATGGCCGTCTTATTTGTCTCCTAGACAGCTAAGGCTCATTGGGGTAAGCATTTTGAGACGTTGATTGGCTGCTGTCCATTTTGATCTTGCCTCAGCCCACTCCTTGGTGGATAAGCAAGAGAGAAGGTAATGACTTATGACAGATCTGCTGACAGGGACCCAAATACATTAACACTCTGTCACTCAGATCTTAAGAGAGCTGCCTTTGCCTGAAATATATTTGACGTTAGTTGCTAACAAAGGCATCTTCAGATTTATTTCTTTTCCTTAAATGTTAGAGAAAAGGAAGAGCATCCCATTAAAAGATACTAGGAAGAGAGAAAAGGCTGGCTCGACAGCCCAAGCAAATGATAGTTATCATTCTTGGGAGCAGCACAGTTGCTGATCGGGCAAGATTACCGGTGGGAGCCGGATGAGTCTAGACAGAGAACTGCTGTACTTGGGGAATTTTCGAGGTTCTTATCCTAAGTAATTTTTGCCCTGTCTGGATGTTGCAGCTCTGGTTTAGAGATGTTCTAGCGAGAAAATGAAGAGAGAGATACAAGACTATAGGCTTGGAAGTTTAATAGCCCTTTAAGATTAACTGTTGAAACAAAGCAGCTGTTTTTCTTCATGCTTTTCAAGGATCCCTTCCTGCTCAAAAACGTGCATGTCCTTAATCTTAGCCTAGATGCTCTAAGCTGGGCTGGTAAAAATCTGATACATCTTCTTTAATAAGAGTGACGTGACACAGTGGAGTCATTTCCACTGGGTGAAATTCTAATACAAGTGAGTGATTAATATTTATTTATTAAACACCTACTTTGTGCTATCACTAGACAAGGTGATATAGCAATATAGAATAAATATAAAGCAAGATTCTTTCTCCTCACAAATTTAGTAGTGGTCAATTAATTAGGGCACCAGAAATTCTCCCACCTATGAATCCAAGAAGAGTAGAGGACAGTTTATAATTGAGTACTGAATGTGATCATTTAGAAGATTTTTTCACTGTAAGAATTGAGGAGAGAGACAATGAGGACTGAAGAATTCAAGACAGACCTTAGGCAAGAGGTGGGTCCTGGGGCATTGTAGGGTGTGTAGAAATGGACAAAGCCACCCAAACAGGGGACACAACAGAAGCAAAGACACAAAACATCAAACTGACCACCATGTGTCTAGGAGACAGAACAGTCTGGATGAATGAAGAAATGAATGCAGAGTGAGGAGTAAGGGTAACGGGATGTATAAGACTCTATCCTGAAGGTCTCAGACTTTGAGCACACAGTTTCCTTTTGAAGTGGGAAGAGAGACAGGATGGCAAAAGGTTTCAGAGAAGGGACATACTCAAATGGATGCACTTTTATGAATAGTGGGTTGTGGCAGGTCCCAGACGGGATTGGAGGGCAGAAAGCCTGGGCTCGCAGAGACCAGCTGAGGCAGGGATGCAGCTCTGAAGGGGAGACAGGTGGTTTCCTGTGAGTGTTTCCCTCCAGACCGAAGCTTTGGGTAATGACCTCATGGCTGCCTGAGGTTTGGTGAGCCCCAGCATTTTGCTGAGCTCAGCATTTGAAGTCATTCTTTTGATTGATTGTCATAATTGGCCAAACCACCCTAACAGTCTAAGTTTCTGGGATAAATATTGTCAGATTTTCCTTCCTGAGCCCTCCAAGGCCATGGGACTGGATGGGTTTGTCATCACCTCCGTGTCCACAGGAGCAGCCATTTGGCTGTAGCATGTTCATATTTGTTTGAAGATTAAGCTGTGCATTTCTCATTTATTGCCTTTTTAGACACACAAGATCTCTGTCAGTTAAAGTCCTGCTTTGGGGAAAAGGCAGCACACGGTAGCTCATTAGCAGGTTATCTATGTCATTATGTCCTCTTTGGATTGTGCATATAGAAAATAGAGTCCTTTGAGGAGAAAAAAAAGATCTATCCAGGCCTCTAGTTTCCCTTTTTTTTCTTCCTCATTTTTATCTTCTTTTTTCCCCCTCTATAGTTACAGCTATTCCCATGATGGATGGTCATATCTGTGGAGTCCAGAATGCCCTGAGTATTCACTTGCAAATAGCTACAAAGTCAAAGTCAGATAACTGCACTTAAATGAGAGCCATTCTCTACCTCTCCTCAACGCTCACACCGCTTCTCTTTGCCCCATTGCAACTGCAGGAATTTAATTGCTTCTTCCTTTTTATTCCACAGAGCATTTCTGAATTTGTTGTCCCCTCGGTCATTTCAAGGTCAAGGCTGCCTATCCGGCACTTGCAGAACTGCTCTGGTGACCTGGCTTGCTACGTTTGCCCCTAGCTTCCAAGGTTTTACCAGAGTGAACAGCCTGCCTGAGCAGAGAGAAGGCTAGACTGCCAGTTAATTTCTTTCCTCTAGAATCTCTTCTTTTATTCTTTCAAAATTTTGCTTTAGAGAAAAAAGAGATCTTTGACACACAGTAGGCACTCATTTGTTTAATGAAGAAAATGGAAATTTCCGAAAGCTATGTTAAAGTGTAGCCTCTGGCTTACGTGGTTAGGGATAGGGTGTGTAAAAGGGAACCTATGTTGTTTGCCAAGGAAACAACAAAGATTTGTTTTGTAATAAACTTTTTATTTCAGAAAAGTTTTAGATTTACAGAAAAGTTGCCAAAGTAGTGCAGAAAGTTTCCATATATCCCACACCTAGTTTTCCTGTTATTAAGATCTTATTCCTACATTTGTATGGTGCACTTGTTAATATTAACTAATATCAATACATTATTATTAACTAAAGTCCATACTTTCTTCATATTGCCTTGTTTTTTACCAAATGCCCTTTTTCTTCCAGGATCCATCCAGGATACCACATTACATTTAGTTGTTATGTCTCCACCAGGGATGGGGAACCTGCGGCCTTGGGCCACATGTGGCCTTCTGGATCCTTGAGTGTAGCCTTTTGACTGAATCCAAATTTTACAGAACAAATCTTTTCAATAAAAGAAGTTTGGATTTGGTAGAAGAGCTGCAGTTGGGGATCTAAAGGACCACATGTGGCCTTGAAGCCACTGGTCCTGCACCCCTGTGTGGCTATCTTGGATGTAACAGTTTTCTCACTTTTCCTTTCTTTGATGACCTTGGCAGTATTAAGGAATACTGCTTAGGTATGTTATAAAATGTCCTGCAATATGGATTTGTCTGATGTTTTTCTAATGATTTTACTAGGATTATGTGTTTTGGGTAGGAAGATCACAGAGGTAAAGTGATGCTTTCATCATATCATATCAAGGGTACATGCTATCGATCTTACATATCACTGTTGATGTTAACCTTGGTTACTTGCTGGAGGCAATGTTTGTTGGGTTTTTCCCACTATGAAGTTACTTTTCCCCCTTTCCATAGTGTTCTCTTTGGAAGAAAGTCACTTAACACAACACATACCCTCAAAGAGCAGGGAGTAATGCTCTACTTCCTTGAGGATGGAGGATCTATAAATTATTTGGAATACTTCTACATGAGAGATTTGTCTTTTCCCTCCCATTTTTGTATTTATTCAATCATTTATTTATGTCATATGGACTCAGAGATTTTTATTTTATACTTTACGTTATGATCCAGTGCTACTTTATTTTGTCGCTCAAATTGTTCCAGCTTTGGCCATGAGGACCTCCTTTAGTTGTCTCCTATATCTCCTACATCCTCATCACTGTGACTTTCTTTTTAAAGCGCTTCTTTACTTTCTGGCACTATAAGATGTTCTAGGCTCATCTTGTGCATTTCCTGCCCCAGTCATAGAATCAGCCCTTTTTCTAAGGACCCTATTCCCTTTTATTGGAAAATAGTATTAGAAACCAAGGTCTGGGGACTTGGTATGCTTTCTGCTACTTGAGTATCAACACCTTCTCAGCTGACATTGAAAGGAAATATACCAGTGTATAGTAGCTCTTGTATATATTCATATCTGTGAATATTTCTATATGTAACTATTTGTATCTGCATCAAGCTACAAATGAATTCATACTGATGTCTCCAACCCGAATCCATTACTACATGGATCTTTCTATTTTCCGCTTCTTGCTTGGATGTGATGTGTTCTCCAACAGTGAGAAACCTGGCTCCTCCCATCTGCCGTCATTCACTTAATTGTATACATTGATTCTTGTATACACATCTAGAATTGTTTAATTCCAGTATACATGTATCATAGCAGTATCAGAATTGTAAACCCATACCCTTGTGGAGATAATTTTATCCACTAGCGTACAATGCTCATGTGTAGTTTCTTTTGCCTTTAGTCTTAAGGAATGTGCTCATTTTTAAAGTTACTTGGGTCAGCACCTTTTCCCCCATCCCCTTCAGAGAGGTTGTTTTGTACATTTGCAGTACAATTAGATGGTTTTGTCCCATTCTTCATTCTATCCTGTGATCCCACGATATCCTAAATGACTTTTTAAAATTTTTATACATTAATGTTCACTCTTTGTGCTTTAAAGTTCTATGGGTTTTGATAAATGCAAAATGCCATGTGTCTACCATTACAGGATCATACAGAATGATTTTTTTCTACCTTAGAAAATTCTCTGTGTGTCACCTGTTCAACACTTCTCCCTCCCCACAAGATTCTGGCAAGCATTGATCTTTTTATGATCTGTGTAGTTTTGCCGTTTCCAGAATTAATATCGTGGGAATCATACTGTGTGTAGCTTTCTCAGACTGGCTTCTTACACTTAGCAATATGCATAAATTTCCTTCATGGCTTTTTATAACTTGGTAGGTCATTTTTTAAATCACTAAATAACATTTCATCATATGGAGGTACCAGTTTTTTTATGCATTCACCTATTGAAGGATATCTCACTTCCATTTAGAGTGATTATGAATAAAGCTATAAACATCTACATGTAAGTTTTTATGTGGTCATACACTTTCAAATCACTTGTTTTTTGTTGTTGTTTTAACCTGTATATCGAAGTTGTCGTGATCAATGGGGTTGTAGTGGCAGGAGCAGACTTGCAAATAAAAACAAACACATCACAGTAGTACCTGTTTTAATAAAGTATGAACATAATGTGTAAACTGTTGAATCTACACTAAGAAAAAGGCAAAAGTAAAATACTTAAGTTACTCTTAAGTTCTACTATAAAAAAGACAATACTTATTTCTTTCCAGAAAAAAATACTCTCTTTCTTTACACACACACACACACACACACACGTGCGCACACACCCCAAGCCAACCTAACTTGCTGAATACATGCTGCTACAGCTATAGAAAAGACCATGAGTCAGGGGCCACAAAAGTCTTCTGTCTGAAAAAAGATAGTCATAAGAACTCACTGGCAGCAGACTCCTGTAGAACTCAACACATGATTTTTCTTCTTCCATCTTGACTAGTAGGAAAGGAAAATCCATGTAAAGGAGAACAATCAGCTCTTGCCCATGAGAAGGAAAAAGAAGGCTTAAGGAGGTTTAGGTATCTGGAAACCTGCAATTAATTAATAAGACAAAAGAGCAAATTTAATTCTTTCACCAAGTCATTCGGACCTGGCAACAAGTAAATTTATTCTGGGATTTGTGGTTCTACCCCTGGGTATTTCTTATAGAGGGAGCTAAACCCAAAGGAGCTCACCAAATGGGAAATGATGAAATCTTGCTTTGTCAGGAGCTAAGTTTTCCTCTTTCTAGAAGAGCTTTTGTGTTAAGCTCCTAGGGAGAGATGGCTTTGGCCAGGAGGCCTTTCAGAGGGCTCTTGCTTCCTGCTTGCACACTTTTGAATGTTAGAGGGCTGGTTCAACTGGGTCAGTTGGAGCCTGACTTACACACCAGTCAGTGGTGAAGAAGGTAGAACAGAGAGAAGGAAGAAGTATGATTACTGCCTGGGAGATGGAACACATGGTACCATGTACATACTCCTTGAATGTGCAGTGGTCCTGCATATTAGTAAAATAAAACACAAGCTCAGAGGCTTGATTAGATTAACAAGTCCTCCTCATTTGAAAAGGAACTAATAGAGTGGAAGGAATATAGGCAGAAGGGCCAAAGCATAAATGCAGAACAAACTTTCTCCAGCAGCCAGCAGGACAAGAAATTTGTAAGCAGCAAGTGATCAGAAGAAGCTTTTTGATATATAGAACATAATAAGAGAAAATCTCTAAGTGAAAAACAAAAAAAATTCAGAGCTATGTTATAATTTATGTTATAGTTTAGTTGGTGAATGTTTTTAATTAGTCCCTGGATAAGTGTATTTTTTTAAAATCGTGGTATAGTTCATATATTTGTCTAAAATACATTAGTTAGATATTTATGTGATTCATTACATATTTATAATATCTGGGTTTTTTTATGTCATAGTTTTATAGAAATCATCATAAATGACTGGATTGAAAGCTATTTTTACTCTTTCTCAACTAGCTTTATCTGGGGAAAACCAAGCTAACTGGCTTATGAAACTATTGACTGGATTCACTCATGAGTACTAACCCAACTGTAGACCTTATGCCTGAGTGGAAATAATCGCTTTAGTGCTAGCTTAGCAAATGCAAATACTTCAAGTAATAGCAAAAATGTTAGGCTTATTTTTATTCTATTTCCTTGTTAATCTACTTCCAAAACAATTGGGTCTGAAATATACAGGCACAGGCTTGTTTACTTATATGATGGAAATATTACTATAACATAGCAGACAGGCAATGTTGTGACCAAGCTTCATGTATATGGGACATTCTGAGTCATAAATCTTTTTAATAAAAGCCTGATTGTGTACGGTCAACCTACATTATGAATTTTCCCCAGCTAGCATTGTTATTCTCAGTCATATAAACAGTAGACTTCAGTAGAATTTTAAGGCTAGAAGGCACCTTAGAAATTAATCGAATTTCATCACTAGAGTCAAGTTCAACATGTTAAGTGCCTTGTATAAGGTGAGACAGATGTCTGGTGAATGTAGGCCCCTCCCCTTCTGGCCTAATTCTTTCTATTCACCTGTAGTATTATTTAAAACCTGTTACCTTTGATGTACTGAGTGGTTTATTTATTTTGGATTTTAACAGCACCAACACTTGTACTATAATAAATATTTTGTTCTGCTGAACTTCTAGAAAAGTAACATCTTAAGCCACCTCCTACTTAGGGTGACTTTGCCTTTCCTTTTGCTCCTCTCTCTAAAGGCAGAACACATTTCACTCCAAAACCAAGTAACAGGCATCTCTCTCCTAATTTATGGTTTTCAAAATTTTAGAGTATTTTTTTTCCCTTGCTGCCCAGAATGCTGTCTGAAAAGTCACAATGATTTAAATAATTGATGGCTACTTTATACAATTGTCAGCCTGGATCCATCCTCCTGCCTCCCCCAACCGCAAGTCCTTGAGCAGCTAATCCTTTTATGTTGTATGCTTTTTTTTTTCCTTCCTGGTTTCATTTAGATAATTATATTATTCACCCTGGAATATAATTGCCGTTATACTGTGGGGGAAGTGGGGGCGGAGTGGGGTGGGAACTGCCTGCCGCTGGCATCTGCAGGTTGTAAAATGTCTGTTACACTCTAGCCTCTAATTTCTTTGCCATCCCACCCTTTAAAGATTTAATTATACCTGTGTAAAAGCATAATTTGAAATGTGACTTCTGATTCTTTTGGAAGATAAAAGAGAGATTAATCCATTGTTAAACATGAATAAGCATAGCACAATGGAAAAAACTTTGGACTAGAATTCAGGCATCTGTATTCAGTCGAACAAACAGTTTTTGGATGCCTACTGTGTGCCAGGCACCATGCTGAGGACTTAAAAGAACTGTCCTCTGGGAGTGTCCATCCTGGTGATCTCCTACACGAACTTGTGACTTGACCTTGGGCAGTGCACTTAATCTCTCCAGACCTCAGTTTTCTCATCTCTAAACAGAGGCTATTGAACCTCTTCAGAATTTCCTCTGAGCTGTAACATTTGATGAAGCTCCAAAAAAAGACCACAAAGTAGCAGCCACATTGCTTCTTTGTCAGACTTAATTGGAAGAGTAGGGAGTGATAAAGGTACAAATTTTCTGGAACAAAAGTCAGCTTTTCATCTCTGAAATCAAAGACAGTCCAATCTTGAAAGTTCTTAAACAAAGAGCTTTTCCTTTTTCTCGAATGTATTTTCTACCTGCTAAATCCAGCATGCCCAAAGCAGGACCTATTTGGGGGCAGAAGGTAATCATCTCTGAGTAACTCAAAATTGTTATCAAAGGAGCAACTTTCTCTCTCAGATTATTGCCTGACATCTTTTTGCTACCTCATGAAGCAGTTTTTCCAGTGGGATTCTAATTCTAATGTGGTTTTTGACAATTCTAAATTTCACTATCTATTGGTTAGAAGGGAAGATCACAAAAGGGGTCTTATGCTTCTTTATATATTATTCTTTTCTCTTTGGAGGTGTCTATTTTGGATATGGTGGGACTTTCCAACTCAAAAGCTTGGAAAACTTAAAGATATTACATACAAAAACAATCACAGAGCAGGCTTTGCAACTTTAAGAGGAAATGCTATCACCTCTGTCAGATCCTTACAGTGTTGCATAAAGTAAACACACAATGACAGCATATAGCCTGTTACAAATGGAGCACAAATGACACATGATAAAATAGAGATTTAAAGTGGATTTTAGAACATGTTTATTTTCAGGGAGCAAATCATAACCCATTTGCCTTATTGGAAAAACAATTTTCCTGTTACACAGGGAAAATGGAGTATTTAAAAAGGAAATGAATATGACAACCAAATGGACTTGGTTGAAATCAGCAAATTCGTTTCTTATTTACTTGTTGTTTTTGTACTAGGGAGAGTGATATAGGGCTAGACCAGCTTTTAGAAGTAATGGTGTTTTTATGACAAAAAACTAGCTATCTGGGCCAAATTAGTTTGTACATATCCCACACTCTCTAGGGGCAAAAATTGATGCTAGAAATTTCTCACCTTCATATACAATATTAATGCTTTCCATAATTTGCAATCTACCTCCTTTTTTCTCTCCAACTTTGTAAAAATCTTTTCAAGCAGCCCTCTCCTTTATTGTCTAATAATAAAAGATTACGAGTCTAGTAATAACCCCACCCCTTTTTTGGAAGTTTTATTTCTCTTTAAGACTGTGTTATTTATACCAGTGCTTCCAACATTTTAATATTCATGTTCATCATGGGGGGTCTTTTTAAAATATACATTCTGATCCAGTCTGGTTGAGTCTTGATGTTCTACGTTTCAAACAAGCACTCAGGTGATGCTCATACAGGAGGTTCATGAGCCCTACTCTGAGTAGCAAGGCTGTAGACCAGGGGTCAGCAAACTTTTTCTGTAAAAAGACAGAATGTAAATATTTTCAACTATGGGAGTCATATTGTCTCTGTTTGAATGATGATGTCATCATCATATAAAAGCAACCAGAGACAATAGATAAATGAATGAGCATGGCTGTATTTCAATAAAACCTGCTTTATAAAAAAATTTGGCAGCTAGATGTGCCCTGCAGGGTACAGTTTCCAACCCCTGCTTTAGACTATGTATTTAAAATGATTTTTTGTTTTTAACTTAAAAGTTTCCATCCAAATGTTTACATAGGATTGTTTTATAATATGAGGCATATAGAATGGATAGAGATTATTTTATGCTCTACCTAGCTATTATGCAAGAAAAATTTTAAGTCAATTAACAAGATATTTTTCCCTCTAGAGGACTTAGAATAAGGTTGAGAAGCATAATGGCTCAGCCCTGTCGTGGCATCGTAGTGCCAACATTTCGAAAAATCACTTCCTCTTTGGCAAGAAGTGGTTTAGTATTATATATTATGTGCATGCCTTTCTCCGAGCTCTTTTTCTTGCATATGTGCATTTCTTTTATCATATCCCTTGCCATATCGTTTGGCACTGATCCTATTTGGGTAATGAGATAGTTTGTTGTGCTTGCAAAGAAGAAAATGATTTTAAATGTTTTTTAATAAGTTAACAGGAGCAAGTCTTGAAATTACTGTAATGAGATAATGACAGTGTAGCATATTGCTTTGAAGATTGTGCTCTGGTGAAAAATGGTATGCTCTTAATAAATTCATTTTCACTGTATTTTCCTTGGCAAGGTTGTTTAGAATTTGCCTCTTTGTCTACCAGTAATAGGGAAGTGGTTGCATATGAGTTGTCAGTCAGTAAAGAATAAAGACTGAAACTGGTACTCATTTAAGAAGACTATCAAGATTTAGGATATCAGCCATGGGAGACTTGTGCCAAGACACAAATCCTATTGTGACAAATGCTTTAGGAGAATATTAAAATCCAAACTTACAGACCTCTGACCAATATACTACATTCATCTTTTTAATCTGTCCATTACTATAGATCACATGCAGTTTGTTTCTTTGAGGTTTTGAGTATTATACTTGGAAATTGTCTAACAATCTTTGCACTTAGCCGGCAAGTATCCTGTGTGTATACTCAGTATACAGCACAGTGTAAGACACTGAAGCAACAGATATGAAGGAAAGCTGAGTCTTGCCCTCAAGTTTATTGTTTCTTAGAGAGGAGCAGACATACAAACAAATCAGTGTTATATCTGCCATGATCTACTTTTGTGCATGGCATATTGGTAGCTCAGGAGACAGTGGTCAATCCTACCTCGAAGGTCATGTTTAAAATATTTCATAAAGGAGATGATGCTTAAGTTGAATCTAGAAAGATGGGAGAATGTTCCAAATAGAGGAAAATGCATTAACAGAGGAATAGAGGCATCGGTCATTGATGGAAATAGATGCACTGTCATATATACCTATAATGGCATCCTATATAGCAATGAAAATGAATGGATGAACTGCATGTTGTACATACCCTGGATGAATC
Source organism: Cheirogaleus medius (assembly GCA_008086735.1). Classification (NCBI taxonomy): domain Eukaryota; kingdom Metazoa; phylum Chordata; class Mammalia; order Primates; family Cheirogaleidae; genus Cheirogaleus; species Cheirogaleus medius. The sequence goes on along the minus strand of VBSM01003176.1, from coordinate 12,087,464 downwards.
TAGCAAACATAATGTTAAAAGAAGCAAGACACAAAAGAATATGTAAAATATGATTTTATTCATGGACAAAATGAAACTATGTAGTTTAGGGATGCATATCTAGGTGGTAAAACTGGAAGAATAGCAAGAAAGAATTATTACAAAGGCTAGCTCAGGTGGGAAGGGAGAAGGTTTTTATTGGGAAGGGGAGCATTTAGGATACTAGAAAGTCTTGTTTCTTTATCAGGTGTGTGGTTCCATTGGATGATTCCTTTATGATTATTTATTTAGATGTGCATTCATATTATAAACTTCATCATACATTATGTTATTTTTAACACTAAAAGAAATTTATTAAAAGAAGATGAGATCCTGAAGTAAGGCAGTAGGAAATGGAGAAATGGGTATTGTCTTAGTCTATTTGAGCTGCTACAACAAAGTACCCATAAACTTGGCTGGCTTACAAACAACAGAAACTTATTTCTCACAGTTCTGGAGGCTGGGAAGTTCTGGATCAAAACGTTGGCAGGTTGTCTGGTGAGGGCCTACTTTCTGATTCATAGTTGTCTTTTCACTGAAACCTCACTTGGTGGAAGGGATGAGGACTCTCTCTGGGGTCTTTTTTTATAAGGGCACTAATCTCATTTATGAGGGTTCCACCCTGATAACCTAATCACATCCCAAAGGTCCTGCTTCCTAATAGCATCCCCTTGGGGTTAGGATCTCAGCATACACATTTGGGGGAGGGGTGCATAAACATTCAGTGCATTGCAGGTGTGAGGGTGTCAGGCTGTAGAATCACTTGGCCAATGATTAGTAGGGGGTGGAAAGCCATTGTCTATGATGGTGCCCAGGGTTTTAATTTGTTGACAAGAAAGGTGGCATTTTCTGAGACCGGGAAAATATTAATAGTATCCACAATGGTTAAGACCTTTTTTTTGCTACAGCTCTTCTCTACTTTTGGGTCCATTCTTACTCTACACAAAGGTTATTTTTCCTACCTAATTCTTCAGATAGATGTGAATCACTACCACCTTCACTACACCTGACAAGAAACCCACTTAATGTCCCGTCATTGCACCTTCATTAAATCCAGTGATCACCTCAAACTGTTTATACTCCCCTTTACATTTTGACTCAGCCAATTCGATTTCTCTGATTCGTCATCACTGCCACACGTTTTATTCTTACCAGTTTAACACATGGAGTCCTCGCTGCTCACTTTCCTTCTCCGTGGCATTGGCCACACCTCACCGCCATGCTTCTGCAGGTAGAGCAGCACCCCTGCATCCTTTTCCTCAGATTCAACTCAGTTTTTTATAACCAAACTTCAAATCCCCTTCAAGAGCGCATTCCTGACCAAAAAAATGTCACTGTATGCCCTCTGTAATGTACTACCTGAAAATATCCATGTCCACATTAAAGCCACACTAGATTTTCTACTTTGTAGTGAATATGGATTTTTTAAAATCTAAAAGGATCTTTGATTAACTCCAGCCTAAAGCCTAAAAACCAAACTTATGTCTTGAAATTGAAATCTCTCTGTATAAATGGCCTCTACATCATGGGAACTTGGTTTTATTGCTTTTGTGTTTTCTTTTTGTATGAAATAGAGTGGATAAACACTGTTATGATGTTATGGAGGCCGACTCTGACTAGATAGGCATATGTTTTATGTTGTTTTTTCAGTGCAAGAGCCACAGTTGTACGATCCATGTACATCCTGTTGCCTGGTCTGTGTTGGGACAAATGGCCCACTGGGAACGTTCCTTTCAATTAAGTTGTACCGAGCTCCCAGTGTGGGCCAACTGACAAGATGGACGGCCAGGTTAGGAGTATATATGTGTGTGTGTGTGTGTGTGTGTGTATATATATGTGTGTATATACTGACTCTGCCCATTGTTCTGACTGAAAATGGTTAGACTCATCCCCAACAGTCCTGTGTCTGGCTCTCTTAGGAAGTCAAGAACCCTTTCGTGTGGATTGGTGGGCTTGCCTCCTGACAGAGGCAGTTCACATATGTTGACTCTACACCATGTAACTCCTGTCATGTGTCCCAGCCGTGGTGTCTCCCTCTCAGCCATCGAATCCCATCTTTCTTTATTATTTTTTCTCTCTGTCTTTTTTTACTCTACAGCTCACAAATAGATCATCTTTCTTGATACCAGTTTGGACCTTGGTTTAAACAAAACTCCACACTTCATGTTGCATTAAGTGAATTAAAGTAAGCTTTGCTTACTGTAACAGATTATAGGTTTATTTTATAATTATGAACACAAGTCACAATAATCTGGTTCTTTGCTGCAGTGGCATCAGAGTGCTTTTTGAGGGGGAAATGAGGTATCTCTGGTTGACTGGCTAAACTTTTCAGTCTTACAGGGTTTGAAACAACATAAAAGGCAGGCATTTGTTCACTATAATGAAACAGCAAGCTTTGCGATGAATTCTGTGATAATTACCCTTTACTCCTCACTCCCCTGTGTACGTACACACACACACACACACACAGAGGAACTTTTTAATCTATAGCAAAAAAATGGTAAATGTCACAGTTATATCTCTGAAGTTGGTCTTCAATCAAGCAAAGAAATAGACAATAAAGTGAAAAGAAATTTGAGAAAAGCCCATGTAAGAAGCAAGCTGACACCAGAATCTCATAAAATCCATTTCTAGTCCTGTCAGCTACTTGCTTCATTACCTTAGGCTTTCATATAATCTTTTAAGCCATAGTTCTACCTTTCTGTGCTTTTCTTTTTCTTCATTTTCTTATAAACCTCAAAAATGCTAACAATAGAAATCATAGGCCAATCTGAAGTTAGTCAAGCATGTTGTAGCCACAACCTTTTTGCCCTGAGTTTTGTGTTGGTGGTGTGCATGTCATGGTTGGCGCTCTGGGATTAGACAGTCCGTGCTTGATGTGTAGCTGGTGTGGATCCCATGGTGGGACTCTGGGTTTAGAGAATCCCTTTCCAGTACTCAGTAGATACAGATTGTTCAGCTGTCTGCTAGACTGAAAGAATCCATACTTTTGTTCCTGGGAACTTAAGACCATTCAACAGGCAAAATGGTATATAGTTCAGGGGTCAGCAAACGTTTTCTGTAAAGGACCAGATGGTAAATATTTTCATCTTTGTGGGCCATATAATCTCTGCTGAAACTATTCATCTCTGCCTTTGTAGCAGGAAAGTAGCTCTAGACAAATACATAATTGAATACATGTGGCTGTGGTCCAGTACACTTTAATTGCAAAAGTAAGTGGCAGGTCAGATTTGGCCCGTCGGCCATAGTTGCCAACCCTGGGTGTAGCGGCAAGATGGGTGGATTTTGAGCTAGGGTTGAGACCCGTATCATCACAATGTTGTCTTAAATGTGTCTCATCACTTTTATATTTATTCGTAAAGTTCGTGGTAAGAGCACTTGTCCATGCCTCTCTTAGAATGCTAAAAGGGACAATTTATTTTCCTTTTTTTTAATATTCTATAGACTTCTTTTAAATTGACACATTGTAATTGTACGTACTTATGGGGTACATTTTGCTGTTTGTATACATGTAGATGTTGTATAATGATCAAATCAGGATAGTTAGGATATCTATCCATCACCCATGCGTTTATCATTTCTTTGTGGTGAGAACATTCAAAAGCCTCTCTTCTGGCTATTTTGTAATATCCAGCACCTTATTGTTAACCACAGTTATCCTACTGTGCAATAGAATAAATGGAATAATTTTGAAGAATAAGATGTATTCCCAATGAAGTACTATGTAAGCAGAGTTTTTTTCCTAATAAGTTTTATTAGCAGCAGCAAGGGCAGCTTTTCTAGAGGAACGGAAGATTAGGATTCACTTCTAATTCCCCACAACTATACCAGAATATCTTGGAACTTATGAATTTGAGGGCAGAACCACAGCCCTCAGAGAGCCTCACGCCAGGAGGTCTACTGCACCTGCAAATGTGCCTATGAATGTGATTCTACTCTGAATCTTAGCATCAGACCACCTAGCAGAGGGAAGAAATGAGATATGGCCCTTTTTGCCTGAATACACAGCTTCAGGAAGAACGTGTAGGAGAAGGGGAAGATGTCCACGGGGTCTGTGACAGGTTTTACATTAACCCTTGCCATCAATGGGGTGACAGGCATTACAGCTGATCTCCCTCCCATCTAAGTGTTCCCATGTGAAGATTTTAAATTTGCCAAGGATTTGATACGCTCAAGGGAAATCATGTTGAAACTTTCCCAGTTTCAGTATCTTTAACACTAATGCAAACATTTCTAATAAGAGACAGCTGTGGGAGGTAATTGTGTCCTATATAGACTAGTATATCCTGGATACCACAGACCAGACCTCCTTCTAGTTGGTCTGGTCACTGTCCCCTAAAGCATCTGTAGCATTTTCTTTAACCTTTATGCTTCCACAACTCTTCCCTTACCTGAAATATTCTTCATACTTTCCTTCAACTGTCAGATCTTATCTGTAAATACATCTCATCCCTTCCCTGGGATCTGAAGTGTTCTTGTTTTCTGAAGTCTAATAATATCATATGGTGTCTGGGCCATCGCTTAAAAGTTACAGTTTACCATTTTATTATTTTTTACCTTTTCACGTCTTAACTTCTCAATGAGATTATAAATTTTCTGAGATCAGGGACCATTTCTAATTCAATTCTACCTCTGTGTCAGAGCCTTACATATGGTAAATTGGTAAATATATGTTTATTGAGTGAAAATATGTTTGAGCAAAAACAAATATGTTTTTGTTATAGGAGAGCCTTTCTGAAGCCAAGAATACCAGGATACAAAAACCTTGTTTGGTAGCTTTTAATAAAGGTCTCATCTGTGTTAACCTGAAGCCTTGGGACTTGAAAATAGTTCTCATCCAATAGTGTTATGGTAAATGTTTAACAGACAACTCCCTGGAAAAAAAGAGTGAGGGAAAACCAATAAATCAAGCTGAATTTGTAGTGTTTGCCAATTTCTATGGTGTAAATACTCCCAGCATGGCCAATTTTAAGCTGCCAACATGATGTTGAATATAGTCTTGGGAAGAACAGTAGCACGCCATTATATGGAATTTGCATCATACAGATATAATAGATGTAAATAACCTCAAGAGCATAGAGAGAAGTAAAATATAAAATAACTGAGAATTTATAAATTTAGAGTCATTATGATTGTTTTTAATAAAATTCATTTAATTATACATTCATATAATATAGTTTTTAATGATGACTATGTTTAATAAGTGGCTCATGAAAGTCCTAAAAACTTAACAGTCTACTCTTACGAACCAATATAAGCCAGCCCCAGCACATCACTGTTCTTATCATGATTTATTATAATGGCTTATTTAATTGTCTGCCTCCTTCCCTAAATAATGAGCTTCTTGAAAGCAGGGATACTATCTATTGCTCAGCATTGCATCTCTCATGCCTAACACATAGTAGGAACTCAAGTATTTATTGACCAAATGAATCAATCCAATTGTTTGCATTCTTACCAAATGAATAAAAATTAAAGCAAAGGAAAAGGATTTCTTCTTCTAAAAATCACATTGTATTTTCTTTCTTTTGGTCAGCTTTAACAATATACTCTGAATGTTCATCTCTAAGCATTTCAACATATGAAATATTAATGTTTTCAGTATTTTGCTACTAAGTGTATATGAGTTATTCATGGGCATAATGTTCGAAGAAACACTCTTAATGTAAATATGCTCAATAGAATGCCAATTTCTTTGAGCTGTTTGTGTTCTTCTAAACCAATAAAACACTGCCAATTCCTGTGATATTTAGATTATTTGTCTTTATAAAATTGCAGAAAATTGAAACATTTTCTCTGGGTATTCTGTATCTTCCAAGTTTTTAGCCTAAAGCTTTGTCACTGACCAGAATATAGAAGTAGAAATTCTAGCAATTTTGCACTTTAGGGCATTCTAAGGAGAAAAGAATACTCTTCCCAGAGTGTAGGCTAACGTTTCCTAAAATGTGTTCCATGGGATCCAGCTCTGTGGGATGTTAATAGGTACTGGGTAAAAACTGGTTCCAAAGTTAAAATAGGTTTAGGAAAAAAATGCTTAACATGAAATAGGTTTCTTTACAGTAGTAGCACATCACAGAAGGGGGTACAGTGTATAGTATTTCCCAAATGAATTTTTTTTCACAAGAGTATCCCAGGAACCTAATGTTCCAAGGAATGCTCTTTGGGAAATATTGTATTTGTATATGAACAGACTTATAGAATGATGTTTAGAAATGAGAGGGCTTAAAGGTTATCTAGGTTACCTTCCCTTCCCTCCCAGCACACTCACCCATGTGAGAATCCATTTTTACATCACCCCTGACAGATGGCCGTACAGCCTCTACTGACTACAAACCTTAGCAGGAAACTTACCCCTCCAAAGGGCAGTCCACTGGCCCCCTTTACTTCTTTTTTTTTTTTATAACAAAGTTCTTCCTTATAATTGAACCAAAAATCTGTTTCTCTGTAAATTACCCATTCCTTCTAGTTTTACCATCTGGAATATTGGCAAAGCAAGTTTGCTTTCTTTTCTTCAAGATGACTATCATGTTTCCTGTAAGACTTCTCTTCTTCAGATTGAATACTCCTAGCTTATTAAACTCTTCCTCATATGAGGAAGTTTCTAGAGTTTTCACCATCCTGGTTATTCTTTCCTGGATAACATCCAGTGTCCCTCTCAAAATAATATACCTAGAATTAAACACAGTCTGCTATGATCTGTCAAGCACAAATGTTTAACTTTTTATTCAACAAATACTTCTAGAGCCACTGTTCTATTTGGGGCACTATTCTAGATGCTGTAAATACAGCAGACAATAAGGGAGGCAAGATCATATATTTCATGGAGCTTACAGTCTAGTAGTGGAAAAGCCAAGTAAACCAGGAAACATAAATAAGAAGATAGTCACAGGTAGTCAAAAATGTTATAAATAAAATAAGACAAGATAATAGGATAGAAAGTATTTGGGGAGAGGTAGCTTATTTTTGACCAATGGTGAGGGAAATTCTCCCAGAAGGTGCCATTTGAGCTGTTCCTGAACAATGCAAAGGAACCAAGAAGTGAATAAAGATCTGTGGGCATTGCATTCCAGGCAGAGGAAGTGGTAAAGGGTGGCTTCTATGGTGGACACATGTCTTATCAATAGAAAGAGAGCCTGTGTGGGAAGTATAGTGATTTGAGCCAGCTTATTTAAGGCACCATAGCTATGTTAGCATGGCTCAAGTAAATATAGGTTTTAAGCATAGTAGACAGCCATTAGAGTATTTTAAGCAGGACAGTGACACAAATTTCTAATAGGTAATTCCAGTTGATTTGATTTTTCTCTTGAGTCACCATGCTACATTATACTGCTATTAATCTAGCCCAGGAGCTTTGGTTGATGCCATTGTTTTGCTAAGAACCTGGTCAAATTTCTAACTCAGATTGATTTTTGGCAAACTAAAATCCCCAGATCTTTTTATTATTTTCTTATGATCTTGACCAAGCCAGTAATTTGGAAGCCAAGTTAAAAACATTTGTTGCTCTCAAATTTCAGAATTTTGGTCTCATGCTTGTCAATAGGAAAATCTTGAATCCTGACTTTGTCATAGTTGACAATAGAACAGTCTCAACTTTCTGGTTCTATTAAGTTTAACAAATCTTGTATGTCTTTATTCAAAGTATCAATTAAACTGTTGTACAGGTTATTTCCAAGGACTGTAGTCTATTATGGATATCCCTTTAGGTTGGAAAGAATCTATTAAGCAACCTTTTCTCAGTATATCTTTTCAAATGCCTGCTAATAGTTGACTCCATGAATCGTCATCCATCCCATTTTTTTTTACCACAAGGATAGCCCTTGAGATAATTCAAGACATATAGACCACTTAGTCTACTAATCCTGTAAAAAAGAAAATATTAACATAACATCTAGATGAATTCATGATGGCTCTTAGTTAACATTTCCTTCTCTAAATGTTCATAGTCCAAGAGATGATTGAAATTTAATCAATACTTTCTAAAATGCATTCTTTCCCTTCTTAAAAAATAAGCATAGCATTTTCCTGATTCCAGTCTTTGGGATGGAGATTAGGGAGTAAGCAGAACTCTTAGGGAATTTTGTTTGATAAAAATGTTCTTTCTAAGGGAAAGGAATAGCAACATCTGCTATTGCTTAAAATCCATGCCCAGTATGAATTCACACGTAGTGAGTTTATTAAGTACTCTCATAATGACCAAGAGACCAAAGATTCCTGAAAAACACAAACCAAGACAATAAACAAATAAATATAGAGACAATCAGGTATTTCTGCTCTCAGCTATTCCTTGAAGGCCTGGCGGAATCTGAGATGGGTGAAGTTACTGGAAGCTAGATTTAGTCAAGTACCTGTTTTTTTTTGTTCCTGATGTTCAGAATCCAGTAAATGGCAATGGCTGTTGCCTAAGGTACAGAAATACCGGTTAAAATGCAATTTGACCATGGTGGAGATAATCAAGGTCTTAGGCTTCTTTGGAATAGTGCCGTTCTTTAGCATGACACTGAGGATAACTGTGTACTTATTCACCAGATGGAACACCTGCTTCATGTAGCTAGCTGGCTTCTCTTACCATCCACTTTGCTCTGGTCTTGAACTCCCGAGCTCAAGCGATACCTCCCACCCCTGCCTCAGCCTCCAAGTAGTTGGGACTACAGGCACATGCCACCACAGCCAGCTTCAATATTCTTCTTGTCAAGATGTCATCTATTGTTTTGACCATCACCACCGCTATTTTATGGGGAAAGAAAATCTTTCTTTGCCCTAATGTCTAAGTTGCTCGGCATCAGGCTTAGGCAACCTGAGGACCTGAAAACCATTCATAAGTGTTGCTGGTGCCCAGACATCCTGATTCAGTTGGGTACAGCTCAGCAGGTGTTTATCAAACCCTTCCCATGTGCTCTTGTTCATATTCATCTCTGGGGACACAGAGATCCTGTTCTAGAGATATTTCTCACCTCTTCTGGCCAGATTAAACCCAAGAATGTTTGTGTTGTACCCTCTTTTTAGGTGCATTTTTTTGCTGGCCTGTCTGTGGGCACAAAGGTACTCATGAACAAGGTCTGGCAGTTCCCAGTCCCTGGAGGGTTCAAAGGCTATTGTCTGCGTTTCCATTTGCCTTTGGAGATCGAGTGTTTAACCTTCAAGAAGCTGTGGGCCATGCAGGAAACAGCCATGTCCAGGAGCTGGTAGGCAGCTGCCTCACCAGGAATCAGCACCTGTGGAGAGAGCAGTATGCCCAAAGGTCCATCCCATTTGGCTGCGGGGAGAGGCCTTGTAATGACACATCAGCGGCGTTGTTTCACACTTGCCTCCCCAGACACTAGCTGCCCAGCCTCCTGTTTCTCAGGGTGAAGCCTGGCTAGATCCAGGCTCAGTGACAGACTCCAGGGACTGATGGAGGAGAGTGCCTTTGAATTCTGAGGATGGAGTTCCCCTTGCACGAGCTTGCTCCCTCTCATTGATCTCCCAGTTTCTAGGGAAGTTTCTTTCGCATTCTCCTCAACTGGGCTCAACTGTGAAAAAGCATATACATGCGTGCACACACACACAAACACACACATTTAATCCTGTACTTCACATGCTGTGAAGCTAAAAAGAGTGCAAGAGGAAAGAAGCTTACATCAGATCTGACAGTCTTACTGATTATTGCTGATAAAAACTGGCAAAGGGAAAAGTAATCGGAGCCTCGGGAATTCAATTCACTCCTTTAATCCACTCAGCAGATATTTTATTTTTAAAACACAAGCGCGGCCATCAGCAAAACTGAGAGGCTGTGTGGGACCCCGAGGCACTTTAAACTTTTGAGCCCTCTTAACTCCCACCCCATCCCTACCTTCCAATAGTCCCTCTTAGCCATTTCTTCTGCTTGGGTATATCCTCCTCGCCATCCCTCTTTCCTTTGCTCCCTAGAAACTAATTAAACAACAAAAAAGAACTTGCCTATTGGCGTTAATTAAAGAAGGGAGACGCCTTATGATCTAGAGACGTGTGCAGTATATTATCCCTACTTCTTATGGTTCTCTTATTGTCTCGGTGCCTTTCTCCTTTGCCGCAAGTAGATAACGCAGTGCTGCCCTCTAGCGACTGTGGTATTATAATGGGTGCTCTGTTCCTGAGCATTCCGAATCAGCTGTTTTTACTGGTAAGGAGCAGTGAGTTGTTTCTCATGTACAGCTCAGCCCAGGCTTTCAATAGAGACTATCTCTGCAACTTTGTACTCCTCTTTCAACCCTCCTGAACCAACCTTCTGGAATAATCTAATAATATAAACCAGAAAACCAACTTAGTTCCACCTGTGAATTTCTGCTGTTCTTCTACACTGGAGCAGGAACCCTAGAAGATTTCTTCTAATAAGATATACAAACACCCATGCCCGTACGTCTTCCATTTATCAGGCAGGCAGACAGGATCGATTATTTCGACTCTTAAGATAGAATTACAACTGCATTTGGAGACACATGGCTTTCATTCTAGGGTTCTGAGATCCGTATTTTAGCCTGTAACCTTCTAATCTCCAAATTCATTTTCTCCACCTTAAGTGCCCACACAGTGATATAACAGTACTGCTAACATATTAGGGAGTGATAAATGATTCTGAAAAGTGTAGTGTGTATTTTTTTCTTTGGGGAGAGGGTAGAAGCAACAACTCATAGGAAAGTGGACCTTAAGTCAGTTCCCCACATTCTGTCTGCCAGTCAGAGTAGCTAACCCTGCGTTCCCCTTCACACACAAGAATGTTAGCGAACAATTATTACACAACTGTAGTAATTACCTACAAGTATGATATCTACATATGTAGATGCAATGGGAGAAAACCACTGATTTAGATTCTGGCACCTGGTTGTGAGCCGTTAGCTTTATCAGTCACATAGACAGATCCTGGCCCTCAACACCCTGTGCCTCGATTTCCTTACCTGTCATCTGAGATATATTTTATATCTCAGTGTTGTCAGGAAGATTAAAAGATCTGGAACATGTTAAAGTACTTTGTGAAACCCTATGTGAATATTAATTTTAAGAAGCCGTGCTGTGTAGTTAAGAAAGCATGGGCTTCGGAATTAGACATAGGATTAGATCCCAGACCTGCCCTCACTGGCTGAGTGACCTTTCATAGGAAGCCTAACTTCCTCAAGCCTTAGTTTCCTGTCTATAAAATGGAAATAACACTAACTCGACCCTTACAGCACCAAAGGGGGGGGGATTAAATAAGTAATGTATATAAAAAGAAGATAAGTCCTAAACAGATTGAAGTTATTGGTGCACTTGTAAATAAGAAGATATATGTGACGCTTTAGTGAGTCTTGAGGAAGCAGCTTAATGGTTAAGCACCTGGGGCACATTGCCTAGGCCTGATTCTTGGCACTGCTGTTTACTATCAGTGTGATGTCACCTCTTTTGCAATTGCTTGTTTACTTCTCTGTCACCCACAGTCTGTGAATTCTTGAGTATAGAACGATTGTCTTCTCACTGCATGTGCAGCTCCCTACTGGAGTGTCTAACATGTAGTGAGTACTCAGAAACTAAGTCTCATGAATGGATAAATGCATGACTTATCGTCTGCCATACCTTTTACACTGTGGTACCTCACAGATATCATTCACATTCATAAAGATAGTTATATGTTGAAATTTCTAGGGCAATGGCCAATTAATATAGCTTGCATAAAATCCAGGTGCTCCCATTCTGTGTCTCCAGGCTTCTTGATGCCTCTTGATTCACATTCCTTCTTATCTAATGCCAGGAATGCAATGGAGAAATAGAACACTTTAAAAAATAATACTTCCATTTGATCTACCTGGATGATTGTCTTAATGCCCCAGGACTAAACAGTCATAATTTTATTTGCCAAATGGCTCCAAAGAAGGCACTCTGAGTGCCTTTTGGAATCACACATATTGGAAACTCCTTGAGGGTGGGGACCTGGCATTGCTCATGAAATGTTGATTCTGAAGTCGAATGGTGTTCCATTCAGTTCACAAACATCAGAGGGTTTTCCTCTAGTTTTACCCAGGGCAGTTAATCCAAACCCTGTGCTATTAAATTAATTTCAAGTTGGTCAAAATAATGTCACAGTCTTAGGCACCACTTACGCTGCATGTGTTTTGAACAGCAAGTGACATCTTGTTGCAACTTACTATCCAACCCCAATTTGCATTTCAAATTCCAAGCGCTTATTTTTTGACAGCCCTCCACTCCAGTGGGTCTCTTTGTTGCCATTTTGGCACCCTCTGGATACTTGACCCTAATCCCCTTCCCGCCAAACTTTGCAAAACCACACCCAGTGGCACCAATGTGTTTTTCAAAAACCTTATTCCACTTGTCTCATTGTTCCTTTCCAGTTGAGTTAAATCTACAACCATTGCTTGTGCAGTCTTCGTTTTTTCAAGCAGCCATTAGAGGCAAATGGCCCCACAGCTTCTGCTGCATTTCAAGCTTGTGTCCCAGAGGTAGCAAGATAGAACATCAATCTTCAGTGCCACCTGGCTCCCTGATAAGCTTTTGTTTTATGTGTGGCTATGCTGTCAGGGGCTTTGCTCTCTCTTTTCCCACCAACCTGCCCAGAGAGCTTTTCTGAATATGACAACCATCTAAAGAGGAATTATCTGCTCACAAAGTTAATTTCTGTTTCTCAGCAGGGAACCAGTGGCTCCCGCTGGGTTTGAAAGTGCTGCTGTTTGGTTAATGTATGAGTGTCTCTTGGATCCTGGTACCCACACTGGAACTGCTGCAGAGCCTGGCTTTCCATTTGCTTTAATTTCCTACTTGCAGCTGGCGTTAGGAGACCTAAATGGGTTTATTCACGGGATAGTGGCTTACAGTCATTAGCAGTGGGAGGAAATCATATTGGAGATGAGGACTGGAGAGCTGTTTTCATGCCATCCTTGATCAGTTAGGACAGTTTGGTTGGTTGGTTGATTGGGTTTTTTTAGAGAGTGAATTCACAAAATGCTTCTAGAGATAGAACAAATGGCCTAACATAAGAGGTTCATCTCTGACTTTTAAGAGTTGGAAAAGAATAGCATTTTTTTGTGTGTCTTCATTATACAGGATTATGAGGATAAAATAAGATGCTGGATGAAAATTGCTTTGAGCACTTTTAAGTGTAATAGTCAATGTTGCTATTGTTTTGTATGCTTGAAGCTCTTTCTAAAGTGCAGGAAATTTTGTAAGAAATAGTTATGTTGTCATCTACACAGCAGAGCCAGGTGCAGACCAGAAAACTCCTTAGAACACATCTGGAATATTTCTATTAGATTATAAAATTGCCACTTTTTTAGGTCACACAAGGACAAATATCGGCAATTTCATATGCATCAACCTACAATGCCGGCTTTTTAGATTTAACAATTCTGAAGGCCGACAGAGCACCACTGTAGATATGTTTCTTCCCTCTGGAAAAATCCAAAGCGAGCCTGTGGGCCAGTGCCCATTTGTCCTTGAGAGAAGCCCAACTCTAAGCTCTTAACTGTGTGACTCAGAAATATGCTTCCAAATTGCTGTGCTCGGGGAACATCTGGTTACACAGGCTGGCTAATGTTGGACAGCTTGCTCTCCCTTTCTAAGCCTCATTTTCCACAGCATTGCTACATATTACACAGGCAAGCTAACAGTGCATGAGAGATCATCAAACTAAAAGTTCTGAGGAAGAAAGTAAAAGAGCCAGCAATTCCTCCTTCCTAAGAAGTGCCACTGACAATGAAAAACTTTAATTCTGGTGGCTCCAGAGATATGTTTATTCATCAGTTTGGGAGAGGGAAGAAGGAACCATGCAAAACAAATGAAGAGGAAATCTTTCCTCCTTTACAGCTGTTGTGTGACTTTGGGCAAATATCTTAATGTCTACTAGTTTTGGTTTCATACTAAGGAAAATAATATCTCAGAGAGATGTTGGTGTATTGAAGGAGATCAAATACTTAAGTATCTAGGAGAGAGCCACACAAGTGCTTAATAGATGTTACTTCTTTTTTCTCTTTGCTTCCAGTCTTCAGACATGGAATTAAAATTCTTTAATTTAGGTCCATGAAATATTAATAGTACCCTCTACAAAATATTTTAAACTTTTAAAAGCACCTCCCCATACATGCATGATCTCATGATTTACCTAAAGGCATTAACATACATGCTCTCAACATGTATGTATTTGTTTCTGTATAACTATAAATAATTCAGGCACATCAGCCAAACTTAATTGCTCCCTGTTCCACTTAAACGTGTTAAAAGTATTCTTGCCTTTATATTCTTACTTCTTCACTTTCCTCCACTGAGAATGCCCTTCCACCCACCCCCAAATATCCAAATATTACTGGTCAACTGCCACCTTCACACAGCAATCTCCTCAGCTGAAAGTAATTCAGCTGTTCTCAGGTCCAGAAGGGAAGTGGAGCATGTGAAGGGGAGATTACTGTCAAGCTGGCCTGTGCTCAGACAGGGTAGGCACTAAGTCATACAAGAGATCTGCAAAGGTTTTCAGGAAATAAGAAGCTACAATAGGACCAGAAGCAGTGATTCTCAAATTTAGGTGCACAGGAATTGCCTGTGGACAATTTAAAATGTAAATTCCTAGGCCCCACCCCGCAGATTCTGATTCTCTAGATCTGGAGTAGAGATCAGGAATCTACAATTTTAACAACCATGCAGGATGATCTTGATGAAGGCATTTCTTGGACGTGCTTTGAGAAACACTGGTTTGGAGGGCAGGTACCTTACACGTCAAGGTAAATAAAGAAGAGTAAAGAAGGCAGGGTTAGAAATGTAAAAGGGATGCTTCCACAGTTCTGTCTGAGGTCAAACCCATTTTCCTTTGGTGATTACAAATCAAAGTCACAAGACAAAGCAGTTGGTTATATATGTAGCTCTAGAGACATTCCCATAAAGCCATAATAAGGCACATACCAATATTGGCTCATACGGTTCAAATCTATAGTTTTCTTTGTCTTCTATTTTAACTTGCTTCATTAAAAAGAACTTTATTGCCAGAGGCTTCATTAATTGAGGTATTTTATTTCTTGATTTGATTGACTGATTGATTGACTAACTGAAGTACTAGTTGCAGCAGAAAGGATGACCTTTAGTTAAACTAAATCATTACTTCTAGCTGTGAAACTTATGGCTGCTGCTAAGATTTTTAGAGATCTCTACAAGAAGTTAAGGCTGCTTTTTAAGCTAATGTTAAAAAGATATATACATCCATACATGCATATATATTTCTTTTTAGAAATTGAGATAGGCATTATGTAGAGAAAGCATTTTCCTAAATTTTTTTAATTGTTTACATATGGTGAAGTGATAGATTTATGGGGTTTTTTTGTTTTTTTTTTTTAGATTTATGTTAACAGTCAGAAATTATATCAGGGCAAGAATGCATGTGTAAAAGCATTTAAAAATTGACATCTAGGCCGGCTCATGCCTGTAATCCTAGCACTATGGGAGGCCGAGGCCGGCAGATCGTTTTAGCTCAGGAGTTCGAGACCAACCTAAGCATGAGCGAGAGACCCTGTCTCTACTAAAAAAAAGATAGAAAGAAATTATCTGGACAACTTAAAATATATAGAAAAAATTAGCCGGGATGGTGGCGCAAGCCTGTAGTCACAGCTACTTGGGGGAGGCTGAGGCAGGAGGATCGCCTGAGCCCAGGAGTTTGAGGTTGCTGTGAGCTAGGCTGATGCCACGATACTCTAGCCAGGGCAACAGAGTGAGACTCTATCTCAAAAAAGTAAAAATAAAAATTGACATCTGAAGCATAGTTACCAGGCTGATGAGGGTCTTTGAGTTACTACAAGGATCCACTAATCTGAGCAATTAGGGCTCATACATAATATACTATTTGTCAACATGGGTAAAAGCTATAATGATAACCAAACTATAAAATCATCTGTAAGCATTACTGGATTAATAGTATCTTTGAGTGATTAAATATTTCCTTTATCAATGAATATCGAAAGTACAAAAACCATCATGAGGAGATCAGTACAAGTTTTTGCATTAAAAAGAAATTAATAGGACAGAATAGAAAATCAAGAAGAGACTAATACCTGCCTTATGACAACACTGCCACTGCAGGGCTCTGGGGGAAGGATGATCTTTTCCATATTGGTGCTGCATCAACTAGATATCCAAATGGATAAACTAAGACTTTGGAATGATAAAATAGGAGAATATCTTCGTGACTTGTAATTAGGTGAAGAGTTTTAAACAAGACACAAAAAGCACCAGTGATAAGAGAAGAAATGGATAATTGGAGCTTCATTAGAACTTCTGTTCATTGAATGACATGTGTAAGGGAGTAAAAAGGCAAGCCACGAGTGAGACAGCACGTTTGCAATATATACTTCCAACAACAGAAGATGTATGTCCACAATATATATAGATATATGTATATATGCATATATACACACACACCCTACAAACTAGTAAAAAAAAAAAGACAAAATTAAAAAAAATAGGTAAAAAGAATAGGCACTTAGGAAAATAAGCTGTCCCCAAAAAACATATGAAAATAGTGCTCAGCATCATTAGTCTTCAGGGACATACAAAATAAAATATTGTAATGAGATACTGCTACCTGTCTAAAAGGCCTTAAAAAATATCTTTAAAAAACCATCAGTACCAACTGGAGTAAAGATGTAGAGCAACTAGAACTCTGATACACTGTTAGTAGGGGGCAAATTTTGGTATGACTACTTTGGAAATTCTTTGTCAGTGTCTGTTAAAAATGACTATAAACATATCCTATAATCTAGCAGTTCTACTCCTAGGTATATACCTAATAAAAATAAGTACATATGTTCACTTAAAGATATAAACTCAAATGTTCATAGACAGGCCGAAAGCAACCCAGTATCCATCAACAATAGAGCAGATAAATAATTTATGGGATGTTTACACAATGGAAAAGAACAAACTCTTGCAAGTGGCACAACATGGATGAATCTCATGATATTGAGCCAAAAAAGCCAGACACAAGCGTTCATATACTATGTTATTTCCTTAGATAAAGTTCAAAAACAGATCAAAGGAATTAAAGGGATAGAGGTCAGAATAATGGTTCCCTTTGGGCAGAGATAGTGACTGACAGTGTCTAGCAAGGGAAGCTTCTGGGGTGCTGGTAGTGTGCAGTGTGCTGTCTTTTAATTTACGTGGTGGTTATATGGGTGCGTTTGCTTTGTCAAAATTTGTGCTCTACGCTTTTGATTTTTGCACTTTTCTGTTTGTGTATTTTATTTCACTTAAACATTTCGCCAAGAAAATCACGGCTACGTTAGAGGATGCCATCTAGCGTGGAATGGCTCTCTTGTTTGGAAAAACAGTCAGCTTTGCAGCCCCGCACTAGTGACTGACAGTTGTGACATTCAGCAGGTCTACTAAAATCTACTGACCAAACAGAGCTATGAGTAAACAGATTTCACAGAAGGCAGTAGGTGGCCACTGAGTTATTTGTTTTCCACTTGTATTTGTTTAGGGTGGTATTAGCAGCAGTGTTAAGTATATCTTCTCATGTTGATTCTGGAATTTGCTCTTTTCATGCCTGGAGTTGTTCTTATCTCCATCATCAGTTCATCTTTTGGTGAATGCCAGCCATGTCTCTGCTGTAACTTCTGATAGCTACATCAGTTATTCAGAAATAACGGAGATGAAATAGTACAGAGCATTGTGTGGCCACTGTGGATTTTGTTCACAGGGACTGAAACTTGATTTGACTAGGCCCACTCATGTAAATGTGGAAATTGATGATACTAATGAATATTTGGATGGCATTTTACTAAATGCCTCTGTGTGTATCATGTGCATGACAACCTTGTAAGAGAGGGTGTTTCTTCTATTGTATAGAGAAGGAAATTATGTGACCTAGTTATATTAATACAACACAGCTAGCAAGTGGTAGATCAGGGTCTAATATCCAGATCTTCTAACTGATTCTGTGTTCTTCTCACTCTATGGCCCCTCCTCTTCTGGATCAGGAAGCTTCAGGGGATCTCATTAATATACAAAA
Source organism: Cheirogaleus medius (assembly GCA_008086735.1). NCBI lineage: Eukaryota > Metazoa > Chordata > Mammalia > Primates > Cheirogaleidae > Cheirogaleus > Cheirogaleus medius. The sequence goes on along the minus strand of VBSM01003176.1, from coordinate 12,069,460 downwards.
GTTGGTAAGAATCATTAGGTAATTCCACTAGCTCCCAAACTTTTCCTGTAACTATTAATATTTAATAACTTGCCAAATATCAATTCATGGCATATTGGTAAGCAGTAAATTGCTCAGTCCTTTCTTTGTAGCTTTTAAGACATTTGCACTCAAATTAGGAAAGGCAGGGAGATTGATGACTATAGATAACTATGGAATAAGAGATAGATCTGTCACTAAAATTTTTGAATTTTCTAAGTAAATTATGTGTACCAGAAATGGAAACATAGACATTTTCCTGTGTGGTACATCTGGATCTAGCAGTCTTATACAGTAAGAAGTGAAAATGCAGTAGTGAGGTCAGATGATGAAATTCTTCAGAGCAGGAGTCCTAAGAGCAGAAACCCAAGGTATGGACAGCTTGTCCCCATAAGCCCTGATAACACTTTGATGGCCTGGGGACAATGGGTGGGAGAGGTCCTCTCTGAGCACTCATCTTCCCCAGTCCTGAGTTCCTTCTCTGCTTTCTCCATCCAGCCCAATCATTGTCATGCCCCCACCCCGTTCTGTGTTCCGTTGTGGAAGTGTGTCCCCGGGCATTGCTGTCACCCTCACCGAGGCAGTTGTTGCATTTGTTGAAATACCAAAGACACTTTTTCTATTATTCTTGTGGTCATTTCAAGAAATAAATAATAATTGATTGCTAATTATGTACAGGGCGCAGTGCTAAGTGCTCTGAGTTATAAAAAAATGAGCAGGACCAAGCTTGGCTTTCAAGAAACTTAAATTTTATTATAACACAGGGATATGAAAAATACATCTGTATCATGAACCCTGTCTTATTCATCAAAGTATTTGGTACTTTCTGCACACCTGACTTCTTGTTGGAGAAGATAATGATGCTCTTGCATTTTATTTCTTCTCTAACACTTGATTGAGAAATTAACTACCAAAAGTAGATTAGCATAAGCTAAATTGAAAGCTTCTGAGTTATATAGCTAGTGACCATAAACCTAGATACAAACTTCATGTACTTTACACACAAGCTTCAGACAAAACTATTTATTTTAGAAAAGTTTGGCTATCTGAGGTTCCGGTTCACATTTTTTTAAGAAGCAGCAAATAACCATTGCACGAACTGAGAACAATAAATGTCTACTGCTATTTTTTATTCAAACATTGAGATTTAATAGTTGCTAGTTTCTGTAAGAAGAACTATGTAAAATCTTAAAACTACGGTACATGCCAGTTTGGAGCCATTTAAGTGGGGTGCAAACGGCTTTACCTGCCACTATAGCCTTTGAGAGCATGGCTTTGTTGCTGAACAGAAAGGCTAATTTTAATAATAACAAATCATTATTGTAATGAGTCATTATGAGGTCACATTAAGATCTATAGATCTCACTGTAAAAGGCAGGAAAGCATGAATATATTTTGGAAAAATTATCAAAGATGGGAGTGTAAGAAATTATATTAATCACATAATGTGGTAATGGAATTTTGTCTTACTAAATATTGTTTTAAAAGAGGTAAATCACCTGTTAGAAATTAAGATTTTATTTGGGAAACCTTTGTCTAGAAAATGAAAGTGAATAGTAAAGGATTATTATGCATATAATTTAAAAGATATTTACTGTTCTATAATAATTTTTAATTTTTCTTAAATAAATTTGATGGGACAGAGTTGTTATCTTGACTAATTTTATTTGCCTAATCAAATTTAAGATGATTTTTAAGATTTTTAGTTTTACTGAATTTTTTGTTTTCATTCCCTTAACAGAAAAAAAAGGAAACCTTCTATCAGTAGAAATGAAGAATAAAAAATCCATTGGCAATGCCTTGAAACAAACAGATGAAAACATAAGTGTAGTTTGTTTATGATGAAAACCTCTAGGGTCCTCTTGTGTAATTTACTTAGAAATGACATATACATTCAGTGTATGCCAACAGTTCTTTTAAATTATGGTAATATTCTGAACATACAATTGGACTACATTATCTTCCCATCCCTTGCATTTTCATGTTTATTTTTATTCATTCCTCTGTAGAAACACTCGTATCTTTCTAAGTTGGTTGCTATTTTAAGATAACTCTACTAATGACCAATCATTGTGAACTTGGAGGCATCTATTTTGCTATGCATATTTTCTTAATAAAGATTATATTTATTCCTCAGTATTTTCTCAGGAAAATTACCTTCATGCAACTAACATTTATGAAGGGGAGAGTAATAATAACTGTTATTGAGCAATGTGTTTTTCGTAGATATGATCTCTTTTCATCTTTGCAACAATCCTATGAAGTAAATACTTTAAATAGGAGACTGAGGGAAATTAAGTGACTTCTCAAGGTCACAGAGCAAGTCACTGAGAGAGTTGGGGGGTGCATCCCAGCCTCCCTTTCCCCACTGCATGCTGCCTCCCCTTCCCCACTGCACGCTGCCTCCCTTGGGTACTTGGCTTACCAGGTATTGGCCACTGACTGGCTGCTCAGGATACGCAGGGCCTCCTGTGTCTCAAGTGTAGTTGGGATGAGATGGTCGGGGGCAGGGGACTAAGGAATAGAGATCAGGTGTGCTCTTCAGAGCAGCCATGGAACATGGGGGAAGTCAGCAGGAGATAATGCTAGCTAGATGGCCACACTGGTGAGATTGCTGTGATGATCCTGGGGAGGGGTGCCTAGTCGTGCAGGCTGGGCAATGGGGATTGGTCCATCTGAGGCATTGTAACTTCCTTCTTCCATTGAATCTCAGCTCTGACAAGTACATTCTAATTTAATAATTTATCTACTGTCCCTCTTCCCAAGTAGAACTCATTTTGATTCATCTCTGGATCTAAGAGCATGTGTGCTCTGACGCTTTGGAAAAATTTTTAAAAACTTTTTTTCCAGCTTTATTCAGATATAATTTATAAATAAAAATCATATGTATTATTAAGATGTACAATGTGATGATTTCATGTGTGTATCCATTGTGAAATGATTGCTACAATCAAGCTAACTAACACATCCATCACATCACATGCTTACCATTTGAAGCTTTGAGTTTTAGAGCTTTGTAAGAGTTGTGCAACATTTTCTGCCAAAGAGAGAGAAATATTCATGCTCTCTCTCTTTTAATGGATTCTGTCCATCTTAGTTTTTGCTGAGACATTCACTTGCAAATCCCTTTGGTTGATCTGAAAACATTTGACTCTGCTGTGCCCTGGGATCTTTCCACCCATGCCGATCAGACTCAACCACCAGAGCCTGTCCTGGGGTGTTCAACGTAGTAGTGCAGTGTTGGACTCCCAGGTATCCACACACTGCTTTATCAGTGACTCGGGGCACTGGATAGCTATAGATTCTGCCACTTATGGAAACTAACATCCCTCAGTCCAGGCATCCCCAAGCTCCAGGGATCTACTATGAGTAACTGGGCCAGTGGGCTCTGCGCCAGACTGCCTGGGTTCAGGTCCTGGCTCTGCCATTTACTAGCTGTGTGGCCTTGGGCACATTACCTACCTGCTCTGTGCCTCAGTTTTCTCCTTTGTAAAATGGCAATAGCAGTATCTCCTTGACAGGATCGTTGCAAGGATTAGGTAAATTAATATGTAAATTTCTAACATACATATTACTGTGAACACTTTCTAGCAAAGTCATCAACACTAAGTAAATGTTTAGTGTTGTTATCAATCCTTTCGAAGCATACAAAACCTACTATCCCTTCCCATTGAGGGCAATTCCAGCTTCCTCTCTTAGAGACCTGGCTGATAGATTTTCTTTTGGGAGTTCCTTGAAGCAATGGAAACTGTTAATTTCTTCCTTTGGGGAACCAAAGACTTTTACAAGTGATGGCAGAGGAGAAGGAAAAAAAATACATTCTGGGATGTTTTTTCCCAAGTTTCCTGTAGCAGTTAGAACAGAAATTAGTCACTCGGAAGATTATCCTGCCACATTCACTTAAATGTGATACATAGTATGACCTGTAGGAGAACAGTGGAAAACCCTAATCACTTACTTAAACCTTCCACAGACTAATTTTTAGAAGCCTTAGAGATGGGTGTGCATATTAAAAGGGACCAGGTCTTTTCAGTAGAACCCTGAGCAAATGTGTATTGATTAACTTAATTAAAGGAAGATTATAACTTGTGCGCTGCAGTCTCTATGTTATCTGACTGTGTGGTTCTTGGAGATCATTAATGCATGTGTGCTAATGGCCTTCTCTTTTAAGCCAGCATGAATTTGAGGTTATTTCATTAATTTGGTAATCAAATAATTGCCAGGAACACAGAGGTAAAAAGCAAGAATTTTCTTTTATAAGTAAATTAAAATACTTTTAGCTGTTTTTAGTAATAGTTCCATATGGAGTTTGGTTCAAAGAGATTCTATTTTTCAGATATTAAGGACTTCAAAAATTGTGTTGCTTTTGTTTTCTCCCTCCTGTTCTCCTTACCCTTGTAGGTTTATGTCTTGGTAAAAAAATGTGTTTACTGTCACTTCAGTGGGCTTTCAGGAGGGAGAGAGAATGGCTGTGCATGTCCAATCTGCTTTTCTTGCCTCCAAGTGAATTCTTTCTTTAATATATCTCTCATTCCTGCCCCCTGTACCTTTTCTCAGGAGGCCCCTCCCTGCCTCTCCCAGCAGGCATCTGGGGGAATATGGAAGACCCTATGCCCCTTCTTTTCTTCCAGCATTTCTACTTACCTTCCTTGAAGGCCCATCTCAGGTTCTACCTTGTCTATAAAACCATTCTAGAGCATCCTCAGTCATGATGGACAGCACTTGGATATACCTCCTGTGAGTGGCTGCATTTCTGCATATGCACCTTTTCTATCTTCTTAAGAAGACTAAAACTGGATTGCATTCTCCTTCATGCCAGGGCCTTGCCTGATAATTCTTATTGTAAGTTGCACTCTGGTATAATGGAAAGAACAGGCCTTGGGGTAGGACTGGACTGGTCAGCTCTCTAGGCTCCATTGCTTACTAGCTGTGTTGTCTTGGGCCAGGAACTTAACCTTTCTGTAGCTCCCTGTCTTCATGTGTAAAATGAGTCGGGAGGACTGAACACGATGAAGCATGTGGACCTGCTTAGCATAATCCCTGGCATAGAGGAGATATTTAATAAAGTTAGTCTCCTGCCCCTTGTGTTCTCACATCTAAGCACAGAGCTTTCCTTGTAGTAGATGCTCAAGAAATATTCACTAAATGATTGTTCTGGAAAAAGAATTTGGTAGAGGTTCTTCATTAGACATAGTTATTCTATTTTTCTGTATCTAAGCTATACCACATCAGCTATGGCAGCAAGGTAGAATCCCTTCTCTAAACTAGAATTTTATGGCAGGAAGCTCTTATCTTTTGAGTAAGGAGCACAAGGGAGCAGAAACACAGTGTTCAATAAAACTAGAAAGGCTCTGTTTTCGATATTGGCTTTGCCAGAGCCAACCTGAGGCTTACAGCTGTGCTTCCTCTTTGCAATTATAAAAGTGAGAACTATGTTAACTAACTTCCAATTCAATCCACAGCTTGCCTCTTAGGATCAGGAAGCTAGCTGATTTTTTGACCTAAAGTGCTCTGCTATGTAAGGTTGCCAGTTATAATTATATGTTCAGGCGTCAATTAGCAAAACAGCCCGTTATTTGGCAGTGTGGAGTAATGAGATGGATCTTGCACTAATCTTTCAATTTGATAAGCATTTGATAAACACTTTACACATAAAATTGTCTATTGTGCTACATCTAGTCAAGGTTATATAGGAAGAGCTGAAAATTAAAAAATTTTAAGTATGCATCTGAGATCATGAATTTATAAATATTACTAGAATCTTAAGCAATAAAGAAAAAGGCAGAAAGTTTTCCACTAAAAAGATTTTTTTTTTTTCCTCACACACATCTCCCCACATCCCTTTGTACTCAAGTGACAAGAATTTTTAAAACAGTTACCATGTTTTGGAACATGGAACAGGTATCATGGAAATCCATTTAGTGGAAAATACTTTGAGTATGATCATACTAGACGCTGTACTTGACTCTGGGGAAAGCTTGGTGAGAGAAACAGACCGTCTTTCTCCAAAGATTGCTAGTTACCTGTGACTTTTTCTTCTGGGTCACAGCTTTCCATGAAGACTTTTCTCAGTGCCAAATCCAGCTTTATCTATACATCGTTTTCATTAAGTTCCCGAGTCATATCTTCTTTTTACACAGCTTATTATTGTGGCTCACCTAAAGGGTGTCATTTTATGAAGTGTCCTCTATTCCTTCTTGACCTCTGCATGTCTCCTGTGAGTAAAAATCTTCATAGAACAGAGAAAGAAGATGCAAGGCCTCACTTAGGGAGTTGGGAGGGGAGGTCAGCAGTGTTCTTTTGTTTGCCACGCATGGCCTATGGCGTGTTAGAAAACACAGACTCAGCCCTTCTTTGAACTTACCTTCTCAAACTCTCTTTCTCACACTTGACCTCTTTCTCCATTCATCAGGTTAGAGTGGGTGTTCTGTTTTTCACAAACTGTCATTTTTGTTCGTTTCCCTCTTTCTCTATTTCCTAGCTGTGGTAAATTTGGGATGTTTTGAAGATCAAGTCTCCAGATCACTCTCTATCCACTTATTTGAGGAAAAAAAAGAACATGGGTGCTCATACTGCCAAGACTCCAGAGAGCCAGTTGTTAAAGTTTCAGAAATTTCATGAGCTGGTTATTAGGCACAGCCACTATTAAAGAGTAAATTCTATAATATTAAAAACAGAGATAAGAAATAATCAAACTCATCACTTCTTAATTATTTTACTACATTTTACTATTATTTATGCTCGAGATTATTATTTGCATCTGTTATAGCTGATAGCAGAAATAATATATGACCATGTGTTACTGTGTGTCTCTTCCCAACTCTAAGTTCAGTGACATCACATTGGTAGCATGAAACTGGCCATGAGGGTACTGTTTACAACCTCTAAAACCAGCCAACACTGCAAATCAGAACTCTTCTATTTCCCTGGAGAGCTGGTTCTCAAACAGTTACCAGCACATCACTAGTCAGCCTCTTCTTCTGTCAGTCACCAATGACCTTGAGTCACATCAATTACCATTTACCTTCAAGATGGCAAAACTCTTCCTCCAAGGTGGTCGCACCTACCTTACTCCCCTTCCCATCCCCCCACCCCCTACAGCCCTATGAACACCAAGCCCAGATTTTTACTCTGGATCCATGGCCACTCCTAGGCGGCCCCTCCCTCCATCCTTTCATCCGAAGCAATCAGTCATTAATTTCTCTCATTCTCCCTCTATGGCTACCTCTCCTCCCCTTCTCTTTCCTCCTCCTTCCTGTTCCTCCTCTACCAGCAAGGGCTCTGGAGACGGACTGGCTTTGAATCGGGCTCCACCATGTACTGGTTGTGCTACCTTGGAGTTGTTACTGAACTTTTTGTCCCTCAGTTTTCTCATCCATAAAGTGAAGTTAATAATAGTATCTACCTCATAGAGTTACTAGAGGGATTAAATGAGTTAATAATTTTAAAAGCACCTAAGATAATGTCTGGCATATAGTAAGCAATATGTACATAATTAGTTAATAAAATAAACACTTGAATTTGTTATCCAGCTCTTGCCTACAGGCTTGTTATATTGTAGAGTTCTAGACCAAAAGGAGAACAGCAAAGGAACACATGAAAATAAAAGAAGGGACAAAATGGCCTGGGGTTGTAACATAGGAATAGTAGCTCCAGGGAATTAGAAAAAAGGGAAATGAAATAAGCTAGAGAAAGGGTGGAGATCAGGAAGGGAGATGATAAGAAGGAAAAAAGTCACATTTCAGAATAATCTGCAAAATATATAAAAACATTATATAATTACATATTAAAATACACATAATATGAACTTTTAGTATTTTATTTCAAATATATGCACCAGGAAAATAAAGGGGTATTTTAATAAATGCATAGAAAAATTCCCATTTCGATTTAAGCAATTAAATCAATTTTGGTCTTCATTCAAGGTAAAAATTTGGTAGTCACATATTTAAGGTACTTAGGCTGAATCAAATGTGTGTTGAACAAGAGCTCCGGGATGGAGTGAGAGATGCGTGTCCATATCTATCAAAAAACGGAAGCCCAGGAGCCGAAATCCTCATTTGTCTGACCATCTGGACATCTCTAGTGATCTGGGCACTTAATTTTACCCTCATTTTTAGAACAAAAGGAAAACAATAAAAGAAGAAAATGGGCAGCACGGACATTCTACTTTTCATTTAAAAAAATCTTAGTGATAAAAAGAGCAGAGAGTTTAAAAGAAAAAAATGAAAAACCGTTAAAATGATTTGAATACTCTGTCTATATTTTGCAGTAGGCTCTATTGTTTTCAGTTACATGGGAACTGTGGTAATTTTATGAATCATTAGAATTTTCTTTCCAAATTATATCTGCCTGTTCTTAAAATGTCTCCTAAGTAACCCACAGTAAGAGGCTGTTGAACAATTTTATTCAATACTCTTGAATTTTGTCTTAATTTTGTATTTAAAAAAAAAAATTGTACTTAACAACCCAAAGATAAAAATCATGACAGGTAAGTCTTTGTGTATTTTATTTTTCCTGCTTTTTAAAACATATGAGCCTGTCTCTGTTTTCATCTATAATCTCGTGAAAGACTTGAGAAAGTTTGAAGCCCTAGTTTGGTAGAATTTAAAAGCAGAAACTCCCCCACTCCACCCAAAGTGAAAAACAATCGCAGCAGTTGAATGTTGTCTTTGGGCGTATGTCTCATCAGGCACCATGATCTGCAGAACGTACTCTGTTAATGATGCCTCATACCTAGAGCTGTGGTCCCCAAAAGCCAGTCTTGTAACCTGGGCCAGCCAATCCCGCATGTGAGCCACAGAAAATGGGTAAAGTAAGGTCAAAGTAGTGGGCAGTGTATTCGTGTGCACATGCGTGCGTGTGTGCGTGTGTGTGCGTGTGCGTGTAGAGGATGGTGTGTGCCTGTGAAGAATTTAAGTTTATTTTCTTGATAGGGACTGTCCTTTTATTCTGATATTATGTTTCCCCCATATTTTGGTGTTAAAATATTCACGCTTTTATGAAAACAACCGTATCATAGATGATCTGCTTTTGTTTTGTTTTAAGCATCCTTACTTGGTAAAATAAAAAGTTAGATTTGTGTTGGTCCATTTTTTTTTTTTTTTCCTGGTTAGTGAAATCCAAAAGTCTGGACACTATTCTACGTTCTAGCTGCTGGCTGTATCCTTCCCGCGGGCATAGGTGTTTCCTGTGTGAAGAGATTGTCTTAGAAGGAAGTTCAGCAAAGCTTCAATATTCTGATTTTGAACCACTAACTGTTCTTGGATTTGGGAAGAAAAGCTTCTTTCCCTGGGCAGTGTGTGGGTAGTTCTATTCCTGTTCCTTTCCCACAGACTTAGGCGGTCCGCTGTTGCCTTTAGTTCATCAGAATGCATTGTGGTGATTACCAATCTCATATCGGCCTATCTTCACAAACAATGTGCTTTGATAACTAAATTCTAGAAAAGATAAGTGTCAATGACTCATCTCCTCTAAACTCAAGGAGACAATTTAAAGCCTAAGTTTACTTTCTGGTGGGCAGACTGGAGATGTGGCCATGGTTCACGAAGAATATCACACCCCTTGCAAACGAAGACAGGGAGAGAACTTGTTCAACATCCCAAAGTCAGTCAGTGTTAAAACCATGTTAGCAGCCCAGGGCTTCTGTTTTCTAGTCATTAGATTTTTGCCCAGTGGTGCATTTTGCTTTGCTCAGCATGGAAAGGTCATATAGAGCAGTTAAATTTATTTTTGGAATGAGCTGGAATGCTGGGTTTGCAACAGCCAGTTTTGTTAAAAACAAGAACCACTTTTTAAAATTCACTAGTTCTCAACCATTATTGTCTCTCTCAGTATGAGGCATATCTGAGTTGTATCTCCACCCTTGAACAAATTTCCCCTTGCATGTGCACGCTCGCATGCTTGCTCGCACTCTCCCCCGAACAGTTCCATATGTTCTCTTTTACTAGAAGCCAAGCTCCCTGCTCATTCTCCTCCGTAGAGGGCTCCAGATCTCACCTCTGAGGTGCACATGTAACTGAGGCTGAAACAATTTGTAGGGAAACTTGTCAGCATAATTGATTATTATAGGGTGTGAGCCACCAAAGACAGGTGAGCCCGCACAGAGTGGAACAAATGCGTATACAGTATGCATCTCCCACTGGGTCCAGCCGGACTTCCTCCTCTGACATGTTGATTTATATATTTGTAGCTCTTCCCTAATGAATCGTGCCCCATTATGGGTCACCGGAGCCTCCTGCTGAATAGACCCTGCCTTTGCTGGTAAAAAGAAGAATAGTGAAGGTTATGCTCTGTGAATTTTGGGGTTGTTTTTGGCTCTAAAGGGAGTGGCTGAGGACATGTAATCTTGAAAAGGACAACATAATCACATAAAATGCTTGAATAACATTGCTATGTCAAGAGAGGGGCTTCTGTGACTGCAGATGCTTTGCGATATGACAGAAACTAGTCAGGGTGGGATGAGAATTTGGGAAATATAAAGAAATGAAAGTGTTTCTGACCACCTTTGGTTTGGTGTTCTGGAGTTCTTTGAAAATCTTTTTCTAGTGTTATACTTGTTCCTTGAAGCTGCTTTAAGTGTTAGAGTTGCTTTAAAATCGGGATGTTAATGACTGCTCTACTTTCTCACAATCTGTTGGGATATTGATCGAGATATTTGCAAAGTACTCTTGAGTTCTCAGGAAGAAGGGTGTTAGAAATTGCTATGGTGATGTTTTTAGCAGGGCCGGGAAAATTATGCTAGAATATAATTTCAGAAAGATAAGTTTTAAGACAGGTTGAATTATAGCCTGAGCCTGCACGGGAATGGTGTGTACTTCTGGTGTACACTTTTATCTCGGGTGTCAGTTCTGGGTGAATTCAGAGGCCAGAGTTTGAGGAAAGTGGGAAGAGAGAAGAGCCCTTCCAGGCCTAAAACTGCTCATGAAGAGTTTCTTGGCTGTTGGCGTTGGAGTGGCCTTTGCCCCCAGAGGGCTGGACCAACATAGCAGTCTACTGGCTGCAGGAGAGTCCAGTCTCCATTTCCTGTCCCGACTCCATGCTACCCACTTGCAGAGTGACTTCACACTTTGCTTTCACTGACAAATGTCTCAAATGTCAGTCTCTCTTCCCTTACCATGCACTATCTTCAAAGCTTCCTTACTGTAAACCTGGTTTTGGTCTCACCAACTCCACCATTGAAATCATCGTCTGAAGGTCACAGTAACCTTCTTCCACAAGCATCCTCATTCACCTTGACCATGCTACCCCTGACACCTTGGACTACCTCGAGAGATTTAACCCATCACCTACTGTTTTTGTGTTTCTACTAGAAGCAACAAAAAATAGTGGTTAAGGTAAGCTCCGAATTCAGGTTTCCAAGGTTCAAATCCTGGCCGGAACCATAACTTTCTAGTTGTGTGACTCTGCACAACTCTTGACCTCTTGATACTTCAGTTTTCTCGTCTGTAAAATAGGGATAATAATAGTACCTACTTTATGGATGGTTACGTGAGATCTGTAGTGAGTTAAGTAAAGATCTGTAGTGAGTTTAGGTAATGCATATAAAGCACTTACCTGTCTGTGGCATACGTCATTGTAATTTCCTGTTTTGTTAATTTATCCCCTCTAAACTATAAACCCCAGGAGTGCAGGAAATTTGTGTGTGTGTGTGCGCACGCACGCATGCATGCATGTGTGTATGTATAAACTCTTGTACTGTTTTATTCCCAGAGCACAGCACAGTAGTCGTGCCTGATGCATAGTAGGTGCTCAATAAATACTGGGTGGGTTGGCAGATGAATGATAGGCAGGTAGCTCATTCTAACATTCACATTTATATTATAATATAAATGCTATCTATATTTACAGGCATACCTAAAATAAGGGAAAGAAGACAAAGGTACTTGGCTATTTTACCTTGGTCAATCAAGTCAAGTAGGGACTAGAATTTGGTTTTTTTTATATATATATATATATATATATGTCTTTGAATATATATCTATTCTCTGTAAGCTCATCTATATTTGTTCCTTTTTGTGCCTTTTGACTTTTATGCTGCATCTTGTAAATTTTTTTTCTTTGAATAAATTACCTTTTTTCAGAAAAACAGCTTGCCTGGTTTGCATTAAGGAAAAGAATGAAGAGGGTTGTTTTTTTTTTTATGTGTGTATAGAGTGTGGAGATAGAATATTGAACCCTTTGAGTAGGAAGAAAGTATGTAGAAATATGCGACTGGGAAATACAATTCCAGGGGGCACTATTACCCAGGTTCTTCTTTGCTCACTGTTAGATTTTGTGAGTAGTTTGTTTGTTTTTTAGAGGTCGGATGCCTTACATGATCTTTCTTGAGACTATTTTTTTTCTTAGCTCAGCTTGTATCATATTTGTCGTCACTGTCATCTTCTCCTTCTTCCTTCCCCCTCCTCCTTTCTTCTTCCTTGCCTACCCTTTCTTCTCGTGCCACCACAGTGCCGGCCACCCTAGACTACTGTCAGGGCTCAGTCAGGCTCCTTGCTGTGACCTCTCACTTCTCCAGGCCACCCCGGCGTGTCCGCCAACTCCACCTCATGTGATGCCATTTTCCCCAGGGGGGCACAGTATAGGGTAGTAAAGAGAACATCAAACTGGGAGTCAAAAGGCCTGGATTCTTCTTTTTTCCTTTCAAATCTCACTTATTTTTTTATAGCTGTTTTGAAAATTGTGTTTATTTGTCACTGGTTTTCAAAAATTTGATTATAATGTGACTTGCTATAGTTTTTTGCCATCTTCTGTTTCAGGTTCATTGAGCTTCATGGGTCTGTGGGGCTTATAGTTTTCATCAAATTTGGAAAAATTTCATCCATTAAATTGTAACTATTATATCTTATATTTTCTCTGCCCCCTCACCTCCTGGAAGTCCAGCTACATATATCTTAGGCTGCTTGATATTGTCCCATAATTTACTGACTCTCTGTACTATTTTTTCACCCTTTTTTCTCTTCATTATCTTATTTCGGATAGTTTATATTGCTGTGTCTTCCATTTCTGTTCTTGTCATGTTCATGTTTTCCTTTACGTTTTTGAACATAGGATCATATTCACAATAGCTGTTTTAACCTCCTTGTCTAATAATTCTGTCTGTGTCATTTCTGGGTCTGTTTCCCTTACCTGATTTTACTCTTCATATATTTTCCCACTTTGTTCCATGCCAGGTAATTTTTGACTGGATGCTGGACATGTGATCTTTCTTTTTACATTGTTAAGTGCTGGATTTTGTTGTAGTCTTTTAAATATAAAAAGTAGTTGAATTTTGAGAATATATTTATTTAGATTTATTTTGATTATGTCAAGGCTTATGTCCAGGCTTTATCAAGCAGATCCAGGGCAGTCTTTAAGGCTAATCTGGCTCCACTACTGAGATAATACTTTCCTGGGGACTCTACCTGACACTCTATCTGTTAGGAGGTTCTTCCTCTCTAGCTAGTCGGAACATGAACCATTCCTTTCCCTGTGTGAACTCTGGGATCGTTCTACCTGCTCCTTTCAACTAGTTCTCTCCCTGGTAGAAGTCCCCAGTAGTTTCCACCACACAGATCAGTATTCAGGCAAAGGTTTAAGACAACCCTTCTGAAGATCTACAGAGATTGTGTGCTCATATGTTCTTCCATTCATTCGTTCATTCTCTCTCTCTCTCTCTCTCTCTTTTTCATCTCTCTTTCCCTCCTCCTCTACCTCCCCCTCTCCCTTCCTCCTCCCTCCTAGCTTCTTCTTTTCTCTCCTCTTTGTGCAGCTTCCTCCTCTCCAGTATTTTGCCCCATGAAACTAGAGCTACCTTGGTCTTCTAAAACTCCAAATCTGTCTTCTCAATTCAACAAAACTGCCAGGCTCTGTTTAAGTCCCTCCTTCCTGCTTTGTGGCCTGGAAACTCTCCAGCGGGGACATTCATAGGGCTCACCTCATTTGTTTTCCATCTCTGGTGTCTGAAAAATATTGTTTCATATATTTTGTCTAGTTTTCTAATTTAAGGCAGGACCTGAAGCTATTTTATACAAAAAAGTTTTACTTCTCCACAGAGCAAGAGCATTTTCTTCATTGTCATTAATGCATTAACAAAATAGCATTATCACTATCAAAATTAGCAATAAGTTTCTAATATCTTCTAATGTCTGTTCTATTTTGCAGTTTCCTAAATGTCCCAGAAATGTTCTTTATAACTAGTTTTTCCAATCTCAGATCCTATCTAGGACCATGATTATTATATGGCTTAAGTCTTTTTTAATCCAAAACAGTCAGGTTTTTCGTGACACTGATGCATTGAACAGACCCACGCCAGTTGAGCTCTAGAATATTCCATCTTCTGTGCCAGGCGCGGTGGCTCACACCTGCAATCCTAGCACTCTGAGAAGCTGAGGTGGGAGGATCATTCGCGGTCAAGAGTTCAAGAATATTCCATCTTCTGTATTTGTCTGTTTCCTCTGTTTCCTATTACTAGAAATTAGGTCTAAAATCTTGATTAGATTGAAGTTAAATGTTTTTAGTAAGAATATTTCATAGTTGATGTTATATTCATATTCCATCACATTCATAGACCTGTAAGAGCTGGCTTCCCAACATTAGTGATGATGAGATTGACACCCGAATGAGGGCTGTGACCCTCTGATCCCTCCATTGTATAGTTCGGTTTTCCTCGTGTGACCAGAAAATAATCTGTGTGGTGTAACTTTGATACTACCTGAATGTTCATTTCCCGGTCAACTTTCATTTTTGTTTTAGTACCAATGGATCATCTTTACTGGAATCAATTATTTTTATTAGGGGCTGCAAAATGATTTTCAAATTCTGTTACTTCTTCTGCATTTCTTAACTGGTATTCGTCCTTAGAGTAGGATCTTTCCTTTTTGGTAATGCTAAAATATAGACCTACTGGAAAGACAGAACAAATGCATAATTCTTTCTCTTTATTTACCAAATTTCCACGAAGATTTTGATTTAATAGCCACCTCAAATGGTGACAAATGAGTTTTTTCCTGATTTTCTCTCTTCATTGATTTTTCATGTTTTTCAGTAAACATAATCAACTATCATAATTTATTCTTTCTGATGCTCTAATCATCAGTTTTGGTCAAGGAGAGCTCAGAGACCTGGATTCTAGGTTTTGAAGTATCATAAACTGGCTATGTATCTTTGATAGCCTCTTTAAAAGTTGTAATGGTTCTTTTTTAAACCAGAGAAGTAGGCTGGGTAACAAGGGTTGCTTTTAGCTCAGCTCTAGAATTAGGATTCCAATTTCTACTACTGGATACTGCCCTGCTTCTCTCCCTGCTGCAGGAGAAAGCCCCCAGGCTGCCTGGCGTTCAGGCCTTCCACTAGCTGCATCCCTGTATCCCATCACTCCTTTCTCCCTGATTCGTCATCAGAAATCTCCTCCTCCAGCCACATCTGTCTTCCGTTTGCTACAGGAGATGAGCTCATCCCTTATCCCCAGCCTTTTTGCCTATACCTTTTCCCTTGCCTGAAAAACCTTGCTTCTACCTCTCCAAGTATTCAACCTCACCAATCCTCCAGGTCCCAGTTCAGGCTCCCTCACCTGTTTGTTCTTATTCCCCTACGTTGTCTTTGGCACTTATTTCCATCTTCTCTTGGAATATCACTCATTTCCTGTTTTAAGAGATGTTATCCGAACCAGATTATCATCACCCTGAGAAAGAAGAGACCATGCTTTGCACCAAGAATATTGTTTGGCACAAAAGAAGTACAATAGCTACTAATGTTGTTGTTATACTTCTATATTTTTCCTAACATGTAGCACTTTCTATTTTCTATTTTGCTGAATAAGAACATTAAGGTGATTTTGAAGTGAGAGAGAGGGGGGGAGAGAGAGAGAGAGAGAGAGAGAGAGTGAGTGTGTGTGTGTGTGCGTGTGTATTGAGGAAGAGGGCTATTGGAAATATTTCTTACAGTTTTCATCTATTCATTGATCTATTTTTACTCTCTGGGTTCCATTACATATTGATAACTTCGCCATAGAGTTATATTGATTTGAAATACATAAGTCAACAAATATTTCTCCATTACCTAACATTAGCTAGGGAAAGAAAGATGGCCCCTGGGATCACACGGCCTAATTAAGCACAATGTTGTACATTTCTTTCCCTCTTCCTGCTATGATGTTTTGTTTTGTTTTGTTTTGAATATGAAATCACAAACCCCCAAGTAAACCTCATAACGAGCCAGCTGTTCTTATAAGATGTATTAGGCACAGATTTTATTCAACCATAAATGATCTTCTATCTAAAGTGTTTAAAAATATATTATTGATAATTTACATCACATACATTTTCCCTGTTTTAATTGACAAATAAATTTTATGTGAATTATAAAGGGATATAGTTTTTCTGATTATTCAAAATTTGACTTCATATTTTTTGTTTAAGCCTATTTGTAAATCCTAGCTAGCTCTTTAGCCTGAGAAACAAAGCTTCAGAACGTTTTTCCGTATTTGTTATGTAAGTATATTCATCTTTTCTGAACAGTGGAACTTTTTGAAATTACCTTCCTACACTTGGAGTGGGTCATCAAGTGATAAGGGATATGAAATTGGGTTAATTTGTTATATTTTCTTGCTGGAGAAGGGGAAAAGATGGATATTAAAAATGTTCTGCTACTGTGTATGTACGTATACTGTAAAAGGATCGCCACGATCTGGCTTCTGACTACCTCTCTCAGCCCTCCCCCTGATCACACAGACACGTGTGTATACACACACACACACACACACACACATCCACTCCCTTCACCCTAGCCACGAGGAGCCATCTGCAGTTCCCTGCATCCCATGCTGTGTCATGTTTATGCTGCTTCATCTACCTGGAGTTCTTTTTTGTTCCATCTTTGTTCACCCTACAAATCACTATTTTACCTTTCAGGACTTAGACCAGTTGTAAATTCTTCTTTCTCACCACTCTTCCCTGTCTTCCACCCACATCCAATTAACTCTTTCTTCCTCTGTGTCTCGATTGTACAATATACGGATGCCCATGGTAGCACCCATGAAATTGTACTATCCTTATTTGTAAGCTTATTTGTCTCTTCCTCCTAATATCTAAGATTGTTGGAGGGTAGGAATCTTGACTTGTCTGGCTTTATACTTCCTACGGTTAACCTAGTATTTGCTAGAGAGAAGATATTTACTTAATAAATATTTATCTGTTTAATCAATTAGTTAAGTTCCCTGCTCTTTTCCCAAACAACTTCTGATCCTCTCCACAACAGTTGTCATCTGGTGGTCAGTAGTAGTATTACCAACAATACTGTTGTATCGTCACATTTTAAAAATATAACACAAGTAAAAATGATTATAATATAATACCTATATGCCTACAAATGGTATTCCCAAAAGCTTTTGAAGGAGTGCCTGTTTGTACAATGGTTGGACATAAATTCTTTAAAATTGAGGTTTAACATACATTCATATAACCACCGACCAGATACCCTTCCCAGTTACCCCCTCCACTAGCAAAAGTAACCACTATTCTGACTTCTCTCACCATAGATTAACTTTGCCTAATCTTGAATGTCACATAAATGGAATCCAACAGTATATACTCTTTTTCGACAGGCTGCTTCTACTCAGCATTATGTCTGTGATATTAATCTATGTGAAGTCTTGTGGGCCTCAATAGTTTGTTCTTTTCCATTGCTCAGTAGTATCTGTTTATATCACTATGTCACGATTTTATTTTTCCATTCTGTTGTGGATGGACATTTGGATTATTTCCAGTTTTTGGCTTGGACATAAGGTTTTGTTTGAGGACCAAGCTCCAGAGCATAGCTTCAGAACTACTTTTTGTCCTTTCTTCTCCTTCTTCTGATAGGTGATGAATTGATCTTAATGTGGGATGTACTTAACTTTGCCCATTCAGTTAAGAAATATTTACTGAGTGCCTGTTATGTGTCATTTCCTGTATAATTGTCCCTACTGATCTTGTAGATCAGTGGGGAAGTCAGACCCTAAACAAGCAATTATAAGTATCTAAATGTTATAACAAAGAAATAAAAGATGTTCTAGGTTTATAACAGGAAAACTGAGTCTGATGTGGAGATTAGGGGACATCTTCCTATAGAAAGGACATTCCAGCTGGGACCTGAAAGATAAGGAAAAGTACTCTAGGAAAGAAGAACAGGGACAGACTGTTGGAGGCGAGGGCAAGGTCCTAAAGTGGTAATGAAGACTTGGAGGAAGCCTCATGTAGCTGAATGTTGGAGAGGCAAGGGGAAAATAGTGGGAGATGTGGCTAGAAGGGTAGACAGAAGCCATGTCACGAAGGGCCTTATGAGTTACCAGAAGAATGTGGATCTTGGTCCATTACAGAGTTGTAAGCTGGTAAGAGATATAACTTTAAAATTTTTATTTGTGTGTTAACCTTAAAAATTGTAAAGTTCACAAATCTTAAGTGTAAAGAATTTTTACGAACTTTCTAAAAGAAGATCACTGTGCTTGCAAGGACGGAGGATGATTTGGAGAAGAGCAGAAGTGGCTGTTCCTCACGCCCCAACTCCTGGATGCATAGCCTTTCACAGGCTGTCTTAGTGAAGGAGCAGACCCATTCAGAACTTTGTGAACATTACACAAATCAAAACATAGATTGAAAAATGGAAAATAGATTTCCTTGATTTCCTTTTGGCTTCCGTTGTTACTGTCATTGTTGTAGTTATTATCATGGTTTCCAGCCAACTGCAACTTAGAGCTAATAGTAACTGGAGGGACAATATGGTATGAGAGGCTTTACTGAATCGTCATTGAATATGCCCCAATAAACAGAACGGTTATTGTCATCATCAAACATTCGTGAAGTCCCCTTGTTCCATCACCGCTTGTATGTGTGTGTGTCGTGGTGATGGAGGAACGTGTCTAAAGTGATGGATGGGTTTCTCTGACCATTTTTCTTTCCAATTTTTCCTAAAGCAGTTTCCCAGAAGCTTAGGTTCTTTGCAGCATCTCTGAACCATCCCTTCTCAGGAACTAAAACAGCACATAGTACAGAGTTTTCATTCTCCGAACTAAAGTTGTTTTGTTTTTGTTTTTTTTCTGAATTGTAAATTTATTTATATGTCTTAAAACTTTAAAATTAGCACATTTATTTCTGTATATAATGGATTGCCATTATGGAAAATAATACAATCAGATGAAATCAGGAGATTTTTGTAGAAATATCTAAGACCTTAACTACAGTAAACATTCAGCCGTTAGAACCATGGGAATTAACATATAGTAATGCAGTAGTAAGGAGGTTGTGGTCTGATTCACCTTACGAAATCAGACTTTTACCCACTACTGCACATTACATTTATACTCTAAATCTGTCTTTTTGCCCAATTCTGAATGTGCTGTGCATGTGCATTAATTCATTTAATGAATATTTATTGAGCACCTGCAGTATGCCAAATACCTTGCTAGGTGTTAGAGATATGAAGGTACAGTCCCTGATCAAAAGGAATTTACAGTCTGGTGGAAAAGACAGCCAAGTGAACCAGTGATTACCACACCCCATTTAGAGCCTGGGCCAAAATTCTTTACCCAGAGTGTCTGGTAGCACGGAAGAAGGGCATTTAAATCAGAGCAGGTAACCCTTGAGTTGACTCTTCAAGGATGAGAGAGGCATGAGCCAGGAAGAGCACTCTAGGCACAGAGGCAGGAATTAGCCTGGTGCAGGTAAGAAACCACTAGTAATTTAGTGTGTTTGGAGCACCGGTGGGCATGCTCAGAGGAGCTGCAGGGAAGGTTAGGTGTAGAAGGGCTTGGTGTAGAGACGAGCATGGACTGAGAAGTAAGAGACCTGATTCTCACCCTGTTCCCACCAGTATTCCTCATGTGTGTTTAAGCATGTCATTGGGCCTTTAGTCCTTATCAGTATAATCAGAGACTGGGGAGAGTTGTTCCCAAGCCATATTCTGGAAACATTGTTCCAGTAGATATAAAAAAAAAATGGGCTATGAAAAATGTTTTCTCTACTTCAATAGTTAGCGAAGATTGAATACTACATTGTCCTTTTTAAAGAGTCACAATGACTCTTAAACTTCAGTTTTCTTTAACTCAGCATTTTCCAGGTTATATGAACTTAGAGTGAATTTTCCATAACATTAACATTAGTATGATGTTGCAGAGCCCCATTTTGGCAAACGGTGGACTAGGTCTCAAAGGTCCAATCATCTTCATTCATTCATTCATTCATTAAGTTTTTAAAAGTGCAGAACCAAACAATTGATTCACATATTCCCACTTTTCACTTTAGGTTACTAGGGTATCCCTGTAGTAAACTTTAGTTGTTTATTTTTTATAGCAATGTGTTTTTTTTTAATTTCATCAGCTGTCCTGGGATATTTTTTTCTCCTCGTTTTCATGTCATACTCAGACTTTATTACTTGATAATAAGTTGCAAGAAATGTGAATCGAATTGTTTCTCAACAAATATCAATCATTTGTGATTTGTTTAATAGAAATTATAATGAATAAAATAAAGGTTTTTTCTTATGAATTTGTTATATTCAACATTGGCAAATCCGAAAAATTAATAATGAGTCCATAAAGCATTTGTGTTGCTAAAGAGTTCAAATAAATAAAAACAAGATTGACCTTGTTAGAAATTTGCTATTTGCAACATGTATCTGTCAGAGCCACTGATTTGGAAATTGTTGTAAATTCTTTAAAAATGGGAACATTTTTTTCCCTATAAAAATACCCATCATTTGGCAAACTACAGTGTCATTTTTTCTTGAAGAGAATGTAGTGATTGATTATCCAGAGTGCTACCATGACAAGGTAAACGAACCAAATAGCTGCAAAATTGTATGTAATCATATAGCATCACACAGTCTGTGTGTTGAGCAAAACCATTAGAATTAAACCACGGCAGCATCAGGCATCACCTACCTGCCTAATCATTCCCTGCTGGTACTTCCTGTTCGTCCCCAAAACTTTGACCTCCAGTGGATATGCAGAGGTGTTTGCAGTCCCCCCTTCCTTTCCAAATGAGCACTGCAATAAATACAGACCAAACCTGATCCACCCAAAGAGATTTCAAAATGCAAAGGTCTCTTTGTTTAAAATCCCTCACATATATGACATCGAGAGATTTACTTTTGCGTATTAACATTATTAGTCTTGTTTCTTTTATTAATAGTATTGTCCTGAAGCTCCTGAGAAATTATAAACGAGTAGGGGAAGGGGGGAATGGGGGATCGACAAAAAGAAAAGAAGAATGCTGATCTCTTCTTGAGGAGTTGATAATTTATTCAGGAAGAGCAAACACACCTGAGATGATTTAAAAACAATTGCACGGTATTCACCCTGTGTAAAAGTACCTGTGCACAAATTGAATACGTGAGTCATGAAGGCCAATAGAGTAAAGGAGAGATCAAATTACCCTTGGTTATTAGAGGACTAAATTGAGCCATGAAAAAGGAAGGGGCTACCCAAACCTACCCCGGAGATGGTTATCAATAGCGTAATTGGGGATAGAACCAGGCCCTTTCTCCCAATACTCAGAGCGATCTCCTGTGCCCATCTTCCCTGCAGTGTTTCAGATTTTAAATGCGCTTTGTGAGGATGGCTGAGCTCCACTCTCGTTTATTAATTGCTGTCCACATGCTGCAGGATATCCTGTGTTCAGAATCAGGATGAGGATTTTAAATTCTTCTTAGCGTGGGGATGTGTAGCCAGGCCGAATCAATTCCTGTCACTCACACACAAATACAGGGGAATGGGATTATGGATCAGGGTGAAGCTGCAGTGCTTTAATCTTAAAATCGATACAGAAAAGGAAGTTGAACTTGTGGGGATTCTATAGAGACTGTAATTTGGCTTCCTATGAGGCTTGCCTTATGGAATATAACTGCTCCTTCCTTCTCACCTTCTGATTATTTTACTGGGAATGGGAAAGGGGAGAGAAAATGAGAAATCGCTGCAACCATGTCATCTTGAATAAGCATGCAAATATAACTCATAATTCAAACTAACCCTCTGTTACATTGAGAAAAAGCTAAATACTTTTATCCACTCTTTTTATTTTTAGGAAAAAAATTAGCCAAAGCCCTATACCTCATAGTCTATATTAAGCATAATAAAATGCCTTTGATTCCTTCATAGTTCACTGTCAGACTGGAAAAATATTTCTTTGCAGTTTACTTTTATGGCTACACCTACCACAGCCTATGTGATTTTATATAAACACATATTCAACATGCTAGTTATTGACCAAAGGATTCCAAGCTGCTAAGCATGTGATTAATATTTACTCCAGGCTTTTTCTTTGTGCTGCCTGCCATAGGTCCCTAATCTCAAACAGCCCCGGAGGTGACAAATCAGGCTCCAACTGAATATGCATTTTCTTTCTTAAAAGCCACAGACATAGATTGTGGAAGCCAAGAGTTCCATGAAATTCTGCTTCTTTTGAAAGAGGCATGAACTAATGGTCTGAACAACTCAGTCATTTCTGAATCAAAGATTGAGAATTTATTGAATATGCTTCTTTTCAGATATAATACCGATTTGCTGCACAGCACTATTGGTCTCTAGTTTTAAGGTGGACTTATTATTTTTCCCTGTGGATATTTCTTTAATTCAGTTTTCTAATATGTCTGAGTGTGTTGGGTGCTGCTTTTATAGTGATAACAACAGTACGAGATACTGTGATCTCATGAGAAAATGGCTGGTCGATGGGCCAGAGAACACAGGTCTAGCTCTTAGGAAGAATGGTGTAGTTAAAAGAGCAAAGCCTGGAGCCCTTGCTTTGTTTACTATCTCTTTCTAAACCTGTTTCCTTGTCTTTAAACTGGGGATGATGGGAGGATCCACCCCATAGGTGGGGGTGTTGAGAAGATTAAACGAAATAAAGTATGCAATGTGCTTAACATTATACCTTGCACTTGTAAGAACCCTATAAATGTTCATGATTATTATGTGAGCCTCAAGTGAGATAACATATTCTGTGTATGTGAAAACATTCTACAAGCTGTAAAACACAATACAAATGTTAGTAGTTGTCCTTAACAGATTGATGGTTTTAAAACTTTTAAAATAAATCATGGAAGGCTTTTTCTTTGTGCTGCCTGTCATAGGTCCCTAATCTCAAACAGCCCTGGAGGTGATAAATCAGGCTTCAACTGAATATGCATTTTCTTTCTTAAAAGCCACAGAAGTATATTGTGGAACCCAAGCGTTCCATGAAATCAATTTGAAAATCTCGATCCCATGTCCTTCCAGAAGAAAATACTCTAAGGTCTTTGGAAGATCACCACTGTGTAGTATACTTATTTTGTTGTTTTTAGTCCGTATTTTTAAATGTCACATCCTTCCAGGCAAGTTTAAGTGCCTTAAATTATTACCTAATTTCAGTTGTTCTTCCTTGTCCTACACATTACTTGAGTATCGAAATCTCATGAGTTTCTCTTCTGTTGTTCATTTCCAGAGCACAATCATTGTGGAGAAGACAGTACAAGACCTCATGAACCTAATGCACGACTTGAGTGCATATTCGGATCAGTTCCTCAACATGGTTTATGTGAAGCTCCAGGAGTACAGGGAAACCTGCACTGCAGCCTACAGGTAGAGTTTTTGTCAAGAGCTAAGCACAGTCACTTTAGAACCTGATTGTTCTGAGTGGTGAAATTGCCTTCGTAGCCTAACTTGTACCACTTGGAAAAGGATCATCCTTGAGTTTGTCAAGGGGCCTGATGAGAACCTGCACCACAGATAGAGTCTCCTAGACCCTTGTGTAGTTGGACAGACAGAGGGAATGAGAGGGAAGAAGGGACAGAGCCACTCAGGACTGCCTTTGGGTGGTTCAGATGAGGGTCAGCCTTGATTTTCATGACACTCTAGAATTGTACGATTTATCGCTCTCAAAGAAATTCCAGATCTCGATTATTCCATCTTGCAGTTGGAAAGATCCTTAAAATAAACTCTTAATAATCTATAATAGCACTTCTTTTTAATTCTGACAAATATATTCCTCCTGGTGTAGCCTTCCTACTGTCACAGGGCAGTTATGCCTGTTTTCAGCGTCGATGGAAAGGAAAAACCATTGTTATGAACTTGAAAATCATTAGTTATCCCTCTGATTTCTTTTCTTTAAGTTCAAAAATCTCTCTGGGCTTCTGTAAAAAGATCATAGCAGTCCTCATAGAAAGCTAATAGTAGAAACAAATTATGGGCTGGTTGACAAGACATGAAACAATTAGGGAAGAAAAGAGTGTATAATAAAATATTAAATTATATGTGATGTATAACTAAGGATAGATAGGTAAAGTGCAGCACATGATCAGGTGCTACTTGTACAATACATATTATATGGGTGGGGGAATAAAACGTGAGAAAGAGAGAAAGGGTGGTTGCAGTCAGGAATGATTTAGCAGAAAGTGAGATATGTGCTGGACAGGTGAAATTTATGGAGGTGGAGAGAATCAATAAGGGCACGGCAGGGAGGGAGACGAAGCCCTAAGATAGTTGCCTGATATTTGGAGGGGACAATGAGGAGGAAGTTTGACTGAAACAGGGTCCCTCGTAGAAGGTAATAAGAGATAATGTTGAATAGGAAGAGTAAGACCAACCGACTAGGGTCTTCAAAACTAAGACTTGGAAATTTAGATATTGTATACTACATAAGGAATTCTTTTTTTTTTTTTTTTTT
>VBSM01003176.1:11999539-12044745 GCA_008086735.1 Cheirogaleus medius | reverse complement strand
GGCCTCCCAGAGTGCTAGGATTACAGGCGTGAGCCACCGCGCCCAGCCCAACATAAGGAATTCTTATGAACAAACTAGGAGACAATGTTTAAAGAAGATTAATCTGGCAGAGGAATACAACATAGATTAATGCTTAACCTCCCTCATTCTAACAATAAGTGATAATTATCCAGAGTCACATGCACCAATTAAAGAAGAGAAACCCAACCACCTTATTGAGGTGTACTCCCAAAAATATTTTACTTTTTTTGTTCAATAATTATTTATCAAAAATTATACTATACTCAGCTTAAACTCACACATATAATTAATAATGTCAAAATCAATTGTATACTAAATAATTATAATGATAATTCAAATTTAAAAAGTTAAAATTTAGTCTTGTAACAAAATTTAAATTTTTTGGATTTTAATTTTTACAAGTAATTTTTTGCAAAAAAAATTACAATATAATAATCAAAATAATTTCAAGCATAAAAATATATTCCATTAGGATAAAATTCAGTGAGGAAATGAAATATAAATAACAATTCAAAGAGAAAAAGCACAGCTGAAACTTTGTATCCTTTGAGCAATATCTCTCCACCCTACCCCAACAGCCCCTAGTAACCATCATTCTATTCTCTACTTCTATGTGTTTGACTTTTTCTAGATTCCACATGTAAGTGAGATCATGCAATATATTCTTTCTGTGCCTGGCCATTAGATACATTTAAAATAGTGATTTTAAAGTCTCAAACTTTATGGTATGCCAAAAATTATATATTTTGAAACTATTTAAACTCAAACTCATTCTGAAAAAAATTAAATGTCAACTTAAAAAGAGAAGGAGAATATAGTTTTTCAAAATTATTTTAAAGGATACACAAATAATAATTGTAAAAGCCACTATTCTAGGTTAGTTGCCTGAAATTGGAATTTCTGGTCCATAGAGTGTTGTATTTTCAGTTTTACAAAACCAAACTCAAAGTGGTTGTATCAATGTCTCATCTACCAAATGAGAATTGCATAACATATTTTAAATATGAAAACTTTAACATTAAAAAATTATTTTTAAATAATTTTATTTTAACAATATTGCATTTTAAATTTACTTTTACCTTTTACTCCCATTAAATTTAAAGCTTTTTTTTAAAAAAAACAAAAGGGCATGCTTTTTTTTAATATACAGATCTGATTATGGGTACCTAATAATTTCTCACAAATAATAATGTTGATGAATATTAATTATAATGGAGATGTTGCATAACCTGACCATTATAAGGCAAAGTTGACTCTAGAATCTAAACTCCGCTGATGGCCATTGACATAGTATTGTTGTTGTTGTTGTTTTAAAAGAAAATGTTTAAGTTCCTGTAGCCTGGCACCTTATTCATCGTAGGTGATTTTCTTCTCATCGTTTATGATCCTGCCTCTCCTCTCAACATGTCAAGTGACTGGAAGTTACTACATCTACAAAACAGACTGGTCATTGTTGAACATTTCTCATCTGAAAACTTTCTCTTGTTTTAAAGTGATACTCTCCTATGCATTAGACATAGTCTTTTTTTCTAGAATGACTCCAAATCAGTTTAATCCTTATATATAAAAATCCCTTATATGTGGAAATATAGCTTTCATGGCCCATTTAGTCTTTATATTTTTTTCCCCCTGGTCTGAACATTCTCACTTTCTGGTATATCCTGAGTCTATAGACCAACCCGATCATCTTTCTCCATTGCCCATTAGCTTGGCAGTATCCATCTTAAAAAGGACCTGCACCCAGTGTTCCAGATGTTCTCAGGGGATTTCAGCAGAACCAGCACTTTGCTTGTGCTGAGCACAGTACTTATTACATTGTATCATTGCATTTGTCAGATATTTATTGAGCATCCACCAAGATACTATGTGAGTGGGGCAGATAAAGAAGTTAATCAGTCACTGATTGTACCTTCAATGAGCTTGTATTCTTGGTGAAGAACAGAAAGGGAAATATGGGACAAAGAAATAGAATGTGTACATCCATAGCTTTAATTCATGACAGAAAACATGGTGGGATCAGTAAAGATGCCTAACTGCAGGAGAAAGAAATGACGAAGGAGGATAGGAAAGGCTTGGTGAAGGATGTGAACTAGGCTTAGTGAAGCATGAGGAGGATTTAGACAGATGGGCTTAAGGAGGGGAAGGAAGGAACCAGAGCAAGGACAAGTGATAAATGTTTGGGTTTTAGAAAGGAAAGCTGTGGCCAAACTGGAGGATCTTGAACATCAGGCTCAAGGAACTTGACCTTTTAAATCAGGTAGTGCAGGGCCACTTGAAGGTGTGTAAGCAGGGAGTAGCAGGTGTAGACATGTGCTTTGGGGAAATTTGAAAAGCAAGAGTGGAGGTAGAAGGGAGAGAGACATTAAGTGCCTGAATTAGGGGAGAGACAAGGAAAATGGAGGCGCAGGGCTAGATCACAAGGCATTGCAGAGGTAAAATTTGTAAGATTTGGCCACTGGTTGGCTGTAGGAGTAAGGAGATACAAGAAGAAATAAATACTGGTTGAAATTAGTATTATCTTTTTTATGCTGTATTTGTGGTGATTTTTTTTTTCTAAACGTAAATTCAAAAAGCTCACATTTACCCATTACATGTAATGTTATTTTTAACTCATCATTTCAGTCTATTGAGATATTTTTGAATCTTCATCCTGTCGTCAAAAAATCTTAGCTATTCCTCCAAGTTCCATGTCATTCTCAATTTTATAAGCAATCTTTTAGTTTTTGTTTTATGTGTGTCATTGAAAAAAGTATTCAGCAGGACAGGATTCAGTTGAGAATTTGGGGGTATACCTCTTAAGACTTCCTTGTAGATTATCTGTATGTGACTCAGTACTTGAGGAGTTCATGCTTTTCTAGGAACTAAAAACCTGGGCTTCAGCTCAAGAGCAGGCCCTGCAGCTGAAGTTTGAATGCCAGCCTTTCTACCTACTAGTTATATGACCTTGTACAGCTATTCAGCCTCTCTACCTTAATTTCTTTATCTGCAAAAAGGGGTAATACTAGTCCTTTTCTCAAAAGGTTGTTCTGGAAATGTCAGTCTTTTAGAACTTTTTAACAAAATAATGTACTCTCCAAAACATGATTAGCTGTTTTTTTAAATCAGTAACATAGCCATTTATTATGAAGTTGTATGTACTATACATAATTGTATGTACTAAACATTTTTTCCCCAAAAAAACATTAAGGGGGTACAAATGATGTTTTAAGTTACATGATCACTTTTGTAATGCTTGAGTTCCGGCTATAGGTGTGCTCATCACCCAAATAGTGTTCATTGTACCCATTAGGTAGCTTCCCCCCATCATTCCCCCTGGTTGATTTCCCCTGAGTTTCACTTCCCTCTGTGCCCATGTGCGCTCATCTGTTAGTTCCAATTTAATAGTGAGTACATGTGGTGGTTGTCTGTTCTTGAGAAAGTTGGTCTTAGTTTTAATAATGACAATGATGGTGATGATGATGATTGCCTTCACCACCTCCCATGACAATGTTTTCTATATTTCATCATGTGTCCCATAAGAGACTTGATTAGATTCCTTGCTGGTGTCTTTCCAGTCTTGATCCTCTCAGTGCAGCTAACCCTCCCTCATGTCTCCCTAGGATGAGCAGGGACAAACCAGCTGTGGACAATACTAGGTGTTTGTTCAGACATCCTCCCTTCCCTTTACTTTCAGGACTCACTCCTCCCTGCTGAACCATTTCTTAAGAACTCTCGTCTTGGGTAGCTTTGAGATTACCTTTGGAAAAACCAAGAGCCAAATTAACCACTTCTTCACTTAAGTCAGTTAGGAAAGGAAAAAGTCACGTGACTTGTTCTTTGTGAGCTCTTCCTAGTTCCCAGTGAGTTACCACTTCCTAATTGTTCACAAACTGTCTTTGTCTGTTTAGAATTTTGCCTCTAATTCCAAATTCAGCCCATTTCTGTAGTCTCCCTTCCTTTTCTTTATGAACGTCTGGGATCTGATCCTAGTCATTCTTCCCTGTCCGTCAGGACAGCTTCAAGATTATCAGCAGTGATTCTGTGATTCCAGGCTTTGAATTACCTTTGCCTAAATTTATTATAGCTGTCAGAATATTCTTTGATCTCAGTAACTGTTAACACGATTAATCACTCTATCCTTAAAACAGTTCATTTATTTGGTTTCTAGGATTTCATTTATTCAACAAATGTTTGCTGAGTACTTCTATAAGAGTTTGTAGAGACAAAATGAACCGAACAGATTGAATGTCTGTTTTCTTGGAGTTTACATTCTGGTGAGGATGGGATAGGGAAGACAGACAATAATTATGTATTATAAGTTTATAATACATAAACTTATAAGAATATTAGAAGAAAATAAGTAATGTGGAGAAAAGAAATGGAGTGGGGTGGATAGACTTGGGAGCGTGGGAGGAGGAGGTTGCAATTTTAAATACGGTACCCCAGGGAGGCCCTGTTGAGTTGAGGTTTGAGGAATGTCTTGGAGGGGTTGAGAGAGTTTGACAGGCTATCTGGGATAAGAGTGCGCTGGCAAAGGGCGAAGGCCCCAAGGCAGGGTTCTGCAGGACACTTTTCGGGAACTGCAGGGAGGGAAGTATGGTTGGAGTACAGTGAACAAGGAAGAGGGGCTCAGGGGATGGCCAAGAAGAAACAGAGGGCCAGACCATGGGGGCGCTCTAGGGATGCTGAGTCCTACTCTGAGAGAAATGGGGAGCCATTGCAGGGATTGTGCCTAGGAGCAGCATGATCTTATATACATTTCAAAATGGAAGTTTTGAAAATAGGCTCTAAGGGGACAAGGATGGAAGCAGAGAGACCAACTAAGGGCTAGTGTGTGAATCAGGTACAAAATTAAGACAGCTTACACTGTGGGTAGCAGCAGAGATAGTGGGAACTGGTTGAATTCTAAATGTATTTTGAAGGGACAGCCAACAGAATTCCTGCCAGGTCGGAGATATGAGAGAGAGAAAGGTGTCAAAAATTACTCTTAGGATTTTTAATCTGAGCAATGAAAAGATGGAGTTGCCAGCTACTGAGATGGAGGACGCTGCAGATTTGGGGGCAAGCAGATCATCGTTTAAATTTGAAGCATCTATTAGACAGACACATGGAGACATGGAGTAGGCAGTTGGATACATGCATCAGAATGAGAGAGGTCTGGCCTGGAGATAGATATTTGGCAGCCATTGACATAAATAGTATAGCTAAATGGTATTTAAATCCATGGGCCTATATGAAATCTCCATGGAGCAGATTTGCCACCTCCCAGGGAGTATACATGTGGCTGAGAAGAGGTTTGCAAGATGAGGAGAAGCCTGCAAAGGACACTGAGAAGCTACAACCAGGACAGTAGGAGGAAAATCAAGAGAATGTGATGTCATGGAAACCAAGGAAAGGGATGTTGGAGGTGCTCAACGGGGTCAAATGCTGGATTAGGTCAGCATCAGAACTCAGCGTGGACTGTGTGATGCCTTTAGCAGTGTGGAAGCTGTTGGTGACTGTCACGAGAGCTGTTTCTAGGGAGCAGTAGGGGTGAAAACCAGACTGGCATGGACTTAAAGGACGAGCTGGGAGTAGAGGAATTTTAAATATAGGCCAAACTTTTACAGTGAGTTTTGCTGCAAAAGGGAACAGAGAAATGGGGTACTGGTTGAAGTGAAATCATATGAAGGAGGTTTTTTTGTTTTATGTGTTATTTTAAATAACAATTGTTATTTAAAACATGTAATAGCATAATAAGTGCATATTTGTATTTGGAGAAAATAATGTGGGAAAGAGGGAGATTTGTTAATGTAGGGGAGAGAGGGGGAAAATCCTTGAAATTATGTTTTTGGCTAGGTGAATGGGGTGGGATCTAATGCACAAGTAGAGTGATTGGTTTTAGGCAGAAATATGGGTAGTTTTGTTCATCATAGTGTATCCTTCCTATAGGCATTGAGTTATTTCTCTGTCATTTACATTTTCATCATTTTGTCCAAACAGCAAAACTTGTGTCTCCCTTGAACCACTTCTTCTGAAACACAGCAATTCCTTTTGGCTGTTGACACATTGTGCTCACCAAGAGTATCTTGATTCCTTCTCCCAAGAGATTATACCGCTTTGGGACCCCTCCCGGCCACAGTCTCTGAAATGGTGTCCACTTATTGCTGCCCACTGTCAGATCACAGAGGGGGAATATCTGGGAGTGATCTACCGTGGTTGCTGAATTAAAGGCCTACGTTGAATTTAGTTCAGAGTGGAGAAAAGTAATTCTGTGCAGCTTTGAAGGGGACTAAACAGAAAATCATCTTGAGGGTTGTTATGCAACAGTGCACACTCACGTGTGCGCACACGCACCACATGACCCCATGGTGCATGTTGCTGTGTTTCCTGTTACTTAATCAGATTTTATGGGCTTAGGGAGAAAGTGTTTTCTTTTTGCCTGAATCTGAAGATGCAAAGTGTCCTTACTTCCTCTCTTCCCGTTTATTGCCCTCCCCCAGATTGGCACCTGCTGAGGAGTAATTAGGGCAGTCCTAATTTGGACAGCCAAATCCTGATTACAGTGAGAGGAAAAACAGGAAATGTTCTAGTTTTGCTGCCAGCAAATGACTGACTTAAATAGAAAGCCTTATACAATTCAAATGATCCAAAATGGTCTAACACTGGGGAAGGAGGAAGGGAGCAGGAAAACATTGCAATCTGATTTTCTCCCACGTGATGCTCACAGCAATGATCAAATCCATAAACTCACAATGCCCTCTGCTGCGAGGCAGCTTGTTTTCCAAGTTTACCGTGAGAACCTGAGCGGCCACTCGGAGTTCAGGGATCTGAGGAAAGGTCAAAAACATCTCCCCTTTCTGTGAGCACCTCACTCTGGAGAGAAAGACTATAGTGTATGATGATGTCATGTTACATGCTTTGGATGAAGAGAGGTTTCTTAAAGGGAAATGAGGGCAAGAAATTTTTTTCTTTAATGAGCCACACCGTTTGGGGGCTTACAGGAAAAGTCAGCTGTGAATTCTCCTCTGTGCTGCATTAGCGATCAGGCAGTTGGTCCATTAGTCTGCCACTTCCAAGCTGAGTGCCTCTCTCCCCTTTCTTTGCCTCTTTGTCCTGAGATACGCCCAGCAGTGTATGCGTCCCAAAATAGTAACTTAAAGATTGGAAATCACATTTTTCTGAAGTTTCTGTCTGTTCCAATGCAACATCGATTCATTAATCAATTTTTTTCTCAGGGGTGGGAGGCGAGTGGGGGGAGGCTCTCCGCATTGTGCTGGGGCTGGCAGAGAATACAAATAAAACCTCTTCTCTAGCGGTAGAGGCTCAATTGATAGACGACACAAGCATGTTATTAATATGTTTTAGGAGAGGTATACCCATCCTCAAGGCACACTTTCCACCATTTCTTCATAGAGGAGCTAGAACTCATGCTAGAACATGAAGAAAAAGTGAGATAAGGATAACTTGTAATTGCTTATGGTAGAAATCAGGTCTGGCATAGGGCTGGGCACCTCGTTGACCCTTGGTGTGTTTGTCGTATGAATAAGGAAATCCCTGCCAGACTGGACAGGCTGAGCAAGCAGTGGGCTGCGTGGATGGCCGCAATGTGTGGGGGAAAGGTAAAAAAATCACCATGACTAGAGTGGACAGAGTGGTTGGGTAGGAATGAGCAGGAAGTTTTGAAGATCTCCCACATGAAGGAAAAGAGAACTATCATAAGTTTTGCTAAAGAGGGTGACATAATCAAAGTGTTTTAAGATCTTACTGGCCCCATAGTGCTGAATAGCAGGGACTAGACACCAAGGGGCTGTGGTGGCTCATCAAGCCCTTCAGGTTTTCTGTGTGGCCAGAGGCCCTGTAGCCTTTGCTAACCTAACTAACTTTGAACCTCAGAATAGCCAAGGTCACACACCATTGAAAGCCTCTGCATGCAAGCTGCATCCAAGCTTGCATTCTGATCTGTCTCTTACAGCTATGTTGTCTCCTCACTCTCTTAGCTCATCTAACGCTGATATATGTTCATTTTTATTAAATATTGAATGGGTGCAAAGAGCATTATAAAATATGTACAGTATCTGTTTCATGGAGGGCATTCAGCAAGTGAACTTTTATTATGTGCTCCTATAATTTATTACGTGTAACTATTCTGGTATTTATTACATTGTATTGCAATTTAAATTTTTTATGTATCCTTTGATTAGTTATTGGTTTATATGTCTTTCTCCTTCTAGGACATTGGTTTTGAACTGTGGGCTCACATCAGAGTTATTAGGGGAGATTTCAAAACACACATACTGGATTTCCCACATTAGGCCCACTGAGAGTTAGGTCTGGGCAATCACAGTTTGAAAATATCCTCAAAGTGATTCTCATGTATGTTACTGGTTACAGATCACTGGTCTGAACTCTCAAGCTTCTAGAAGTAAGTTACCATGCATTGTTCCACATAATTATTTTCAATAGCCTGCATGGTGTCTCCATATAGGCCTTTCAGTTTTGTTAATTGATCAAGTGAATACCTTCACCTACTTCATTTCTAGTACACATCAGCTGCCCTTCTGGCCAAATAAGATGCTGCCCACCTAACCAGATATCCTACAAATTCTGTAGCAAGCAGCTAGTCCTCATTTCTTCTACCTAACTCAGTCTACCATGATCAGATAGGAGTCTCTTACAGTAACCTGATGCAAAGTATAATACTAAGGACCTGGACAAGAATGAAAATAAATGCTCATTAAAGTACATAGTCCCTGTGCAAGGGACTTCACAGTCATCAGCTTATCTAGTCAGTCACAACAATTCTGTCGAGTTATATTTTCCTACCTTACAGATGAAGCAACAGAGGTTCAGGACAGTTAATAATGTAGCTAAGGTCACAGAGTGTGGAAGTGGTGGTGCGTGCATTAGAAGCTAAGTCTGTCTGACTCTAAAGCCCAAAGAAGATGCAGTGGAATTAAAGAGGACATAGGAAACTTAATAAATATTTCAAATGGTTTAGAGAGACATTGTAATAGTTAGGAACATAGACTCCAGAACGGTAGGTATGGGTTCAGTTTGGGCTCTACCTTTCTAGCTGGCTAACCACTGGCAAGTTCCCAAATTTCTGTGCCTTGGTTTTTCATTTATCAAATGGGAATGATAATAGTATCTACCACACAGGACTGTTGTGAGGATTAGAAGAGTGAATATAGGTAAAGTGCTTAGAAGAACAGCCAGTTCATGGTAAATACTAAGTAAGTGTCAGCCAATATGATTATTTAGTTTTGCTCCTGTTGGCGATGTTTTTGTTTACTTTTTAAAATTTACTTTTAAATTAGTTAACCGATGATATCATTGATACGCACTAATAAGATGGCAAAAATATATATATATTTTTTTATGCCCTCTGTTGTTTCCCTGGTGCCTGTGCTTCAATTGTATCATTCATTCCTTCGATCTATTACTTTATTCATTCAGCAATTACTTATTGAGTGAGCACTTCCAGGAGCCAGCCTTATTCCAGGGCTGAGGGTGGAGAAGTCAATGAGCTAGGCAAGGTCCTTGCCTTCATGGATTTTACACTTTAGTGGAGGGAGTAGATAATCAAGTGACAAATAAATAAACAAAATAGCTTTCTCAGTAATAAGGATGATGTGGTTTAAAAAAAAAGATTTTAAGTGAGGGGCAGCATCAGGAAAGATGTCACTGAGGAAGTGATGCTTGAGCTCAATTCTGAAGGGTAAGCAGGAGCCACTTGCAGATGTTGGGGAAGAGCATCCAGGCAGAGGAAGGGCAAGTCCAAAGATGAGAGCTCGCTTGAGTTCAGTTTAGAACTGAACTTCAACTGGAACAGAGTGAGCGAAAGGACGGAATTCTGGGTGAGCATAGACAGGTACAGGCATCATATCATTTAGGTCATTTCTGGTCTCACATGAGAATCATATGGGAGCTTAAAACACATCCATGCTGAGCCCCACTTCAGACTGTGAAATTGATATATTTTTAAAATTGTTTCCCAGGTGTTTTAATGTGCAGTCAGGATTAAGAACCATTGATGAAGGATCTCAAAGCCAGGGAATTTGAGTTTTATTCTGCGTTCAGTGGGAAAACATGCAATGTTTAAACAAGGTCTGATATCTTTTTATGAAGATCTTAAGGCTATTCAAATGTAGAATAAATTTGCTTATAGGAAAAATCTGAACATTGACAGTTGAGACAGATTTTATGTTAATTCTTGGTCCACTGCCTTTATTACAATATAATTCTTTTCTTCTTGGTCTTTTAAATGTCAAACAGTTGTGACCCTTCATATGAGAACTTGTCTATTTAAAGGTTGTTATTAAATTATCCCCAAGAGTACCTTCTGTAAACTCTCCAATTCCAAATCCTTTTTCCCTTGAATTCTCTTGAATTGTTTCTATTTCCTGTAAACCATCTCCAGAGTTATAAGATATTTCTTTAATTGTGATTCCCTGGTAGAAATAAACAATATCGTAAAGCTCTCTAACCAGCATTAAGGGTGACGTCAGAGATGATCTCATGTTTCTCTGCTCTCTTCCTATGTATTCTCCATCTTAAGGGATTTCCTTGATGTGGATTTTGTGTTTTTGTTTTGTTTTTATTCAGCAGCATAATACTGTCTCTTATTTTTGCATCCGTAATTGTCATTATCACTTGTATTGCTAGAAATTTCACTGCAGTTCTGCCTACTGCAGGTCCAGCCAGTCACACTCTTAATTGGGCTACAGCAGTTTAATTTGGACCAAGCTTGTCCAGGGTTCATTTGTCTAGCTTGGTGCTCCTAGTTTTTGAAGTCGTTGAAAGATTCAGTCTGGGAAAGTAAACATCGTGCCCTGGCTGTCACCAAACAGTTGAATCCAATTAGCTCCACCTGCCCCTGGTTGTTTACCTAATGAAAGACTCAGCACCCCAGCTGTGTCCAGGGACCATGCATACTTGTGCTTCCCAACTGTTCCAGAGAGGTAGCAATACACATCAGAGCCAGTCGACACGAGCAGATGTTTTCTGAATGAAATGCACTCAGCTGTATCTAGAAGGTGGACCCTTCCCTTGGCAGCCTCATCACCTGTACCAAGAGGAACACCTATTTTCTTCTTCCTCCTGGGAGCGGGTACAAATAGTTACACAGATGGCTCTGTCTGTGGCCCATTGAGCTGTGAATTAATGAGTAGATTATGGTTCTGGTAGGGATAATTAACCCTATTCCTCTTGTGGAATAATTGTGAAAGATGTCACTCTCCTTTTGGGGGGCTATTTGGCTATGTCCTAGAATTTTGTAACCCACATTATCTGGTTTATCACAAAATCAAAAACTAATAAATGCAATTGGTCAGGCCGAAAACTTGCCACTTGAATGAAAATTCCCTTTAGGGTAATCGCATGTTGCTAATCAATGCCAGTATTTCAAATTTGAATATTTGGGATTGATGTTCATTCCAATATGAATTAATATATTTATTGTTGAGGGTATTTTGTAGTAGCATTTTTGTTAATTTGGATTACTGTTCTTTAATAAAATGGGATCTGTGAATATTAGATAGTAATATAATATTGAATTATTGAATTAATCTAGTCTTTAAAAAAATGTAAGTAAATAATGTGGGTACCTTTAATGTAGTGTCTCACATAAGCTAATTTTTTTATTCCAACTAGTGCTAAAATGGAAAATTCTAGCCCCCAAAATATATAATACCATGTCACAACTATAGACCTAAACTGATTCCTGAACCCTAGGGCAGATGTGGGCCAACATGGATGAGCGCAGAGATTTAGATGCTGGATAAAGGAGTTGAGTTTTGGCTCCTAACACTGTGGAGCAGAATTTAACCTGTAGTGTGTGTCTACCCAGCCAAAATTTTTTCTAGGTATGGACACTGAAATTTAAATTTTATATAATGTCACAAAATATTATTCTTTTAATTTTTAAAAACCATGTCAATATCATTGTTAGCTTACAGGACATACAAAAAAAAAACAGCTGCTGGGTAAATTTGGCCCCTAGGCAGTAGCTTGCCCACCCCATGGTATAAGACAAAGTACTAATCCTGATGTTACAGATGACTGGTTTAAAAGGAGGGATTTTGTTTGTTTCCTTCCCAAAGGGAGAGGTCATTGTAGGCTGAAGTAGTCAACAAATTCTTCATAGAGAAAGTGATTTTTTTAGGAGACTTTGCAATAATAGGCCACCTAGGAATAAGTAGAGTGGAAGGGGAAGGCTTGTCAGTAATCTCTTGTTCATTTGTTTTATGAGTCAGGACTTTTTTATGTTGGATTTGTTCAGAGGAGGACACACCTGTATTCATTATTCTGATTTGTGTTCAATCCAGAGAGGCACGGTGAAGGGCATGGCACAGACTGATCTGCGATTTGGTTAAATGCCAAAAGGCTTGATAGGTCATATAAGTTGTTTAGTATAGAGGAGAAAAGGGAAACCACTAAAATGATTTTAGTTTAATAAGTTATCTAGAATCCTGTGACTGAAGAGGGCTTCTTTTTATCTCCAGTTCAGTTCTTATATACTGTACAAACACCAGGCATTGTTCTAGGCACTGGGGGCATAAAAGCTAATAAGAAATCAACTCTACCCTGATAGGACTCACTATGCAGTATGGGGTCCCAACTTGGAAAATTGTAGAATAGGACCAGTGAGAGTAGAGGATGACAAAGGCAGAGGTTGTTACCCTTGAGTGCACATTTGAATCACATGGGGGAAATTTTAAAAATTCTGTTGCCTGGGTCCCACCCTACAGAGATTCTGATTTACTTGGTCTTGGATATGGCCTGGGCATCTAGATTTTTCACTAGCTCCCACAAGTGATTCTACTGTACAGTCAAGGTTGAAAAATTTCTGATATAAGGGTGAGGAGGCACAAAAGAGAAGACTTAGTTGTACCGGGGAAAGGAGCCAGGGCAATGCTTATTAATAAGTAGAAGCAAACAAGGAGGATAAGAAAAGACTTTTTAGGCAGACATAACACAGAAGCAGGAAACAATATATCCCATTTAAAAATCTTTAAAATACTCGTTATGGTTAGGGTGTTCAACCAACACAGGGGTTTGCAGCAGTGGACAGAGACAAAGGGGGAAAGTAATAGCAGGAGATGAAGCTGCAAAGATAGATGTTCATGCCTTGCCAAGTCTGGTCTTGGTCTTATATGGAATTCAGAGTCACTGAAGAGTTCTGAGAAGGGAAATAACATGATTGTATTTGTAGTTTAGAAAAATGACTCTTCTGACTGGGGTGGTAAGTTGGAATGATGGTCTTGTAGCTGCAGGGAAGAAGCTCAGTTACAAGGTTATTGCCAAGTCCAAGTGAAAAATGATGTGGCTTTAAATATAGATTAATAGCAATGAACCTGGACAGGAAATGACAGAATTGTAAGATATTAAAGAGGTAGAATTGGCAGGATGTGGTGACTGTGTGTGATTAGGATGACTATGTTCCTGATTTGAGTAATTAGATGGCTTGAATAGGGAATACTAGATGTTTAGTGGGAGAGAGAGAGGTGGATAATAAATGAGTTTCTTTTGACTCATTTTAACTTGAAATGCTGTTGGGACTTTCAAAGAAAGTTCTCTAGTAAATCTTTGGATATGCAGGTCCAATACTTGGAAGAGAGGGCCCCCCTGGAGATAATAATTTGGGAGTCATCAGAATATGGGTGGGTCAAGTCTGGCAAGAAGCTGGGATTGCCCAAGCGAGAAATGCAGAATCATGTGGAGCTCAATATTTAAAGCATGGAGGAGGGAACGAGCCATGAGTTTGGCTAAGAAAGAGCAGCAGTACCAGCAGGAGAAAATAATGTTGTGGAAATCAAAGGAATAATATTTTAAGAAGAAAGAAATCAAAAATATTAGATGCTGTAGAATGGCCAGAGAGTGTGAAGAATAAAACATGCCCATGGTTTGTGGAGCAATTTCACTCGAATGGTGGTTCTAGAACCCCGATTGCATGTGGTTTACGACGGGATTTTGACTTCCTGTCAAAAATGTGCAGTAAATAGATTTAGGAAGCCCTTTTCTTGCTCTGAACATATAGAAATTCTGGATAAACATTTATAGCTTTAAAAATATTTTAAACATATGACCAAACTCAAAAGGAAGAAAGAGAATTCTCTAGATGCCATGAGTGAAAGAGGAATTAAAAGCCATAGAAACAAGCAAATGTGGAAGTTGAGTGGCCCACAAAGGTGTCCGAACCAAACATAGAGGCCAAATACGGGATAGCCTTGTAACATCTGCCAGGCAGGGAGGGAACTTTATCTACTCAGACGTTACACAAGGGACTATTCCATCCATGAATGGAACCAGGAAAACTGTGGATGTGAGAATGAGCCAAAATAGCCCCTAGAAGAAATTGGAATCCCACACATGATTTAACCCATATACTGCTTTTCAGAAAATGTTCAATTATTATATTTTTCATTTCTAGATTTTCTATTTGGCTCCTTTAAAAATGTAAAATGTATGTTACAGCTACATTTACAGCACAATACATTCAAGTGAGCACCTCATTTTGTACTACCTGTGTAAGGAGAGGAAGCTTTAAGTCAAAAAAAGAAAAAAAAATTAAAAACTTATTTGGAACCAGTGAAACCCATAGGACCCAGAAGAGGTCAATGCAAACCACCTAATAGTGACATCTCAAAAACTCAGGGCAAATGTGGGATTCCTGGACAGGACAAGTCCCCGTGAAGTAGAGCTTCCAGACCAAAATAGCAGACCGCATGAGAAAATGCACCACCATTAGAAAAGAAGGCAAATGCAACAAACAGGACACTTGGTATCCAAAGAACTACCAAAGAATATACCACATAAAAGAAACTTTAGAATCATTGTTTTCTGAAATATTCAAAGAGATAAAGGAAGGAATAGAATCCATGATACAAGAACAGGACATTTTGGAGGGGAAAAAGCCAGTGGATTTGTAAAAGAGACAAATAGAAAAATCTAGAAATGAAAAATATAATAATTGAACATTTTCCAAAAAGCAGTAGATGGGTTAAATCATAGAGTAGACCCATGCAGAGAGATTTCATGAATGGAATAATTGAATGAGAGGTGAGGAAGTACAGTAATGCAGGCT
This sequence comes from Cheirogaleus medius, assembly GCA_008086735.1. Classification (NCBI taxonomy): domain Eukaryota; kingdom Metazoa; phylum Chordata; class Mammalia; order Primates; family Cheirogaleidae; genus Cheirogaleus; species Cheirogaleus medius. The sequence goes on along the minus strand of VBSM01003176.1, from coordinate 12,029,678 downwards.
GCTCATTTGATGAGTACCTTTGAAGGAGAGAAAGGAACTTGTTAGAGAGGAATGCTGGATCAAGAAAGAGATTCATTCATTCATTCTTTCATTTTCTTAGAAAATAAGAGTTGAGGAATATAATGCGGAAAGAGATGCTAAAAATATGGGGAAAAGAGGAAATAATTGGGGGAGAAAGGATCCCCAAAAGCCTAAGTAGAGAGATTACTGGAAAAGAAATGAGGATGGCACAGGTGTGAACATATTTCTGTTGTGGGTGGGAGGTAGACTGTTTGAAAGTACATAATCAGTTCCCCTCCTTTCTCTGTCAGATAGGAAAGATGTGGGGGACAAGCAATGAGGAAATACAGAAAAGGCAAAGGTTTGAAAAATAGCCACTAAGAGAAATGGGGAGAGGGAGCTGACCAGAGACAGGTATGAAGAATGCTGGAGAACATTAAGGGTCCACCTGCACTGCAGTATCATAAATCTGAGGGGGTGCCATTTTATAAGATTGCACCCAGCAATATGCAAGTGTGAGATGGTACAAGTTAGATTGGTGAATTAATGTATAAACATTGCAGAAAAGATGCAAGGAAATAATAAAAGAGGGAGTAGAAGATACCAGTGATTTAGAGATTGGAGGTTAGACAGTTCTGTAGTCTAATTTTTGTACCTCTGACCACAGTTACTATTAGAAAATTTTTGCTTATAGTGAGTTAGAAGAATTCTAGAAATCACCTATAATTCTCTTATTCTAGTTTATTTTTAGAGAACTAGGGTAGCACTGCTCCCTACAAAATGAAATTATGTTACTTTAAGTCCAGCAGTCATAAGTCAAGGTTTGTAGGCTTCAACTTTTTTTTTTTTTTTTTTTGGTCTACAAATGTTACTTGTCTGTTGGGTCAAGGAGGTTTTATCATACATACACACATGCAGTATATGTTGTGTATTTGGAAGTATATAATGTCCCCAGTATGACCCTTATACCAAAAGAGATTCTCCCCTATGATGGAGGAAACTTCCTGGAGTCTTGGTCATCTTCAGAGGGGTAGTCAGCTAATTAGTGCTCCCTTCATAAATAAATGTTTCTGTCACCTAGTATTGCTGCTAATGAGGATTTTTAGATCACTGAAATTAGTTATGGTGACAGCCATGTTGAACAGAAAGAGAAGCTTTTTAAGTTGAAATTGAACATTTAAGATGAATTTACAGGTACATTTTGGTAAGATCAGTGTTAATAGCTAATCCATGGGCTCTATTAAAGGATTTGAAGGCTGTCAACTCTAGGTCACTCGTCAAAGCCATGGAGATAGCAGTAATCAAAGGATTTTTCTGCCCGAAATCCAGGGCAGAGGATTTCTTTATGATGGTGGATTGGCTTTGAATAGACGGGTGTCCATAGTTCAGAAAATACCTTCAAGTAGAACTAATTGAAGTTTAAACCAAGAACTCGGAGAACAACCTTTTGTAACACTTCTGTCATCTTTCAGGTACCATTTATGTTGTCATTTAATAGCATTCCTTTATATGACCACCCCACTTTTTATTTATTCAACCTTTCCTTGAAAGACCCCCCCAAAAAAACCTACCATACACTTTTATTTATCCTAAGGGATTAACTATGACAAGAGGAACTAATTATTATGATCAACTTTCATGCTTAAGAAACTAAGAATGAAATTTAGAAATGCTGTTTCCTGGCAATGTGACCTAGCAATGGATGTCACCGCCTCCAGCTCAGATAGTGGATTGTGTTCATAAGAGAGATGGGTATGATGTCTTTTTTTCTGCAGCAAAGGTAGATGAAAATGCCAACTGAATACCAGGCATTGTGCTGAAGTGTCTCTTTTCTATTGGCTGTGTTTAGGGGCATTGTCCAGTCAGAAGAAAAACTTGTCATCAGTGCTTCTTGGGCAAAAGATGATGATATCAGCAGACTCTTGAAATCTCTACCAAACTGGGTTAACATGGCTCAACCCAAACAGCTGAGGCCGAAGAGAGAAGACGAAGAAGATTTCATAAGGTAAAAGGTCCATTTTCTAAGTTGTACTAAACATAGAGAGGAAACACATCCATTTAGCTAATCCTTTCTTACATGAAATTTTGGCAGCTTCTAAAAATCAAGTAACAATTACTTGAACTTAGTAGAATATGTTTTAATCCAGCCTGACCTCATTTCCTATGCAAGTATGCCTTGAACTCAAAACTTTAGAAGGAAGGAATTTGTGGAATCAAATTTGGAGCACTGCTAAATCGTGATAAAGTATCTTTTAATTTATAGGTCATTTTCCCTTCTTAGAGGAAAAATATAATTCATTCATTCAGCAAAGGTATATGATCCCTATTAAGGGTCATTCCCTGCAATCATGACAATAAGATAAGGTCCATGTCCATACAGAATATGTTATCATTGTTCTTAACGTGTCCTTCGGTTCAAAGAATTGCTAGTTGGACTTTCTGGAAAATATAAATGTGTTTGTCCATGGTGTGTTCTCACACACTGTATTCTCTGTGATCATTTTCTACTTGTTTTGACAAAAATAAAGTCTCTCTTTCAACTTTAGCACTCACCATTTACCTTTGTACAGTTTAAAGTATTTACTCAGCTATGACAATGTGGCCTGCTTCGGTGAAGCTACTCAATCCACATGCCTGGCTTGCCACAATGAGACATTTTCACCTCTGTCATTTTAGAGCTGCGTAAGGTAGAAAAACGATGGTGATAATACTTTGTCACGTTAAAATTAGGTCTATTCTTATTGTCTTTTGCCTACCCAAGTGACTGAATAAATGGGAGAAGTAAAATCAAGTGAAATAAAATAAAAGCATCTTAAAGAAGCAAAAACCAGAAGAGTAATCAAAGAAGTAATGGCCAGTATTTCACTTTTAATTCATCATAGAACTGTGGGCTCATCTCTTTCTCAGAATGTGGATTGCGACTGTAGATAAATAAGTCTTCACTACTCACAAAGTTAACTGTAACCACACACTTGAGTGCCATACTTTTAACCAACATTTTAGCATGAAAATTTTCTATAGTGTCATGTTAAACTTTCTTAAAACAATGATATTCAAAAGTTCATGTGTAATTTAAAGGCTTCCTGCGTATATTTTTCTTCCTTATTATTTATATTATCTCAGAGAAACTTGTCAGCTAGCTATATTGATATAAGAAAACTATGAATATATTTTTTCTTTTTTAATTAATAGATTTTATTTGGGGAAGAACAGTTTTAGATTTACAGAAAAAAATTGAGCAAAAAATACAGAGTTCCTATATATCCCCTTACACCTCAACCCCCACCCCGCAATTTCCCCTATTTTTAACATCTTGTATTAGTGTGGTACATTTGTTATAATTGATAAGTTAATATTTATACATTATTAATAACTAAAGTCTATAGTTTATTTTAGAGATCACTCTTTGTTTTCTATATTCTGTGGGTCTTGACAAGTATATAAGGAAGGTATCTGCCATTGCAGTATTATGCAGAATAATATTTTCAGGGCCATAAAAATCCCCTGTGCTCTTCTTATTCATCCTTCCCTCCCTCAATGCCCTGAATCCCTGCCAACCACTAATATTTTAATTGTCTCCAAGTTTGACCTTTTCCAGAATGTTATATAGTTGAAATCATATAGTATGTTGCCTTTTCAGATTGGCTTCTTTTGCTTAGCAAGATGCATTTAAGTTTCCTCCATGTGTTTTTGTGGCATTATAGCCCATTTCTTTTTATCTCTGAATCATATTCCATTTTATGGATATACCATAGTTTGTTTATCTATTCACCTATTCAAGGAGATGTTAGTTGCTTCCAAGTTTTGGCAGTTATGAGTAAAGCTGCTGTAAACATTTGTGTGCAGGTTTTTGTGTGGACCTAAGTTTTCAACTCATTTGAGTACATACCAAGGAATGCTATTGCTGGATCATATGGTAAAATATATTTAGTTTTATAAGAGTCAGCCAAACTGTCTTCCGAAGTGGCCTGTCATTTTGCATTCCTACCAGCAATGAGTAAGGGCTTCTGTTGCTCCACATCCTTGCCAACATTTGGTGTTGTCAGTGTTTTGAATTTTGGCCATTCTAATAGGTATGTAGTCATATCTCATCATAGTAATTTGCAATTCTCAAATGACATACGATGTTGAGCACCTTTTCATATGCTGATTTGCTGTGTGTATATCTTCTTTGGTGAGGTGTCTGTTCAGATCTTTTGTCCACTTTTTAATTGGGTTATATTTTTTCTTATTGTTGAGTTTTAAGAGCTCTTTGTATATTTTAGATAGCAGTCCTTTATCTATTAGGTATTTTGCAAAGATTTTTCCCCCAGTCTGTGATTTGTCTTTTTATTCTCTTCACAGGGTCTTTTGCAGAGCAGAAGTAGTTAATTAAGTTCACCTTATGTTTTTTTCTTTTATCAATTGTGCTTTTCTGCCTTCTTTTGTTTTAATTATTTTATACAATTTCAATTTTTGCTCCTCTCTGAGCATCTCAGTTATACTTTTTTTTTTTTAACTCTTTGCATTTGTAGTATACATTTACAACTAATCCAAGTCTACGTTCAATGACACTGTTCCACTACCCAGGCAATGCAAGTACCTTATAACGAAGTATTCCCATTTCCTCTCTATCACTTGCAACATTGCTGTCACTCATTTTATCTATCCATAAGCTACAATCACTAATTAGAATGTTGCTATTATTATTTTGAATGAGCTGTTACCTGTTAGATCAATTAAAAATAGGACATGAAAGTTTTATTTTTATCCTTATTTATTTCTTCCCTAATGCTCTTCCTTTCTTAATGTAGATCCAGGTTTCTGACCTGTATCATTTTCCTTCTCTATGAAGAACTTCTTTGAACATTTTTTACAAGGCAGGTCAACAAATTCCCTCAATTCTTGTTTGTCTGAGAAAGTCTTTATTTTTCCTTCACTTTTAAAGGATAATTTTACTGGATACAGAAACCTAGGTTTGTGTGTTAGTTCTTCAGAGAAACAGAACCAATAGGCTGGCTAGACAGATAATAGATTTATTATAGGAATTGGCTTATATTATGGAGGCCAATAAATCCTACCATCTGCCATCTACCAGCTGGAGAACCAAGAAGGCCAATGGTCTGATTTATTCCAAATCCAAAGGCCTGAGAATTGGGAGAGTATGGGACGATACCTAGTATAAGGCCTGAGAACCAGGAGCTTTGATGTTCAAGGACAGGAGAAAATGAATGTCCCAGCTCAAGAAGAGAGAAAATGAATTTACTTTTCTTCCACTTTTTTGTTCTATTCAGGCCCTCAATGGGTTGGATAATGCCCACCCACACTGGTGAAAGCAGATCTTCCTTACTCTGTCTGCTGATTAAAATGCTAATCTCTTCTAGAAACCCCCTTACAGATATCAGAAATAATGTTTTATCAGCTATCTGGGCATGCTTTAATCTAGTCAAGTTGACACATAAAATTAACCATCACAGTTGATTTTTTTCTTTTAACATTTTAAATTTTCACTCCACTCTCTTCTTGCTTGCATGGTTTCTGAAGAGAAGTCTAATGTAATTCTTATCTTTATTCCTTTACAGGTATTTTTTTCGTCTGATGTCATTAAAGTTTTTTTTGTGTACTTTGAATATGGTATGCCCAGATGTAGAACTTTTGGCGTTTATTCTGCTTTGTATTCTCTGAGCTTCCTGGATCTGTGGTTTGATATCTCTCATTGGTTTGGGGAAATTCTCAGTCATTATTGCTTCAAATATTTCTTCTGTTCCTTTTTCTTTTTATTCTCCTTCTGGTATTTTCATTATGCGTATGTTGTACCTTTTAAAATTGTCTCACAGTTCTTGGCTATTCTGTCTTTAATTCTTTTTCCTCCTTGTATTTCAATTTTGAAAGTTTCTATTTCTTCAGTGCCACCACTTCTTTACTTGGCCATATCCAGTCCATTGCTGAGCTCATCAAAGGCGCTCTTCATTTTTGTTTTTGATTCCCAACATTTCCTCTTGATTCTTTCCTGCAGTTTCCAGAGTTTCCATTCCTCTTTACATTGCCTGTAGTTTACTTTTTATTGAATATATATTTAATATATATAGTTTTAATGAAGCATAATAAATATACAGAAATGTATGCATATCAAAGGCACAGCTGGGTGGGTTTTTATACTTTTCATTTTTATAACTAATGCCCAGATGAAGAAACAGGGCATTAGCAACAAGAATTAGAATGTAGCAACAGGGACCTTCTTTTACTTCCTTCTAGTTACTGTGTGGCCTCTCTAAAAGTTACCCATATAAGACTTCTAACTCCATAGATTACTTTAATCTATTTTTGGACTTCATATAAATCAAATCATGCAGATACGTGTGTGTGTGTGTGTATATTTATTTATGACTGGCTTCTTATGTTCTATATTATGTGGGCAAGATTCATCCATATCATTTTGTATAGGTTCTCATCACTCTATAGTCTCTATTCTATTATGCAACTACACCACAAGTCTTTTTTTTTTTTAAACAATGAAAATTTATTTCTTATAATTTTTCTAAGCGATACATTTTTATTTTTATTTATTTTTTTATTTGAGAATATAATAGCGGTACAGATGTTTCATTTACATGGATTGCTTTTGTACTGCTTGAGTCAGTTTTATTAGGTATACTCAAGTAGCTTAGAGGTGAAGGGAACTATTTCTAGCCTACAGAAAAGAGAATGCTGATCCAAAGAGATGAACCTTCATGTACCACCTCATGCTTCTTATTTAGAAGAGCTAAAATTAAAGTCCTAGATTTCTTTAGTCTTGTTTTGCTTACTGAATTATATCACTTTCCATCCTAACTTTGAAGGCAAAACAAATTATATTTTTGTTCATATACATGAAGTGTAATCTTAGGTCTATAACTAAATGGAATGTTATATATAACATTCCAGATCAAAATATAGAATTTTGCTAGCACCCCCAAAAGTCTTGCTCTCAAAGTAAACACTATTCTGATTGTTATCACCATAGTTTAGTTTTGATTATCTTGAAATTTTATATAAATTTAATTATAGTATCTGTTTTCTTTTGCTAAACATTATGCCTGAGAGATTTGTCCATGTTTTTGCATGTAGATGTGGCCTGAAAAACAAATTGTATTTGCTTTAATAGAAGAAAAATAATTTCTTAGGTCTATTTTGTTTTGTATGTGATTGATTCTTTTCTCCTAACTTGTCACATTGTGTATCCTGATTAGAAGTTGAAAGCAAAAGCAAGTGGGAGAAGACACTATTCATTGATATTCCAATATGGTAGAGTTGACAGAGAGCCTTGATTTAGCATATTAGATTGCCATAGAACATGGCATGAGCCACAAAGACTGAAAAGTCACAATGTTCTCCTATAATTAGTTTTTAAAGCTCAGAGGGCTTTTTGGCACACAGATGAATATAGAATCCAGTGCCCTTTGCATTGAATAAAGGTTATGTTCCCTTCATTACTAAACGAGGCTCTTTTCTAGTCTTGTTTTTTAACTAAAAAATAAAATGTATTATTTCCAGACTTAACTTTGAATAGAGGAGGAAAAAATAGGTCAAGCCAGGGCTTTAATAGAAAAAAGAAAAATAGCAAATATCCTTTTATTCCCAAAGAAGCCAAAAGCAGGCTTTTTAGCCCATTGTCTTTGCACCTGTCATATATGTATATATTTATCCTTTTGAGATCAATGAGTATCTGCTGATAAAAGGCAGTCCTGCTTTCTGGGGATGTAATTAACAGAAAGGGTAAGGTGTGTGGGGGAATAAAGAAGACAGGAAGGGAGCTAGGGAGGCCATGTGTATTAGAAAAACAGTACCAAAAAACCCTGTTACCCCCTTTTCATTCAGGGCCCCTGAATTTCAAAGAATAAGAATCATTTCTCTAGAGCCAGGTTTGAAAACTCTTCAGGTAATAAAAATCAGGCAGTATATAAAATCTACAAATTAGTCTTGAACTCTAGCAGGCAGAAAGATGCATGATAAAGAACTAAGTCTCTGGACAGATTGTGTAATCTGTTTCAACAATCACAACAATAAGAGTGGACAGTGCCTGGCACGATACAGCAGCTTTATGAGTTTTCAGGTATTATTATTCCCATTGAACAGATGAGAAAACTGAGGTGCAGAGAAAGTAAATAACACCCCCAAGTTTATAGAGCTACTAAATGACAGGGCTAGAATGTGAACCTAGATAATCTGACTTCCAGAGGCATCACATTATGATCAACCAGCCTATAAATGGATCAGGGATTTGTGTTTTTGGACATTTGAGTTATTCTTCCATTTTCACTGATCATCATAATCTCGACTGATATTCAAATAATTTTCTGATAATATCACAGGGATTTATCATATGGGCACTTTGACTCTAGATTTTATTTGTTATCATTAGTATTCATTGTATTATATTTAATGTATTATATCATTGTGGGTTCTCTCCCTTCCAATAACAGTTTGTTAAACAGAAATCCAATTATATCTGGAGGAAGATGTATTGAATTTAAGTGCTTTAAAACTGCTTGTCTTATTTTCCTCTGAGTTATGTGTTTGCCAAATCAGAGCAAAGAAAAATAATCATTGTTGAAAAGAAGATACAAGGGGGATCAAATATAAAAATGATATAAAACATATTACATTGATTTGGGGTAGAAGTTTATGCAGTCCTGCATATGGAAGAGAGACTAAATGATATTTTTAGCTATTTTTAGTTAATGAGTTATGTAGAAAATAACTTTTTAAATTTGTCTGGACAACCAAATGTTTATTAAGACCGCTTTTTGTTGTTTTATGAAACTACGAAGTTAACATGATTAAATACCAGCATAATATTGTTTTCCACAGCAAGGTAGTTGATCATGGTAATTCTTCAGTTTTTATTTGGCAAGAGTTATATATTAAACATTTAATGAAAAAAGAGTGAGAATAAAAGCAAAAATCAAGTTTGCACTTTTATTAAGTATTTTCCTTCCATGAAACCCTTATGGCACACCAAATAATCCTCCATAAATATTGAATGAATGAAACTTAATTTAAAAATTGGAAGGATAAGCCATTCTTCAAATGCCAGAAATGAAATGTAAGGAATAAGCAGGCCTCAGTTTGGAAGAAAATGCCTTCAGTGGACTCCCTAAAAGTTACATACATAGTAACATGTTCTCTTTGGAAGCCCACAGGCCTACAAGTCCTCAGCACTTCCATTGACTAGTTGTTTTGGTTTTGCCTTTGCTGGGTCTTTGTACCTCTTCAATTTCTTCATCCATTTAGATGATGATAAGAGAAGCAGAAATCTAGCATAGCGAGGAATATATTTAGATGTAGAAACAGTAGGAATAAAGTAGAGCATAAATGATTTTCAGAAAAGTTCCACTTGGAAATTTAAAAGGTTCTCCAGATAAGCAACAGCTGTTAAAATGTCCCAGCTAACTACAGCCATTGAAGAATCTTTAGAAAGACTCGAAAGAGCAAGGACAAGAGGTGATGCAGGAAAAAACAACTTTAGCTACCATGAATAAAGTGTTGGTTAGAATGGAGATATTTGTTGCACTATCTCTGGATGCTTAATAGGACTTTAAAAATATAAATATAAAAGGAAACATGAATCAGAAAACATGAATATATTAAATAAGTGCAAGAGTAGAAAATGCTTTGCTAAAATGGTTTTTTTTTTCCTTCTTCAATTAAACAAGATGAAGGTCATACTTGGATATAAACATTGCCATGCAAGTCTAGATGAGAAGCTGACTTAAATCTCAAAATTAAACAAAAAGGTCATTAACAGGGAACTAAGCTGCAAACATATCAATTAATGTTTAAGACAAATGAATTAGGCACTCTATTATTATATCAAAATGATATCACTCTTGTCAGCATAAGATTGGCAGTAAATGGAAAACAAACAGATTTTAAAAATCTCCCCTATACAGCACATCAATGCTAGTCTAATGGACAATTATTTCAGAATTATGATTACTTGTTAGTATCATTAAAAAGTCATTAATTTGTTTTCTACATTTTATTTTGTGTGTAATTTCAGATTGTGGAATTAATTTTTTTTTCATTTAGGTGTGCATTTAATTCCATCCCTCTTTCTCTCATTTGAAGTCTTAATTTAAAAAATATATATAATTCTTCTAATATAGCCACACTTAGCTCTTGACTGGTAATGACCATCTGTGCCATTGTGGTGGTGGGCAGGGTGCCTGTGATGAAGCCTGAGAGGTGTTCCTAAGACAAGGACGGGTGGTGGGACCACCCAGAACCACTGCTGAGAAGGCTGTGCCTGCTGAAGTCCTTGCCCATTTCCGTCTCTGCTGATGCCTGTTCTCTGCTGCGGGCTGAAATTCCCGCCAGGGCGTGAAGGACCGCTTGCCTCCTCACATCTGTCTTTCTTTCCCTGTTGAATTTTTCCAGGTTCCCATTCTGCCATACTCTTTTATACCTCTTGGTCTTTGCCATTACATTTCCCTCTTCCTGGAAGACCCTCTGCTCACCCCATGTCCCCATCCTATACCTGCCCAGCTCAGCTTTCAAGATTCAGCTCAGGTGTCCACTCCTCCAAATTCTCCTCCCAGAAAGCCTCTGCCCCTTTGCATGCCACCCCGCTTCCCACCTGGGCTAGGAGCTCACAATCTGGGGAGGAGTCAAACAGGCAAGCAGGCACTTAATAGTGTGCTGACTGCTACTGCTAAAGGTGAAAATATGGACAAACATACACAGAAGAAACCAGTAGAAGAACAAAAATCATGATATAACTATAATACATTAGGAAGGAGAAGGGGCTGTAATTGGGGGTGAAGGGAGGGGACATAAGAAACCTAAATCTCACTCATCCCTCAAGCAAGATGCCTCAAATTAATACATCAATAAGTAGCCATTTCAACAAAATCTTCAGAGAGGTGGATATAATCACTGGAAGAATGTGGAAGCAGAAGTCATTTTTTAAACAGTTGTATGTGGTTCCTTGCACAGGCCTGAGGCTAGGCGGGGTGGGCCAGGGGATCAGTTCTCAATGCTGTAGGTTGTGTAAACCTGGGTAATTTTCACTTTGGTTTAAAATTTGTATTTGCTTAAAAAAAAATATCCACACATCCTCAAACCCTGTGACTGTTTACTGCTAGTTCCCTACTGCTCCACAAATACAGTGCCAATCTAACATTCCTACCCCTGAAAAAAAAAATCACAATCCTAAGCCATCTTCAGTTTTCTGCCAATTTGATGCAAAGTATTCACTCTTCTCTATGGTATCTCACTTTGCCTCTGCTGGGGTTCCCATCTCTTTCTGTCTTCTTCCTAAAACCCTCTCCCCCACTCTCTCTTCATCCTTTCCCCATCTGTGTTCTGAGAGAGCTACTCTGAAGACCTGATGCTTAGTTGTCCTTGCTTGAGATCAATTGATTAGTGTCTCTCCTCTGAATAGATTTAGATTCTTCCAAAGAAAATTATATGACAATTTGAGAAATAACCAGAATGGTCAATAAGCTGGAGTCCTCAGAGGATGGAGTCCAGTGCTCTCTATAAAGTACAACTTTTAAACCTGTCATCCTTCTCAGGAGTTGAAAAACCAAAGTATATTATGTTCAACTTACAATTAGTGATTTTTGGTTATTGTAATCCTATATCCTGGTAATCTATTTTGAAGCTTAAGAAATGTTCTTTATAGGAAATTATTATTACTTGTATCAGTGCAGAACTTACAGTGGGTCCTGGCAAGAAAGCTGCGTGCCTCTGGAAGCACCTAAAGAAAAAACTTGCACCTAATTGTTAATATCTAGTGTTGCTTGACAACGTTTATGAAGAAAACTTAGTGGCCAGGCTTATTTGAGTGGCTTAGCTAAAGTAAGATGCATTCTTGTCCCAAGCTCACGGAGCATTTCAGTGCAATGGTATTCCAACTTGCTTGTATATATTGTAACTCTAAGCAGATGCCCTCAGCCTCAAAATAATATGCTGCTTTGCACTTAGCTTTTTGGTCATTGCTTGAAATACAAGTAGTGGCATTAAATAAGAGAAAGGATAGCATAGGAGAAATCTTCAAATGTAGAGTACAAATACTTAACTATTTACCCAAAATCTATTTTACCCAAAAACTATTTACCCAAAAGCTGCAATTTTACACTAGTATTTGGAAATTAGAAATAAAAAACATTAACTATTTTATGTATAGAATATACTGTTAATAGTAAGAAAAAGAACAAAGTTATGCTGCTAGGCAAGAAAAATGACAAATTAAATTTTAAATGTAATTATAGAGAAACTTTAAAGGATTTCTTCTCATAAATTTTGCAGGTCTAAGTCAAATAGGAACAGTTTTTCTGTTTGTTTTTTTTTAACTAATGAATCTCTCATTATAATACATTTGGACTTAACACACAGTTACCTACATAGACCTGTGATTAAAATCTTGGCCTCTTATTACAGACTAGCTGTTTGAACTCTCGTGTTCTGCTACCAACCCTGCATTTATATGATGCTTTTGTGTCTTTCAGACAGGGAGCCTACATAGTGTGAAGCTGCCTTTAGCAGAATGGTGCCTGCAATTTAGTCTCCAGACCTTTGCCCATTTGCCATAGCATTGATACCTAGCCTTTTTTCTTCTAGGAGAGGCTCAATTGTGCCTAATGTAATAGTTTTTCTGTGCTCACCCATAAGAACATAACACATAAACCACTCCAAAATATTTATACAAGGACAGAAAGAGACTGATAGAAGAAACTATGCATTTATATATTCATGGATTCAATATGTCAAAACATAACTGATTGTCATTCTAAATTTTGTCTCTCTGGATCTGAAATGAGAATGGCAGAAACAATTTGCAAGGATTCTGATTGCTTTAGTAATATTGTTCAAGTTTTTAATTTGGTGTATTAACTTCTCATCACACATATTATATCATACCTTGTATAAAACTTTCATTTCCGGAAACTCAACACACTGGCAAGAAACTTAGAGAACTGTCAAGGGATCTGTCTAGGAAGTGATTCCCAGGAGATTGCTATCCTAGAAACTATTTTGGACAGGGGTAGGGGTGATACTGATTTTGAAAAGCCCAACAATTGCACTTATATTTCTTGCTTAAACTTTTTTTGGAAATGTGAAAATTTTTTTTTTGAGACAGAGTCTCACTTCTGTTGCCCAGGCTAGAGTGCCGTGGCGTCAGCTTTACTCACAGCAACCTCAAACTCCTGGGCTCAAGCGATCCTCCTGCCTCAGCCTCCCTAAGTAGCTGGGACTACAGGCATGTGCCACCATGCCCAGCTAATTTTTTATATATATATATTTTTAGTTAGCCAATTAATTTCTTTCTATTTATAGTAGAGACAGGGTCTTGCTCTTGCTCAGGCTGGTCTTGAACTCCTGACCTTGAGCAATCCATCTGCCTCGGCCTCCCAGAGTGCTAGGATTATAGGCGTGAGCCACCACACCCGGCCAGAAATGTGAAAATTTTTAAACCCACAGAAAAGTTAAAATAACAGTCCAATGAATGCCTGTATACTGTATTCTAACTTAGATTTACTGGCTGTTAACATCTTGCTCTATCCACTCCATTTTCTCTCCAGATACAAACACACACTCCCTTCCTGCCAAACAATCCCAAAATAGGCTACAGACATAATGACCCTTTACTCTTAAACACTTCGGCATGCATCTCCCAAGAACCAAGATGTTCTCCTATGTACCCACATCATTACCATATTAGTTAGTTTTAGCATTAGTTAGTTTCACCATATTAGCATTAGTTTTATGTTGCTGTCTTAAGAAATTACCATAAGCTTAGTGGCTCAAAACAACACAAATTCATACTTTCATAGTTCTGTAGAAGTCCAACACATTTCTCACTTGGCCAAAATCAACATATCTTCAGGGCTGCATTTCCTTCTGGAGATTCTGTGAGATAATCCATTTCGTTGCCTTTTTCAGCTTCCAGAGGCCAACCTCATTCCTTGCTCTGTGAGCTTCATCCATCTTCAAAGCGAGCAACAGAACACCTCTCTGACCCCTTCTTCCATTATCACGTCTTTCTTCCCAGCCACAGCCAAGAAAGCTTCTCTGCTTTTAAGAACTCATGTAATTAGATTTGGTCCACCCAGATAATCCAGGATAATTTCCCATCTCAGGATCCTTAACTTCATCACGTCTGCACAGTTTCTTTTCCATGTAAAGTAACATATTCACAGGTTCCTGCAACTAGAATATGGACATCTTTGTAGGGCCATTATTATGCCTCCCACACCACGCTTAACAAAATCAGCCTTCATTCAAAACTTTTTCCAACATATAGTTCATACTCCTATTTCCCCAGTTGCTCCCAAAAAGTGTTCCCTAGATTTTTTTAAATCCAGGTTCCAATCAAGGTTTTACGCAGTATGTCTCTTTAGTTTCCATTAATCTGCAACAGTCTCATCAACTCAATTTTTCATGATACAGAATCATTTGATAAGATACTACAACTTGTGAGAGGCAATATGGCTTGTGGCTCTGATTAGTAAACTAAGAACAGAAACCAGCTCTGTTTCCACCTTTGCTACATTGTGCAAAATGATCACATCTTCCTCTGTGTGCTTCAGCTTTCTCTATAAAATGCTTGATAAATATTTGTGGGGACTTAGCTACGCTCCCAGCAAAAGTCGGGTCCCTTTGACCGGGGTCGTTGTAAGGGATAAGCAAATAATAGAAATGGAAAATAATAAAATATAGAAATAAAAGAAGACACAGAGACAAAAGTACAGTTTTTATAAAGTATAGTTTTATAGAGTTGGGGGAGTCAGCAGGTCCTCCAGCATTCCCGTGAGCTGTGAGGCCACGAGTTAAGTCCTGCATCAGTATTTATTGGTACAGTGATTGGTTGCCAGGGGTAACAGATTTATATAATAACAGGTATGTACTCTGGGTCATGGCATATTAGTGGATTAAGAAATCATTCTAGTGAGCTTGGAACCCACCACAGGATCTAGGACAGGGCTTAGGTAATGGTGGATTCCTAGTGAAATCTATAAAGAATGAATGACTCAATAATAAAAAGTCAACCTAATTAAAAAATTAACAAAGAATCAGAATACACATTTCTCTAAAAAAGGTAAACAAATGGTTAATAAGCACATCATTAGCCATCAGGGAAATGCAAGTCAAAGCCACAATGAGATTCTACTTCACACTCACTAAGATAACTATAATTTTAAAAAATGACAGGTATCGGCAAGGCTGTAAAGAAATTGGAACCCTCATACACTACTAGTAGAAATGTAAAATGGTGCAGCTATTTTGAAAAACATCCTGGCATTTCCTCAGAAGGTTAAAGATAGAGTTATCATATCACTAAGTGATTCTATTCCTGGGTATATGTACTGAAGATAAATGAAAACAAGCATTCACACAAAAACTTATATGCAAATGTTCATAGAAGCATTATTATGATAGCTAAAAGGTGGAAACTACCCAAGTGCATCAACTGATGAATGGATAAATGTGGTGTATCCATGCAATGGAATATTAAAAGAAATAAAGTACTGCTACATGCTTGAACATGAATGAACCTTGGAAACATGCTAAATGAAAGAAGCTAATCACAAAGACCACATATTGTATGATTCCATGTATATAAATAGGAGTCATATATGAATGTCCAGAATAGGGAAATCTATAGAGAGAAAATAGTGTTTACCTAGGGCTGGGGATTGAAGGTTGGGGGTAAGTATGGATGGATACAATGTTTCTTTTGGGGGTGATGAAAATTTTCTAAAATTAATTATGGTCATGATTGCATAACTCTGTGACTGTACTAAAAAACATTGAACTATACATTTTAAATGGATAATTTTATAGTATGTAAATTATATCTCAATAAAGGCATTATGTTTTTTTAAATGCCCACGCCTGAGCCCCACCCATAACCAATTAAATCAGGATTTCTGCAAGTGGAATTTGGCATCTGGTATTTTGTTTAAGCTTCCCTAGGTAAGCTTTTAATGTACAGCCAGAATGAGAACCACTGGTTTAGACTAATTGTCAAGGTCCCCCTCAATGCTAAAACACCGTAAATCCATAAGTCTAGTGTTTTGTGACTTTCCCAGCAAACAAGCTGATTTAAAGGCACAGGGGAAAGAGCTGGTTTCCCTCGAACTCGAACCCCAACCACCTCCCCTCCCCCCAACATACACACTCTCTCTCTTTCTCTCTTTCTCTCTCTCTCTCTCCCCCTCTCCCCCCCTCCCCCCTCCTCCCCCTTCCTCCCCCTCTCTCCCTCTCCCTCCCTTCCTCCCTCCCTCTCCCCCTCTCTCTCTCTCTCTCTCTCTCTCTCTCCCCCCTCTCCCCCCCTCTCTCTCCCTCTCTCTCCCTCTCTCCCTCTCTCTCTCCCTCTCTCTCTCCCCCTCTCTCTCCCCCTCTCTCTCCCCTCTCTCACCTTGATGATGGTAAGGGTAAATTTCTCTGGTTGTCATCTCTGAGTAAAAACCCAGCAGCTGCAATTTCCTAAATAAATGAATATTGTTTTCAGTCCTGAGCAGAACCCAGGAGAAGGGAAGGTACTGATTTTTTCTCATAAGCAACTTGATTGCAAAGAACACACTGAGGACTTTTCACTCTGGTTCCCAATCCTGCCTTTGCACGTTGCGGGACTGCCCAGCCTCATCTAGCTAGTCAAAAGCATCCCAAGTTTTTAAATGGTGGAAGAAAAGTTGGCAGAAAAGCGAATGTAAATCCTTGATGATGATCATTGCAGAAGGAGACAAACTTCTAGAAAGGAGCAATTATTGATTAAATATGAAAAATAGCTATTCATGCGAGAGTGTGTAATGAAATGCACATGCATCAAAACCACTGAAGGATAGATAGACTTAGGAGTTTTATAAGTTTCTAGGAGAAAAAATATTGTAATCAAGATAACTGGACAATTTTATTCCTATTTATGAGGGTTTAGCTAAGATCATTTTAGAAAAACAATTTTTGAAAACCTGATTAAAGAACCCATCAGAATGTTACTACCCCCATTATTTTTGACACAGACGAGTTAGGTTTTGCAAGGATTGAAGATTGAGCAGTTGTAGAAAGCAGAATTGCTAAATGAAAGTATCATTGTCACATCTCATAAGAATCAATTGGTGTTAATAGGAATCTAGGTAAGTGTCCTGACCTTTTTATAAACTTCATCAGTTTAAGCTCTGGCAGATAATGGCTAAGAGATCTTTCATAGGTCACCTTAACATGTCTCAGTTTCTCTGCCTATACAACAGAACTAATTAATCCCCATGCCAAAGAATTTAATCAATTCCCAGTAGCATTGAATATAGTCACACATTTTTGTTAGGTCTTGTATAAATCAAGGTCTAACATGGAAAACAGAAACCACTTCAAATATTTACCTCAGAGGGAGTTTATGCAGGGAATTGGTTACACAGGTTAATGAGGATCTGAGTGTCAAACAGGGGACATTAAAATAACCCACAGATTAGCAACAGCAGGAAGCCATTACCACTCCCACCATTGTCTGGACTTAGCTGGGTACCTGGAAAACAGCCTGCAGGGCTCAGGCCCCTCTGCTCCCAGTGCAGATCAGAGCAAAAGAAACATGAGATATTTTGTTTGAATGGAGCTTAGAGCAAAGCAGCCTAGAACTTTTAGGGTCCACTCCTTTTATTCTATATCCATTCTCACCCTTATACCCATATCTTAAAATTTCATGCTTCTGCTTAATACAAGATACTATTCATCATATAAAGGCATTCTGCCCCTCTCCCCAACGAGGGAGACCCAAAGCCTCATCAGTCATTGTATTCATTTCAAGTCTAGAATCTCCACAGTTCTCTATTTCAGGTCAGATGTGATTCCTCATATCTGGTGACCTCTGAACTAAATTGGAACATCAGTCACTACCAATGCTCCTCATGTAGGGGAAATACCACTTCATACCCATTAGGATGGCTATTATTTTTATAAAAACAAAAACAGAAAATATCAAATGTTAGCAAGGATATGGAGAAATTGGAACCTTTGTACATTGCTGCTGGGAATGTAAAATGGTGTAGCCACTGTAGAAAACATTTTGGCAGTACCTTATAAAGTTAAACAGAACTACCGTATGATTCAGAAATTCCATTCCTAGATATATTCCCAAAAGAATTAAAAGCAGGGACTCCAACAGACACTTGGACACCCATGTTCATAGCCGTATTAGTCGCTCAAGGCAGAAGATGGAAACTATCCAAATGTCCATCAACAGATGAATGAATAAGCAAAATGTGGTATGCAATGGAATATTATTCAGCTTTAAAAAGGAATGAAATTCTAATATATGTGACAACAAAGATGAACCTTGAAAACATTATGCTAAGTGAAATAAGCCAGATACAAAAGGACATGTATGATTTCACTTATATGAGGTATCTAGAATAGGCATATTCCTAGACTCAAAGTATAATAGTGGTTACAGGGGCTGAGGAGAGGAAGGAACAGGACATTACTGTTTACTGGACACAGCCTTTCTGTTTGGGATGATGGAAAAATTCTGGAAATGGATGGTTGCACAACATTGTAAATGTATTTAATGCCACTAAATTG
This sequence comes from Cheirogaleus medius, assembly GCA_008086735.1. Taxonomy (NCBI): domain Eukaryota; kingdom Metazoa; phylum Chordata; class Mammalia; order Primates; family Cheirogaleidae; genus Cheirogaleus; species Cheirogaleus medius. The sequence continues at coordinate 12,011,138 of VBSM01003176.1, read as the reverse complement.
TAAATTTTAAAATGGTTAATATAAATTTTGTTATGTATATTTTATCACAATCTAAAAATAGTAGGGGAACAAAAAGAAACCACTGATTAATATATACATTAGAATGCAGTCCTTTCTGTAACTTGTTGCCAGGTAGCAGGTGATATTTATCATTTACTTCTACCACCTAGCCCATGTTCCTCTTCCAGCACCTCGGCTGGTCTGAGTGCTTTACCTGTTTGTGTTTAACCTACTCTTTGTGCTTAGTGGTCTTGCCTTTCTTAGGCTGCTGTGGTTTTTCCACTACATTTACTATAGACATGGAAGTACTCAGAGGGGTCCCACTGAACTCAATGTGGTCCTGCCTGCTCTTCTTGCATAGAAGCAACTTACTTTCTCCTTGGCAAATCAGATCACTCAATCCAGGCTCTGAAGTGACCCGTTTCTCTGCCTATTGGTTCAGTGGTGCAAGAAGCCCCAAATAGCCAGATGGCAACCTGTCCTTGAGTTTAATGCGGTCACTGTTGTTTCTTCCAGGGGAAGCATGCTAGACAGGCTCAGCCCAAAGTTGCAGTGGCAAGAGCAAAACCTCTATGAGAAGTTTTAATAATGAGAGGAGGGGCCATTTCTACTTTTAATCCTTGGTTCCCATACCCACATTTTCTTCTTTTTGGTCGGGGGAAGGGAAAGGAAGAAGCACATATGTTGGTCTCTGGGTCAAAGCATTCCAGCACCCAGCTTGGTAAGTGTTGTCCCCCGACTGATACCATAGCTAAACCCTGCATAGACCATTTGACCCGTCAGGCCAGCTCCATCTGGTCACTGGGCACACAGCAATAGAGGGGAGCTCCAGGTCTGTGGGCCCTGCCTCACTCCTTTTGCTGTCAAATAAGTTTGGAATGGGGCAGGGAGAGAGAAAAGGGGTCTGAGTGTGTATGTTCTATGATCATACAGATAAAGCACAGATCTGCAAATCAGTCACTTTGAAACCATCTATGATAGTTATTAATTGCATTTTTGTCTGCTGGAAATGCAGACTTTTCTGCCTTTCTTTCAGTGGATAACAGAATTCTTTAAACACTAAATGGAGACAGTTTGGGGCATCTGTGGCAAAATTTTCTTAAAAGAATTCTTGTCAGATAGATCTCTTTAAAGAATATAATTGTGTGGCAAATTTAAGTTAAATAGATTTAACAGTCTTGGCAACATTCTTTTAAATGAATTCTTGTCAGATTGAGCTTATTAAAGGTTACAAATAATTGTGTACCATAAATTAAGCTCAACAGTTTTAACGGTCTTCTTCAGTTTCGTAGCATTCTATGTGAGCGTGTTGGCCAACTGATTAGGAAGGTGACTCCTCATATGGGGTTCAGTACCCAAAACACACATTCTTAGTTCTGATTTCTGTTCCTGGCTATGTCAGATAGTCTCTGGGCAATTACTGAGCACCTGTTACTTCTGGGTTTCTGTTACTTCACCTTCTGATTGTAATGATTATTCTGCCCATGCAGAATAAGCAAAAGATGAAGGGCATGTAAAAATTCAGACCCAGAAAGAGGAAATAATACTGGTCCGGATGCCAGGTGGCAGTCATTCTGACAGTGAGATGCTCTGCAGGGGACGGTGACTGCTTTAGCAAGGCTGGAGCCACAGGTCCCGACCAGCCTTCAGGCCAGCCACTCCCTGCCTCTCACTGGGGACAAGTGACTGCAATACCGCGTCCTCCAGTTTTCCATGCTGGCATTCTTGACATGCCCATTTGAAAGTTTTCTCATGTGGGGTGGGATTTTCCACTTTTCTTCCCTCTACTTTGTAATTATTGATTTAAAAAGTAACCACGTTTTTTGGAGAAAATGTGGAAAGTACAGAAAAGCAGAAAGCATGATCTATTCACCCAGTCCAGTTAACGTTTTGGTGTACAGATATCCAATCTTTGTTCAGTTCATATATTTGATTATTTTCTATTAATATCATATGGTACATATAGTTTTATAAGTTTATTTAATCAACTGCATATCATGGCTACATAAAAGCTATACCAAACATTTTTCTATGGTATCAAGTATTTTCTACTATATAATTTCTAATGACTTGATAGTTTTCCACACTATGGCTATACCATAATTTAATAAATCAGAGGATTTAGAAAAAAAAATCTGTAGTCAAGCAGCTAAAGCTATCCTTTTAAGGTTATTCTAACACATAAAAACCTTCCACCAAGCTCCCTGACACACACAAATCCTCGAAGGAATGATTTTTTTTTTACGTGAAATGGTTATAGCTGTCAATCACTTATTCTCCATGTCATGGTTTCTGTGCTCTTTTCAGGTCGTTAGTGGGTGATTATGGATTCCTGTCAAATGAGATGTCTGCTATGTATTCAACATGAGGCAGTTTGTATTTTTCTCAGTCTATTGCTCTCCTGTCTGAGGAGGTTAAGCGAAGGGAAATGGGCTAGGCATCTCGCGCTGGAAGAGCACTACAGTTGTGCCCAGGGCCCAAGATCCCCACTCAAGCAGATTAGACTTCTACATAAATATATTTGTCTTGATTGTCACATTCCACCCAGGGTTACACCTATATGCATAAAAATAGCTCCAAGCCTAGTTTTCAAAGCTGTTTGCCTCCCTTGTTGCTTTCTAACCACCCAGCTCAGAGGCATTTTTTGTGTTATATCTATCAAAGTTGATTAAGGGGCCAGAACAGTTGATGTAGAAGGGCAGATTAAGAAAACTAAATATTTACAACCTAACTGAGAGACAGCCAAGGGGAAAATATTATACATGTCTTCTGGGCTCGAATCATGGAAGAGACATTGTTTTGCTTTTCCCAGTAACTGAATTTTAGGGCTATCTAAATTCAGAGAAAGTTCTCTGAGAATGACATCACTTATGCTAATTAGATAATTGTGTCAGTTAGAAATTGCATTTAGCAGCTAGTAACAGGAACTTGAAATAGCAGTGGCTTAAACAAATAGGGTTTCATTTTCTCTGCTTTGACATGAAACTCAGGAGCATATCGTCTGGGGCTGCACTGCAGCTCCATGATGGCATCAGTGCACCGGTGCCCTTCTCTCTTTTGGCTCCATTAGTCTCAGCCCCGGCTCCCATGCTCAAGGTCACCTGATGTTCGAGAAGAGTTGCTGCAGCCACAGTTGCCATAGCTGCATCCCAAAAAGGGGAAAGGCAAAAGAGGCCCCTGCCAACTGAGATTGCTTGAGAGAGCTTTCTTGAAGCCCATCTGCTGATTTCAGCTTACATCTCACTGACTACCACATACGCATGAGGGGCAGGAAAATTTAGTAGGGTTTTTGTTATGTTTCATTTTAAGTTGAACACATTGCTGACCCCAACAATTTCAGGGTCCTTGTACCAAGAAGCCATGGGGTAATGGATATTGGGTAGGCAACTAGTTGTTTCTATTATAATCACTTAGCTCTTGAAGATTCTGATAAAAGGCCGGACTATGAGACAGTGACACACACTTTGGTGTTACGAAGTTCCATTTGTAAAACTAGCCCTAGAGACCTGACTTATTTCCTCCCGCTCTTTCATTCTTATGTATTTAAATGTATTCACCATCATAGGCCTTGATGCTAAATAAACTAGTTGTCTCAACAGACCTAAGAGTAATAACTACAGCTAATTAGCGTTTACCAAGTCCCACACACTGTTATGCAGTTAAAAACATCACCTGAATGATTGGCTTCAAAATAAGGTGGGAGGGAGTAGATAGGGATGGAAGAAATAGGACTGCCCATGAGTTGCTAACGGTCGAAACTGGGAGATGGATACATGGGGGTTTGTTATACTCTTCCTTCTCCTTTGTAATTGTTGAAATTTTCCCAATAAAAAGTTTTTTAAGTCACCTCCTCTAAACCTTACATTACTTCGTATGAGGTCAGTACTATTACCCCTAGATGATAATGCTCAGGGAAGTTAGCAGCATCACACAACAAGCAAGTGGCAGATCCAGGATTCAAACCCAGGTTTATCTGACTTTGAAGCCTGTGCTCCAACCCTTGCTACTCCAGGAAAGCATGTTTCACAGACAATTAAGCCTGGGCATCACCTGGAAACTAGTTAAAAATGCAGGATTTGGGGCCCCATACTAGGACCTTATACAAGACCCCGAGACCCACGTTTTGTGAGTTCAGTCCACTACTCCTTACTGCCTCTGTAGCCACAACTTACCCAAATCAGCCAATCAATTTTGGCTTTTCCTTAAAAAAAAAAAAAAAAGTAACTCTCTATTGACATAAGAAGGCTAATCGTGAGTCACTACTTGGTAGCATAACCATTTTTAATAAGGACTTAATTCACAGCAGTTGTTTCTTTCAACATTGGGCGCCTGCTACAGTGTTAGGCACTAAATGCCTATGTGTCAATTAAGCATCTTTCTGACTATATGTCAACTATTTTTAATCACTGCATGCTCGAGACTTAATATGGCTTATCCTACTTCAATAAAGCCCTGGCTTTCTTCTCACTTAAGGTGTTTTGAGTTTTCAAAGCCTCAGGACTTACAGAAAACTCTCCAGGTGCCTGTTCCAACCTCCTCCAGCGTCAGCTCTGCTTACCCACCTGTGTGTAACTTTCCTGAAAAGACATGTTTTTCCCTAACATTCTCAGTCATCTTTCCTCATTTTGGCTCTCTTTCTTTTTCTTTTTAAAAGAGAAAGAGCCGTAGAAATAAGGTACCCTTCTTCCCAGCTTTGCCACTCATGCGTCATATAGGCAGAACAGGTAACTTTCTGAGCCTCCATTTCTTCATCTCGGCAGTGGCTGTGCCATGTGGTCTCAGGGTCCCATCTAGCTCCATCCTTTGTAACCCCATGGAACTTGATTTTTTCCAACCCCCCAAAAACATTCTAAAGACACTGGGCTCTGTGTGAAACCCACTTGATTATATTTTCCAGTCAGTAAAAGGATCCCATCATTGATTTGTATTGGTTTCTCCTTCGGAACGCTGAATGCCTTAATACTTATAGTTTTATAACAAGCAAATGAATGAGTGAATGAATGAAGCCTGCCTTTCATCTCAGCTGTAGCCTGCTCTGTTAAAGAAGCTAAGTCCTCTTTGCTTTTGAACATTTTAAAATATTTTCTGGTGACCAGAATAACGTATTTCTTTTATTTTTATTACAATAAATTTCAAACCATCCTCATGTTTAACACCCTGAGCTGTTCGTCACCTTCCATCGCATGAGCACAGGCAAGGAAGAAAACCAACAGGAGAGTAGCGTAGATGCCATCCACAGGGACCATTACTGTGTCAGTCAGGCTCATACCGGTTCCTGTCGAAGGTACCACTTATTTCTTCTTCTAAGAACTTTTTCTCCTACCAAAATAACGTTAAGCAGGCATGTGGTCGTTTTCTCACCAAGTTAAACCTAGGAAAAAGAGCACGCTATAAAGTCGGGATGAACTCACTCCTGGTGCTAGGCGTGCCTTAAAAAGTGTCGCCTAATCCTGCTTTTCCCAGGCTGTATTGAAATGTGTGTCTGATTTGTTTTTCAGGGCAGCCTTTGGCAAGGAGTCCGAAGTTCTTATTGGGAACCTGGGTGATAAGTTAATCCCTCCACAAGACATCCTTTGTGACGTCAGTGACCTCAAAGCTTTGGCCAACATGCACGAAAGCCTGGAATGGTTGGCGGGCCGAACCAAGTCCGCTTTCGCCAATCTTTCTACTTCCCAGAGTAAGTAGCTAGTAGGGCGGTTATTGTGGGGACAACTGAGGAACTAGACTGAGTGATTTTGTTAGAAATGTGAGTGTGTGTACCTGTCGCCCTGTGGCGGCATGTCCCAAGTTGTCAGAAGATCCGTGTTAGAATTCTGCTTGTGTTGCAGTCTCCTACTTTGTGATTCTGGGAAAGGAGCTAATCTCAGTTCCCTGTGTGGGGTGTGGGAAGCCAGGAAAGGCACATGTTAACATTGCTTGATGTTAAACTGTAGACACAGAAAACCATGTAAGATCAAACCACTGTGTATCAGGAACAAAAAGCAATTCCTTTCGTCCTCTTTACAACAACTTCTCAAGGGCAGAAACTGTCTCAGAGCTCAGGGCTGAGTACATAGTTGACATTCTCATTTTAACTTGATATAAAGCAAATCTTTTTATTAGAGTCATAGAAGTGATTAAGGTGCTAGAAAATAGAGACAACGCGGACAATTATTCTGGAAAAGAGATGGCTGAGAGATAACAATTATAGATCTCAAGGAAATTAAGGAACAGGATATGAAATAAGAAAGGAAAACCTCTTTTTCTATCAAGGGCCAATGACTCAGAGAAAAACAGTTTGAAAACTTTGGGCACATAAACTTTAATAACTATAAAATGAATAATTTTTAAAGCATTACTTTAGGAGTATGTATAACATAGTTAAAATAGAGGCAAATAGGAAATGGTGTGAAGACAGAATAAAGGAAGAGGCAGATTTAGAGGCATGAATGCAGAGATGGAAACAGGAGGGAAAAAAAAAATCAGGAAAAAGAAAGAAGCCGAATCAGCTCTGAATTTAACATTAGGGTTAACTGTTAGACAAGTATTAGAAAATGCTTATATTATTTGGACTGTGAACTTCAGAGTGTGTTATTTATTATCACTGATATTTGAAAAGGTATTATTGCTTGATTACCCATGTTTCCAGCCTAGAGATGGAAAAGGTGTGGATGAGATTTACCAGGGTACATTATTTCCTGAAAAGCAGGCCCCAAGAGTCTGAGGGGTCCTTTGGATGCTCACTACATACAAGGTTCATGCTGACCACGTACCTAGCCCTAGTACCAATGGGGAGAAAGAACCAAAGGAGTGGGCTTCTGGGGGAAATCATATCATCTGCTTTAGGAATCTTCTTAATATGTTACTATTTATTTATACTTTTATTTTTATAGTTTTTATTTAAAATACCACTTTTTATCTGATGATAAAATTATACATGTTTATTTTCAGAAAGCTATAAGAATAGAAAATGTATCCACCAATTAAGGATAGTTTGGGCACAGTATTGCATTTGAGCAGATTTCCAAAGTAAGTATCCTTAAAAGGCCCCTTCAAGTTTATAACCCCATAAAATCAGACAATTCTATTACAAGCAGTAGTTTAATTTATCCATCTTATCTTCCAGACCCACTCTGCTGCCTCCCCTGCCCCCTAAAAAAGTCAGAAAGAGCTAATTTTCTCTTTGCTAATTGCAAAATGAACAGCTCTGAAAAGGGACCAGATGCCTCTTTTCCTGGTTTCCTTTGACTCTTGCAGATGCAAGTTTGCTTGGGTAGGTTTATTAGTGATGTTTGGAAGGGGTCCTCTTCTTCAGTGGGCCATCAGTGTCTAATATTTATTAGTACAATCTCTTATTTCTGATGATAAAAAGTCAGATTTCTATTCTGTCCATTCCAAAAGGGCTCCACAAGATCATGCATGACCTCCATAGCAAGCCACTGAGTGATTCGCACGGGCCAACCTGGCAGCAACTGTTCTCAAAAGGAGAAAGATGCACTCTGAGTTATGCTTAACTTTGTAATCGCACAATTTAGTTGTTGTGTTCGTGTCACTAAGAGTACCCGGTACAGTTGATGTCTAATTCATGTCTTTAATCATCTCTATTATTCTGACAAAGATCTCGTCTACCACACCCATTAATACTTTGTCTCATGTGCTCAGTTCCATTTTATAATATAAGTTGTACTCTCTCAGTTCCTTTCAGGGTGATTATTCCACCCAGTGACTAATTTAAGTGACTGTCAGCATTTTGACGATCCGTGCAAAACCCAGGTGAAGCGTAATCACTACTTTTGGTGCCTTTGCTAAAACAAAGCGTCAAGTGAACCTGGTTTATCTTGCTAACGACAAGCCTAGCTCACCCACACTTGCCTGCTCTTCGAATTCTCAGGAGAGAGGCCCGTTGATGTTTATAATTTGAACAAAGTAGGGGATTCTCTGATAATGGGTTACTTTGATTGCTCCATGTCACTGTGACTCTAGAAAGAGCATAAGGGACAGCTCTTTATTACTCTTTTGAAAAGTGAACCAAATGATTATCGCAACCAAAGTGTTTCCAAGTCTGGAGACCAGATAGCATGAAGAAAATACTCCGTGGGATGGGAAGAAATCATAGGTTTGTTTCTTATTCCACGTCTTGTCAACTATTTGGTGTGGCAAATGCCATGTTTTATTAAACTTAAGAAGCTATTAATGTAATGGAGTGGCAGAGGTTTGCAGAAAATTATTTTCATAGTAGAATATCTCTTCAGATGGTAGAGCAGGATTCTCATGCACCTGAAACATTTCGTGTCATCCTGGAGAAAGTATTGTGTGTTAGCGGTAGGGCATAGTTAGCCATACATTGTCCAGGAGATTAGAGTTGATGGTTTTTTTCAAAGATATTTTTCCATCTCTTTTAGTATTTGCCTACATGTTACTCTGTCTCCTTTACACATAAAAGAGTCTCGTCATGTCTTCTCGTTCGTCACCACACCACAGGTACTGCTCTCACTTTTGTCCTACCACAGTCCGTAGTTCCTGTTCCATCTCTTCTGATATTCTCCCCTTCAACCTGCCCTACCCCAGTTCTACTGAAGATTCTTTCAGTTGAAAGTCACAGACTAATTAAAGGAAAAAAAAATGCACTGACTCGTAAAACTGCGAAGTCAAAAAGCTTCAGGAGCGGCTGGATCCAGGGGGTCACAAGCTACTGTCAGGTCACGGATGTGATTACACACGTGCTCTCTCTTTCCTCCCTCCACCTCAGTCTCGATCTCCCACTCCTCCCTCTAGGAGACCCTCATGTTCAGGATCTGCCATAACAGACATGCTCTCAGTGCAAGGAAGTGGAGCAGAATCATATTTAGCATTGGGCATTCAGAATCTAAGTTCATATATATTTTCCCCATTGATCATGATTTCAACCTTGTAATAAAGGTATGAAATAATTCCTGCTCTTTGTAATACCTGCTGTTTGTAAGAATCCTAAATAAAGAGTCTGAAATTGTTATGGCTAAGAAAATTCTCAGAACAAAATATGACCTACATAAAAAATTGTTAGATTACATTCCAGTCTTAACATTAATGACTTTATTTTGTATCTCATCCTTTCATTTTAAGGAAGGATTGTTTTTAAAAATAGACTACATAGAACAGGAAGAAAGCTTAAAGGCTTGTTTTGTCTGCTTCCTCAGGGAGTCCCTCCTCTCTGTCTTGGGTTTTGGAAAAACCTCTAGGATTAGATATTTTACGGCTTCCTTGATTATATATTCTCCTTACCATCTAGGATATCATCTTTTCATTATTATTATTATTATTAAAGTCCCTATGCCTCAGTCTGAACCTCTTTTTTCTTTTGTCCTCTCTTCAGAAATTAAATGGTTACTGTTTTCTCTATAAAATACTTTAATGTATCTGAAAATATTTCCCTGGACCTGTACCTTCCCATCTCTGAATTTTAAAGATGTTTTGGCCCAAAGTTCCCAGTCTCTAAGTCAAAGGCACCCAAATCTAGTACAATTAGGAGCCTAGATCTGGCCCAAGTTCATCGTCTTGGATGGTGATTTGACTGTTGGCTTTTGTGGATGTGGACCTTAGAGGAGGGGTTTTTTTGACAGCAGGCATATCCACCCCCAGGTCACTTAGTTCCCATTTTGACACCAGGTCAATCCACCTTCAGCTCACTGAGTTCCCATTGCTGAAGTTCTTGCTGAGCCCACATACATGAACAATGAAAAGTAAGAAAGAGTCATACCCTAGTCTTTTACAGTCTGAGCAACCACAAAGTTAAACATTCCTCTAATTTCCAAGGCAGATAAATCTCATAATTTGGGTTCCTGGAATTGATTTGAGAATTGCAATATTAGTTATACAATTATTTGTATACTTGTTCTTATTGCTAGGGATCTTGGAAATCATCTAGTCTAACTCAATTATTTTGCACATGAGGAAATTAAGGCCTCAGACACTTCATGTCTATGCCGAACTGGGACAGAATAAGTCTTCAAATTCCCAGTTTAATTTTCTCTCTACTACATTGGTTAAAGCCACTGCACTAGCTTGACCTTTCATGCCATATTTATATTAAACCATTCCAGGAGGGCAGTCATATTTTATTTTAATGGAAGCACTTTAATGCTACGGTTGACTTGTGATCATTTCCGATAATTTTTTTGTGCCTAAATAGAATTTCTGAGCCTTAAATATATAGGATTATTGCACATATCTTTTTTGAATTTCATCCTAGTTGTAATAAAACATTTCTTTAATTTGTCACTTTCTATTTTTATTCTGCAAGTATTTTCTAAGTTAAAAAACCCATCTGTCTTGTTATCATGCTATGTATCACATTCTAGATATTATACTGTCCTTTATAGTAGTCATAGCCTTGTGTGGCTATGTAAATTAATTAAAATTAAAAATTTAGTTCTTCTGTCATACTCCCCATATCTCACATGCTCAGTGGCTGCTGTATTGGGCAGTGCAGGTACAGAATGTTTCCATCATCACAACAAGTTCTATTGGGCCATGCTATAGATCATCATCTAGGTCATTAATAAAGGTTTAAAATAATGCCGGTCCATAATCTTAGCCTTTGAAGCATACTTGAAATGTCTACTGAGTTATATCAAAACATGGATAGTCACTTTATTTGTCTAGCCTCCAAATCATGTGTACCCTCCTGACAGAGACGTATGTTTTAGACCCAGCATTATCCAAAATTTTTCCTTTCAAAGTTAACTGATGCTAAAGGGAAAAATAATAGTGATCAAATAGACTTGAGAAACATTAGAGTGAAGAATATGAAATATGATTCTTTACCACAAAGCTTCTAAAATCTTTAATATATAAGCCAGTAATTTTAGCAGTGCAGTGTTTCTTAAACTTATTTTTCTGTGGAATTCTTTCATCCCAGAGCAGCTCACAGGAATTTTCTTCTATGGCACAACTTTTGGGCAACACTGTCCAATGCTGTATTCATTTAATTTGTTCAGAATCTTCTATTTTTCCCAATACCATCAACCATGAGACAGATGTTCCACTATTGCAGGAACTTAATTTCATGTTATTGGCAAATTTAAATACCATCAGATGATTTCTTTTGCAATTTTGGTTATTTGATTATTTGATTTGTTTAGTTATGTTTAGAAATATTCAAGTCAATCAATATAAAATGACCATGGTTTCACTTTTTGCCTTTTTTAAACCTGGTTTCTGTACTGACCTCTTGCCAGACATTGTGTTTTCTTCACATTTCTCAAAGATTCTAGATATAGTAACATAATACCACACCTCAGTTCATGGAAGGATGCTAATATACCCTACATGTGGCTCCTCCAGTTGATTTTCTTTAATAAAAATTTTATTTTATAATATTTTGAGATTTAGTGTAAAACTGCAAAGATGAAGTACAGTGAATTCCCTTATATCTCTCACCCGGGTTCTCCTGTTATTAACCTCTTAAACATTAGGGTGGTGCATTCAGCCCAACTAATGAGATAGCATTGATACGTTGTTATTAACTAAAGTCTATACTTTGTTCAGATTTTCTTAGTTTTTCTCCAATGTCCTTTTTCTGTTCCAGGATCCCATCCAGGATATATCACATTGCATTTGGTCATTATGTCTCTTTTTTTTT
>VBSM01003176.1:11925740-11999439 GCA_008086735.1 Cheirogaleus medius | reverse complement strand
GCTGATTTAATTATTATTGCTTTATAGTACAGCTTGAAGTCCGGAAGACTGATGAACCTCCGGAGCATTTGGTCATTATGTCTCTTTAGATTCATCTAGACTGTGACAGCTTCCTAGACTTACCCTTCCTTTGGGTGACTTCAACGGTTCAGAGGAATTCTGGTTGGGTATTTGTAGAATGTCCTTCAATATGGGTACATCTCATATCTTTTTGTGATTAGACTGGGCTTATGGGATTTGGAAAGGAAACCCACATAGGTAAGGTGTCATCGTCATCACATCATATCAAGGGTTCATGCTATCAATGTAACTTATCCCTGATGATCTGGGATTGGTTTCTGTCCTCCAATTTATGTAAGTCTCTTTAGGTAGTTCCTTCTGAATTCTAGATCAGCTCTCCACTTTCCCACCACAAGTTGCTTTTGTCTGTTTATCTTTCTAGTGGCTATTTTCTTTGACATGATAGATGTGTCTATACTAAGCCAAATTCAACTTTGGGCAAGTTGAATATTCGCTATAAGAAATGACTGTCCACCTTAAACAGCTGTGCAATTGATACTGATTATACTTTTGTGGGTCTGAAATACTCTGTGCGGGAAAAGCTGTGTTCTCTACCCTTAGCCAGTTGATTAGGGCAGGCAGCTACTACTTGGTTGCCACATGTACTAAATAATCCTTAATAAAATATACAACTATATTCATTTCAAACAAAACTATGCTGAGATTAAAAGAATTTAGCTGAATTTTCTTCACAAAAAATAAGGTCTTATTGTTAACCTATTTCATTAGCTTTTTTTTCTTTTGTTCTAATTGATTATTTTTTAAATTTTTTATTTTCAATTATGGGTACATAATAGTTATATATATATACACATACATATATATATAGGGTACGTGTGATGTTCTGATACAGGCATATAATGTGATTAATCAAATCAGGGTAATTGGGGTCTCCATCGCCTCAGGCATTTCTCATTTCTTTATGTTAGGAACATTACAATTCCATCCTTTTAGTTATTTGAAAGTATACCCTAGGCCAGGTGCGGTGGCTCATGCCTGTAATCCTAGCACTCTAGGAGGCCGAAGTGGGAGGATTGCTTGAGCTCAGGAGTTTGAGACCAGCCTGAGCAAGAGCGAGACCACGTCTCTACTATAAATAGAAAGAAGTTAGCCAAACAACTAAAAATAGAAAAAAATAGCCAGGCATGGTGGCACGTGCCTGTAGTCCCAGCTACCTGGGAGGCTGAAGCAGGAGGATCGCCTGAGCCCAGGAGTTTGAGGTTGCTGTGAGGTAGGCTGATGCCATAGCACTCTAGCCCAGGCAACAGAGTGAGACTCTCAAAGATAAAAAATAAAAAATAAATAAAAGTGTACCCTAACAACTTATTGTTCATAATACTTTGTGCTGTCAAATATTGTTCATTCTATCTAACTAACTATATTTTTGCACCCATTGACCATCCCCACTTTATCCTCCCCTCCTCCACACTACCCTTTCCAGCCTCTGGTAACCATCATTCTATTTTCTGTCTCCAGATCAATTGTTTTTAATATTTAGCTCCCACATGTGAGTGAGAACATGTAAGATTTGTCTTTCTGTGCTTGGCTTATTTCACTTCTCCAATTCCATCCATGTTGTTGCAAATGGCAGGATTTCATTCTTTTTATGGCTATATAATATTCCATTGTGTATATTCATCCACTGATGCACATTCAGGTTGATTCCACATCTTGACTTTTGTGAACAGTGCTGCAGTAAACATCAGAGTGAAGATATATTTTCAATATACTGAATTCCCTTCCTTTGAATATATACCTAGCAGTGAGATTGCTGAGTCATATGGGAGTTCTATTTTTAGTTTTTTGAAGAATGTTGTTCTCCATAGCGGTTGCACTAATTTACATTCCCACTCACAGTGTACAAGGATTCCCCTTTTTTCACATCCTTCCCAGCATTTGTTATTGCCTGTCTTTTTGATAAAGGCCATTTTAACTGGGGTGAGATGATATCTCATTGTAGTTTTGATTTGCATTTTTCTCGTGACTAATGATGTTGAGCATTTTTTCATATACCTGTTGTCCATTTTGGTGTGTTCTTTGGGGAAATGTCTATTCAGATCCTTTGCTCATTTTTTTATATTGGATTATTTGATATTTTCATATTGGTTGTTAGAGCTCCTTATATATTCTAGTTATTCATCCCTTGTCAAATGAGTAGTTTGCAAGTATTTTCTCCCATTCTGTGGGTTGTCTCTTCACACTGTTGATTGTTTCCTTTGCTATGCAGAAGCTTTTTAGCTTGATGTGATCCCATTTGTCCAATTTTGCTTTGGTTGCCTGTGCTTTGGGGATATTACTGAAGAAATCATTGCCCAGACCAACGTCCTGAAGCATTTCCCCAATATTTTCTTTTAGTAGTTTCATAGCTTCAGATCTTAGATTTAAGTCTTTAATCCATTTCAATTTTTTGTATGTGGTGGGAGATAAGGGTCTAGTTCTATTCTTTTGCATGTGAATATCCAGTTTTCCCAGCACCATTTATTGAAGAGACTGTCCTTTCTCCACTGTATGTTCTTGGCACCTTTGTCAAAGATAAGTTCACTATAGATATGTGGATTTATTTTCTGGGTTCCATATTCTGTTCCATTGGTCTGTCTGTTTTTATGCCAATACCATGCTATTTTGGTTAATACAGCTTTGTAGTAAATTTGAATTCAGGTAATGTGATTCTTCTAGTTTTCCTCAGGATAGCTTTGACTATTTTGGCTTTTATGGTTCCATATAAATTTTAGGATTTTTTTTCTATTTCTGTAAAGAACATCATTGGTATTTCAATGGGGATTACATTGAATCTGTAGATTGCTTTGGGTAGTATGGACATTTTAACATTATTGATTCTTCTAATCCATAGGCATGGGATATCTTTCCATTTTTTGTGTGTGCTCTTCAAATTCTTTCATCAGTGTTTTATAGTTTTCATTATAGAGATATTTCACTTATTTGGTTAAGTTTATTCTTATATATTTTATTTTATTTGTAGCTATTGTAAATGGGATTTACTTTCTTGGTTTCTTTTACATCATTAGGCTTTAATGTGCAGTATTGACTCATTTACAAGTGAAACTTGCTTCCTGAGACATGTCCTTTGAGAAGTAGCACTTCTCAAACTTGACTGCACATTAGTTATAATCAGTTGGAGAAGTTTAAAAATACTGATGCTGAGCCCCCCAACTCCCAGAGATTTTGATATAATTGTTCCAAGCTACAGCCTGAGCATCGGGCTGCACCCCACACCAATCAAATCAGAGGCTGAGAACCACTGTTCGAAAGGAGTGGTTCTCAACTTCGTCTCCTATCAGAATCGCCTATACTTTTTAACTCTCCCTGAGTAATTTCAACAGCCAGGGTTGAGAACCACTGATTTAGAGCCCCTAAAAAATTTCTTCTTCAATTTCTGTCGCTCTCTATATTTGGGAAATGCTTTGTAGTTATTTTGCCAGTTCTTCTATTCTCGGAAGTTGGGATTAACATGATTTCCCATTTTATGGACAAGAACACCAGGCACAGAGATACTATACTTTGTATCTATGCCAGAGTTAGGACAACAACCCACTTCTGCTTCACAGTTGTTAGTTAGCTGAACTGTTGCCCAAATCTGATTAAAAATAAAAATGTTCCTCTTATGCTTTTCAAGACAGCTAAATGAGAAGGGCACAAGGAATCCATGTTTCTCTTAACACAGAAGGCTGCAGTTGCCAGACCAACTGAGTGGATGTGCACGTGTTTACCAGTCAATTATATTATTGAAAATAAAGATAGGAAAGGTTTAGGTGTCTGGCTACCTCCGTCCCCCAAGAATATGGTGTGCAGTGTACCAGGATGTTTTTGTGCATTGCTTACTATGATATAACATTCTCTAGAAGATGGAATATGAATTATCCCATGCTAGAGCTCACTATCTTGGACTTTTTATGCCTTAATGGTAAATTAAAAATAAAATGTAAATCCCCCAGCTGTTTGTTTTTCTGCCTTGGCACAAATGAGAATAAAAATTTCCCTACCCAAGATCTCATGGGAAACTGTCTTGTTTCAGCTTTGCTTTTGTCAAACCATTAAACCAGAGTTTTCCTTGTTGTAATTTCATCTGATTCTTTTTAATTAGAACTCTCTGCGTGGTAATTCC
Source organism: Cheirogaleus medius (assembly GCA_008086735.1). NCBI lineage: Eukaryota > Metazoa > Chordata > Mammalia > Primates > Cheirogaleidae > Cheirogaleus > Cheirogaleus medius. Next base: position 11,995,256 of record VBSM01003176.1, on the reverse strand, counting down.
TCTCCCACTTCGGTATTTACAAGTTTCAAATATTTGTTGACTGTTATCAGAACTCCTCCTCAGCATTCCTTAGCTTACCTTGCATGTTTAGTTTCTCTAATCATCTTTCTGTGGTTAGACTTTCTGTGCCATTCATCATTTTTTGGACTTATTAGTTGTCATTTTCTTAAGCTAACTCTCATTCTATGGCTTCATTCCTATCATTCTTCTTCTTTTATTAATGATGCCTTCCAAATTCATTGTCATTGGTTGATTTCATGATCATGCTATTAACTAAGAAAATTAAATTATCATTGGTATTATATTTTGTTCATGAGCTTCTCACCCACTGTCCAACTCTAAATTTGTTTTAGTCTTATCTGATTGACAACTTGTACTTCTGTATGAGCCTTTCTCTCTTTTAAAAATAATGCCCAAATATATTTCCATGTTGTACCTAATGTCACAACTAATCATGTTTTATAGGAATAAAAACACCAACTGATAATTTAATGATGATTCAGTTTTGTTCATTTTCAGCCTTAATTGTACTCTGTTGATATTTACAAACTCATTGAAATTTATCATAATGAAGAAAGAATTGTGTGGAAAGCCCTTGTGCTCAGGGTGTTCACCTGATTACTCTTAGGACTCTTCTGAAACCATGTTGTTACTAGGAATGAAGACATTGCTTATTCTTTTGTTTTCTAAGGAATACCACCTGGACTTCTCAGTCTCCTTCTCCACATTGATGTGCTATACACTGTTCCTGTTGGTTATCATCCAAGCTTCAGGCTGACCCCGGTGGGGTACGCCACGTTCCTTTGCTTTGAGTACATTTTAAATGCTGATGCACACGGGTTACTCCCTTTTTCAAAGGCTTCTACTCTATTGTTCCCTTTCTTCATTGAATGCCCTCCCATGGCTCCCAAAACATGGTTGCTTTTGCCTCTCCCCACACATTCTTATTCTTTTAATTCACGAAATCTTTCTCTTTCTTCTCCCTTAATCTAGGAGGCATATAGCACAAATTTGACTTTGAAATCAGACACAGTTTGAGGACAAATCAGGCAAATTAGTGTATCTCCATGGGGAAATGATTTAGTGTTTCTGAAAATTTAGCCTTTCTGGAAATTATTTAGCCCCTCTGTCAATCAGCTGAGCTAAATAAGTCTTCTCACCTGTTAAATAGAAATAATGATGGATATTCATTGGATTGCTGTAACCATTAAACAAGATGATGAACTTAAACTTCTTAGCAGTGTCTGACACACAGCGGGTACTCAATATGGGTTTCCTGGACTTCCTACCATGAATCTTCTCACTAGAGTTCTCATTCATTATACTTGGTATTCACATTCCTCCTGCCCCTTCAGGCTTCTCTTTTATCTCAAGTCAGAGGGTTGCTTTTAAAACTCTGTTAATATCTGTGCTTCTGAAATCATTTACATTTCCAGTAAATGATTCAGAGCGCAGATCACACATCTCACTCCACTAGAGTTCCCAGATGTATCTGATGTCATGGGAATGAGTCTGAGAGTGGATTTACATCTGAGAGCCTACAAGTGCCCATCTGAGAAGCCAGAGTTGAATTTGAAAAGGGAACCTTTTTGTTCCTCAAAACCATGAAAAGAGGGCTCAGCTATTATTGCAAAACATGCCAGATCCAAACCCAATTCCCTTCTGTCAAACAGCTGGTCAACTGTAGAGTTCATTGTCCTGTGCGGAGTGCTGATTAAAAAGCAGTATCCTAACTCCTTCCATAAGGAGGTGATTATCACTCATGGAGCTACAGAAGGCTAGTGCTGTGGGCGTTTTCAGTGTAATTATGAAGTTCTAAGTACCTGCCCATAAAGAATTATGTGGCTGATTCTTTGGAAATGCCAACATTTGTATCCATAAGGGAAATATTTTATTAAAATATGATAATATCATGGATGCTTATGTGTGGTGGCTAGGAGCTGCCAGCTTAATGATTGTATCTTTAAGCAAGACTATAAAATGGATATAGGAAGAAGAAATATAAATGAAAATCTCTGCAGAAGAAGTTGGAAAGCAAGAGGGGGCTGCTGAAATTCCAGAGCCAGCCTGAGAAGATGGGGGAAATGTAGAATCACCTGAACCTCAGTCAACACCCTGAATAGCAGTGAGGAAGAATAGCTGCTATGGCAGCATGACTTGAACAAGACATCAGAGGGGACTGCTTTGGCTGCCAAATAGAAACACATCTTCCAACAAAGAGCAGTGGAAGATTGTCCCTGAAGACATTGATTACAGTATTCAGTCTTCTAGGCTCTTATCTAGAAAAGTCCTTAGATAGTCAGGTCCATTAAAACTTGAGATAAGCCCAGGAACCAGTGTGACATTGTGACTTAATGAACTCCTCACTAGAGAAAGAGTGTATCTTTTCATTTCTTCACTCTTGAAACTAAGTTTAGATCTGCTACAAAATGCAGTGGGTGAGGAGAGACAAATCCTGATAGGGAAACCAGAAAGAGGATGGAGGACTGGCTGAGGTTTCGTGGAAGAACTTTCTATCACTTGGTGGGACTGAATTTTAAAAAAAATGTTTTAAATGTAAACTGGATATACTTTCTCAAACAGCTTCCTTATTAATAGTGCATGAAGACTTTTTCCAGACTGCCAGCCCCAGGAAAGTGCAGCAAAGGGGCAGGATGTGCGAATGTGTGTACATGTCACAGTCCCAAAGGACACTGGAATGATGATAATGGCATTCAACGTTCAGATTACACATACTTTCAAGGACTTTTGTATTCATTAATTCTTAATCCCTTATCCCTGCCTCAAGCTGTAGTTGACAGGCAAGCCATTATTTTCTCAGTTTTACCAAGCATGATCATGAAATACAGAAGTTTGGCCAGTTGCCCAAGGTCAAAATGAGTCAGCAACAAAAATCTAGACTACATCTGACTGTTCTCAGAGTACAGACCAGACTGGGAAAACAACATAATCAACTACTATAAGTTATAAGTGACGGAGTTACACCAAAGCAGCGGGCCTTTGTTTCCCCACAGAGAATGCTGTTCCTCAGCTCTCTCCATATGAATTACCGCAGCAAGATGAATGCAGTGCTGGGTCCCTGGTATAAATGGCATTGAATACACTTTAAAAGGAGTGAGGGGACGTCATCTTGACATTACTTTTAAGAAGCTAAGGTGTAAAAACTACACCTCCCCACCCCAAAGGACCTATTGTGGAACTAAATTTGCTAATCATGTATTCAGGGAAATGTTTTCATTATCTTAAATTCAATACTGTAATTTATATTAAATATTATAAATTATACAATAAAAATGTAAAAGATCTCCTTCATATGAGATACAGGTATATATCAGATGTAGGTCTCCAAGGCACAAGTGTTGCTTATTAATAGCATTTAATTCTGTGTACTAACATCTTTGAACTCTGGTCATTGAATCCTGGGTGGATTTAACTTCAGTTCTTAACATCTTAATCCAATTTTTATGAAAGGAAGAATAATGAAGACTTTTCTGTAAAACTGATGAAAAACCTAAGTGTCTTTATAGAAACCAAGAAAATCTGATCAGATTCTTCAAGGAAGCAAAAGTCCTGTAAATGTCAGAAAGATGTTACATGCTGGAAAACCCCTTTCGTCAAATTCATCTAAAGAAGGTACTATTTGTAGGTGACTTTTCAGCAAGTCTGTCAAAAGCTTCTTGCTACAGATAAAAATTCAATAACCTTTCACTGTGGCTGTGCCACAATTATCACTCATTTAAAAACAGTCCCTCTAATAGAGTATTTTATCATGCTGGACAGTCTCTGCATTGTTCATTATTTAGTGTTTGCTAAGCTGATGGCACTTCCACCGCACTTTTCTTATCTCTACTTCTTCAGAATTGGATTTTATATTTCCAAACCAGTAGATATGACAAGTCATTTTCTTCCCTCTTGTCTTCTAAGAAATGCAAACTTGATTTCTTTTTTTCAACAATCACCACTTAAAGATTAAAGTTATTGGAAATGTCTGTATTAACTGGCGTTGGGACGTTAAGTGGAGGCCTATGGCATTTTAATTGCCATTGGGGTTTTCCCCTCTTCTTCTGTATTCTTTTTATTTTCCAATATATGTGTATTTTATATCTCTTTGGAACCCCCCATTCTGCTAAAACACACAGTGTACGGCAAAGATGAGGTATTATGAAGCCTGATGTGGTTAGAAGACAAGGCAAGGAAGGTATTATCAGAATTATTATATTATAGAACCTCACTACGGCGGTGATAAGCAATGTAAGTGGATCGCTCTGTAAATATAGACTGTCTTTATATGAGAAACTTCCTGAAAGGAAAACGATAAAGTCATTAGCCTGGCACCTGGGGGAGAGACCTGCCAGTTCAAACAACATCTCCTTCTATCCATAGCTCATTATTGAGAGATTTAACTATTTTAAGGCTGAAAAAAAATTCTACTACCTGTGGTTCCAAAAGGATTTGGAAAGATCTGTATACTTTACCGGAGTTTTGGACCAGATCTAGAGCACATACTTTTAGGTGTTTACCTTTTATTCCAGATTTTATCTTGGGCACTCAGAGAATAAGGCTCTTTTAGTTAAGATCAAATCTCTTCTTCTAATGAGAATCCCCGGCAGTTTTAGGTGTGAAAGTGTAAACAAAGGAACTGAGTAAAAGGGCCACACATCTTCCTTCACTGGGGACTCTCTTTAAAGCCTACTGAGGACCAAGAGTCTCTCTCAGTTTTTAGGGAAATATAGAACTCCATTCAGGAAGTTTGATGACAAGATTTTGACCTTTTATGGATATAGTCTTTCAATAGTGATATCAGAATACTGAAAAAGATAGTGTTATAAAATCTCAGCAAAATATTCATTCTAAGATTTATGGCTTATTGTTGTAAGCATCAGACAGAAATAACACTGGAGTCTTTCTTCAAACACTAATAAGAAGGGCTGTCCTTTAGGATGGGCTTTATGAAGAAAAATATTTGCTCAAACTTTACCTGGAGACAGGAGATGCTCGTCATGTCTGCTTCTAAAAGAAGGAATGTGAGTAAAAATCTACAGTCGTATTATTTGTTTAGTGGGACCACAAGCCCAATTAACGCATTTGTTCAAGCCAACAGCCTTTTAGCTTTTCACAGAAATCTTGGAAGTGTGCTAGAGAAACACCCCCACAAAAGAGTTTTGCATATGCTGCTGTATCTGCCTCTCTCCAGGAAGCAGAGCACGGGTCACTGACAGACAGATGGCTGCCACAGGCGCCACCAGCGGCCAGAAACCCCTCCCACCAGCTCCCATTCCCGCAAAACAAGTGGGGAGAAGTGTTTTCTTTAACGCTGTGCGGGGACTTTCTCTCCCTTGACCCAGCCCTGCCCATGGAATATTGAGGCAAACTCAACATCTGTTACACTCCTACCTTATTCTATTCCTCAGCACCAGCATAATTCAGTAGAGGAGAGGGGCTTGTCCTTGGACAAAGTATTTGACATTGCTGATGGTGTCTTCTGTATCATAAATCCCTCTTAGGATCGTTTAGAGGATCAAGTCAACTAATGTATACACCACACCTGATACTGGGACTAGCGAACGGTGATCACTTGATAAATGATTTTCTTTCTTCTGCCGTTTCACCTTTTTAAAGCTCTTTTCATCATCCTTGGCCATCCTAAGGATTTTGTATTTCTGACTGTGATTTTGCTGCCAGTATTTGCCCATAATGGTACTCAATGTGCAATGCCTGGGTCTGCCTCCTGCTTATTTCCCCACCCCCCTCCTGTTGATAGCCGGACCATTCTGCTTGAAAATTTAATTTCATTTTCAAGGGATCTTTAGTGTATTGCATTTGAAATTAGATTTTGAGCTCTTAAGTTTAACAGCCTTCCAAAACTCTCATGGCCTTGGAACTTAAGCACAGAGCAAGGTTGTATTTATTCAGGGCCACAACGAGTGAGTCAAACGGAAGGCTAAACCTCCAGCTCTCATTAACTTTCTCTGTAAACTTGTACATCAGTGTCACAGGAGACACGGAAATGAAGAAGCTGCTGCCTTGTGGCTTTAGTGACAACTCTAACGAAAATGGCAGACTGTCTAATTCCAGAGCCCACAGTAGCCGTGGAGCTCTTAGGCCTTTCAACATCAAAGGATTCTCTGTTAAATTGGGTCTTGGAATAGCTCTAGTTAAGATCTACTCAAGCTTCAGCTGGGCCTACTCCACAGGGGTAACAAATAATCTGGTTAGGCGCTTACCTCTTCTCTGCGGCCTCTGGGCAAATAAAACACTTAAGGGAGTTCTGGGAGTCCCAATGTTGTTAGGATTTTAGGAGCGTTAGCTGGGAATGGAAATTAGTATTCTTTTTTTATTATCATTTTAACCATTTTTAAATGTACAGTTCAGTGGCATTAAGTACATTCGCTTTGTTGTGTAAGCATCATCCATCTGCAGAACTTTTTTCATCTCCCAAAGTGAAACTCCATATTCATTAAACAATAAGCTCTCATTTCTCCCTCCCTGCAGTCCCTGGTGACCTCCATTCTACTTCCTGTCTCTGTGAATTTGACTGCCCTAGGTACCCCATATAAGTGGACTCATACAGTAAGTGTCCTTCGGTGCCTGGCTTATTTCATTTAGCGTGATGTCTTCAAGGTTCATCCACGTTGTAGCATGTGTCAGTATTTCCTTCTTTTTTAAGGCTGTGTGATATTCTAATGTATGGATATGCCACAGTTTGGTTTCCCATTTGTCCATCAACGAATGCTTAGGTTGCTTTCACCTTTCGGCTATTGTGAATCATGCTGCTATGAACATAGGTGTACAAATCTTTCCAAGTCCCTGCTTTCAATTCTTTTGTGTATATGCCCAGAAATGAAATTGTGGAAATGAGTGATTTGAGACCAGATGTACTTCCTATTTCTTTTTATTAATACTTTTTCCTGATTGCTTATATAGATGATGTCTTCTGAAAAAAAGGTCAGCATTTTTCTCAGATATGATAATAATATATGCCAAGCTCTTTATATCATTTCACCTAATCTTCATGATCTATGACCTAGGAGGTTCATTTTTTTCTGGTTGTAAGTGGTGGAGTTGGTATGCAAACTCACATTCGAGTGACATCAGGATTCAGTGCTCTTAACCGTCACACTCTGCCACCGTCAAATGAATCAATATTCTTTACTACCTCCTGAAATAGAAAATAAAAAATTGAAAAAGCCCTATATGTTTCCCCTCTTGTACTCCTAGAGAATTCAGAATAGAATATACCATCAAAATTTAAGCTTACTATTCTGTTCTCTAGATCAGCTGTTAACAGTGTGGGCCATATGCCCTCCGGTAGCGTATAAAACAATACATGGAGGAATGGGAAGAAAGCATGAGACCATTTATACTTTGTAAAACTAAAACAATCAGGAACAATGTAATTTCTACTGATATTGAATATGAGAAATGACGTGGCAGCCCTCATTTGAGCCATACATCAAGTACTATATGGGAGGTGCCCCGAGGAACCCCCAAGGATTCTACAACAAAGAGGGGCCAACTTTGGCATCCTTTGCATTTTGTAAATTTTCAATTTTATAATATGTGCCTGGTAAAGTGGATTTATAGATTATATTTCCTAGTTTTTACTAAACTCACCTTCCCAAAATGGATAAATGGCTTAAAAGGGAATCCATGGATTGAAAATAAATAGAAGCAAGAATGAGCCGTGAGAAAATGGCAGAGCTGACACTGACCTTGTTCCTGGTGGGCTCTTCATCCGTCACATTATAATGTTATCTAAGCAGCAATAATCTGATCAAATGACAAAATAGGCAGAAGAACTTGAACGTGGTAAGCATATTATTTGGAATATGGATTTACATCTACAGTCATTAACGTGAACCTTGCCCTAATTATATATGTGCCTTGAGATATTAGCTAATATCAGTTTAAAACTATCAGGATCAAGAAGATATTTAAGAATATCACTTATTCCATCCTTAGCTTATCTTTTATTGACTTCTGGTTATATTTTTTAATGTATATAATATATTAGTACCATAATAGATGCATATAATTTATAAATAATTGTACATATACTGATGATCTGGATTCAAAACTTTTTTGCTGCTGGGATAATGTAATCAAAGGAATTTGAAGGTCATTGCTTTAGACAGTATCATCTCCAAATAAAGTTGTTATGGGACCACAGGAACAGCATTGCCATTGCTTTTTGTGTTCTTGTTGTGTTTTTGTGTTGGCTTTTGTTTTTAGAGACAGAATCTCACTCTGTCGCCTAGGCTGGAGCAGTGGCATCATCATTGCTCACTGTAACCTTGAACTCCTGGGCTCAAGCGATTCTCCCTTCTCATCCTCCCCAGTAGCTGGCACTACAGGCACCTACTACCACACCTAGTTTTTTTTTCTTTTAATTTTTTGTAGAAACAAGGTCTCACTATGTTGCTCAGGTGTATCTTGGCCTCAAGTGATACTCCCACTTGCTGGGCTTACAGGCATGAGCCACTGCACCTAGCCTGTTCTTCCTACTCTTATTGTTTTTGTTTGCTTTGTTGTAGATGAACACTGTGACTTGAATCTGAAAAGATGACATAATTAGGACCTTAGCAGGCTCCAGATTCTTTCCATGTAACTTAAAGTAAGTGGTAAAGGATAGAAGTGACTCAAATAGGATAGGATTTTCTGACAGAAAAGGAGAGACTAACAACAGTCCTCTATAGAAGCTCGTTTATCCATTTTAATTATTGCAAAGTGAAGCACGTCATGACCGAAGAAAGGTTCTGCTAGAGTGTATGAAAACTTGGCCTTTCATTTATCTATTATCTGTTACTTGTAGCAAATCACCCCAATATTTCTCACAATTCGATGAGTTGACTAGGCAGCTTTTCCAGCCAGAGCTCCTCAAGCAGATGTGTTCCGCTGGCAGCTCAGCTGGAGGCCGCCTCATCTGGAGAGGCTGGGCCTCTCTCTTGCAATCTCTCATCCTCGGCTGCCCCAGTGCACTCAGCTCTCAGGGCAGTTCCAAGAAGGCAGAGGCAGAAGCTGGAAGACCTAAGGCCCAGGTTCTAGAACTCACACAACAGAACTTCAGCCATGTCCTGTCAGTCAACATAAACCATAAGGCCAGTTCAGATTTCAGAGGTGGGGAAAAGACTCTATCTACTTCTTTTCTTTTTCTTTTCTTTCTTTCTTTCTTTTTTTTTTAGAGAGACAGGGTCTTACTCTGTCACTCAAGCTAGAGTGCAGTGCTGTGATCATAGCTCACTGCAGCTTCCAACTCCTGGGCTCAGGTGATCCTCCTGTCTCCATATCCTGAGAAGCTGAACTGCAGGTGCACACCACCATGCCCAGCTTGTTTGTTTGGTTTGGTTTGGTCGAGACAGGTCTTGCTATGTTGCCCAGGCTGGTCTTGAACTCCTGGCCTCAAGTGATCCTCCCACTTTTGCCTCCGGAGTGCTGGACTGACTCTACTTCTTAATAGGAAAAGCTGCAAAGAATTGTGATTATATTTATTCTACCACTCTGGTAAATTATGAGGAAATAATACCAGAAAAGATATAGTACTTATTTATAATTAATCACTTTGGCCTGGACACAAAATGCGTTTTCTATGCATTTCCTTATTTAAAAATGTATTTTCCAACTGATAATACACTTGATTTTTTTTTTTGTCATCTTGAGGACTATATAGAGACTAAAATGTACAATTAAAATGATGCCTCTTTTTAGTATTCCTGAATGGTATACTCAAAATGGTCTTTATATTCATAGCTTAAAATTAACTGAATTACGTTTTCAATGCAAGTATATTTCCCTAAAGTCATAGCTTTTCTTCCTTTCTTCATTAGAGATTAATTTGTAAAATGTCTTATTTAATAGATTGTTCATAGGGATTTTTTTTCAGTTAGACTTCTTATAGTTTTATTTTAGAAAGACAGAATAATTATAGACTGTTAAATGTCTGAGTGACCCTGAAAAGCCCTAGGAAAGTGTACAGAATACTGACACTTCATTAATGCCATATATACTGGAAATTTGAAAATAAATATGAATTAATTAAAACATCTACCATAACTTTCAAGTATTTCATTTTAAATAACTGTAGTCTTTTGTCTTCAATAATTCCTAGTGGCAAAGCATAACTTACTCTAAATTAGGATTTTCTTTATGAGAGTGTAAGGAGTTCAAGCTATTCTGGTCTTTAGATTAGGAAGTCAAGATTCTTAAATGTTAATGTGGTATTTTCTGTGTTTCCTATTTGGATAACGGATTACTCTACGTCTTCCTTTGTATACCAACCCTTTATTAAGGATCATTTCTTAAGGTTTCACATGCATCATGAAATAACAAAAGGCTTCATTATCGGGAGCTTCTATTAGCGTGAACAGAACCATTTGAAACATCTAAATAGTTGAGAAATGCCTCCCAGTAACATATTTGGAAGGGCTGGGAAACAAGAATAGTGAAAATAGCTATTTAGCTTGAATTCATTAGAGGTCAATTACCCATGTTGCAATCCACTTAATTTTCTACTTTCCACACTGAATTAGTCCTGTGAATTAGTTAACAACCCAGCCCCACTGCCAGATCAGTTAGCACTAAGACTTTTTTCCCTCATTAATACTTCACATCGTGACTTAGATTGCAAACCAAAGTACCAGATAGAAATTGCAACCAACCTGAGTGGCCTGCACGGAGCCCGATACATCCTATTGATCTAGATGTTGACAGGGCCAGTGTGATTATCAGGATCAGTAATAAAACCAGAGTAAGGCATAACTCCCTGAACATAGCAGGTACTCAGTAAACGTTTTTATCAAATCGAATTAAATTAACAAAATGCTTCCAATGAGGGCCTGAAATCTGCTACCCTGCTTCCATTTCCTGAATTGGATGCTAAATCAAATGAACCAACCTTTTTTATTATTTTTGCAAGTATTACCAAGTATTACTTTTTTCTTTTTCCCTCACATTTCAAGCTCTGATAATAACAATTATCTTATAGCACAGGAAGTTTCCTCTCTAGTCATCCATTTATCTCTGTTAAGAATTTCTCTTAGGATTAAATAATACAACTACCTTTGAATTTCCACAGTATTTTGATCATTAACTTCCATATTTAAAGCACTATATTTAATTATGTGCATGTTTTATCCTTTGCTAAATGTGGATTTACTGAAAATGTTCTCTCTGACCTTCTACTTTGACTTTCCTTAAACAATCTTTTCTTCAGTACCTACTTTAGCACAGATATTCACTCACTAGATAATATAGGTGTTCTAGAAGTTCTTTTTTTTCTACCAGATATTAAAATTTTTTTATTTAAAAAATTTACAGTTCTTTTTTAACCCAAAAGGTAGGGAATTAGCATAGCTAATTACTATTGACAGAAGAATGAAGGGGAGGCTAAAAACAGGAAGACTTGCTGAAAATCTGTTTAGAAGACATTTACCCTCAGATTTCCCGCCCCCCTCCACTTCACATACTTGTGCCACTGCTCCTATGCAAATTGCAACAGAGGACTGGAGATTTAGTCTCTAAAAATGGTACAATAGAGATTCCTCAGACTGAGGGACATAAGTCATAGCTGAGTCAGGGGGCTATTATACTGAAATGAAGCAAAGTTTGCATTAATGACAGTTGAGACCTCCCTTCTCTCTCCTATTGGCTGGCATCCACATACATGACTTCCAACAAAACACTAGAAAGTCTTCTCTTAAGAATCTGATAGGCCTCAGAGGGGAAAAAACACACAAACCAACCCAGACACTAACATCAGTGGTCCCCCAATACAAAAGACAAGCCATAACACCTACAAGGATGACTACGGCCCATCAGCCCCACCTCACAGACACCAAACTTCAGTCAGCCCAACTTGAATATGAGCAGACAGCCAAGGACAGTAGATACTTGCGGAGACCATATAATATGAAACCCACAGACCAAAACAAAGAGAAAAAACAACTCAGAGGGAACAGCAATTATCTGGAAAGAAAAAAAAAAACTAAAGTTAATCCCTAGAAGAAATAAGAGAAAATATTGTACCCATGAAACAAGAACAATATACTGTATGAAAGGAACATTCAGAAAACAAGAACTCTTGGAAATAAGTGAAATGAAAATCTCAGAAGAAAGGTCAAAAGAGAGAGTTGAAGAAATATCCAAGAAACTAAAACAAAAAGACAAAAAAGAAAAAAGGATCCTATGGAACAGTCCAGGATATTCAACAACTGAATAATAGGGCCACAGAGAAAAAGAAGGGAGGAAATTAAGGGGAGAGCGCCATGAAAAAATTTAAGAAAACTTCCCAAAATGGAAAACATAAATTTTCAAATTGAAAGAGCTCAGTGGATGAAAACAGACCTAGATTCTCACCAAGGAAGTGATTTTTAAAAAATAAAATATTGCAGAGCACTCAGGATAAAGAGAAAATCCTATAACTGTCAAAAAAAATGTTTTTCTAGAAAGGACTAAGAAACAGAAAAGGAATGACTTGTCAAAAGTAACACAGGGAGCTAGAAGACAGTAGAAAAATACCTTTAAGATTCTAAGAAAAATGATTTCCAACCTAGAATTTATATATCTAACCACACTACCAGTTCAGTATGAGGGATGAATACAGACGTCTTGAGACAAACAAGGTCTCCAAAAAACTTATTTTCCATGAACTCTTCCACAAAATCTACCAATCTGAAGGAGTTTACATAAAAATAGGAAGACTGGGCTACAAGAAATGGAGATTCTAGCACACTTACAGAAAGAGAAAGATCCCCAGAATGATAATGACAGTAGGTGCCAAGACAACAGCTCTGCCACAGGCCTAGGAAGTACCTAGCCCAGAGAGGAGCAGATCAGGTCCCAGGAGAGCTTTGTTCAGGCAGACGATGTCAATGGAATACCCAATGTGTTTGCATTTATTGAAAGGAGAATTGTTCAATTAGGATAGAGTTTACAATTGAATGATTCCTCAGTACTTAGAAAACTAAGCAAACAACTAATAAGACTGTTATAAACACCAGAGAAAACAAACTTGTAGAACACTACATAGCTTTAGAGGTCAATAGTGTTTATCAAGCCACAATCATGTAAACACAAAATGTTGATTTAACCAAAATTGGGAGAAATCTGTAGTAAGAGAGTAATGAGAAGAATATATATATGGAGGGGAGTTAAATCCTCATCTTTCATGGTGGGAGGGTAACAAATAAACACCTGAAACTGAAAAATCACAAAGAAGCAAAATAGGCAAGTTCTTTAACTCTACAGGGATAAGAACCAAAAAAATCAACAAGTTTAAAGTGGTTTTCTAAGGGGGCGGGGGGACTTAAGAAAACTACTTGACTCTTTATGTGCATATCTAGCTTTGATTAAAATAAAAGTGAACTAAAAAAATGATTACAGTAGTAAAAGTCCTCTTTGAGTGCTCACTTTAAGTTTTTCAATTCCAATGAATAATGTGCACTGATATGTGAAAATATGTTGATAGACCCAATCAAGAAAGAGTCTGCTGTCCACAAAGTTCCAGTTAGTCCTCCTGAGATCTAAAAACTAGAGAAAAGTAGACCTTCCAAATGTCAGTTGGAATCTGGACTTTCAGAATTTCTACTGTGAAATTTGACAGGAGGTACTCTATACTCTCTCATCATTTCTAGTACTGACCACCAAAACCAAATCTGACCGGGATAATTTACTTGCTCGGGTTTGAGTGAGATGGTAAAAGCTGTACTTTCCAGTATTTAATAAGGTCCCAGTTGGTGTCCTACTTTCTGCCCTCCTCGTGGGGGCACTGTCTTTACCAAGGTGTTTTGGGGGTTCATAAAGACCATTATTAGATAGCTAAAACCAACAGGACAGGCCTTCACACAGTAGGATGCCTATCAAAGTAGATGGAGCTGGTTTCTGTTCATCAGAAGTACTTCCATGAGATATAGGAGAACCCTAAGAATTTTGACTTCGTTTTTTAGGTATAATGAAAACCTTTTATGCCTATATAGTATGTGTGTGCATATGTAAACAAATAAATACACGTAGATGAGAAAAATTGGTAAAAAATAATGCAAGTATGTTTAATATTTAGAGATATAACGTTATATTCCCCATAAGTAATATGATAAATAACTCATTGTGCAGATATTTCTACATGTTATTTGTCAGAGCTTTTGAGGCAAATCTCCCAAGGGGTATAATAATCCTGCTAGGAGATTTATTTATTTATTTATTTTAACCCTTCAAAATTTTATTGTGCCTCGGCTTTTTCTTCTATAATACCAATAGGGTTTTTTTCCTGTTTTTATAATTTTATTTGTATAATTTTGAGGGATACAAGTGCAGTTTTGTTACATGGATATATTGCATGGTGGTGATGTCTGGCTTTTAGTGTAATCGTCACCCAAATAATGTACGTTGCACCTATTTCTCAGACATTTTCCCTCCCTCCCATACTCCCACCCTCCTGAGTCTCCAATGTCTATTATTCCACACTCTATGTCTGTGCATACACATTATTTCCTGCTAGGATATTTAACCTGCCTCAAGTTACTACCAGCAGATCAAACAGAGAGCCAACTATTATTATAGCAATAATATTCTGGCTATTAACAGACAAATGTTTACAGGTAAATAGTCAGGACTTGCATTCTACTTCTTTATGATCAGAACACAAAACTATTAGCAAAACATTTAGCTATGTGATTATAAGATCCCAGAACTTCCAGGTTTGACAGGACCTTAGCCAGTAGTCAACGCCAAGGATGAGCACTGCCGTTTATTGAGAATTTGTTATGCACAAGATGTTATACTGAGGGTTTTAGAATATCAGGACTAATTTTCACAACCTTGTGAGGGTAAGTATAGTAGGTGGAATAATGGACCCCCAAAGATGTCCATACCCTACTCCCCACAACCTATGAATATGCTAGGCAAAGGGGAAGTAAGGTTGCTAATCAGCTCACTTTAAGACAGGGAGATTACTCTAGATTATGCAGGTGAGCCCACTGTAATTACAAGGACCCTTAAAAGTAGAAGAGGGAGGCAGAAAAGTGGATTAGAATAATGCAATGTGAGAAAGACTCAACTCATCATTGCTAGCTTTGCAGATGAGGAAGGCCACAAGGCAAGGAATGCGGCAGCCTCTAGAAAATGGAAGATGCAAGGCAATGGATTCACCCCAGAGCCTCTGGCGCCTGTTTAGGCCATTGAGACCCATGTCTAACTTCTAATCTCCAGAACTGTAAGATAATAAACTTATGTGGTTTTAAGCCATAAGGTATGTATGTGGCAATTTGTCATAGCAATGATAGGAAGCTAACACAGTAGGTGTAACTGTCTCCATTCCTCATACGGCAAAAATAAGGTTCAAAGATGGAGTCACTTCTCTAAAACCATGAAGTAGCAAGTGGCAAAGCCAGGATGGGAACCTAGGGTAATGCGACTCGAGACCGGACTCTTCCGACTGAAGTAATAGCTGGCATGTATTGAACACCAGCCAAGTAGGAGGCAGGCTCGAGTCTGCGCACTCTACCGTGTTACCTTGTCTAGTTCTTACAGCAACCTGTGAGGTGGGCGGTGGTTGCCCTCATTTCTCAGAGGAGGACATTGAGGCTGAGAGGGGAAGAGGCAGGATTTAAAGCTGTACAGTCAGATTCCAGCACCCACACTCTTCATCTCAACACAACTTTGTTCCCTTCTAGCCGTTTATGAACAGGAAAACTGAGAGCCAAAATTTGGCTCTCTGGAAGTCACACATCCAGGGATAGCCGCAGCCAGATCTAGAACCAAGGTTACCTTCAGCCTCGGTGCAGGCTTTATCTTCTCGAAGAGCATACTTACTGTGGAAATGCAGGCGAAAATACCGCCTCAAGCTAAGATACTAAATGACAGCTCTAAATAGAAAAAAAGACGCATTTGCTGTATACTTTTTTGTTAGTGTAGTTCGGTTTCCTGAGGAACTTTACACACACCAAAATCTTTTCTGTCAGAGCTAATTGTGCGGCTCCCAACTAGCTTTGTTCTGCCTGCATTTTGTTAGGCTCATTAACATACCTTTTACCTTAGATGACCCTTCTCATTAGGTTAAATTAGTTAAAAGATGATCACTGCGACTAAATAGCTCTAGCCAGGACAGAAATGTGCCACCTCTGACCCTCGGGCTCCCTCTGACAGCCTCTGTGGCGACGTACCCCGAGACGTTTAAAAGGCTGTGCTCTTATTTTCAGTCACTCTTTATACACAGTCTAAATTTCATCACACAAACAACACTTACCATGCAAGTTAAACAGATTTAAATTTAAGCAAAATTGAGTGTCACCACATGTGCTTATGCCAGATCTATATAATTCTTTTGAGGTTTTTGGAAACATGAACCGAGCCATTTACGCTTCATAGGAACAGATTATATCATTTGAAATCCTCAATAAAAATGCAGTCTCATATTCTACAGATGGGTGTCATTTAATTAAAATATGTATTTAAAATGCAAAGGGCTACATTAATTCCACACTGCGGCTGAGATTTTAATTGCACTCAAGTTAGGAAATTCTGAGTTAATGTTCCCCTGGCATCTCTCATTCAGCCTCTTGGAACAGATGTATTGTGATCCAAAGAGGATTTCAATATGTTTTCACATGCTGCACATGTAGGGACGGCTTTGAGATACTAGGGTGGCAGGCATTATAAAAACAGGGAGTTGATCCCAAGGGAAGGGAGCACTGTAGCCTGGGGCCACCTGCTGTGGTCCCTCCACTGTACCAGGTGGCAACCTGCTAATCACTAGCTGCATTGGTGCCTCTTCTTACTCCCCTAGATCAGAGATCACAGAAAGGTTGTTTGGTGGCTCCCATTTTTGTTTCCGTGGAGGAGAGGGGAGGGACCCATGTATAAAGTGCTCAGAACTTTGAAATGCCTACAAATTAAAAAAAAAAAAAAAAAACCTGAATGCTTTTTAGTTTTAGAGTACATTTTCATGGGTATATATTTTGTATATGCCAAGTGTTCAATGAATGTTAATTGACCAACAACAAAACTATCAGCCTCACTTAAGTACTGTCTTAATGTCATAAACTAGAAAATATATTCCACAGTGGAACACAGAAATTTTGAGCCCTTAGGAACTTCTCTTTAGACTACAGACAGCTTAGGGGCAAAAGAAATGCCAGCACCCACGGGTGTCCCCGACAAGTAAGGCAAGGAGCAAAAGGAAAGTGACAAATAGTAGATGTTGTGGGCACCCAGCCCTCATGGGATAACTGCAGTATCAAGGATTTGGGGGAAAGATTGATTTTACACTGAAGTTATTAGAGAGTAATGCATGATATTAAAGTGTCAAAAAGGAAAGAGATGAGAATTCCCATGAAAGAGGAGAGGCAGATGAAATTGGTACTGAGCAAGAACGGATATTGTTCCTTCATTCTGTTACTTCAGTCATTCACCTGCCCTGTGCCCAGGACTGTGTTGGGCATGGGGGATTACAGGGGAACATTAGATACGGGGTCCCGGCCATTTTAGGGCTTATAGCCTAAATGGGGCCATTATCTACATAAGACACGAGTTAAATTAACACAGAGGCTTTGTTTTATTTTTAACACAGTTGCCTAGGAAATATTGAAAATTCTGGAGAAAAGAAGAAAGGGGTAGTTCGTCTTGAAAGGATGAATGTTAAGAATGTTAAGTACATAGACAGAGGGCCTTGTCTTATATATTTTATGAGAATATTTTTATTATGTATGTATGCCCCTGTGAAATCTTTTTAATTAAAATCTGCAAGGCTAATATGAGGTAATATATGAGAAAGAACTTCAGGTTCTTAGGAAAATAGGCAGTATATAAGTCTTTAGGGAAGAAAATAAATCCAAAACCCTCTTAGAAAAATCAGCAAAAGAACCAGTAATAGAACTGAGACCAATTGGCTCCTCATCCAGTTCTTTATGTCAAAATCATAACTTTTTATATTAAAAAAGAAAGCCAGCTAAGTTGAAGAACTAACATGTTCTTTTTCCTCAGGCTTTTAAAAAAAACTTAGTTTTATCAGTATAGGCTCCACTGGCTCAAGATGGTCATCCTTAGAGCAGACAGCCACCACCAAGAGACTCCGGTATCCAAATGAACTTCCCCAGACCCACCTTCCTTTTCTGCATCTACTGAGTTCTCCTTAGATCTTAAAATGACTCCCAAATTACTCCTGAGTCTCTAAGAAATGTCTTCTGGATGAAGAATCCACAGAGAAGCTGGTTAAAGGCTGAATAGAGAACCCCAGCCCTTACTTTATGGTCCTTTGTGAGATGGAAAGATTATAAACCCAAAATAAATGAAATACCATCATGTGCATCAGAGGCCTGGGCTTGACTTTCTCATTCTGCAGGGCTAGAGAAGGTTTAGAGGGCCTTGGCAAATGGAGAAAAATCTAATCATCAGGGTTAATGAATAGGACTCAATGAGTAAAAAATTGATTTCTCTTTATTACAGAAGAATAATCAGGCTTCAGAGTTGTTGGGGTTTTTTTAAAAAAAAAATATTCTCAGCTCGTATCTGGACTCTTATGTGAAATATATATTGAATATACTTATGAAGGATTATTTTGCCTCTTTTTACATTTAATTTTTATAAAATAGATAGATTTTTTTAATAATGTCAGAAATTTTCTCAAGGCAGGATGTTTGCAGAAACTAATGGAAAACAAACCTCTTTTAAAGGACTGATTGCCTTAAAAGTGCTAATTTCCATGTGAAATTTATGCCTTCTTGCAGAGGCAGTGAGGAGTACCCCAGGCAGTTCGAAAGAGACAATTCATTACTAGTTAGTGTACACACGCCATGAAGGACATTAATTCACAAAATGAAAAACTAATAGAGTGGTTAGCTGGCTCTTTATCACCAGTGGCAGCCTGCACTGTCTCCATCATTAGTGTTTACCGAGCTGATGGGGACCGCAGTCAGGCCTGCTTATCACAGCTCATCTCAAATGTGTTTATATCACTTTCTGAGCTCCATTGGGCAGCCCTCCTCTCTTCATTGAAATGAACAACCCAGGAGTCCCAAGGAAGCTATGAAGTTCTGGTGTCCATTTTTCAATTGTGTTTCCTTTCTCTTTGACTTCCTGGTGTGTTCCCAGCAAAAACTCTCTAGCCCTGTACATCTGTACCTTACACAATTGTCATCCATTGGTTAATTGCCATGGCCACTTTCTGAGCTCATTAGAAAGCAAACATCTTTATTCCTGTTTGACAGATGGAAAAACAGAAGAATAAATGGTGTGAGCTATGCTTAGCCAGTGACAGAGCTGGGGTATTGACCTGAGAGCCACATTACTTTTCATTGAACTAACAAGATATTTTACTGTGTTTTTCTTCATCCTTCTTATATTCTGTACTTTTCATTCTTTCAGTATCCCTCAGTATAGGTGATTAGTCTGTTTACTATATTTATGATTTCTACTTTCTCGTGACAGAAAAAATTTTAACACTCCTTTATCTGAAGTGTATAGCAAAGATGCATTTTCTTCTAAAGATCTACTTTGGTGATTCTTGGACATGCTTTCTACTTTCTGGATTAGAAAGTTCTTTACTTTCCATCATTTAAGTTGTTTCCTTACCTAATAAAAACAGGTAAAATAACATTTTACCAAACTTTAAATATCAAAATTGCTTCGTTAAGTTCACAGTATATTTGAAAACATAGTACGGTAGGATATGCAGAGGAAAGATTATTTACATGTCTTTATATTTAAATAAAGCAACTCTTAGATTAAACATTGCATATATAAAAACTTGGGGATTTCCACTCTCTATATTAGGGAATTATTTGCAATTTTGTGTGTTGCGGGTTTTTGAGTTCCAGAGAATGAGGAAGTGCTGATGAAAGCGGTAATATTTGGAAAAGGAAATTTGGCTTTTTTCTTTTTGCCTTTGACCTCTGAACCTCCTGTTGTGCTTCCTGGCTTTGCCCCCTGCTTCACTGTCCTTCTTCTTCAGGAGGCGTCCCCTACTGAGGAAACAGAAACGTCGTCAGTCAGCCAGACAGTCACAGTGGTTACATGCATAGATAGGGATTTATAAATCATGCGTTCTGGGGAATTTGTCCAATAGAAAGTAAACTAGATCAATGAAGCACTGTCTTGTGGGGACATCAGGGAAGATATTCATTCATTCAGTAAATATTTGGGGATCAATTCAGTTTAACAAATAACACAGTATCAGCTATATTCTAGGCCATAGAGATACAGGTAATTCCGCTTGCAGGGGTTTAAAAGTTATAAAAGATAGGCATGAAAGTAATTACCCCATAATGCAATTTGGCAACTAGAGATAAAGCACAGCACATTTGGGAATATATGAAGTGTTCATCTTAAGGGGAATATAAATATAAGAAAAGGCTTTCTGGAGAAGGTGGCCTCTGATCTGAGTCTTGAAGGATAAATAGTAATTATTCACATGAAGAGGAAATAGAAAGTTATACTATGGAGGGTAAACTAAATAAGAGAAAGAAAAGGCTGTGAAAAGAAAGAAAATATGGTGAGTTCAGCATAATTCATGTATTCAGTAGAGCTGGAAATAGGGCTCAATTTAGGGGAGCAACAAGCAATGAAGCTAGAGGTTTGGGCAAGGCTAGCTGAGATTTTATTTGAAGGGCAAGGTTAAGCTGTTGAAAGATTATAGACATAAGAGAGAGATGGCTGGATAGTATTTTGGAATGATTTCTCCAATAAGACTATGGGGGAATGAATTGGAGAAGAGTAATTCTTAAGACAAAGTGATTATTTAGGAACCTGATGCATTAAAACGGGTGATAAGTGGTGAAGGACTTGTCTTAGTCTGTTTTGTCTGCTATAACTGAACACCTGAGACTGGGTAGTTTGTAAAGAATAGAGATTTATTTCTTATAGTTCTGGAGGTCGGGAAGTCCAAGATCGAGGGGCCCACCTGTGATGAGGACCTTCATGCTGCATCATCCCATGGTGGACGGCAGAAGGCAAAAAGGCAAGAGAGAAAGAGGGGGCCAAACTTGGCCTCTTATAATGAACCCATTCCCATTCTGATCACCTTAATCCATTTGTGAGGGCGGAGCCCTCATAGCCTAATTGCTTCTTAAAGGTCCCACCTCTTAACATTGTTGCATTGGGGATTAAATTTTCAACCCATGCTTTTTGGGGGACCCATTAAACCATAGCAGACTATACCAAAGTAGAGTAGTAGGATTGGACTCAAAAGATAATAAGAAAGAATGATATAGGGACTACAGGAGACAGAGGCATCAAAGGTATTTCCAATTTCCTTGACTGTACAACTGGGCACCTCTGACTATGTCAGGCACTGTGCTAGGATATGGAATTAACTGTGCCAAATAGAGCCCTATGTTAAAATGACATTCATTAAAATGAAATTTTACCTGCACATCACACATGTGTACTACAGCTTAAATCTAACTGCAAGCAACTTAAGGAAACTATACAAATTATTTAATTGAACTCAAACTTTATTGTATAAAATTCTCCTTAGGGTGTACACAGTTGATTCATAGAAATATCTTCTGGTATAAAGATATTTACAGTAATATTATTTGATCTGTAATATAAAAATTTAATCTTAGATATTATTCTCCTAAGTGACCTGTAGAATCAGCAACATGGACTCACTTAAATGTCATTTTTTTCATGCCCTGTATTTGTCCCATTCTGGGAGATAGAGTGAAATGGGAGTTCTGTTTTGGGGTTAACATGTAGAATTATAAGCAGCTAAACAACCTAAAAAGATTCAGCACAAGGGCAAAGAAGATATTAATAATTCCCACACTGGGCAATAAGCTTCTGAGTGCCCCTAAAGTAACTCCACTTGTTAGCAGTCCTTGTGAATGGTTTAATGAAGGTAGAGGTTGATGCTGCTAACTAAATAAATTTATGGAATTCTGTATAAGTTTCATTGAGAATTGAGTCTACTATTGATTTTGCAAGTACTTAACATCTTTGCTGTACATATGTTTTCACCTGAAATTATGGCAAAGTACCAAATGGACCATTTGCAGCAACCACATAAATTAAAACCCAATATAAATTCCTACACCTTTCTTTTGAGTTCTGTATCTCATATGGAGGAAAGCACAGCTATTTAGCAACTATCCTTGTTAATAGGTAAAATGTGGGGAATATTTTATGGAATTTCACCTCTCTAAGAAGTTGGAAATAATATTCAAATGAAGATTAAAACAAAGAAGGATGAAGCAAGTGATACTGTTATAAAAGTATACTACTCGGTGAGATAGAGGGTATGGATGATGCTTTCTTGACATAATGATGACACTGACATGGTAGTAGTAGTGATGGGAGGTTTCAATGAGCTTGACATTTCCAGAAGTCTAATTCAACTAAAATAGAATGATAAATAAGTTCTCAACTTGTCTTTGGGATGATTTTTCTTCCCAAGAGGGAAAAACATGGAGATAACCAATATCGTATACATAATTCTGACCAAAAGGAAGAATTCACTGGGAATATAAAAATTTTAATAATCTTTGGAGAATGTTAACATATCAAATTGGAGTTCACACAGCAAAGAGAGTAAACACCAGGCCTAACTGGATGTTTAGTTTTCAGAAAGCTAAATTTTCAGACAATGGAGAAAATATAGGTGTGATACCATGATTACAACCTATCAAAGGGAATATAATTCATGATGAGGGATGGGAGATTATACAACATAAAATTTGAACCACAAAATGCTAAGTACTTTTAACAAAAAATAATAGCAAACACATTCTAATACAGGGTATATTCTAAAACACACACATAGACACACACTACCCATTTTATTTTCCCAATAACCCAGAAAGTAGATACCATCATTATCACCATTTTTACATCCTGGGAAACTGAGGCACAGAGAGGTGAAATAACTTACCCAAGGACACACAGCTCTGAGGTTATTAAGTGGAAGAGCCAGAATTTAAACCTATTCATTATGCCTTCACAGTCTGTGCTTTCAACCACCACACTATTGTATAACATCCAGGGAACTCTCTGATGAGCTTACATAGAAGAATATGTCTTTAAAAATGAAAGAAGAAACCTGCAACCAAAGATGAGTGCATAGCAGGCACATAGAATGTAAGGTTAGCCTTTACATGTAGTTTCAGGGAAGCTAAACCCCAGGATGACTTGATCATCATTAGAGACGCTGAAGACAACAAAATGCAGTGTGTGGCTATGTTTAGGCACAGAAAGAACACGAAATGGATAGGCCCACCGAATAGTGAATGAGGAATGTCATGTTAATACAAAGCAGAACCACTACTTCTGTTTCTATCTTATTTAGAAAGGGACCTGCTCTTCAAATGTCAGGATCGGACAAGTCATGGTAAGAAATAGTTGTGAGGAGAGCATCAGATGGCATCTGGCTCCTTTAGAGCTCAAATGGATCACATCTGAAGGTATTAAGGAAATTTGATAAATTTCATATATTGTGAAGCATGTAAAAGGTGACAGAACACCAGATTACAGCAGATATTCCTATTCTCAAAACAGAGGGAAAGAAGAAATTCTAGAAACTGTAGTCTAAAGTTTTAGACAATGATCCCTAGAACCAATATGATTGTTAGCACATAGGAAAGAATGTGTTGAGTGCCAGAGGCCAACATAGTTCATAAGAGGAAAAGAAAAAGTATGATAAGTGCCCAGAGAGACTGGGTTTACAATGGAGGGAACAGGGGCACAGTGTGTATATCCTTACAATTAGTGATCTGAGACCAAGTCTTCCCCAATCTCAAATATCTATGTTTCATTTCCAAATAGATGTGAATATATTTTTCAACTCGGCTCTATTGTCCTATCAAACCAAAGTTTACTTGTATCGGCTCATTTTTTCTATGAAAATCAAATTCTGTTTAATCAATTCAGTAGAGGGAGATGTAAAACTTTAAGAGTATTTTACTTTTTAAATGTGAATTTTCTGATGAATGAGCCTCAGAACAAACAGAGCTAAGCTTTTCTGCCTTACTAGGTGATTCCTTCTCAATTCCATACCTTTAACTTAGTTGCCAAAGAGTTGGTGGTTTAAGCTATGGAACCCAGAAGTTCTGACACCCTAAGGTGATCATGAACATGGAGTTTGTTTGGAAGATACATTCAATGTTAAGCTAAAGGTTTTATAGAATCATTGAAAGCAGCTCCAAATTCCGTGGCCTTGCTGAGAAGTCTGTTGAGGTCTGCACCTTTAACCTGGGATTTATTTAGAAAATAGTAGAGAAACCCGTGGTACACTTTTCTGAAAAATTAGAAAGCAGAATAATTTCTGAAGGGAAGGCTGAATCTACTTTGGAAGGAAATCTTGATTGCATTATTAAGAATATGAGCAATTCATACTTTGCTCAATACTTAGTAAATTATAAAAAAACATACTAGATATTAGTAACTGAAATAAGAGAAAGGAAAAAGCAGATCACTTGTTTCCAAATAAATATTATTTGCGTAGATTTTCCTGCCACTCATCCTCAGTCTATAGGAGTTGTATTATAATTTAAATGTTTGGCTTTTATCCCTACTTTGGCTGGCAACAAGTGTGAACTTGTTTGCTATGACCAAGTCCTTCCTTTTCAAGGGCAGTGGTTTGTAAGCAGCATTTTTTTTTTTTTAGCAGCAAATCCCTTTTTTTCCAGCAGAATTTTACTGTAAAATCTTAAATGGGAAACAAATAAAAGTGGAGCTTCTCTGATCAAGGTAGGGGAGGGCAAGATGGGGAGAATGGAGATTGAGAAATGTTAAATTGAATTAAGCTCAGCCTAAATCTGCTTCTATATATATTTTAAGTTCAGCCTAAATGGTTTTCGTACATAGTGAACTGTAACCTAACTTGTCGTGTAAACAGACTGTAATCTACTCTTGTAACAAGTAGCTGAGTCTCAGACAATCACAACAACCAAGTTTCAGTCAATCTCAGGCAGCCAACTGTTCAAACCAGGTTCAAATAAGGCAACCACTGAACTCTAACCAATTGAGCTGTCCCTGCGCCTCACCCTGTTGTATGTCACTTCCTTTTCTCTGGCTATACATAAAACCCACACATGTGGTCAGGCAGAGCATTCTGAACCCTTTTGGCCACATGATTCTAGAATCACAAATAAAAACCAATTAAGATCTATATTTGTTGTGATTTTGTCTTTTTGCAGAGATTAGGAACTCTGCAGAGGACCTTCTGGAAATCTTTGCCTTAGAGGTTACAACATTCCATCAAAGGGTAGCCCAGGGATTCTTGATGACCCTTCATCCCATTCCTTTCTGCTTGAAACGTTCCCTGAGATTCGAGATGCCACCGCTCAGAAATACTCATGACTACAAGGTGTTACAATCATTCTCAATGCTTGGTCAGGAAAACAGAAACCATTTTAGGTATTTCAAGCATGAGGGAATTTAATACAGGAAATTAGAGGTTTTTAAAATTGCTGAAAGGGCTTAGACAAGAGTTGGAAGGAAGTAAAACAACAAGGGAACTAGCTGCTGACCTTCAGGAAAATCGAGAAATGCAGCCCGGGGTTTTCCCTCCCTGTGGTGAGGAAGCAGCTGTTTGAAGGGTCTCTCCTGGAAGCTGCTGTCAG
This sequence comes from Cheirogaleus medius, assembly GCA_008086735.1. Taxonomy (NCBI): domain Eukaryota; kingdom Metazoa; phylum Chordata; class Mammalia; order Primates; family Cheirogaleidae; genus Cheirogaleus; species Cheirogaleus medius. Next base: position 11,969,709 of record VBSM01003176.1, on the reverse strand, counting down.
CCTCAGATTTGCCAGCTGCCTGCGTATCTTTCTACCACTGCAAGAGGAAAATATTGCCTTCCTTTTCTTTTTGCCTTACACATCTTTTGGGAGTGACTCTTCATGGCAGAATCCAAACCCCAAACCCTGCTGGCAAGAAGTTGGAAAATGTTCCTATGCGGCCGGGGATGATGCTGAGTTGACAACAGACAGGAAACAAGGGTATTTTCTCATTTCACTTTCTATAGTAAATTTAGTCTAGGGTAATAGGAAGGTGAACATATTTCCAAGAAAGGAAATAAAATAGCAAGACTCGTATGGTAGTAAATATAAAAAGCACCTTTCCAAAATAATCCTGATTCAGCTGTTTTAATCCTTCATAGAAGACCTGATTTGTCAGTGTCAGTGAATACTAAAATAATTTATAAGCCAATTTCTGCTTCTTCATTTTAAAATAACAAAACTTATATTATTTCAGGTCAAAATTCCATAGTTGTCAGTAATGGCTATTTAGATTCATAATCATTACTCCCTTACCTGTACCACATGGAGTCACACTCATGTGTGTTCTTTTCCTCATAGTACCTTTGGCAGAAAGGAAATAAACTGTGGTCATGAAATAAATGCTGATTCAAAGTATAAGTATGGCCTCTCAGGACCTGTTTCAGGTCTGTAAGGCAGACCCGATCTCTCAAACACATGAACAATGTCAAGCCATCATTGAATGTTCTTTTGAATTCCTAAAATGACTCCTAAGTTCACTGTTAAAGAACTGAGTTCCACAGACATCCTTTCTATGGAAAGAGAGATCCCTGTCATTCATTCCTCAAAATAATGTGAAAAACACTACTTTTGGTCCCCCCAGCCCCACCTACCACAGGCCACCCAGCTGCTGTGGCCCATCGAGCCGACCTGCTACTGGCTGGGGTCCCATGACCTGCCCTGGTACCAGGCAAAGCCCCCCATCCATCTAGATGCCCGCCAAGATCTTGCCACCTGTCCCACTACTGGCTGCAGTCCCACAAAACACCCATGTGCCCACCAAGGTCACACAATCTGTTCCGCCACTGGCTGCAGTCCCATGATACACCCAGGTACCTGCCATAATCCTGCAATGTGCCCAGGTGCACCCCAAGGTCCTGCAACCTGCCCAACTGCCACAACCCCACATCCCACACACCCCAGTGGCCTCACGTGCTGTGCGCCCTGCATACCGGCTATCCCAACCGCACCCTGTGCTGCACTGCCCCCTGCAAAGCACTGGAGACCCACTAGCCAAAAATCACCTTTCCCCAGCCCTCCGTGTACCACCACCACCGCAGGAACTAAGAGCAAACACCCATAGCCCTGACATCTGAGGCCACCGCCTAAATAGCCTTACCCAGCTGCCATTGCCACCACTGCAGGGATGCCTGAGCAGAGCAAACCTCCATGCCACCAGCCTCTCTGGAGAGGAAATCACCCAGCCCCCTGCCTGAGCTTCCCACAGCACCCTGGGTACCAACCTACCACTCCATACAAATATCCCTCTGCACTGGCTTGGACTGCAGCAACCATGGGAGAATGGGATGATGCAGGAGAACAGCTGCATTACAAGCTCTTAGTCCATCTGCCCCTCTCCCACTGGATCAATCCTCCCAAATAGGGCACAGGTGCACCAGTCAGGGACCTCTCCTCTCCTTTCCTCTCTAGGAGAGTTCCCAAGCAGAGGAGAACAGATGCACCACAAACTTATCTGTCTTGAGCTGAGAGAAGATGTTTCAGATGAGAAGGAACCAGCATAAGAACTCTGGCAACATGAAAAGACAAGCTGTTTCGACACCCCCAAATGATCACAAGAGGTCTCCAGCAATGGACACCAACCTAAAGAAAATTGTTGAAATGTCAGAGATAGAATGCAGAATATGGGTGGCAAATAAAATGAATGGGATTGATGAGAAAGTTGAAAACCAACACAAAGAAACCAAAAAATAATTCAGGACATGAATGAAAAAGTCACTAAAGAGATAGACAACATAAGAAAAGATATAACAAAACTTGAAGAAATAAAAGAGTCATTTAGGGAACTTAAAAACACAGCAGAAAGCTTCAACAACAAGCCAGACCAAGCAGGAGAAAGCATTTCAGAGCTTGTAGAACCAGTCAGTTAAAGATGAAAAAAAAAAAAGGATAAAGAAGAATGAACAAACACTCAGAGAAGTAGGGGACTATGCAAAGTAAGCCAATTTTAGGTTATTATAAGAATTATAGGTATCCCTGAGGGAGAATAAGAAAAACCAAAAAGCATGGAAAGCCTATTTGAGGGAATTATTGAAGAAACATCCCTGGTATCACCAGAGGTTTAGATATCCAGATATAAGATGGTCATTGAACACCTGGAAGATTCATAGCAAATAGGATATCAACAAAACACTGGCATGGATGCCTAGAAAAAGGAATGCTTATACCCTGTTGGTGGGACTGTGAACTATTACAACCTCTATGGAAAATAGTATTGAGATTCCTCAAAGAACTAAAAGTAGACCTACTATTGGATCCAGCAATTCCAGTACTGGGTATCTACAAAAGGAAAATCATTTTATACAAAAAAAACATATAAAGGACATTGGAAATTAAGGAAGGAGGGTGAGAGGGGGATGAGGGATAAAAAACTTACCTTTCGGGTACAATGAACACCATCCAGGTGATGGGCACACTGAAAGCCCTGACTTCATGTATCCATGTAACAAAAACATTTGTACTCCCTTAATATTTTGAAATAAGAAATATTAATATTTTTTAAAAACCACTACTTTATCTCTTCCTAAGCTGCTCCTGAGTATCATTCCATGCTTCCCACCAAATTACACTTAGCTCATGCCTGCTGAAATGCCATCTCTACTACTGAATCCTCAACTCTGGAGAAAGTTACATCTTATGGATGAAAAGATAAAATTTAAACCTGACCCTGATTAATGCCTTTTTTCTCCAGCATGTCTTCACTGATATGAACATTTCGAGACTCCTATGCTGTTCTCACACTTTTGTGATTTTCTATTTTGAGTCCAAAAAGTCATGATCATACATAATGTCAATGTTTTAATGTATCAATATGTCATTTCCTGTCTGGACCATTATTAGCCAACATGAACAACTAAGCCCACAGTAATCAGATTTCTTACAAGGTTTTTTGGAGAGTAAGGGGTTGAGTATAGGAATCTCACTCTTTCAAGATTCCCACCAGGGGATTCAACAATAATAACTTGGATTTGCTGAGCACTTACTATGTGCCAATCATTGTTCTAAATGTTTTATGTGTTTTATCTCCTTGAATCCTTTTGATGACCTTCTGAGACTGAAAACGGTGTTACTCTGATTTACAGGTTTAACAATTTGCCCAAAGTTATTCAGTTAGTAAGTGGTTGAATCAGAATTTAACTCCTACTTCCTGGGCCAATCCAAAAGACATGGTTGTCAACCATATGGCCCAGCAATCCCATTGTTTGGTATATATCCAAAGGAAGGGAATTCAGTACATCAAAAAGATAATCTGCACTCCCATGTTTATTGCAGAACTATTCTCAATAGCCAAGGTATGGATGGAATCAACCTAAGTGTCCATCAGTGGATGAATGGATAAGGAAATTATAATGCGTGTACATAATGGAATATTATATAGCCACAAAAATGAATTAAATCCTGCCATTTGCAACAACATGGATGGAACTAGAGAACATTAAGTGAAATAAGCCAAGCACAGAAAGACAAATCTCTTATGTTGTCACTCATATGTGGAAGCTATTAATAAATATGAAAAACAATTGATCTTCTAGAGACAGAAAGTAGAATTGGTTACCATGGACTGGGAACGTTAGTGGGGAGAGGGGGATAAAGTGAGAATGGTTAATGGGTGCAAAAATATAGTTAGATAGAAGGAATAATATTTGATAGTACAGCAAAGTGACTATAATCAATAATAAGTTAGGGTATACTTTAAAATAACTAAAAGAATAGAATTGGAATGTTCCTAACACAAAGAAATGATAAATGCCTGAGGTGATGGATACCCCAATTATCCTGATTTGATCAGTTCACATTGTATGCCTGTACTAAGATGTTAATGTACCTTATAAAGATGTATAACTATTATATATCCGTAATAATTAAAAATTTTAAAAAACAGAAACAAAAGAAATGGTAATCCAAAAGAAATGTTGTTGTAGATAGAAAGATTTGGTTCATAGTTAATATGAGAATACTCATATCCTTTTACTTAGAGAAAGATATTTAGATTTTTAGGTAATATCCTGAAATTATATAATCAACTGATTGGTAAATGATTGCTTCTCTATGTCATTTACCCTTAACTGGCATAAACACAGATTATTAATCTTTTGGTTTTTAAGAAAGTTGATTCTGGAAGCATCTATATGAACTGCTAATTATTCTTGGGATTATATGGCAAAACTAGAATGGATGTGTGAACAGTATTCATGTGTTACTAATGTAGAAAGACAGAAATATGGTCATATATTATTAACCTTCACAAGGCATTAGTCAATATGTGTATTGCACCAGCTCATCAATTTAGCCTGCACGGGGAATATCTGACAAGAGAGATTAAAGGGGAGGAACTTAACTGTTATCTTTACCACATACTGAGAAGTGGCCACACTTGTCCTCACTGAGTAGAAATTGTCTTAGCAAGATTTACACCCGCAAATTCTGCACCATGTGCCAGCAAGTTAATTCATTCTATCTTCCTTGCTTCCAACATGCTTCAAAGGAGCCCCTACCAGTTACACAGCTAGTCATGGTTATGGTCTTTGTGAATGGTGGCAGGGTCAGCTGCTGCTTCTAGGTAAATCTGTTGTCTCTATGTTATCCACACTGCAATGGGATCAGAGTGGCCTTGGCTTCTAGGACTCTGCCTATTTTCCTCTGCTGTCAGAGTGGCTCTCAGATTTTGCCATCAAATGTGTAATACTAGTCTAACTATTCCAATGCCTACGTAAAACTATAGAGGAGAAGGATACTGGGTTTTTGTTATTTGTTTATTCAACAACTTCATTGAATAAATGATAGTAGTAGTAATAGTAATTGCCATGTAATAAGTGCTGTATGTCGAACACTATTCTAAGCCTTTATATATTTTCTCATTTAATCATCAGAATCCTGTGAGGCAGGTATAATGATCCTCCTTTCACAGGTGGGAATTTGTTGTAGAGAAGTTCATCCAGATGGTATATTAGACAGCTGGAATTTGAACTCAGGTCTCTCTGCCTCCAAAGGGCACCTTCCTGTTCACTATACTTGGTACTCACCTACTAGTTCCAGAAACCACATTGCATATTGGAGATGAAAGATAAAAGTAAGGTTATACCTGCTTTCAGTCAAGAAGGTAAGGATGATTTCTTCACTCGGGTCCAAATTTAGGAGTGATGCAGCTGCCTGAAAGGGAAATTAGGCAACTGGAAAAAGTTACATTGAAGAGGGACTCAATATAGGACTTTCAGTTGAACCCCTTTAGTTCTGTCCCTATCTGTGGCACTTGCTTCCTGTGTCATGTTGGGAAACGTGCTTTATTTCTGTCTGGTTTAGTTTCACCATGTGTAGATGGACCTAATATTTCTAATTTATCCAGTGACTAAGCCATTCCCTAAGGCTCTTTGGAAGATTTACAAAATGCTAAAGCAAGAAGGCTCCTCTTTGAACACTAAACAAGTATTATCTCTCTGCCATGTCATATTTTTACCTCTAAATTTCTCTTAAAACTTAAATCTGTGTCACTTATTCACTCAAAATATCTGGTTAAGTATTTGTTAACACTTTAAGATGCTCTTTGTTGTAGGATTTTACAAACGATTTTACAAAAGGCTTACAAAGTCCATGGAAATCTAATAGAGCTCCACAATAGTGCTTTTCAACAGACAGACAGGAGCTGTTCATTAGCTTCCACTCCCCCCACACCCTTTCCCTTTTTCATATCCGGCAGGAGCTGAATTGGCCACACCACATGCCTTTTTAGTAGATGATGAGGTTTTTACCCAGCCTCAGGGAGGATTATTTGGAATAAAGGAGAAAATCAACCTTAATGTTTCTCCCCAGGACTGAAAGAGTCTGAGGTCTGTTCTCTCCATCACAAGGTATAAAAATCATGTGTCTGAGCTGGTTTGCACTGTATGTAGATAGGACCCCAAAGCTAAATGTCTTGGGGGACTTGAGGCTTGCTCAGACTTGCTACCATCAAGCACTGTTTCATGAGTAACTGGATGCAGTTTGCTCTCTACAGATCTGTGCAATGAGAAGTATATACTGTTGGCTTAGAATTGGCCGCTTGCTCTGTGGTAGCCTAAGGGGACAACTGTCCGTTTTTGCCTTGGTTCTTATTTTTGTTTTGCTCTTCAGAATTGGCCTTATAGATCTCCTTTGTTCTTTCTATACAGTTCGATACTTGAAATAATTCTTCAGTTTCAGATACCCTTTCTGGGTATCAGTTTCTTACCCTGGAACAGAATAATGTTCCAGGCTAATGAACTATTTGGAAGACATTAGGTTAAAGGAATTATGGAAATTAAATGTAAAAAAATGGCTATGAAACTCTTTGATTTGTCCTTAACTTGAAGATTAAATTCTACAAGAATTATTAGCAGTCTGCTGAGTGTAAGGAAGAGCTGTTTACTATGAGAGATGCCAGGAGGGACAAGTTACTGTTTTTGTTGTCATGGATCTCACAATCTACCAAGGATGCTATGGGCACATAGAGTGCAAGATGGAATGTGCCAAGTCCAGGAGAGAGTGCAACTGGAGTTCAAAGTATGGTCCTTAGCTTTGTGGCAGGCACAGTGCCAGGTGCCACATTCCCTCATTTGGTTGTCACAACAACTCTCCAAGTTGTGTGTATGAGGAAAACAAGCTTAGGGTTGTTAAGAAATTTGTTTTAAAGGTAATAAAAATGGAAGAATAAATTGTACTACTCTGGGAAGCAGCAGGAAAGAGTATGGTTTCATAGAGATGAAAATTTCTCTTAAGCAACATCCTTAAAATTAAGTGCAAGTTCTTTGTAAGAGTTTGGTTGTTGATCTTTTTTTTTTGAGTGGTGGGGGTGCCTCATGATACATTCTCAAACAAATGTTATTGAACATCTGAAACATTAAGCTGGGCAGTGGGTGGAACAGCCATATCTTTTCTTCCCCCTGAAATTACTGTCTATAGTTAGGGTAATAAATGACATTTCGGAGGAGGTGTTCTAAGAAATACTAAGAAGTTATACTGTCCAAAGTCTTATGACCAATAGAGGGAAAAGGTGTAACACATCATTTGAATAACAAATAGTACCACATAAAAGAAAGTAGGTCTCTGCCTCTTATACCCACATATAAAGTGTTACCTCTGTGAAAGTTAATTATACAAATTGGGTCATTCTTGTCATACCCAACTAAATCAGAATCTTGGGGCCAGGGGAGAAAATACTCAGAGTACATAGCACTTGCTCCAAGAATTAAATTTTCCACAAGGCCAGCTGCTAAAACGGCCTGTTGTGACTCTAACACCAGTTTTACATAGTAGTTGCTGAAACATCTTGCCGTGACTCTAGGATTGGTTTCACTTACCACTGTCACTCAACAGTCAGAGTGGCCAGTTCCCAAAGTTTCTCTGAGCCGTCTTTCAAAACAACATGTAACATTTCTCTTTCTCATAAGATGCTATAAAACATTTTCCATTGCTAAATAAGACATCTTCCTTTCATCTTCCGGTTCGCACATTCCTACCACTTTTTTCCTTCCTGGTAATGAATTTCTTCCACTTTTCCCCACTCCCATGAATCTTTCCATTTGCCCTTCTTTCCTGTAAGAGTGGACAAAAGGGGCAGCAGTGAAAAGGCTGGAAATTCTTGCTGCACAGCTGCTTAGATAAAAAGGGATATATTGGTTGGGTGTTGTCTCAGTAAACTATATTTTCAGAGCTGGTTATATGTTTGTGTTTGCATCTATAGGGTCTGAATAATGTGCAATATGTCTCCATCCTTTGGAATCAGAATTCTATTGGTCCAGCGACAGTCTCAGTCAGCCTGCTGGTTTTCAAAACCAATTGAACTTGCTAGTTTAAACCCAAAACTTCTGGTATCCATGAAGAAAGATAGTTGTTATTATTTGGGAACAGAAGAAGCATTGCTTCTGAAATAGGAAGCAAAATGAAGAGAACTTTCCAAACACATGTCTTAGATAAGGCCCATCCTTGTGTAGACACGTAGCAGAAGAACTTAACTAGGTTATAGATGGTTTAGAGGGTGGGAAAGGACAACTAAATAAGTGAATTGATAATAGTGGCAGAAGCTGAGGACTGTTGGGAAAGAGTAGATAGCTTTGGAAAATTTGTCTCAGGAAAGAGAGTGATCAAAAAGAGTTACCATGAAATTTTAGTTTGGAGAGGAAAGGACATCGCCATCCTAAGAAAATTCAAATTAGATGTTAATAAGGTGGTAGATATTTTAGCATGTGAAGATCACCTATCCATTCCAAAAGCCAGTAGTAGGCTTCATAAATAGATAAATAATTCATTTAACAAACATGTATTAAGTACCTGCAGTGTACAGAGCACTGGGGTAGGGGAAGGTTAGCTTGTATAGGTTTGCAGATGATTTAAGAGAATGAATAAAAAGTGTAGGGATAGTAGTTCAAAGAAATTATGAAGACTGAGGATAGAGATAGTTGACATTAAATTTCCAACTTGAAACTGGGTATTATAGTATCTGACACTTTAAAATCCTGTCCTAGCTCTAGGCTTGATAGTAGCATATCCCACAGGCATTTAAGGAGAGGAAAGAGATTAGATGGAAGGGCTCCTGCCACAGACCCCCTTGACTTTGTGAGCCCTATGAATTCTTAATGGCACAGACCTAACAGCATTCCTATTTGTATTTTACAAAAAACTGTTTGGCCAGGTAACAACATCAAAGGATTTCAGAATTATTTATAAGACCTAATGACACATTGCTCTAGGAGTTGGGAAGGTGCTATTATTATAATTTTCTAAATAGGAAAACTAAAGATTAAAAATTAAATAATTTGGCTGGGCATGGTGGCTCTGCCCTATAATCCCAGCACCTTGGGAGGCTGAGGCGGGAGGATCACTTGAGGCCAGGAGTTTGTGACGAATCTGGGCAACATAGCGAGACCCTTTCTCTACAAGAAATAAAAATAAAATAAAATTTTAAAAAATAAAATTAAATAATTTTATCCCAGGTTAAAGCAGAAATCATTATGTGGTGTCTCTCACCTCTTTACAAATGGGAAGAGAATTCAGAAATTTTTGTACCAAAATTTGATCTTCTAAAATATATCTGGTGAAAATGTCTCACAGGATTGCTCTTCAGTGTCTTTTTCTATCTTCTAAAAAGTTTGAATTCACAGCATTAACCTTTCTTTTCCTGCCGAGATAACCATCTTTCCCTTTTCAATTTATCACTCTCATGACAGCTGATACTAGTCTAAGCTAATATTGTAACAATTTTAGATAATATTGCAGATGCACAAGGACATCCTCATATGAATCAATTAAAGAAGTCACAGTAAGTTGCCATTGAAAGTGTAGCAGCTGCATCCTTGAAAACAGATGCTCTTCTGGGCCTGAATGAGTCCAATTTTGACTAATTTTAAGACCTAAACAGATTTCAGGCTGGTTAATATTAGGATGTGGAACCACTTGAGACATTCTAATGTCCTAGACTGATTGCTTCTCCATGACAGTATGTTAGCTTTCCTTGAGAGATGCCGGGTATTTAACAGGCCAGGGATTTTATGTCAATAGAAAATAGAGACCCCAAGTCTTGGCTACAGCAAAGTGTACTGACTACTCACAAAATTAAAGTGGCTTCTAAAGGAAATGCAGTTTATAGGGAAAGAACTTGGGCCTGTAGGGACTGATCAGAAATGCTTTAAACTGTATTTCTGTAGGATTCCTGGGTAGCCCAGGAAACCAGCTATAATGAATTTCTGCCCCATGCTCACCCTCTGCCTTGATTATATTCAGGAAATAAAGAAGACAGTTACAGTTGTAAATGGCAAGTCGTTCCTTCTTTTTTCTGATCTTTATCAATCTGTTATTATGTGAATTTCTTTATCATTTTTATTGGCCAATTAAATCATTTGTTCAGTTTTATTAAAAAGGCTTAAAAGAACCAGTAACCCTGCCTGAGCAATCAGGAAAGACTTTCTGAGCCAGAGAAAGCAAGAATCGTTTTGAAAGAGATGTAAGAGCCATCAAAGGTATAGAATCATGAGACAGCATGATATGTTTGGGAGATTTGCTTTAAAAGGATAGTAGGTCAAAGGTCCAGGGTTAGGGAGAAAGTTGGAAAGGAAGGAGAGAGTGATGAGAAATGGAGAAAAACTCGAGGGTTGGGCAGAAATAAAAAATCATAGAAAGCCTTCCTTAGAAGCTTGGATTGTTATCATATAAGCAACAGGAAACACTGATGTTATTTATACAAGGAATTAGCATAGTCAAATTTGTGTTTTGGGTAAATAACTGTCTTTAACTCATATTTAATTAGATAAAAAGGAGCTGGGTAAGAAGCAGAGATGCTAGTCAGGGGACTATTGCAGGAGTCCATGGAAGAGGTGAGGTTGAAACTGAGAAAGTGACCATAGAAGTAGTTATAGAAAAGAAAAAGTAAATATTTAGTAAATAAAATTGGCAGAAATTAGTCTTTGCTGGGGAGGAGAGAGTCAAATGTTACATTCATTCTTGCAGTTTAGATTCCTAAATTGATGTATCACCTGTAGAAAGGGGATTCACAATAAAGAACAGATGCTAGAGAAAGACAGTGAGTTTAATTTCAAACACATTGCATTTGAGATGCCTATGGGATATACAGGTAGAGATATCTTGCAAATAGTTGATCAAATTATGTTTAGGAGTCATCCTTTCATGGATAATAGTGCAAATGATGAAACTAGATGAGCTCACTCAGAGCAAAATGTCAAGTAAGGAGGACCAATAGAGGAAAAAAATCCCTAGGAACACCAGCATTTATGAGTGAACTAAAGGAAGAGGATTCAGTGAAGGAAATGTCAGAGAGGTAAAAGAACACCCAGAAGAATATGATGCCAGGTAAGCCAAAAGAAGACATAATTTCAAGAAGTAAATGGCCACTAAATTCAGATGTAGCAGAGAGCTTTTATGAGATTAGGACTGAAAGGCATCCAGTGGATTAATGAGTGTTTTTTTGTTTATTTGTTTGTTTTGAGACAGAGTCTTTCTCTGTCACCCCCAGGCTAGAGTGCAGTGGCATCATCATAGCTCATTGCAACTTCAAACTCCTGGCCTCAAGGGATCCTCCTGCCCCGGCCTCCCAGGGTGCTAGGATTACAGGCATGAGCCACCACATCCACCCAATTTCAGAGTGATTTTTTGATAAAGAGTTGAAGGCATAAATCAGATTGTGGCACACTGGAGCATTGATGGAAGGCAGGACTGGAGAAAGCGTGTGTTGACAATTCTTTTGAAGTCTTATTAAGAATCTGAGGTCCTCATGAGAAGAGTAGTAGGGAGTAGACGGGACAAAGGGCTAGAGGAGAACAGCATGAATTTGGAGAAGTTGCTGAAAAAGGGAAGGAGCTAACCATGTGCTAGTGAAAGGATTGACAAGGATATCAAAGCTTTTTTTGAGATTAAAATTTTAGTGGCAACAATCTGTACTTTTTTGGTATTTTTTTATTGATATATCATAGTTGTACATATTTGGGGTGTACATGGGATATTTTGATACATGTATACAATGTGTAATGATCAAATCAGGGTAATTGAAATATCCACCACCTCAAACATTTATCATCTCTTTGTGTTGGGAACATTACAATTCTTCTCTTCTAGCTATTTTGAAATATACAATAAGTTATTGTTAACTATCATTATCCTATTGTACAATCAAATAATAGAACTTATTCCTTCTACCCAAACTGTATTTTTGTACCCATTAACCAACTCTCTTTCTCCCTCACCTCCTCTCTTCCCCTCCTCTAACCACCAATCTACTCTCTACTTCAGGGGTCCTCAAACTTTCTAAACAGGGGGCCAGTTCACTATCCCTCAGACTGTTGGAGGGCTGGGCTATAGTTTAAAAAAAACTATGAACAAATTCCTATGCACACTGCACATATCTTATTTTGAAGTAAAAAAACAAACGGGCAAAAACACCCGCATGTGGCCCGTGGGCCGTAGTTTGAGGACGCCTGCGTCTACATCCATGAGATCTACTTGTTAGCTCCCGTATATGAATGAGAACATGATATGTTTGTCTTTCTGTGCCTGGCTTATTTTACTTAACCTAATGACCTCAAATTCCATTCATGTTGCTGCAAATGACTGTATTTCATTCTTTTTTATGGCTGACTAGTATTCCACTGTGTATATATACATTTTCTGTATCCATTCATCCATTCATGGATACTTAAGTTGATTCCATATCTTGGGTATTATAAATAGTGCTGCAGTAAATATGGGAGTGCAGATAGATCTTTGAAGTACTGATTTCTTTTCTTTTGGAGATGAACCCAGGAGTGGGATTGCTGGATTAGATGGTAGTTCTGTTGCTAATTTTAGGAGGACCGTCCATACTGTTTTCCATAATGACTGTACTACTTTATATTTCTCAACAGTGTATGAGTGTTCCCGTTTCTCCACATCTTCCCCATCATTTTTTTTTTCTTTTTGGTAATAGCCATTCTAATTGAGGTGAGATGATATCTCATTGTGGTTTTGATTTGCATTTCCCTGATAATTAGTGATGTCAATCATTTTTTCATGTATCTGTTGACTGTATGTCTTTCTTTGTGAAATGTCTATGCCTGTGTGAAATGCCTATTCAGGTTTTATGTGCATTTTAAAATCAGATTATCTGGGTTTTTTCTATTGGAATATTTGAGTTCCTTATATGATCTAATTAATCCCTTGGCAGATGGATAGTTTGCAAATATTTCCTTCCATTCTGTAGGTTGTCTCTTTATTTTGTTAATTGTTTCCTTTGCTGTACAGAAGCTTTTTAGCTTAATGTGATCCCATTTATCTATTTTTGCTTTGGTTGCCTATGCTTTTGAGGTCTTACCCTCAAAATCTTTGCCCAGACCAATGGCCTGGAGCATTTCCTCAGTGCTATCTTCTAGTAGTTTCATAGTTTCAGGTGTTATATTTAAGTCTTTAATCCATTTTGAGTTTATTTTTGTCTGTGGTGAAAGGTAGGAATCTAGTTCCATTCTTCTGCAGATGGGTATCTAGTTTTCCCAACACCATTTACTAAAGAGACTGTCCTTCCCCCAATGTATATTCTTGGTGTCTTTGTTGAAAATGAGTTAGTTAGCTGTAAGTGCATGGATTTATTTCTGGGTTCTCTATTCTGTTTCATTGGGCTGTGTGTCTATTTTTGCCAATCCCATGCTGTTTTAGTTCCTATAACTTTGCAATACGATTTAAAAACAGGTAGTGTGATACCTCCAGCTTTGTTTTTTTCGCTCAGGATTGCTTTAGCTATTTGAGGTCTTTTGTGGTTCCATATAAATTTTAGCATTATTTTTTCTATTTCTGTGAAGAATGTCATTGATATTTTGATAGAGATTACATTGAATCTACAGATCTTTTTGAGCAATATAGACATTTTTAACAATATTCATTCTTCCAATCCATGATCATGGGATATATTTCCATTTTTTGTATCCTCTTCAATTGTTTTCATCAGTGTTTTATAGTGTTCCTTGTAGAGATTTTTTACTTCTTTGGTGAAATTTACTCCTAGAGGTTTTTTTTTTTTTTGTAGCTATTGTAAATGAGATTGTTTTCTTTTTTTTTTTTCAGATTGATTGCTATTAGCATACAGAAATGCTGATTTTTGTGTGTGGATTTCATATCTTGCAACTTTACTGAGTTTGTTTATCATTTCCAATAATTTTTTGGTGGAGTCGTTAGGTTTTTCTATTTAGAAAAAGATTATATCATCTGCTAACAAAGATAATTTGACTTCTTCCTTTCCAATTTGGATGCTCTTTATTTCTTTCTCTTACCTAATTGCTCTGGCTAGGACCTGCACTACAATGTTGAATAGAAGTGGTGAAAGTAGGCATTCTTATCTTATTCCAGATCTTACTGGAAAGGCTTTCAATTTTTCCCCATTCAATATGACAATAGCTGTGGGATTATCATATATAGCCTTTATCATGTTGAAGTATGTTCCTTCTAGACCCAACTTGTTGAAAGCTTTTATCATAAAGGGATGTTGAATTTTATCAGATGCTTTTTCAGCATCCATTGAAATGATTATATGGTTTTTGTCCTTGAATCTCTTGATGTGATGTATCATGTTTATTGATTTGTATATGTTGAACCATCCTTGCATCCCTGGGATGAATCCCACTTGATCATGGTGAATGATCTTTTTGATGTGTTGTTGAATTCAGTTTGCTAATATTTTGTTGAGGATTTTTATATCTGTGTTCATCAAGAATATTGGCCTGTAGTTTTCTTTTTCTGTTGTGTCTTTGTCTGGCTTTAGGATCAGGGAACAATCTTTACTTTTGTTTTGTTTTCCTGTCAAAGGATGAGTTGTAAAATTGGCCCAGGGCTATATTGAGTTTTAGGGCAGTTATAGTGAAAGATGAGTATTCAAGGAAGTTGAAGTTTCTGTTGAAAGTGTAGCTCAGGAGATCAACCACACAATCCATGATGAGGACCCTAAGAGAAACCTGTTCTGCCAGGATAAAATGAAGGGATTGCAGAGTTAAAGTTATAGCAGGTGGAATGGAAATGAGGGTTTGAGAGAGTTGAAAGAAGAAAAGTTTTCGATCTGAGAATATGACAATAGAATTTAAAATTTCAGAGGCTGAAACCAGGATTTAACTTAGCAGCAAGTTATTTTTTAATTTGCAGTTGTTTAAAGAGGTGCTTGTTTTCCTAATATAACAAGAAGTCTGAAGGCAAGCAGTTGCTGGTATTGGCCTGTGGTTCAACAATACTTAGTCTAGCACCTCTCTGATTCTCAGTCTTTCCCTCTTTCGCAAGATGGTTGGTGCAACTTCAGGTTGCACATTCAAATCAGGAAATGGGGAAAATGTGGGAATAGGAGTGGCACCAGCTTTAGCTCTCTCCTTTTATCAGGAAGAACAAAAGACTTCCCCAAAGCCACAGAAGATTCTACTTAAAGCGATTACTAGACAGACTATGACACATGGCCACCTCTAGCAACAAACAGGGCTGGGAATACAAACATTTAGCTTTCCAGAGTCTATAGTGGAGTGAGCAAGGGAGAAGGGAATTGGAAATATCTGCTGGTTTACCAAAAAAGCAGTGTCTGCTCCAAGACCAAGGTTCAGCTTCCTCATATAGGTTAATCAATTTATGTGGTACAGAAAGTCACAGTTACCTTGCCTCAGACAGTTAGCTAGATATCTTAAAGATACATGCTTTTATGAAGTGGTCACAGAAGGAATACAGATATTATGAATTATCTGATGTCAGCCATCCCCAGTATTAGAAAAACAGCTCAAAGTACATGTCTTCATAAGTGATCAAGTATTAATATTTTTAAAGCCCAATACATGTGGACTCTGCTGATACAAAGAGCAATAAATATACAACCACACAGCCTCTAACAGGATCTGTACAAAGTGTGTGTGTGTGTGTGTGTAGCCAGTAGCCTCCTAGCTTAACTGTACTCTCCAAGCAGATTCTGTCAACATCTGTGTGCATGTTCCCTAGTCCCCTGGTTCCCAGTGTCAAGAGTGAGTGCTGGTACCGAGGGGAGCCGATGACGGAGTGATCACAAACACACGTCAATTTTATACAGTTTATCACATAAAAGAAAGAATGAAAAGAAGAAAGGAAGCTACACAAAGTGAAAATATGTTTCAGAGAAAGTGGAACGGGTCAGTCTCCATGAGTGGAGAAAGATGCTGGAAGCTGAGCACACTCTGCCTTTTACAAGCCCACTAGTTTGTCCCGCCTTTCCCTTGGCAGGATTGGTTGCCATTTCCCGCCTTTGGAGGCAATTGACAGGCTGGTGTTATATAACAGATCACATGCCACGTTACACACAGGGTAGGTTATATAATAGTTTCCTTTTCGGTGCATACATCTTTTCCAGAATTCTCCTTGAAGCTCCACTCATGTTATGCTAATTAGAGCTCTAAGTCAGTTAAGGGTCACTAGGAACTTTTTACCATGTATATTTCCACCAGAGAACAGTTCCTAACCACAGTTTGGTTCCTAGCTACAATTCCATTCCCCTTCTCCACCCTTGGCCACCTCCTTGCTACCTGCTTACTTTTCACCAGACCCAACAGATTTCCCTTTGACATTTAAGAGCTCGTTAATTATTTTGTGTTCTCTTTCTTTGCCATGCTCAGCATTTCTTTGCTCAATATATTCCTTCTTGTTAAGAGAACTTTGTAAATTTCAGGGAGCCCTCAGGAATTCACAAGCCAGCTTTTCAGTAGACCTCTGGGCATAATTTTCCATGTTGCTTTAATAAATGTTGTGGTTTTGCTATAGGTTACAGTCAAATGAAATTTATGGTGAACTGGTGTTTCAAACTGCTCTTACCTCATTCATTGCAAGTTTTACCTCAGCATCCAGTCTTGCCACAGGCTTACTCTACCTGCTTGGATTTTTTTTTTTTAATTTGTAGTTTGATAGTAGTCAATTGCCACATGATGAAATTATATATTTCCATAATAGGAAAGGGAAATTTCTTCGTTTCTTGGTGAAATTTGGTCGATTAATGTAGCTTTGGACCTCAGACCACAAGTGAGAGTTCAGGGTTCAATTTCTGCCTCTTCTTGTTGATATATAGATAACTCTCCATGTCACAGTTACAAAACAGAGGAGTCCAAGGGCTGAAAAGCCCTAAAATGCTTTGAAATATTTTAATAGTATTACTTATAGTTTCCTTCAGCCTGCTACGTGAAACCATCACCAAGGCAGTGATCTTGCCTTGCAATCAAATGTGAATTATGTTAACATTAGAGAGGGGATGCAATGTCATACATCCAGCCTCTGGAAGATCCATTTAGTGAACATCTAGGATTAGGCCAAGGCTGGTAATAGTGTAAAATCTACATTACTGTATTCCCTTCCATCTTACACTTCAGTTCCCTTGAACTTTTTTTTTTTTTTAATGTTTGCCATGTTATTTTAATTTATTAGAGTCTGGTTCCACAGAGGAGAACTTAGCCTTATAAGTCTGGATTGTCTGTCTGAGCCCTTCTCTGGGCTTGGCAAAGTCCAGGAATAGATACAGCACTGAAGGCTACAACTATAGACACTGTTTCAGCCAGATGTTGGCTCCCTACCCAATATGGTGAATGGCCTCCTGTGTGATTTAGTGATGGCTCACCATATCCCATGTGCCCAAGTCTAGGGAATCCCTTCTTTCAAAGGATGCTGTGTCCTCTGAAAGAATGATTTTTAGACAGAAAATCAAAACAATACTGGAAATTGAACTTCAAGATAGATGGAATATTTTTTAAGTATCTTGTTGCTATAATTAAGCTTAAAACTCAATCTGCAAATTACATGCTAAAGAATAATGACAAGTGCTTATGTTTCTTGTTTATATGGAGTAAGTTTTACATGCTGTTATTTTAAGTGTTTTATCTACATTAGTCCATTCAACCCCATGACGTAGGTACTATAATCCCCATTTTACAGAAGAAGAAAATCAGAGAATTTAAATAATTATTAATAGTTCTTGGTTACATAAAGTTAGTGCTAGAGATGGGACTCAAAGCCAAACTTTGAGGTTCTAGAGAGCTAAGAGAACTTTTGAATGAGATTATCAAATTATTGTTGGTGATCTTTGAGAAAGTGTGGGGAACTAGAAATACAATAGAAGTCTAGAGATTATATATAGACTTCTATAATGTGTGTAGTTCACATTTTTGCTGTTCAGTATTTTCCTGAAGAAAATGTCCAAGTGCTGTAAAATATTGTTATAAATTATTTTGGAAAGATATAGAAGGTAGCTTTACCAGATTTTCTAAAAAGACCTTTTTAGGGCTTTTAGTTGGCCATGATGTATATAGGAGTTAGAATGGAATGCAGTCCACTACCACTTCCACTCCCCAGATTTTAGGCTTCAGTGCAAGCAGCATAGCATCTAGAAAAAGGAAATTGATCATTCTCTCTAGACAAGTCAGGGCCCTCTGTAGTATTTATTCTGCTTGGCTCTAAGCCCCCCTTTTTAAGGGAAATATGAAAAAACTGGGTTATTTTGGTCATCAACTTTGAGAATTATAAAATGATTCAATCCAGTCATTGGAAGAGGGGTTAAAGAATTGTGGACATTTAACCTGGAAAAGGGAAGACTTCAATAAAACTAAAAGAGTTATCTTCGGTACTTGAAGTACAAACACTTATGAAAATGATTGCAAAGTTAGGTAGAATCAGAGCCAGTGATCATAAGTTAATGAAGACAGATATTGGCTTGACATGAGATGGTCAAATCTCTCACAGATGGAATAGGCTGCCTGGAAAGATATTTCCTTTCATCAGCATTTGTGTGAGTGTGCATCCAGAAGCTGAACAGCTGCCTGAAGATGTAAAAAAAACACACAAGCACAGACCAAGTGGTTGGGCCATGTGACTGTTAAGGCCATTTCCAACTCTGAGGTTCTGTTTCTATCATTTTATGAATTGATTCAAGACAATCAGCTGAGCTCCTATGCTTAATCAAGTATAGAAATAGTCTGTTGAGTGTTGGACTTCTAATGCTACCAATACACTAGCATTAGCCAAATTGGTAAACACAAGAAGATGAACAGCAAAATAACATGTTATTTCAAAAAAACCTCTTGACATCTAATGAAATGATTGGTGTTTTGTCTTCACCCCTTTTTTCAGTGCTTTCTCCTGCTCAAGATAGCCACATGTATGTGGATCTCCCCCCAGTGTCGGATCTGATCATGCGGACTCTGAATGAACTTGCCAAGTCGTTCCAGGATATGGCTGACCGCTGCCTGCTGGTCTTACATCTGGAAGTGAGGTATGGCATGGCAAAGCACAGGATTTTGCAATTCATAAATCATTTGCTTATTTCTGGGGAGTATCACCATAGTTTTGGACTCTTATTATGATATTGTCCTTTTCTTATACTCAAAGTGATTCTTAGCATTATTCAGTCACTCTTAAAGTATCTGAACACATGCTGTGTTGTGAGTGGGGTGATTCAGAGTTGGCATGGCCTATGAAATCAGAGTGACCTGGATTTGAATGTCCATACCACACTGGCGAGGTGATCTCAGGTCAGTTAATTAGCTTTACAAACCCTCAGTTTCCTCACCTTAAAAATGGAAGTGGTAATTTCTAATATATAAAGGTTTTATTAATGAAATAATAAATAATTAACACAATGTTGGCCATTCAGTAAGTGCTCAAAATGTGGTAGCTTTGCAATTATAATGACTTTGTTGTTATTGATGTTTTTACTAAGGTACTCTGCTAGTCAAGAAGGGAGTTTACAGATGTCAGAGTCATAATCTCTACAAGGAACTTAAAACCCAAATGGAGAGATTAAGCAAAATAATAATTTAAGAAAAATATATTATTATACATATGGAAATGGAAGAAAGAAAGGACTAGGAAGTCTTCAATTATTCACTCATTCACTCAATAAGTATTTATCGAGTACCTTCTTTGTGCCAAGTAGTAGTCTAAAAATTGGGTTGCAGCAATGAATAAAACATTCAAGGTCCTTGCTCTCATGGAACTACATTCTAATGGAGGGAAATAGCCAAGGAGCAAACAAAAAAGATAATTTTAGATAAGTTCAACTAAAATAATAAAATAACATAATGGGGTCAAGCAGTGATATTCAATAGAAGATAATGTGAGCTATAAATGCAAGCCACAGATAATTTTAAATCTTCTAATAGTCATATTTGAAAAAGTAGAGGGAAACAGGTGAAATGAATTATAACAATATATTTTAGTTAACCCAATATATCTAAAATACTATCATTTTAACATGTAATTAATATAAAAATGATTCATGAGACGTTTTGCTTTTTTTTTTTTTTTTGTCCTAAGCCTTTGGAATCTGAATATTTTACATCACAATTGGGACTGGTCACATTTCAAGTGCTCAGAAGCTATGTGGCCAGTACTATCATACTGGACAGTGCTGAGTAGCTGGGGTTGAGTTGACCAGGAAGGGGATTCTTTTTTTTTTTTTGGTATATAAAGTGGTCAGAGGATTGTTACAAAGTAACAAGAAGGAGCCATCTGTACAAACATCTAGAGGAAAAGAGTTTCAGACAGAGGAAGCAATACTCACAAAGGTCCTGAGACAAAATCAAGTTTGGCAATTTTAAGGAGCAGAGAGCAGCCTGATGTGATTGCAGCCTGATGAGCAAGATGGGTGGGCAGGAATGGAAGAAGGTCCAAGACACAGACTGGAGCCTGATCACGTGGGGTCATGAAGCCAGATACATTACAGGGTCTTACAGACCAAGTGAATAGTTCAGGGACCATAACTATTATGGCATCAAGAAGCCATACGAGGGTTTTTAAGCAGGGGAGAAATGTTAGTTAGGTAATTAATTAATATCTTTAAAAGATCGCTCTGGCTGTTGTATGGAAAAGGAATGGCAGGGAGAAACATGAATGGAAGCAGGGTGACCAGTTGAGACCAGTTGAGCACCAAGGTGACAGAGGTAGAGGTGTGAGGAGTGTTGGATTTGGTACATACACTGAAAGTGGAGCTGATAAAATTTGTTACTAGATTGGATTGGACTCAGGGGCTGGTGGTGGTGGGAGAAAGAAAGGACTCAAGGAAGACGACCAGTTTTGGGGCCAAAGCAACTGTGTAAATGAGGAGGGACGCTAACTGAGGTGAGAAAGGCTGAAGGAGAAGAAGGATTGGTGGTTGGGGAATGTAAATCAAGAGTTCCATTTTAGAGATGTTCCATTGCAGATGCTTATTTAACATCTAGGTAGTCACTAACATCTAGGTAGTCATGTCAAATAGACAGTTGGATATAAACTTTCAAAACTTCAGGATCAGAAAGTACATGGTATGGTAAGACATTTTGTCCTGTATTACTTTGGAACATTATTAAAATTGATAGACTATTTTCTTTTCATTTGAAGTCTTTACTGGATTTAGGTTTTAAAAATGTAAGTACAACTTTGGTTGATAGGGGACCTTTGAAGTATCTTTGGACTCCAGTTAGAACTTGGGTTTCTTTCAGGGGTGTTGGTGTCACTCTTTTTATGTGCCACTTGCTGTTTTCATTCTTTGTGACCTTGCTCTTTATTGTTTGTGAGCATCTTGTGAGTGGAACAAGAGAAGTAGCATTGCAGCTTTGGAATCTATTTTACTTAGTATTATTTCTGATCTTATTTCTTACAATAAGCTGTCCAGAAATAAGGTCTCTTTCCATATGTTTTCTGATTTGTTTTATGATAATTTTTAGATTTATTTTCTATTTATTTACAAGTAGACACTGAAATAAATCATGTATTTTCTAGGAATAGATAAATGCAATAGGCAAAAGGCAGTGAAAAACACTCTGTAATATTCTGATGCTTCTGGTACCTGAGTTGCAAAGAAAAACAAGGGAATACCAATTTAATTATTACCGCAACTCCTGGAATTTATACTATTGATTGTGTGGTTATATGACGTGTTGTACATTCAGAATTGTCTATTTGTAGTGTAGTTAATTCCAAGTGGGATATTTGCAACATGTTTGAGGAAGGTCTTTTAAATCTTTAACCCCTATTCTGCTCTTTTATTTTTGTACATGTTGGCAATACTATTCTTAATGCTGAACATGTTTTAGTCATTATTTATTAATTTTACAAGAAACCATACAGTGCTATAACACCCATTGCTGTATCTCCTTCAACAATAGTTTAAAAACAGAAAAGGTAATTTTAAGAATGAATAAGAAAAAAAGACTGAATTTTAGAGTCCTGGATGCAGAATTATCTTTCCTTGACTTGTATTGAGAACACTAAACACGTTTATTTTTTATACATTAAATCTCCTCACTTCCTCTTATAACATGGTTTCAACATTCAGGCTGCTCTCTCAATGAGTGTGCTTCATTTTGTCTTTGTTCCTTTTAAACGATGGTACATGAAACTAACAGAATACTCCACATATGGCTCAGATAGTGAATGTGGACACGTGTATTCCGTCTTTGTCATATTAACAATTTTTTGGTGGGGTTGTACAGTAATGATACTAAACGAATAAGACAGATCTCACACAAATCATTACATTATAGTATAATGATGCTAGAATAGAGGCAACTGCTAAGTGCTCTGGGTACCCTGGTGTGTGACTGTGGAAGAAACTATCAGCTCTTCCAGGAGTGTCTTGTTCATTGTTATGTCTCAGCCTCTGAACCTGAAACAGCCCTGCTGCATACCAGGTGCTCAGTAAAAACTTGATTCTTAAGAATTAGCTGGTTTGAAACCAAACCCAGATAAAATAAGTGCTATTTCCCCAAACAAAACCTGTTGCTCTTTAAAGAAAACGAATTGGTTTGTAGACTCTGTGTTCACGTATTAGTCCACCTGCAAGTCTACTACATGAATCTAAGAGGTATAAAAACTGTGGCCAACATCATCTTTGGCATCATAATCCACAATTGTTTGTTTTATTCCCATCCTGCTGTAAAAAAGAATTAGAACTTAGGCCCTGTGGTCCAGGAGCTGTTGTGATGAAGAGGTATCTGGTTGGCTGTTGTCTCTGGCACTTTTAGCCAAGAAGCCACTGTAATAAGAGAGCACAGAAAGAACAGCAAAAAAAAAATCTTAGGAAAAAAAATTAATGGGATATGCTAGTAAAATGTCCAGAACAACTTTAAATGCCAAAAATTTGTCTTCCTCCCCAAAATATCTTTATATCCATAACTCATATTTTTCTTTAATGTTGTTAAAGTTCAAACCAAAAAATGTTCTCAAGTCTAGCAGGTTCTGTGTTAA
Organism: Cheirogaleus medius; assembly: GCA_008086735.1. Lineage (NCBI taxonomy): Eukaryota > Metazoa > Chordata > Mammalia > Primates > Cheirogaleidae > Cheirogaleus > Cheirogaleus medius. The sequence goes on along the minus strand of VBSM01003176.1, from coordinate 11,946,768 downwards.
AGGACCCATCCAAAAGCATTTGACATTTTACTTGTGTCATTGTAGGTCATATTTAACCACCAAGCAGCCCCTTTCCACAGTTTGAAGCATAAGGCAAGTGATAACCCTCAAGTGATGAAAGACGTGGTGAGACCATTAAAAATTATTAAGGTTTTTTTCCCTATTTGAACTTTAGAAGAAGAAAATTAAGTTGCCATTTGAGTCCAACATGCCAAGAATGTCACCTTTATCAGCTGATTTTTCTCACCATCAGGAGGGCTCTAAATGGGTTCAACAGCAACTGCCTGTCACTGTTGGGATCCTAAGTGTGCACTTTCTGAAAATCAACCATCCTGCGGTGTAATCAGCAGTGTTTGCAGAAAACCTTAATGCCAAAGTCATGTTAAGGTCAGCAACAACATGCCAGAATTTAAAAGAAAAAAAACCTTTATTTGAATTTGACATTCGCTGGTAACTATTTTAATTTCTTTCTTTATCTCAACATTTGGTAAGAAGAAGATAGTATCTTAGGCAGCGTTGATCTCTCCTCTCTGCCAATAGCTTCAGAATCTCATAAGGTATCACTTCCCATTCATAAGAATTTCCTAATTAGTCTCTCTACTTCCATTCTCTACCATTAATCCACTCGTATTGTGCCAGAGTGATTTTGCCAAAGCTCTTATCTGATTATATCATTTTACCTCTTAAATTCTCCTAAGGCTCCTTATGGCTTCTAGAAGTCCAGATCTTTTAGGTGGTCTCCAAAGCCTATGATAACCTGGCCCCTGCCCATCTCCCAAACTCACCTCATGCCTCCATCATGTGACTTTGACCTGTGTATAGCAGAAAGGAACCACTCACCATCCCACAGAACCATCCTTCATTCACAGTCTTGTGCCTTTTTTACAAGGTTTTCCCATTGTCTGGAGTCATAATGTCTGTAATTTAATTTAAAAATACTTTAGCGTAGATGCTTAGATTTTACTTTCAACTAAGTGCTATTTGGTTTAAATTTCAACCACAGTAGCATCAGTTGCCCTAGTCATGAATCCTACCCCAGGGTTGGTCAACTTTATATCAGAACAGTCACATTCCAGAAGGGTCTGTGACCAGTGCTAATGCTGGTACCCTGACCCAAACTATACATGTTGTCGATTAATATGTGAATATCAGAATGAGTTTTTATTTGTGCAACTAGTCATTAGTTAATTAGCATTTGTTAAGATGAACACCCATCAGTGAAAATGAGCAATAATCGAGATATTTGGATTCTCTTGCATGAACAGGTTATAAGAATATAACATGTCCTATTAAAAACTTAGCTCAAAATGGATCATGGAACTAAATGTAAAACCTAAAACTCAAACTTCTAGAAAATTTTTGTGACTTTGTTTAGGCAAAAGTTTCTTAAATATGACACCAAAAACACCATCCATAAAAGAAAAAAATAAGTGAGCCTCATCAAAATTAAAATCCTTTATTTCAAAAACATTACTAAGATGAAAACAGAATCCAAAGATGGGGAGAAAATATTTGCAAAATGCATATCTGATAAAAGACTTGTATCCAGGCCTATAAAGAACTCTCAAAACGTAATAATAAGAAAGCAACCCAATTTTTAAAATTAGGTAAATGATGGGAACAGATACTTTACCAAAGATATATAGGTAGAAAATAAGCAATGAAAATATGCTCAACATCATTAGTCATTAGGAAAATGCAAATTAAAACCACAGTGAGATACCACTATACATCTATTAGAATGACCAAAAGAAATTTTCTTTTTTTAAAACTGACAACGCTGAGTGCCAGTGAGGATGCAGAGCAACTGGAACTCTTGCACTTTGCCAGTAGGAAAGCAAAGTGGCACAGCTTCTTTGGAAAACAGTTTGGCAGTTTCTTATAAAATGAAACATACTCTTACTATATGATCCAGCAATCCCACTCCTAGGTGTTTACTCGAGAGGAATGAAAATTTATATTTACACAAAATCCTATAGATAAAGTAGCTTTATTCATAGCCACCCAAAGCTGGAAACCACCTAAATGTCAACTGGTGAATGGATAAACTGTGATATGTATCCATTCAGTGGAAGGCTGCTTGCTCAGCAATAAAGAGGAATGAAAAAGAACATAGATAAATCTCAAATGCTTTATGCAAAGCAAAAAAGCCAAACCAAAAAGACTACATACTACATGACTCCATTTACATGGCATTCTGGAAAAGACAAAACTATAGGGACAGAAAATAGATTAGTGATTGCCAAAGGCTCAGGGTTAAGTAGGGATTGACTGCAAAGGGGAAGAAGGGAATTTTGTAGGTGATAGTCATGTTCTATAATTTGATAATGGCGGTGGTTATACACCTGAATGTATTTGTCAAAACTCATAGAACTGTACACTAAAAAGGGAGAATTTTACTGTTTGTAAATTATTTCTCAGTAACTCTGACTTTAAAAAAAGAAAGATGATAGGCAAAGCCTGTGGTTGTATCATTAGGGATAATGCGCAGGGCTTTTGCAGGCATTTGTTTGGGAAGATTCCTTGTTCCTGATGCCAACTATAGGGATAACAGAATGCTGACTCTGGTTTATCATCCTGTCTCCTTCAGTGAACCTTCCGTGCAAGATCAGACATAGTACCGCAAAAGATGCAGAGTTAGGACTGTGCTGGGCTTACAGATCAGCGTGTTTGAACTGTGCCTGCCAGTAGATGGTGTTGGTTTTGAGTTTTCTGTTTATTTGTTTTTGGGTTTTTTTCCCCCCAAAAGTAAATGCCTGTATGTGTGGCAGAATTTGGACTGAAACTTACTTTCATTACAACTTAAAAAAGCTGTGGAGGTGTAGCCATTCCTTACCTACCTCGGACTTCTTTGGCAACTATTAGTATCTACCAGAGAGAACCTAAGAATTGTATATGACCAGACTGACTCAGGCCATTTCAACACAGAAATGCCTTCCTTCCTCAGCTCACTCAGATGCCTTCTGTGAGACTCAAGTATCACCTCCTGTCATTAACCTTTTCTAGTACCCTGTGGCAGATTTCCACGGCACCCTGCGTAGACATGCTTGGAATGAGACCATATTCTCTTTTAGTTGTTTTTTTCTTGATCTGCCCCACTAGGCTATGGTGTCTTTAAGGGCACACATTATCTTATATTCCCAGGACCTAGCATAATTTCTAACAAATTCAAAGATGTTTGTAAAGTAATTTATTTAACTAACAAATTTAACAGTAATAAATATGTCTAGTAGTAACAGCCAGCACTTACTGTGCACTCAGCATTTGCCACTTTCTGTGTAGTAGTTCCTCACAACACCCTGGAAAGTAGGTGCTATTATCATCCCCATTTCACAGGTAAGGAAACTGAGGCATTGAGAGATAAAGTAACTTGCCTAAAGTCATACAGCTGGTAAATGTTGAAACTGGGAACCAAAGCCAAAGTTGTCTCCTTCCAAAACCTATACTTTTAAGATTTGTAAACTCTGCCTCTCATTTTCATTGCAACAATATCTGTTTTAAGATATAATGCTTTTTACACGTTGCATACAATCCTGGCATTGAAAAGAATTTTAGAACTCCTTACTCTATCAACACTATATGGATTAAACAAGCCAAAATCGTAGAAGCCAGCTTGTTCCAGATCACTGTTGTTCTATAGAATAACTAAGATAGCTTTCTGGTTAAAAAGGTGGGAGGTAGTTTACATAAAAATTTATAATGCCACTGCTGCTTCCTATGTTTTTGTTCTCTGTCCCAAGAAGAACATTGTCTTCACTGGAAAGATTTATTATTAACTGCTCTCTCCATCTCTATCTTTTTCAGAGTTCACTGTTTCCACTATCTCATCCCTCTTGCGAAGGAGGGAAACTATGCCATTGTTGCTAATGTGGAAAGCATGGATTATGACCCTCTGGTGGTCAAGCTTAACAAAGACATCAGTGCCATCGAAGAAGCCATGAGCTCCAGCCTTCAGCAGCACAAGTTCCAGTACATCTTTGAAGGTCAGACCCTGCTTCTGTCTCGGGGTAGGGGTGTTGAAAGGAAGGAAGGGTGAAGGTTTCCCTGAGATTCTATATTATTGACGTTAAAAACTTATAGAAAAAGTTATTAGTTTCCTTGTTTGTTTGTTTGAGCTAACTCTGCAATACCTGGCCTCTCTGTGTTTGACTAGTTAGACAACAATATGGCTGCCATCTGCTCCTGGTTGATAAGGAGATTTAATCCAAGATAAGGCAGATGGCTGCCTCCCTGACATGCCACTGATGAGATTTGAGCAAATGTGTGGAGTGGGCCGTGAATTAACTCAAGAGGAGCTTATAAAAGAAAAAGAAAACACGCATACACAATAAGGAGAGAATCCTGAAAGACCCCTCATTGGCTAAAGTTATCACTGGAATGGGAAGTTTTCTCGCAGAATGCGTTATCATCTGAAAGAACAGAGCCTCTGATTAGGAGAGATGTTTAGGAAGGCTGCATCCATAAATGCCTTCAGGGACAGGCAGGCAAGGAAGGGTGTGAGAGACAGCAAGTACCATCTAAAGACATTTATCGTCACAATTTTGACAAATGTGCCACCAGCCAAATATTTTTCATGGTAAATTTCACCCATAGGACCCCTGTTAGGATTTCGAATTATATTTGAAATAATACTTTTTACTTGTTTTGGTTTGTTTGTATGTAGACTTAGATGCCAAAAGTATCTGTGTTCTCTCACAGAATAAAACCAGTATTATTTAAAACAATTAAGAAGGTACACTGTGCACAAGATTGCGGCAAACTGACAATACATGACCAATGCTTGCTTTATAATAGTTATATTCCAGCAAGTTTGGACACACACACCCCAAATTCTATTTCCCCATTAAATTATAAAGATGGAGGTGTAAAGATGGAGACATGCTCTGATGGGGAATATCCCTGAAAGACTTAAGCCAAAAAGTATAAGTGATTAAAAGGTTAGCCGTTAGTTAGCTCCATGGCGCTGTGAATTTTGTGGCACCTATACTACTCTGCAGCTTGAAGCTGCAGTGACCATCTGAGAATTTGCTTTTATCTTAATACAGAGAGTTTCCTCTTTGCTCTTGACTGTGACTGTTCCCAGCCCTGAGTATCATATTAGAATATGTATTTCTTTAATATAATTCTTATAATTTATTATTATTTCTTATTCTCTGTAAACAATGCGCACACACACACACACACACACACACAAACCCGTTGCCTACACTTTGGGCAGACCACATATGCCATGGCAGGAAAAAAATTATACCTGAAGTTATGGGCTCGAAAGAACGACACCAAAACTTGACCTACAGAGATTTATCAGAGAAATAAGTTGTCTGGCTTTCAATGTACAATCCATGTACATTTACAAAAGTGAAATCCTTTTTCTTTCACTTTCAGTTAGCACAGATAAGTTTGTGGTCTTGAGGCGATGTAGGGTGAGTGTAGCTGAAGCAGGAGAGTGTGTCTTCCTCCCTCGTTTTCTACCTCCCCCTTAACCTAGGGAAAAGTCATTTTGAAGACAGACAGAGCCATTGAACCTGAAGATGAGCCTGACACTCGCATCTGAACCTTTGAGTCTCTATGAAGGGATTATGACTTCCAAAGAAGAAAATAATAAAAGTAGGGGACTGCTTGGGACTAGTCAGACCAGCTTTAGAATTCCTAGGAAACTGTCCTGCCAGAGTCCAACTTTGCAAGAATAGGAAAAACAGAACGAATACACGTTTACTGAATTCCATTTAGAATTAAAATTTAACTTTTAAAAATAGTAACCCATATGTGCTTCATGTTGTTCTGAACAAGCATTTCTCAGCTTAATTACATGGGATATCCTGAAGGGGACCTGTTAGTTTGTTGATGTCCTGAGCTGCCCTTTGGTAAATTCCATAGGCCATAAGACAACCCTTCAGATGTAAGAACAAACCACGTATGGGACCCCAGAATAGGTGTCTCGTGCAAACTCAACAGGCAACGTATGATCTGCTTTTCCTTCGCCCTTTGCTTCTGGTTACATTCTCTCCAATTACTGCTTTAGAAATATACCCTGTTGCCAATGTTGAAGTGCGTTAGCATTATTGCCAGTAACCCAGTTTCTTACTGATTTATTTTTACTTGTCAATGTCGAAGTATATTAGCATTATTGCCAATGCCCAATTTCACACTGATTTATTTTTACTTAGGTAGGCTCTGAGTCAACTTTCAAGCCAAAAGTATCCCCCTCTGTTTTGGGGGAGAAAGGCAAGGCCAAACAGATCATTGTATGTACGTGTGCTCTTCTCTGCTTCCCAATTGTCTGTACAGAAAAGCAGGAGTTCCTATGCACATTAATAGTTTATAACAACCTGGCATGTTCTCTAAGCCCTTGGCATGGTGGCAGTAGGTGCATATGCCAATGCTGGATCTGTGGATATACCAGGTTTTCTTGCCAGCGTAAAGTCCACCCATGTATAACTACTAAGACAATGTAGATATGGTCTGAAATTACTGTGAGATCAGCGGATGCAGCCATCAAAGATACATGTTCTTTGGTCATTTAAATTTATGGAGGGTTAGAAGAGAGCAGTTCTGTGCATGAGTTTCTGCAGGAATCCACTCATCTATCTTCTCTTCTCTCTCCACTGCTCTGTGCGGACTCCTCAGGCCTGGGCCACCTGATCTCCTGCATCCTCATTAATGGTGCCCAGTACTTCCGGCGCATCAGTGAGTCCGGCATCAAGAAAATGTGTAGGAACATTTTTGTTCTTCAGCAGAATTTGACCAACATCACCATGTCGCGGGAGGCAGACTTGGACTTTGCAAGGTAGGACGGAAAATTGGGCTTAATTTCTTGTACCAAAACCAAGACCTCATTGCCTATAAAGTCATTTTTAAAGATGGGTTTTTGGTACTTAAAAAGCGTAATTTGAAAAAAGAAAGGAAGGAAGAAAGAGAGAGATGTTCTTAGATCATAGAGAAGGCGATTCTACAAAATTCTATTGAATGTTTGACATCACTTAGGCAGATAGTTTTTCCTGCTGTCTGACCTAAGTTCTTCTTACTACAAAACTTTAGTAATTTTTATGAGTATAAAAATATATATATTCATTGCATAAAATATGTAAGATAAAATACAAAGAAGAATATAAACATCATACATAAATCTTTGATCTAGAGACTGATATTTAGGATACTTTCTCCTGGTTTTTGTGCATGTGCTATGTGTATTTATGACCTTTCACACATGTATATGTGTAGGATTTCTCTTTTTACAAAATTGGAACTACATTAATGTAATTTCTTATTAACTTAATTGTTTTTCCTTATCAGTAATATTCTTTGAAAACATGATTTTTCCCACTTTTATTAATACTCCTTGAAAACATTACTTTTAATGCCTGAACATATATTCTGTGGTATAAATGAACCATAATTTATTTTTTCAATCACTTGCAAATTTGGGGACATTTGAATTTTTTTCCATTATTTTCTTTCATTGTAAATAACATGTATTGAGCTCACTTTCACGTGAATCTATTTCCTCATCTCTTCCTGTCTTGTTCCAATTGAAACCTATCTCCTCCTCTTGTTTTCACTGGGAGGAACATGGATACTCATCACTATCCTTTCTCTTTTCTAGGTTTGCTGATCTCAATTTTTAATGTTTTTCTATAATATACTCTTTCAAATTTGAGAGTTAATTTTGTTCTCTCTTGGTCGTAACACTGTCTATACCTTACTTAAAACATCAAAGCTCTAGTACTTTCATGAAAGCTAAAACAAATTTGAATGGGATAGATGACAATTATGGTGTCTCCACACTGTATTACTCTTTATACATATGTGGATTATTCTATAAACTCCTTCATTTTCCAGAAGCCTTTATGGCTAGGAAGTCATTTGTTTTTAATAACCCAGAATGCCACTGCCTAATATTTAGTGCTTCTATGTCTTTTCACTTGATTTTTTAATTCCTTCAAAAGTCTAGGAAAATTTGAAACAATTCTTGAATCATTTAAGGGAATGATGAAATATTATCTACTTTGACAATTATGAAGACATATATACTATGATCATTGTTTTGAAAATGAACCATATATGTTCATTTTTAACCTTTCTTCCCAAATCTATTACTCCATTTGTTCCATTGCTACCTTCTTCCTCTGCTTTTTGGTCCTTCTCCTTCCCTTTTTCTTCCTGTTTGCGGGAAAGTGGGTGTGTGTATTTGTGTTTTCATTAAATTCCCTGTTTTAGGCTAAATTTGGTGGAAAGCCTTCCTTGCTCAGATTAGGGAAACCAGGTGTGACTGAATGCTGCATTTATTTGGTCGCTCTTGTGGGGAATGATCTCATTATTGAATTAGTCTAGTCATAATAACATTGACAAGGGAAAGTTAAGAACATGGAGGCCTGAGGGATACAGAGAACCGTTACAAATTCTCTGAGGAATATAATTCCTAAATTCAATCATCCTTTTTTAAATGATTTTTTTTTATTTAGCTGAAATAAGTAAATTAACACAGTTTTTGGCAGTCAGTATGGGGCCTGAACACATACTGGAGAAACAGTCATCTGAATAATGCAATGCTGACTGGGCGGTATTGAGGTTGGCATCAGTGGATCAGGTGCTGATGAAGCATTTCTTCAGGAAATAATTGAATGGCACCGAGTCATGCCTTTCACAGTTGAACTGGTGAATTACGTCCAAGGAAGTAGGTAGAAGCAGATTACGACCACTTGGGAGAGGTTCTGCTACTATTACTCTATTCTTATATAGATTATGAAAGGAAATAGGCTAGCATGAACACATATAGCCTTGAATGATTCTGTCCTACTGATCCTGGCTTAGAAGACATCTCCTGCCTAGACCGTAAGCTCCAAGAGGCTGTCACTTTGTGTCTCAGAGCCTGGACCAGAGTAAGTGCTCATTATTTGTATTGAATGAATGAATGGGGATATCAAATCAAGGCTTGTTTTGGTGTTGATGAAGGGCTTGCATAATTACAGGTTAGTTTATCTTTACTTCCCTGAAGGTTTTAACCAGCTGACATGGGTCAGTTTTCTTATAGGATTGTAAGAAACAGTATCTCCCTTGCAGTTCTTTCTTTGTAAAACAGAAAACATTGCAAGAAGGAATAATGTAGCCCTGCTATTCACAGTCCCTTTCTCTCTCATTTCCTCTTGCTCTCATATAGACACACTTTAGAGCCTTATTTTTTTCCCATTTTTGTTTTTGGTCGGGACAGGTTTTGCGAAATGGGCTCCATCAATTCTACCAAATTTGAAACTATGTAAAATAAATATAACAGGGATACTAAAATAGCCAGAAATAATAGACTGCAGCAGTGTGCCTCAGCATTCCTTAAGCAATGTCTAGTCAAGCATGGACAGCATCTGTATTTCTAGCAAATCTCTATAGGAATGTTATCTTCTAACACAGTAATTAATCACTAGTTGCCATGTGTCAGAAAACTTATTTAATAAGAAGTTGCAAAGCGCTTGTAGTTTTTTTTACTTCTGCAGCCTTCCTGGCCAGAGGAAAGTGTAATACCTTTCAGTAATAAAGAAATAGGGATCTGGAGTGATTCTATTTATGTTGATTCTTCTACTCCTTGTGGTGATGTCTGTCTCTTTATACACAGATTTCCTCTAACTAATCTCTAATAGGAGGATAAATCTTGGGTGAGCAAAGGATCAAGACGACCTGTAACGTTACCAAAGGCACAGAGAGCTCCTGTCCTCGGTGGTCGTGATCACTTAAGCTGTGCTATGATTTTGAACCTTTTGACCCCACTGTTAATTTTCAGACTCAAAAAGATTCTTTGTCCAGGAAAATCACTGGAGAGTAACTGGAAAGTAGAAGGGCTTTATGAGTGTGCTTTTTTAGTTCCTTTCATCACAAATCATCTTAACTCGAGCTGTCATGTGCCTTTCCAAAAGTGAGTGTCTGAAGCCCCCTAGGAGTCCAGGTGGTGACAAGAGAGGTCTGAATATTCAAGCATTGAAGTCCCCACGGTGTATCTGGCGATCTTTAGAGTTTAAGTGAAGCCATCATTCAAAAAGAATATTCCAGAGTTTTCTTCTCAGTTCTCCCTGTCTACCCTGTTTTCCCTTTTGTATTTGTCTCTTTCATCTCAGTTGCCTTTCATTTCTCCTTTATTTCTCCTATCACACTACCTCTTGCTTCCCTCCTTCAAGATTTCATTGCGCCTCGATTCTTTCCCCTTCATTTTGGTCTTCCGTAAATTGGTATCTCTCCTTCTTAAATCTGACACAGATAAAGAAATGAACGCTAAGGGTCAGGAAGTGGTGAGGAGAAAAGTTCTGATGCACAAGGCGGCTTCCTCACCCTGGATCAAGGAATGCTTTCATTCCTTCAACAAATATTTATAGTGTGTGTTCTCTCTAGGTCCTGCTCTCAGGGGACTTGCATTATTGTGGGGCACAATAATAGACACAAACTAATAGACACAATAATAGACACAAACTAATAAATGAGTAAACAATAAAGTATGTCAGATGATGATATATGCTATGCTGAAAAACTAGGCATGGGAGGAATAGAGAGTGCCAGGATATATTGGAGGTAATCTGAAATTTCGGAGTGTTCCTGGAAGTCCTTAATGAGATGGTAACATTAGAGGAAAAACCTAAGGAAGAGTAGGAGCAAGCCATGTGGATATCTAGGGAAAGAGCATACCAGGAAAGGGAATCTAAGGGGAAAGACCCAGAGGGAGGAGTATGCTTGACATTTGAAGAACAGCAGAAAGGCCATTACGGATGAAGGGAGTGAGCAGGAAAAGAATAAGAGATGAAGTCAGAGGTTTGATCCAAGGAGCTGAGATCTTGAAGCCCGCTATAATGGCATTGACTTTTACCTTGTATGAGGTAGGAAGCTGTTAGAGGGTTTAGAGCAGAAGAGCACCATAATCTGAATCACTCTGGCAGCTATGTTGAAAATAAGCAGTTGTGGAGTGGAGATTGTAGGCAAGGGAAGAAGCAAGATGACCTGTTAGAAAACTATGACAATAATCTTCTAGGTGAAAGACAGTTGTGACGTAAAGCAAGATGGTAGTGGTGGAGAGGATGAGACATGGTCAGATTAGGAGATATTTTAAAAGTAGAGCTGACAGGATTTGCTGAGGGGTTAGAAGTGAACCAATGACTCCAAGGTTTCTGTCTGAGCAATTCAAAGCATGAAGTTTTCATTTACTGAAAAGAAAATGAGCCAGACTCTGGAAGAGGCCAGTTGAGTGTGTGGAGGGCAGAGGACCAATACAGAAGGGATACCAAGAGTTTGGGTTGAAATATTAGGTTTGAAATGCCTATTAGATGTCTGAGTAGACATAAAAAGGAAAGAGTTAGATATATTAATGTAAACCTAGAGTTCAGGAGAGAGGTGTAGGCTGGAGATAAGAGTTTGGGAATCATTAGCATATGGATGAGATTTAAAGCCACGAGAAAGGGTGAGAGGTGAGATCAAGATAGGATCACAAGTAGAGAAAAAGAGAAGCTGTCCAAGAATTGGGCCTTGGGAACCCCACTGTTTAGTTGCTGAAGAAGAACCAGCAGAGGAAGCAGACAACAACCAGTGAAGTAGGAAGGTAACTAGGAGAGGGAAGTCAAGTGAAGTGTTTTAAGAAGAGAGTGTTTTCATCTGTGTCAAATGCTGCTGATAGGTTAAATTAGCTTAAGACAGAGAACTGGCCACTGGTGGGCTTCACCAAAGTGCTGGAATGCTTTGGTTTACGTTCCTCCATCTTTCCTACACAATTTACCTAAAGTAGGAACAAACTTCAAATGCATATATTTGGGAACAGGCTTCTTACTCCTCAATTCTATGGTAGATGCAATCAGGGCAAACAAAAATGCAATTAGAGTGTTTCCAGTGTGGTATATAAAAAGCCAAACTGTGCCAGGGCATACAGAGAGATACAGTGGACATAAGAGACTCAGGAGGGGATGAGTAGAACCAGGGGTGAGGGGGAAAGTATTACCTATTGGGTACAATGTACACTATTTGGGTGATGGGTACACGAAAAGCCCAGACTTCACTATACAATTCATCCATGTAACCAAAAACCACTTGTATCCTTAAATCTATTGAAATAAAAAAATGCTAAATAATATTAATATTAGTAGCCATGTTCTTGAATAACACTGATATTAATTTAAATTCCTAAACCTTATTATCAGAATGAAATGCATGCCAATGAGGCTTTCCTAATACATATTTTGTTTATGATGTTAAAAAAAAGACCAAATTAGCAATCTCTCTTTTCTCAAGATCAACATCAACGTGCATAAATCATGTTGACAGTATGTGTCCTTGATATGATGTGATGAAAATGACACTTTACCAAAAACCCATAACCTCAATCTAATCATGAAAAAAACATCAGAAAGAATCCAATAGAGGGATATCCTATGAAATACATGTGGTCCTTCAAATTGCCAAAGTCATCAGAATAAAAGGGAAGTCTGAGAAACTTTTCACAGCCAATAGGAAACTAGGAGACATGGTGACTAACTATAGTATGTACTAATTTTTGGCCTTTTGGTTAAGATCAAGTATCTAAATGTAATGTGCTGTCCTGGATGGGCTCCAGGAACCAAAAAAGGACATTAGGTAGAAACTAAGGAAACCTGAAAAAACTATGAATTTTAGTTAATAATGTATTCATTTGGTTCATTAGTTGTGACAAGCATACTATACTAATAAAAGGTGTTAATAATAAGGAAACTGGGTACAGTTTATATGGGAACTCTGTGCTGTATTCTCAATTTTTCTGTAAATCTAAAACTATTCTAAGAAATAGTCAATTAACCAAAAAAAAAATATATATATAGGCAAAGGATTTAAATAGACATTTATCCAAAGAAGATATACAGGTGGCTATCATGTTGAGCATGAAAAGATTCTCAGCATCATTCATTATTAGGGAACTATGACTCAAAATCACAATGTGAGATACCACTCTACACCCACCAGGAATGCTATACTCAAAAACCCAGACGATAAAAGTGTTGTTGAGGATGTGGAGAAAATGAAACCCTCATTTGTTGCTGGTGGGAATGTAAACTGGTGCAGCCATTTTGGAAAAGTTTGTCAGTTCCTCAAAAAGGTAAACATAGAGTTATATGACCCAGCAATCCCACTCCTAGATGTATACCCAAGAGAAGTTAAACATACCTGTACACAAAACTTGGTACATAAATGTTCATAGCAATATTATGTGTAATAGCCAAAAAGTAAAACCATCCTAGTATCTACCAACTGATAGATGAGTAGAATGTGGTCAGTCCATACAGTGGATATTATTTGGCCATGAAAAGAGATGACATGCTGATATGTAATACAGCACGGATGAACCTTGAAACGTTATGTTAAATTTAGAAGCTAGTCACAAAAGACTGCATATTGCACAATACTATTCACATGAAATGTCCAAAATAGACAAATTTACAAAGATAGACAGTAGATTAGTGGTTACTTAGAGCCAGAGGGTTGAGAGGAAGGGAGGAAAGGGATACAGGATGTCTTTGGGGGGTGATGTAAATGTTCTAAAATAGATTGTGCTGATGGTTGTATTAATACAATCCTATGACTATACTAAAAGACCTTGAATTATACACCATAAGTGTGCAAATTGTCTGGTATGAGAATTATATCTTCATAAAGCTATTTAAAAAAAGGGGTTGAACTTTAAAGTTTTAAAAATCCAAAATGATATGACATAGGAAATGAGTAGCTCAAGTTTTATACTCTCATTGAAGGGGGAACTTTGTAAAGGAAATATCTGGCTCATTAGTTTCCCTAATCCATCCTGAGAGGTAGGAGATAAAGGAAGAATTTTTGGAGGAGGTGATGCTTAATATTAGTCTTGAATGGAATTATCCAGGGTGCAGAGAGAGCCATTTCCAAGAGAAAGGGGGTTCAGGGAGACTGAAGTAGACGTTCCAGGAAGGGGTGTTGAAAGGTGAGACCTGAGGGGAAGTCAGGGATAAGCTCAGGGCAAGCAACAAATGCCTCCTTCTTAAAGCCCTTCTGTCCAATTTCAAGACATGCCTTCCTCCCCCACTGGCAGAGACTCTCCTTACCCTGATTTATGTTTTTATCACATATCTGACATATTATATATACTTGTTTATTTGTTCTTTATCTATCTACCCCAAGTAGAACATGAGCTTCATAGGCATGGACTTATTTTGTTCACTGCTGCAGCCCCAGGGCCTAAACCAGTACCTGGCATGTAGTAGACATTCGGTAAATATTTGTGGGGTAATAAAGTCACTTGGACTTTATCTCCTAGGTGACTGGAGGGTTTTAAGTGGAGGAGTGAGATGGTCAGCGAGGTAGATCGTTTCAGCAGCTATGTAGGACTTGGATTGAGGGAGATGGAACTGGAGGCCTTGCAGACCAATTGGAAGGTGATTGATAAGAGAGCAATGTGTAGGGCTTGAACTAGATCCATGCTGGGGGAGGGGAGGTTGGAGGAGACAGATTTGAGAAGTGTGAGGGAGCTAACATTGGCAGGAGTTGGAGAGTAATTGAATAATGACAGTAAAGAAAAGGGAGTCAGGGATGACTCTCCAGTTTCTGACATGGGTATCTAACCAGATCACAATGCCATCATGTAAGATAAACCTGTGGAAGGGGTAGGTTTGATGGAGGGCAGATCATCAGTGGCCATGATGCGTGTAAGATGCTGTGGACTTCCAGGTGCAGATGTCTAATATGCTACTGGATATGTGAGCCAGAAGCTTGATGAAGAGGCCAGGATTGAACAAACAGATCTGGGGAATTGTCAACATAGGGTTGTTTCAAACCATTAGAGGAGGTAAACACTGTAGTTGGGGAATAATCCCCCAGGAAGACCCAACAGTAAAGGTCATGAGGAGGAAGAGGAGTCCCACAAGAGGATAGGGAAGGAATGGTCTCAAAGGACAAGGGACAAAAGAGGATATCTCATGAAGGCCACATTGCTGCCTGCACAGAAATGATACTTTCCCCATAATTTGATATAGCATCTTTCTTCATAATTTGATATAGCATCTTTCTTCCCAATAAATGAAGGCATTTTCTCATTTTAATGTCTCCAACTCCTCTTTGCGGTAAGCTGTCCAGATGCTTTCCTCAGGGTGACAGTGAGTGACAAAGCCAGCCTCGAAAGTAAACATACTGATTCGGATCCCTGCTTTGTCCTTGATCTTATACCTTCTCTAAGGCCAGGAATGATCTCTGGCGTGGCTGAGAATGTCGAATTCCTCCCAGAGGAGCTGTTTACATAGACTTATTTCCTACAAACCTACTGCACCAAGAACATTACATTTGTTTCATGCAGGAAAGGTTATGAGTTTTCCTACATGGAGTGACCAGGGTATCAGTTGCTAGAGGGGATTAGCAATGACATGCTGCCACCTACTGGAGACACCCACAGACATCCGGACAGATGAATGTGTAAGGTCTCTGAATTAACGGTGGGTATTGCCCCCGAAGTAGACTTCAGAGGTGACTTGGCTGAAAGATGAAATTACCCCCACCTATCAAATAAAATTTTATTTGACTGCCTTGCTAGAAGAGCAGTTTTGTTTCTGAGGAAGAAACAATATTTTCCACATCCTTTTCTCTTCTTTTTTCCCCCCAGCTTTATCCTGCCGTTGGAAAGGCTCGTTTGCCTTTCTAATTCTAGGGTAACCTATTCCTTTTCCAAGCTTTACCTGTAATTCTCCAGATTTTTGACTCAAGATTATTAACCATGTGGATTTGTGATTAATTTTGTAGGAGGGATTAGTCTGCTGCTAAAAATTCTTTTTAATGATGATTTCTCTAAAAAAAAATCTATTAAATCTCCTGAATTTAATAGTTATAAAGAGCTAACCCCAATTTCCCTAGGGGCCAGAGTAAATTGGAAAATGTGATGGTAATTACATAGCTTTTGTTGCCTGGTAGAGGAAATATACCAGTTAATACAATTAAATAATAAAACAAAATCTTGTATGGCCTGATCTCTGAAAGAACTTTTTTAAAGATCTTTATATAAGTAGATTTAAGTAATATCACATCTCTCTTAAACCTTTATTTGACGTTGCTACCCCATTTCTGACCACATAACTTTCTACTGATCTCCTTTTTTGTGTGTTTATTACACTTATAGTAGGTTCCATACATTGTAACAATTAATTGATCTCTCATTACATGTTTAATTAGGATTCTCATATCCTTCATAGGATATCTCAGAACAATGAGAACTTACAAGACTAAAAAAAAAAAAACCTGTCAGTAATTGATGTTTGATTTTTCATAAGCATATCTCATATATGAAGCTTTGATTAAGATTTCTTTTGATTATGCTCAATTAATGTCACCATATCTTGTACGTATATTGTCAGTGTATATTTGGGGTTCCTCAAGATTATTGGCAGACAGTAGCAGTCTTCCCTTCATAGCACATATGCTGGAATTGGAGTGATTCAGAGATTAGCATAGATGGCAGGTGTTATTATTATCCAATAAAGAGCCCAAGGAACAGAAATGAGAAGTGACTTGTCCAAAATTTCTCATCAAATTGTGCTGTTTATATATATCCTGCAGTACCTCTGTAGTCATCATAGGTAGGAAATTGAATTAACCCACCCAATGAGGCTATTTTTCTGCCAGGGAAGGATTGCGTTGTACTGAAAAGACATTAAGCTTGTTCTGTGACTAAGGCTCAAGAATGATCATTTATTGACTCTATTAGAATTCTTACTGGAAAACTTGAGGCTGGAAGCTGACCTTTCTTGTTTTCTAAATAGAGATGTAGTGTTTAAATTTTGGTGCTTAAAAGTAGGAAACAGGCACAATTGATATTGTTGTAAAAACAGAGCTACAACCCCTTACAAACCGCATCAAGTCCAGGCTTCCTGTCCAGCCTCTCCCTGTGCCTGCCCCATGGTATACCAAAAGGCCTCTTCTCCATCCCCACCCCCTGCTTTGCTTACACCCGTTGCTGATCAAAAGAGAACAAGACCAAAGTACTGAAGGCAGGCCACAGGGCCACTGTGAACTCTGTAGTCAGCACTCCGCTGAAGCCTCTTTTGTTCTCTTAAAATCTTCCTCAGTGTGTCTGGTCCATATCAGTTGTTGTCTTTATCATCCTTTTTTTTTTTCCTGATTTTTCTATGCTCTTAAATTAATACTTCGTTACGTGCCATATTCATTTGTAGCCATCTTTTAATATTTTATTGCTCTAATTTTTACTAGCACGTTCTCCCTCTCCACTTTTATAAAGTTTTTACGACTAATTACCATGATTATATTTTGTTTGTTTAGTTTCGTTTCTGGGTTTTTTGGGTTTTTTCTCTTCTCAATAATAGGCTCATAGTCAGCAATCTAAAGTATTTATGAATGTAATTTGGGCTTCAAAATATGTTTAGTGTATATGAATTTCCATGT
The DNA here is from genome assembly GCA_008086735.1 of Cheirogaleus medius. NCBI lineage: Eukaryota > Metazoa > Chordata > Mammalia > Primates > Cheirogaleidae > Cheirogaleus > Cheirogaleus medius. The sequence continues at coordinate 11,929,368 of VBSM01003176.1, read as the reverse complement.
ATGTTTTAGAGAGCATCCTTAGCTAAATACAAGCAAGTTACCAAGAAATTGTGTTTGTACCTAGCCTTATAGACCTTTGACTCTAAGCTGCTTTCTCTAAAACAAGGACTTGCTCCTAGAAGGCAAGTATCTTTGTGTAAATCATCCTGGAAGCCTAAATTGGTTACTCTCTCTCAATGATGATGATGAGGGCATATTACCATTTTAATAAAAGACTAATTATTACTACTATTATATCACTGAACTCAATATATGACATGAATTATAGTGAATATTTTACCTACATTGGTTCACTGAATCCTCCCTGAAACTCTATATGTAGCTATTAATATTATTACTGCATTTTATAGTTGGAAAAACTAAAGCTTAAAGAGGTTAAATAAACTCTCAGTTTACATAATATTAATAATAGAGGTAAGATTCAAAATTAGGTCAATCTAACCCCAAGGTCTACAATTCAGGGGTCCTCAAACTTTTTAAACAGGGGGCCAGTTCACTGTCCCTCAGACCGTTGGAGGGCCAAACTATAGTTTAAAAAAAACCTATGAACAAATTCCTGTGCACACTGCACATATCTTATTTTGAAGTAAAAAAACAAAACGGGCAAAAACACCCGGCGGGCCGGATAAATGTCCTCGGCGGGCCGCATGTGGCCCGCGGGCCGTAGTTAGAGAACACCTGGATATACCATGTTGAATAAGGCTACCATTTTGGTGAATATTTGATCTCTGTTTTGCTTTGCTTAATTAAAATAATGATTTCATTTTTCAATTAGGCTCTTAGTTCTCAAACATTTCCTTTTCCTTTCTTTTTCTGGTTGTGTGTCTTACCCCCTTGATTTCCATTGAGTTCCTATCACTGGTAGTTTTAATTAACTTTAATTAGCAGCTTGACACTAGAGGGCTCTGCACATTCCTCCTACCTTGGTAGGTATTACCAGATTGGTTTTGCTCAGCCATCATGTGTTCTGTGCTGCTTATTGGTCTCCTCCTGACCTTCCAAATGACTGTCCTGGAGAAGTAGCACTTAATGCCCAACGCCACTCACTGGGAATCGCGCCACAGGTTAGAACTAGCACATGGTCCACGGCACTGGTCAACTGCATCATTAGTCCCAGATGCATACGCCTGTGCTTTTATTTTAATACAGTAAGCAGCTTAACCAAGTAGTTCTCAAAGGCTAAAGAATATAAGAATTTCCTGGGGAACTTGTTTTAAGTGGAAACTCCATCTCTAAAAGTTCTGATTCAGACAGTTGAGGGTAGGGCTCAGGCATCTGCGGTTTAACAGGTGCCCAGGAGATCCTGATGGAGGTAATTCATGGACACTGTTGGGGAAATACTGGCCTGACCCCACTTTCTTTGAGGCTCTTGTACATCCAGGCCATTTTCCTTTCAGCCTCTTTTTCTCCTTTAGTCCTCCTTAGTATTTTATCTCCTCCTGCAAGCAGTGAAAGCAAAAATAACCTGACAGCACTTTTCTGGATTGAGTTGAATCATCATTAAAACAAACTCACAAGGTCAACACCATAATTATTCTCAGTTTACATATTAAGGCAGAGTCAGGTTGTGATGTTGGAATTTTTGCCATGAGCTAAATGGTATTTCATCTGTCTAGTAGGTGGCTAATAAATTCAACCCTTGATCGTTGCATAAACTTGAGCAAGTTGCTTCAGCACTCTTGGCTGAAGTTTCCTCACCTGTGAAATAAGGGGTTTCACTAGAAGATCACCTGTAGGGTCTCTTACAGATTTGACTTGTCCATTTCCAAGATACAGAGCCGGAGATGGGACAGAGAGGTCTAGAGCTCTGCCTTAACTTCTAGCTCTCAGAAGAGACTGTCCTAGGAAAGGTTTTTAAAAGGAAGGAAATTAGCTCCAATCCAATTCCATAAAGACACTGTAAAGATTTCTGGGATATACAGCACATAATAGGCGTTTTAATGTTTGTTGACTGGAAAAATTAATGTATGTGTATATGAATGAATGAATGAGGGAGGGAGTAATACAGGCTTGCTTATTTTCATAGTCCAGATTGTGCTTGTGGCATTTGCTCACCACACGTACAGGAGAGCAAGCCAGATAGAAGCTGGCCACTGCCTTTGCGTGACCTATAAAGGTCTTTTAAGGCTCTGCACGGTAATTCAAAAAATAAACATGTAGGTACTCAAAAGCATAAATGTCACATCTGCTGTAGCTCTTCATCTCCTTCGCTGTGCTGTGGTTTTCCAATTGATGGAAAGGTTTTATTCAGATCAGCCATTTCACTTTTTCCTGGAGGCACTCTTAAATCTTTATGTTCTAACCTTTAACGATACAGGCTTCAGTTGCTGCGGTAATGATTTCCATTGCCTGGCATCTACATGTTTAAATTCCTCCAAAGAATTATGCACCGTCTATTTTTCTCAATTGCAGATAGAGTCAAATGAGAAAAAACACAAGTGGGGTAGGAGAGGCCAGCTCTTGATTGACTTCTCTCTCTTGACACGCGCGGTCAGGGGAAGGAGTGGATCAATGGCCTCAACTTTAGCGCTGCATCTCATTCTCCTCTAGGCAGTCTGTTTCACAGAGGCGCTGATTAAACATTTTGGGGTAGTGGGGACCGAGGAGGGAGGGAGAGCTTGGGGATTTTTAGTGGCTGGAGCCTTTTATTGACAACATTAAAGGCTTCGTGATATATTCGACCAGAAATTAATTACAGCCCAGTTCCCCATTTCTCCCTTAGGTGACAGTCGTCTGTTGATGTGTGCCACTCTGAAAATAATAATGGGTTTCAAATGTTTGTGAAAAACATAAAGTAATTACTTGCTGTGGCAAATCAGTCTTCAGCTTCTCCCTGCGCCATGAAGGGGAGTCTGTTTCTTTTGTTAACTTTAATTATATAGCATAGGAGAATTTTCATTTTTCAGTCTTCAAAAATTTTGCTTTTTTCATTTCTTGGTTTCATAGTTCTCCAGGGACGTAAGTATTGAAATGATAATGACACATAACCAACATTCGAACAAGGAAAGCATATGTCTGCCAGGGAGATGATTGCCTTAGTTAAGTTTTGTAGCTATTGGCTATCAGCTATTTGCCAGTTCCTCTAATGAGCCTTAAATATTTACTATTTGTTGTACAGAGGGGAAGAATTGGCTCCCAGGCATTTTGAGGCTCTTTCTCATCGATGGCATATGTTTAAATTATGGGCCCTCGAGCCAAAGACTCTGTAATGGCTGTTTCCCCTTTTTATAATTAAAAAAAAAAAACAAAAACATGCAGTTTTCCAATAAAGGCTGCCGCTCCTTTCCTGGGGTTCCTCCCTTCTAGTAGAACCTGTACAGATCTGCTTGAATAATATCAACATCTGTGTTAACTCACATGGACAATGAGAAAGAAATTTTCTTTTGGCAGCTACCTTAAGAAGGATCCTCACCCAGACAGATACAGTAGGGAGGCCCATATCATGGCCAGCATGACATACGATCACACACAGACGTCCTGCTGTTTGCACTAAGGCTGGCTCACCCTTAAAAATGTGAAACTGGACATGTTCACATTTCTTTTCAATTCAAATAATTAATGTTAATATTACAGTTTTCTAACAAGCACCACATGTACTCACCAGCAAATTGGTATTAACGGATCAACA
>VBSM01003176.1:11903518-11925640 GCA_008086735.1 Cheirogaleus medius | reverse complement strand
TTCAGCCATTTTAAAAGGGAGTTATAAATAAATTAACGTGGTACAGTTGAGAAAAAAAAAAAATATATTACAGTTTTCTATTCTGTCTAATCTTTCTTGTCCATTCCTAATCAGTGAACTATTGGTAAGTCCTAACTTCCAACGTTTGTTTAATCTACCAGACCAAGCTGTTCCTTTCTTAGAACAATAAGTTTCTTTTTCCTTTTGCAATGTTAATCTTTCTTTGAACTAATATTTATATTTAGAACCAAATAGAGCAACAGTAAGAATTGGTTATCAATAATTCTGTTGTGGGGAAAATTATACTAACTGCGACTTATGTACTTTTTCGTTGCAATGATAATTGGGGTTCATGACATCTGCCCCTGAGTCTAGAATATCCTATTCATTATCAAAGAAGAATACTATTACATTTAGTATAGCTGTAACATTCTATATATATTTTACTGTATTCTGTCTTTGAAAAATTGGTGACTCAGTATATCTCAGAATAAACAAGAATATCTGATTATAACCTCTCATTTTCTTTTCATGCTGCATTGTAGAGTTTTTGTATCTTTATAATTCTGTCATAGCATTTCATTTTTTCCGTAAGACTAAGTAGTAACGACAAATTGCTTACAATAATTATTTTATATACCTTATTAATAATTACTATTGAGCACTTTGTGCAAGGCACTCTACTTATGTGATTTATATACATTATCTCATTTAATCCTTATACTAACCTGGTGTGCTTAGGTATTAGCATTTTCATTTTACAAATGGGAAAACTCAGTCTCTAAAAGATTAGATAATCTGAGGTCTACACTCTTAGTAAATGACAGGACCATGGTTCAAAGCCAGGTCTATCTGCAGTTTAGCCATTGTGCTATACACCTATGACAATGTAATACATTTATTTGTATTTCAAGAAAATATACTACATTCTCAGTGTTTTTGTTGACTCTGTTAAACAGTGTTGACAGGATATTCTTAGTTGAAAGGGCTTAAAGGTGGTATGAGAGTTTTTATATTCCCTGCAAAAATTGAAAGGAGATGCTATTTAGTAGGCCTGCAGGGATAAACAAAAGAAGACCAAAAAGATTATGAGAAAGGATTTTAGCACAGCACCTAATATTTTTCTAGGAATGACCACAGTCATTGATGGATGAGGACACAGGGCCATGAAAGGGTGGGACCTCAGAGAGTCCTGGCATGGCAGCAGCGTTAGAGGGTGTCCAAGTCCAGGAGGAAGGCTGGACCAGACAGCACATGGCGAATGGGGTGACCATCAAATACAAACCTCAATTCCCAAAGTCTCAGCAAAACTCTTACAGATGGTGGCAATACAATGACTGGTGAAATTGTCTTAAAATAGCTCTTTAGAAGTTAGTATGGTTTTTCTAAATTAGTTTAAAATATTCAAAAAGGAGGAGAAAGCAAGAAGCTATGTCTTTTGCTCTATCAATAGAAAACCCAGTCATTTTAAAAGGAAAAATTGTAGTGGGATGTTGACGTTTGTCAATTTTTTGCTACCTTCTTTCTAAATCTGTGTTTAGGGAATTTCCCACAACCTGATCTTGGAGTGAGGCAGAGTCCATTTTCCATCTCAGAAGTCCAGCCAGGCTTGCTTACTACGTGGGGAACAACCCGGGCTAGACACATCAGACCAGTCAGATGTACCTACTCTGAACTCTGATCAGGGAGCTGGGGACCCCAGGTACAGGGGCCGTGGAGAACCCCATGAGGCAGTAGCAAAAGCAGTGACAACTTCCAGTTACCTAAGGTGGCGGCAGCAGCAGTAGCCATGGTATGGCCAACATCAGTTCTGCTGGCAGCAGAGCAAGACTTGGTATTCTGTGTTTAGCAGCAGCAGCAGTGGTATCTTCCTGAAGTATCTTTGAAGAGTGATTCTGGAGCGATTCTGGCTATGATCCCAGCTGCTGCCCAGCTTTGTTTATTCCTGCTCACTTTCCAATGTCATCCTCCAGCGTTCCCGGTTCATCTAAGAGTTACCCAGCATCCTTTCAGTAATCCCTTCTCTGCAACTTTGAACCCTGATTGTTACATACACACATACGTAGTGAAATGGAGTAGAAGTGTAAATTTTAGTTTTGACTTCTGTCAATCCACAGCAAAGTCTAGAGTCTTGTATGTTATCATCACTATTAAAGTTTTGACCTTACATTGTATCTCTGTATCTTGGTCAGTTATATAACAGATAACATATTATATGTGGGATAATATATAAATCATATTAATTTACATATTTATATTACATGTTTATAATATTTATAAATATTTGCGCAAATATTTATGAATATTATATAACAATATTTATCTATGAAGAATTTTATTTTTTGAAGGCAAAGCAAAACTGGCTGGATTGCATCCCTTGAAGCTTGGCTACTTAATTATTGGATCTAGACATTTGTTCCACTATCTATTGCTGTATAATAAATCATCCTAAAACTTAGTATCTAAAATAGCCACTGTATTAGTTCTCTTGATTTAGCAGATTAAATGGAGCTCAGCTGTAAGGTTCTTCTCTGGACTGCCTTGGGTTCTCCCACGTGGCTGCAGCATGGTGGCAGTTGGGGCTGGAATGTCCAAAATGTCTTGCCTCCTATGTCTGGTGACTCAGTGGGGATAGCTGGAAGCCTGGGCTCAGCTGGGTTGTGGGGATGCCTAGCTCCCTCTCTGTCTCTTTTCATGTATTCTCAGAGATTCCCCCTCTCCACGTAGTTTTAACATGTGTCTTCATCAGGGTAGTCACGCTTTATACATGGTAACTTAGGGCTCCCAAAAGCATGAAAGTAGAAGCTATCAGGCCTTTTTAAGACCTAGACCCAGAGCTGGCACAGTATCACTTCTGTCACATTCTTAAAGCAAGTCACAGGGCTAGCCCAGATTTAAGGTAGAAGAGGACGAAGCAGAAGCAATAACAGGAGGCATGGTCCATTAGGGGTTATCTTTAGGATTTAGCTACCCATATATCTAAACTTCAGGCTCCAGGTTATATGCACCTAACTCAGTGACTGATATAGTGGGCATTCCATGCATTTGTCAGGACTCTTTTCAGTTGCAAAGAGCAGAAACCCTAATTCAAACTGGTTTAAGACCAAAAAGGAAATATATTGAATCATGAAACTGAGACTTTCAAGGGATGATTCATTTTAGGCTTGCTTTATCCAAGTCTTGAAACCATATCAGCAGGACTCACTCCTTTTTTTCTTCCAACTTTTGCTTCTAGTTGCATCTGCTTGGCTTTATTATTACACAGCCTGTCTCCCTATGGTGGCAAAATGGTAGCCGCAGCTTATAGTGGAGATCCTAGGGAAAGGGAAATCTGTCTTCCAAAATCCATGGAAGGACTCTTGATGGGCTCTGTTCACTTTTGAGCCAATTGCTGTGGCCAAGAGAAAATGGAGCATTCTGATTGGACAATCTAAATCACCTGTCTACCTACACCTGTTGGGGGGAGGGGTTGATCAGTCTACCCTCAAAGAATATATTCCAGAGAAAGGTAGGCTTGGTTACCAAAAGAAGAGGGGCAAGCCCGGTGTGGTAGCTCATGCCTGTAATCCTAGCACTTTGGGACTTTGGGAGGCCGATGCAAGAGGATTGCTTGAGGCTAGGAGATCAAGACCAGCATGGGTAGCACAGTAAGATTCTGTCTCTACAAAAAATAAAAAAATTAGCCAGGCATCATAGCACGTACCTGTAGTCCCAGCTACTCTGGAGGCTGAGGAAGATTGTTTCAGCCTGGGAGTTTGAGGTTGCAGTGAGCTATGATGATGCCACTGTACTCTAGCTTCGGCAACAGAGCAAGACCATGTTTCCAAAAAGAGGGACAGTTGCTGGATAAACAAAAGGTAACCCTTACACCCATAGCAGTTTGTCAAGTGAATAAAATTTAAGTAATAAATGAGTAATGCAGGCAATATAGTACTGAGTTTATTAGGTGTCAAAGAAGATAAACATTTTAAAAAATGATTTTATGGAAAGATATTTGCATGGAAGGAGGTAGAGGTACTGCTAGGACATTACTCAGAGTGGGTTGAAATAATTAGAGAAAATGTTGCAAAAGCAGTTTTTAAGCTGTGCTCTGAAAGAGGTAAGATTTAGAAGGAAGGAGAATATAATAGGCAGAGGAAAGATTGCTTTCTCAAAAACCAAAGGCTATTAATAAAAGAGAAGCTTACAAAGTATAATTTTGGGATGCTTCTGCTCTCCTGAAACTGTACCTATAAGAAAATCAAGCATGTTACACTATATAGTTTTGGATTTAATTGGTTCCAAGAAGAATTTCTTTTTTAACCCTGGAAGTGACAAGTGTATGTTTTAGTGTTCGAGGGGCTCATACAAAAATAAAACTTGCAAGGCGATTACTACTAAAGGAAAGCCTTTTGAAAATATATTCATTTGTTGTCCCTTGTCACTTTGATTAACAATAGATGCTGAAATTACCAGAAATAATAGTAATCTATATTCATATTCCTCCTGTGAAACTGAAAGTTTTTATGAATGTGAATTAATTTAGTTCCACTCTCATGAGCTAAGGAGGAAATAAAAGCAAACTATCCCCTCCCCTCTCCTCTCTGAAAAAGGCAGCGAAAGAGGACTGAGAATATGAGGGGAAAAGCAACAGAAACTGAATTGGATGAGCTGATTTTTCAGCTTTCATGAGATTGGTGAAGGAGAAGGCAGTCAAGGGCAGAGAAAAATTTAGAATTTGGTAAGAGGAGAGTTCTGGTTGGCTCAGCTTATTTAGATCTTATGTTCTGAAACTCAGGAAGTCTTCGTTGGATAGGACCTTTGAAATGGTGTCATCTGAGAGATGGAGGAAGGGGCCAGTGAATGACCCCAATAGGACTAGAACACAGATTTCCTAAACTCATTCTGGGCTCCCTCCTGGAGATCTCATTGCCCGCTGCAGACTGATGTCAGAAGCTCTCACCATGGTTCACCTTCTCTTCAGAAACAGTGACGCCCTGGGGTAGTGACAGGCAACCTGGGGAGAAGGGGTTAGTATTAATAGAATCCTCTGAAGATGGGGCATCATCTTGCGATTTGAACCTCCTCTCCCTGTTTCTGATACAATCCTAAGGGTGTCATGTTAACCCCACTAACCATGATATCCGCCTTCTCTAAAAATACAGTAATATTGCTGTGGGTACTTTTTTACAAACAAAAAATTACCATGTGATGATAATTATAACTTCTGTTCACTACACATATTTATGTCCCTGTTACTAAGTAAATGCAGAAAGATTATCAGCTTTATTAGCTTTTGATATTGATATTATCATGTTCTTTCTTAGCTTTAAAAATATCTGCTCTGCCCACATCAATTTGCATCTTTTTTCTTAAGGAAATTAAAGTAGAAACTATAACACAATTAATTACCATCTGAATGCAACTAAACTTTAAGTCAAAACAAAATAAAAGAACTGTGATTATGTGAGAATGAGATATTTTCCTGCTACTAAGGAGCGGAAAGTGAAATCTTGAGCAGAAGAGCATGGAGTCCTTAGGTCAGCCCCAGCGTGGAGGGTGGCTGGACGCCACAGTTGCTAGCAGTGGCACGGTGCCGTTGCCCAGGCTCAGAAGATGAGTGTCCTCACGTTGTTGAGTGCGCACCTGATACTAGCCTTCTGCCTCCAATGGAGATTTCTCCCCAGGGTGCACAGGTTCTTTTCCTGAGCCCCCAACTTCATGATCATAATGTAGATAATCACCCTTAAAGTGCTAGGTGAAGAGACTATCTGTATACCTCTGATCCGTTTGGAGGACAGCAGAGGTGAAGAGCTGGGGGCCACTTACACATAATCCTCAAATTCGTACCTTTTTTCCTGAGAGGAATCTGGTCCAGTCTAGACACTTGCAGACTGCCTTGGAAGACCATTCTCGGCTACGTCAGTATATCTAGCAAACAGATGTGGAAGGACCCTTAGACCCCTTCAGTCTTTCAGAGGAGTTAGAAGAGACCAGAGGGAAGCAGACCTCGTGACCACAGGGTGCCCACCCAAGTGGTTTTCTCCTAGTGTGATAAAGAAGCAGACCGTATCTAGATGAAGATGTTCATCCAGTGCGTTATCTTTCTTATTCTGAGGGATGATGTACCCATTATCTAAAACATGTTGAGTCTCCTTCATCTATTGTACGCTACATCTCCTCCTCGCTGTAGGGACTTGGTCTTTTTGAAGTAACCTGTTCTCAGGCTTTTACGCATCTACCACTGGGAGCATCTTTCCACTGATTTCCATGAGTATAGCCATGTACAATCATAAAGCACATAATTGAAACTGTTTCGATATCTGAATCGTTTGATACAGAAGTCACTTGCTTGAGGTTATGACACATTGACAAGGGGTCAGTCATTTCATTCATGCATCAAATATTTGTGGAATGTATGTGGGAGCTAACCACTCCTGTAGCTGCAAAGATAAAGATATGGTTCCTGATTGTACACAGGGTGGTACAGTAGGCCCAGTAATGGGAGCAGTACAGTGTGATAAGAATTAAGGGGGGCGGAGGGTTAGGTAACAAAAGGATGTTAACATCTCATAAGATTCACGTCTAGGCATATACCCAAGAGAAATGAAAGCTTATGTCCACCCAGAGACTATATACAAATGTTTATAGCTGCATTATTCATGATAGCCAAAAGGTAGAAACAACCCCTGTCTCTATTAATGAAGAAAGAATAAACAAAATGTGGTACATCCATACAATGGAATATTATTTGGCAGTAATAGGATTGAACTACTGATGCATGCTACATAAAACATAGATGAACCTTGAAAATACTATGCTAAGTGAAAGAAGCCAGTCACCAAGGCCATATACTATATGATTCCATTCATATGAAAGTCCAGAATAGGGAACTCTATAGAGATAGAAAGTAAATTAGTGTTTGCTTAGGGCTGAGTGGGGAGTAGGGAGGCAGGGATGGTAGCTGCAGGAGACAGGGTTTGTTCTTGAGGTAGTGGAAATGTTCTAAGATTTACTGTGGCGATGGTGGCATGTACCTGTAAATATGTTAAAAGCCACTTTAAATTGGTGAATGATGTGATATGTGAATTATATTTCAATAAAGGTATTTGTTAAAAAAAACTAATAAAAATTAAGAGTAGTGGTAGGGAATGGCAGAGAGGGTTTTTTTGTTTGTTTTTTTGGGGTTTTTTTGTTTGTTTCTCTCTCCAATAGGAAAAAAAATTTTATGGTTGAGGAAAGACACTGGAATTAAGGAAATGCTTTTAGTAGTCCTGGTGATTTTATTATCATTATTATTATTATTAAGAGCTGATTGTGGAGCTAATTGGGACTAAGGAACTTCCAAGTAGAGGAAGAGTAGATTACACTTGGGAGGGTAGAGACAGGTGTTACTAGTTCAAAATCTGATGCATAGCTCCATACAGCTATAAGACGACTTTCTTATACTAGGAAAGGAATTATGCTACAGTAGGCTACTGAAGAAATAACACTTCCAAAGTTAGAATGGATGCATCTAGAAAAGAGAAGGAAACTTCTGTGCAAATGAATCTAAGATTCCATTATAGATTAAAGTTAAGATCAGCTAACAGAATTCTTTTGTATTTGCAACAAAGATTTTTCTTTTGTAAGTTTTCATTTGTTGTCAAATCTCTCCATTGTGGTTAATAAGCAGACAGGGAGTTTATGAAGTCATGATTTAAAATACTAAATGCCTGATCTCCCTAGTAACCCCCGCCGGCTGAGATTACACATTATGACTCTTTATTGCCACCTGAGGACAACAAAGAGTATAGCCTTTCTAGAAATACTCACCTTTCTATTAAGAGAAACAAATTAACTCCTTGAAAGCTGTAATTAGGGATCAATGATACAGAGATGGTGACAAAGGCTTTTTATGAGGCCATCTGACCTTGTGATGAAGAGAGGCCTCCTGTTGTAGGCATCTTTAAGCATATTGAAGTCTTTTCTTATAACCACATTACCTAGAAAGCAACATCCCATGTGTTGAAAGCGATTTCAGTATATTACACCAAAGTATTAGGTGTGTGTTGCCCTAAGACTGTCAACACTTTCTCCTGCAGTTGTAGCTGCTGTCACTGCCCAGTGGCTGCTCCTCTGGAGTCTGAACAGCTGCCAGCCTGTTCTCACTGTTGCTGCTGTCATCACCATCACATGCAATCTGTTGCCCCGCCACCATCTTCCTGCTGCTAATGGGACTGATTGGCACCTCTCCACGCCACATCAAGGTGCAGACGCTCTTCCCCCTGCCAGGCTCAGAGCCATCTGACACTCTTTTCTGCCACTGTTCATTATCACCCTCACAGCAATGAAGCCAGCAGGGACCAGCCCAGCCCTGAGCTGGGTGGCCTCCCTGGTCAGCTGGGCCTCTCAGTGAGACTGGAGCCAGTGATTCAAGGAATCCTATACTTTTAGGAGTCAGCATATTAGAGTCCCAGTGTGTCTCTTCTTTATTGGTGTCTGGAGGCGAAAGCAATTAGAAAACTATTCTGCCCAGTACAGTGGACATCAGCAGCAGCTTCCTCCTCACCATGTGTCTGCTTAGGTACCATAAATAAGCAGTACTCTGCTGCTTCCTGACCACTGGGGGAAGACTCATTTCATACATTGAAAGTTATTTTAAAATGTCCTGCATCATCTCTAATATGTTTAACAAAGCTTGTGAGGTTTAAATAATGTGTAGGGTGCAAGATGGCAGACCTCACTACTGTACTTTCACAGAGGAACAAAAAGGAATGAATCCACAACTGAGTAAAGAACTGGAGGGGATTTACCAATGTAAAAAATGTCAACAGATTTCTGGAAGATAAGAAGATGGGACACTGTTAATGGGGTAAAGTAGTGGTAACTAAATCTCAGTCTAGCATGTGCATCGAGAGCCTCAGAAAGTTCCAGTTGCATAATCATCAGTTCAAAAAAATGTAGTAATGCCAAAAGAGACTGAAAATAGAGGGATTAATGAAAATTTTGTAGATGTGAAATTATATAACACTATTTTATTCACTCCTCTAAAATGTTGACATCCAGAATTCTTGAAAGAACCATCTTAGGAAATAATTGTGGAAAGTCAGGCTTCTGGCATTGAAGCCCTAGAATAAAATGCTCCTTATTCTGGCATGGGTAGAAAGAGGTCCCTAGCCTGACAGTTGGCATCCCACCTGCTCATCCTACAGAAAACCGCCTGTTAGCACCCTCTGCACCTCCCCATGTAACGTTCCCAGGATGAGCTCCCTCCCACTGAGAGAAGAGCCTTTTTAGAATCATAATCCTCCCTGTACTTAGAGGCCTAGGATCCAACTAGTTGGAGTCCCAGAAAAAGAGACAGAAAATGAAATTACTCGAGAGAGGAAGGGAAATTACTAAAGAATCAGTAGAAATGCTTTTCTAAAACGGAGGAAGGGCACAAGTCTTCATGAGAAAAGGATCCATTGGGTGCCCAGTGCAGTGAACAGAAAAATAGCTTCACCTAAACACAGACTCATGAATTTTCAGAATGCTAAAAGTGAGGAAAAGTTACTGAAAGCTCCAGAGAGAGTGACATAAAAAAGTCAGTGGCATCAGATGTGATTGATAGCACTAAGTGCTAGGAGATAATGAAGCGATATCTTCTCAGCTCTGAGGAAGAATGATTTCTACCTAGATTTATATATCCAAACAGTGTATCAGGCAATTCTAAGGGCATGATAAAGACATTTTCAGATGTACAAGGACTTGGATATTTTACTTCTTATGCATTTCTTCCTAAGGAACCCATATGAGGATGTATTCAAAGCAAGTAAACAAACCCCCAAATTTAGAAAACATAGTATCTAAAAAACACTTGATCCACTCAGAAGAACAATGAAAGGGTAGCCATGAAGCAGGATTAGAAAAGAACCAGTCCAAATTGGAATAATGGGCTACGACTCCCTTGGGGAAGGCTCTTTAGGGGAAAGAAAAGACTCAAGAAATTAAATAGTATGATCGAGAGGTTGAAAAAGAAAATTTAAGGTATGATAAATACAAGTAAAGCACGAAAAAGGAAAGTCAATTGGAAATTTTCAGAAAAAGAAAAACCATGCAAGAAATTTTTGGTGTACGTACAGAGCAAACTTCTGGAAGCATCTTCATTGAGAGGCCTGAGGGTTGTGACTGACGGATGGTGCAGGGAATATCATCCTTAGCAGTACGGACAGAGCACAGAGCACGACTCGTGTACACTGAGCACTATTTACGTACACATAATGGTCTAAATGCTTTTTATTGGTTTCCGTGAATTGTCATGCTGACAAAGCATGAAGGGCTCAGTTGTGCTTGCAGGACAGTATGTACATGTTTACCTTCTACATGTAAACATGCAAAAGTAAAAATGTAGCTGGGAGAAAATAGGAGGTGATGGGCAGAAAGAGGACTGGGGAATGGAAAGTAGAGGGAGGAAAATAGGTTAAAAAAGGGTCTTTTATAACATCTTGAAAGTAGGTACAGGCAGGAGAATAGTTGAAGTAAAAAGAATGGATTAGGTAGTTAAATTACAAAGAACATTTCCACACTACAATCATAAAATATAACCATGGAATACTAGGAGGAGGAGAACAGTGTTGTAAGTGAGCCATATCTTTATCTTTCACATCGAGAGATTCACCTATTAGGATACTTTTGACTGCATGTAACAGAAAACCCTGACTTAAGTGGCTTAAAATTTTTTTTAAAGAAATATTTTCTTTCATATAATGTGATGTCCTACAGTTGGGTAGCTTGGGGTTGGCTATCTCAGTGGCCCACTGATGTCATAAGAACCCAGGTTCTTGCCATCTCTCTGCTCTTCCTTCCTCAAGGTATGTTGGCTTCATCCTCCAAAGCTTCCTCTGTGCTCCAGGGTTGGCTGATGAATTTGCAAGCATCACAAAAACATACCATGCAAGAAGAGTGTTTCCTTTTTTGTGCTTTATTTTTGTCATCAAGGAAATGTTTTCCAGCGGGCCCTCAGCTGACTTCCCCTCATGTCTTCTTGGCCAGAATTGTATCACATACCCTCCTCTAAGCCAAATACTGGCAACAGAAAGGCAAAGCTGCTTTCTTGCAGCCACTCCTTAGCAGACTTGATTTGGTGGAAGGTTCGAGGAAATAGCAATTTGATATCTCAGCATATCTCAGCATGAACCCAAGACTTAAGCATGACAACTATTAATCTCATCTTTCCCTTAATTGATAAGTGTTCATACCAATGGACCAATTAAAGAAAAGTTGTCTGTGCTATGCCTACACTCAGTTTAATTACAGACATAATTAAGGGGGGTGGGGAAGGCCATGGTGACTAATTTCTCATTGCCTTTTCCAGTAAATTCTCCCTTGAGATGTAGAATAGGGCTTCTTTTTATCCAGCTTATGTATCAAATCAGAATTCTCAGAGCTGCTAAGTGAATTTTTTCTTGGATTAAATAGCTTTATATAATTCATAGATCCTAAAAGATCCTTTATGTCTTCATATAATCTATAGATTGTACATAACATATAGATTCTATAGACACAGAAGGATTCTACGTCTCTTCCCAAAGTCTCCTTGTTTTGCAACTTGGTGAAGTGGAAACAAAATGCAAGCCAGGTTTTGAAACCCAGCTCTGCCACTTAACTAGTAGCTGCATAACCCCCAGTAGTTTAACCTTATCTGTAAAATGGAGATGATTTGTTTACCCTTTAGGGTAGTTGTAAGGACTAAGTGAAACTGGAAAGAGAAATACCAAGTACAGATACAAGGAGGAGGTCAGTAATTGGTTGTTCTTATTCTTTCTATTGTAACGTGCAAGAGCATATCTAGCACTTGGCTTTTCCCAGTTTTTGTATTTTTGATAGTAGGTTGACATTATTGAAAAGTGAGTCAAATTATGGGGCAAGGGAGAGGAATTTAATTCTCATTTGAAACAGGAATATAGTAACAAGAGGAGAGATGAAAGGCAGCAAGGATAAAGACCCACGGGAGAAGATATCGGTGGTTTTGACCAAGTTTTCTCAATCAAAGCCTGCAAGCTGCTCCCACGTAGCCCTGAGCTGGATCCTACAGGGCTCCATTGAAGGGGATTTCAGTGGAATAGTTTCCTCACAGAAGGAGAGCAGGGTAACTTTATGTCTTCACTGAAACACTTTGAATTATGAAAAGAAATCAGATGATCAAAAAGCATGAGATGATGAGTGAAATATGTTATAGGATTATAATTCAATAATTGAATTTCTCTAGCATTTTTCCCTCATGGAGAGGGAAAAAGAAGTTCAAATGTATCATCTCAATTAGCTTCAGCGTACATCAATAGCGATGCGAGCCTGGTGTTAGGCTTTCCATTCTTCACGCCCTACCCAGTCCACGAGGCAGGAAGAGTATTCCCGTAGCTTTGGCATCTGTGCCTTTATAAACTTGGCCGTGAACAATTTTAGGCACAGTTTATAAGTGGACATCTCCATCCCCCCCTCGGGGGCTTTCTGGGTCCTGAGTGTAGGCGTCATCGTTCTAGTTTCTTCTCTGAATGCCCTTAGAGCAGGTGCTCTAGGTTCAAACAGTTTACTGAACAGAATGGCACAATAAAACAAACTGAACACTCACTGTGACTTTTCACAGTAAATTTTTATTTCCCAATGATAGCCCAGGAATTCTTGAAAAAGCACATTTTTTATTTCCAGTAGTTTAATGATAAGATAGTCATCCTCAGCATCTTACTCACCAACTCAGGTTTTCTCCGGTTCTGAACCTAGGGAGTTCTTTTCAAAATGCCTAGAACTATGAGTAACAAGGAACTAAAACAGGTAACTTGTCTTCCCATTTGCTACCTCTAAAAGGTCGACATCCAGTGCAACGTAGGCCTCCGTTACCTGCTGTGGACCCACAGTGGAGCAGACATCACAGTTGCCAAGGCAGGTCTGAGACGCATGGGCTAAGGAGTCGCAGTATTGGTTGTATGAGCATTAGCATATCTGGCAGATGGGGACTGTCTGAACTCATTCAACTGAGAGACATTTGCACCAGGCGGACTGGTATTACTGAACTTTCACACGGCAGATTTTGGATTTTAACATGTAGCCCAAGACTTCTCCAGTGGAAATCCAGTGAACACGTAAAAAGATTTCAGCTTTCATTAATTCCAGGATATGCTAAGTATTACAGAATAAAAATATTTTCTGTAAGTACTGTATTGATACTCTAGGCATCTATATTTACATTTATGTTCTTTGGGACCCACTGCATGTAGTCAGTTATTCAGGGAATGATGGCTTCTCTAGTTTGTCTTACATATCCTTTAAATTGTCTTTGAGTGCTGAGCTAAATTATGTGGGTAATCTTTTTGAGAAATCACTTGTAACACATTAAGTTTATTCTCTATTACTTCCTTCTGATTTGCTCATCTCTTTTCTAATCTCTCCCTTCTCAGTCTCATCTCTATTTTCCCTCTTCCTTTTTACCTTATGTTCTTTCACTCTCTTCCATGCCCTCGTCTTCCTCTTCCATGCCTTCGTCTTCCCAGACAGGACTGGACTAAACAGAGCAGGCCTACTGCAGGCTGCTCCCAATTTGTGCCTGTTATCAGCCACAAGAGTTAGGGCTCTTGGATGATCCTGGGCTGTGAGTTTGAAACAAGATCTTTCTAGGACTCAACTGGGTCTAGGTAAGGATGCTGAGAACCAAGATAAATGAATACGCTTACTCAGCAGTCTCAAAACACTCAAAGTACACAGGTAAAGGTATGTGTGTCTACACAATGTTCTATCTGGAGATACTCAGGTTTCTGCTTTCATTTTTATTGCTTCAACATGTAAAGACCTACCTACATTTGCATTGCTCCACACTCCTGTTCCCTTCTGGTCTGAACAGAGATCCTGCTTAATCAGAAATAGGTGTAGGTGAAAGAGAGATGGCTGGCTGGATGTGCACTCACTTAGGTATGGTATATGTTCATGTAGAAAAGATACGTCTCTATATAGATATGTGTGCGTAGATATGTATATGTGTATGATATTTAGAATATAAACCATGTAATCCTAACTTGGAGTGTGTGATAAAGCTTCAGGGAGTCCATAAGCACCCAAAAATTATATGCAGAATCTGTGTCTATGTAGATGTGAATTTTTTCTGACAAGATAGTCCATAATTTTATCAATCCTTTCTCCTTGGCCCTCTGCATTTGCCCTCTCATTCTTGCAATTCTGAACAAAATGTCAGGGATCAGAGCAGGCATATGAATGCTGAAATGATACTCTCTCTCCAGGCCTGACCGCGTGGTCTCCCTCTCCACTGTCCTCCGTTCACAATTGACCACCGTTCCCCTGCTCTCATATTGTTTTGCTCAGCTGCTCCAATAGAATGAGCAACCATGGGGATATAGCCCCGAATACACCGGCTTTCACTGTATTGAAGAGTTTCCATTCAAAAAGAGCTCACGAGCTTTTCTCATAAAGCAAGTGCCCGTTTCTAACTTGGACAGCATTCTGCCTTTGGGAGGGAAGTCTTGGATAGTCATTCACTCTTGATTCTCTTTCATCATCCTTATCTGGTCTCCAAGTTTTTCAATGTTAATAACAGGCCAACAGGTTCATTCACTTTGGTTTTGTTTCTCTGTCTAAGCAGGCTCAAGATCTGCCAAATCTGAACCTTAGTTCCACTCCCTATCCCTTAAATTTAGATTTCTCTATGGCTTATTTCTTTTGGTTAACATCTTATATCCTATTGACTCTTCCTCTAAATCAGGGGTCCTCAAACTTTTTAAACAGGGGGCCAGTTCACTGTCCCTCAGACCGTTGGAGTGCGCGCACTGTGGGCTCGGGACGAATTGGCTGCTAAGCAGGACAGGCAGTGGCAGCGGCAAAAACATCTGGTGGGCCAGATAAATGTCCTCAGCGGGCCACATGCAGCCCACAGGTTGTAGTTTGAGGACGCCTGCTCTAAATGGTTCTCAGTTCTAGAATCATTTTACTGTTCCTACCATCTCACATCCAGAATAAAGCAGCCATCCCTCAGCTAATGTTCATGTCTTACAGTCTCTCTCCTTTAGCCATCCTTTCTGATGTGATTGGACTAACTATCCCCAAATACCGCCTCTCATAAATTAATTTTTTGCTCAATCTTTAAAGTGACTTTCTTATAACTACTCTATCCCACCCAAACTTTTCAAGCTTGAATAAAAATTCACCTAATAATTGTTCATTCTCAAATCTTCGGTTCCAACTGATCTGAGTGACTCACGGTCCATTCTCCATGCCTCTGTTCTGGCTGCTCTGCTGACTTATTCAACTTCCCACCCTTCTCTGGAATGATTGACTACTCCAGTTGGCCCTCATTTTTCTTTCTCTGAAGTCATTGGCATATTATTTGTAACCCCATAATTCAAGCACATGACATATAATAGATATTTAATAAATATTTGATCATTTCAAAGATAGTTTTCCAACCAAAGGCATGTCTTGGGGAAAGCATATAATGATAATGGCAGAGTAATCAGTACACAAATGTTTACCAATATGTAGCTAATTCTGAGGTCACTGAAGCTTAATTAACAGTATTTGTAATATCTTCAATATTTGTGTATGTCAACAAAGATATAAGCATATTTAAGGCTAATGCTTCTAAAGGGTAGCCAATCACCTTGGAAACCAAGAATGGTACTATTATTAAACAATTCGTACAATATTGGTAGTTGGGCCTTCTCTTTGACTAATATTTAATATTAGCTTCCTAAGCCTACATCTTGGCTGTGCTGTGAAATGTGATCAGCTGGTGTGTACCTTTACCCTCTGATAAAACATGCCTTTCCCTTCGCCCCCCAAACTGATGGTAAATACCACATCTCTCCATGATCATCATAGCAAATGTTAGTAGATGGTTCCATTCCAGTTGATCCTAAATATGGGAGAATTTTACTATAGTAATTGCTGTTCTCAAATGATAACATAAACTGCTTTGGTCAGCAAAATATATATATCATCTTTGCCTTGCTATTTATTGAATTGCTGACTCTCTCTTCTTCAGACCCAATAGTCATTTTTTTCCTCCTTAATTTATGCATGAAGCCAAAAGAAAAATCACTTAGTATTCTTAATAAAATGGCATAAGGTTTAGATAATTTTTTACTATATGCAGTAAAAATGCAAATGTGTGTGGCTTATTTGCAAATGCAGACGTTAATAACTGATATTTAAACAGGCTGGATTAGCAATTTTACTGATATATTTAAGAGATTTTTCCAATAATTTGCACACTCAAAATCAATTTGAATACAACATGTAAATTGAATTTAATTTTTTGATATAAAATTGTGGTTATCAGCTTTAACCATTAAATTTATTATTTAATATATGCTTTCCAGATCACTTGGTTAGAATTTCATTGCGCCTTATCTATATAAATTTAATTAGGCTTGATATCATCAGTATATTATAGAACTAATTAAAGATTTAGATAAGTGCTGAGGGGGCTTATTGAAAACTCCATAAAGTTCTATTTGGAAAATGAGATATTCTTCCTTCAGTTCATTGTGAGAGAATGAAACAGCAAGAAGTGTTTCTTAAAAATTTAACTGGATTTAATGGGCTTATTTCATTCTTTAAAGCACTTTTTAATTACTCTGTATCTTCGTGCAGTCCAACAACAGTTACAATCTTTATTTAAGGCCTTTAAAATCCTCAATTCTTCTTCTCCCACTGAGCTAGCTGTGTCGTACGTAGTCTACCCTGCCTGTGGAATGTGCACACTCAGGTAGCTGGTGCAGGATTTGTATACCCTGGCATCATATAATATGTAGCAGCATTTTGGGGGAAGTCTTAGTCCTCACAAGTAGAACAAACACTGAGAAATATCAGGGAGTGCCTGCTGTAAACACGGCAGGAAAAGAGAAACCCCAGCCCAGGAGGGTACCTAGGCAAAACTGAGGCTCCCACTCAGAGATATAGCTACTTTGAGTAAATCATCATGTAGAAATCACTTTTGAATTTCCTTGTATCTGCATCTCTGCTATAGAGTATAAAGCAGATTAGTTTAAAAGAACGTGATTTCAACTAAGTGCTCTGTGCCTTCATTACAAAGCACAATAAAGCTTTTTATTACAATAAAGCCTCTATTACTCTCAATTGAATATGCCCTGAAACAAAGCTGCATGCACCGCATTTCCCAGTGTGCTCAGTGCTCTTGTCTTGCAGTTTTTTTTTTCAGTGCAGATTGAGTGACACAGTGCATGCTAGCAAGAAAAGGAAAGTGAAAGGACACATAACAAACGTGGGTCATCCATGACTGGGCACACTGTCGATTAGCACAGAGGCCCCGAGGAAGCCAGGGAACCAGCTAAGTTGTCAAGAGTCGGTGTGGTGTGATAGAGAGGTTACAGGCTTTGGGCTCAGGAGATGCAGGTTTAAGTCAAAGCCCTGCCACTGATTAGCTGTGTGACCTGGGGCCTAATCTTTCCAAGCCTAAATTTCATTTCCTGGAAAATGGAAATATTAATAATGCTGTCCCTTCCCCTGACTCCAGTCTCTCTCATGGGTTGGGATGGTTTTAGATGCCAGTCTAATCCAGTATTTTTCTAGATACAGAAACTGAGATACAGTGGGATTGAGTGTCCCAATCATGATCACTAGTTAGCTTGTGATGGGGCAAGGACCGGAATACACTCATCAGAGATGTTACATCTTGACTACACCGTCACATGGAATATAAAGGAATAGATACGGGGCCCCTTTAGGATCTGCTGGGGGTGCCTATCTTATTCGCTCAGATGGGGTGTGGCACCCAGCAGGTCCCTGCACAAGTGGGGTAGTTCCTCAAATGCAACAGGAGAGGCCAGAGCACCCACGGGGTCTGCTGTGGGATGGAGGCTGTCATTTTCTTAATGACATCTTGGCTATACTGGGTAGCGTTGGGATATTTTTCCCCCACGCAACTATTACCGAAGCACATCACTGCAATTTTCCTGCCCAAATGGTTTGTAAACATTTACAACCCCCAGCCTGAGAAAACATTTGCAGAAACATTTGGGTCACAAACCAATGTTTGTTTCACCACTGCATTGAAAATGTTTCTCCTTGAAAACATTAGAAATGTTTGTCAGCAAAACAGATTCTCAACAAAAATACAAATCTGTAGCAGGAATGTCCACCAGCTACCTGGGGTTTGGGACATTCAGGGACCTCCAGGCATAGCAGTCCCTTCCTAGCCTGTAAGGAACATGTGACATCTCTCAGCATCACCTTAGATTTTGAACTTCTTTGGTTTTAAACTATAACAGGTATATATTGAGGAATGCTGTGGTTCCAGGTGAGTTCTGTCCTCTGGCTGTATTTGTTGAGAAGGAAGTGTGGAGAGAGGAGGGAGCAGTCTCCCTGAAGAAGGGGACAGACTGAAGGCTTACTTATTTCTTCCTTATTTTTTCCACACTCCCCAACACAGCCCCAGTACAGGAGTGCTGATGGGAAGCAGGGTATTTAGTATCACCTTGGTTGGCAGAACTGGCCTGCTCAGTGATGGAATGGTCTTGGGACTAGATCAGCCATGGGAGTCCAGGCAGAGTGGGCCGACTCCTCACTCTACTTCTGACTTGTGGATAACCTCAACTAATCCATCCGACTGCTGGACTAGGCCTAGTAGAGAAGAGGGCTCAAAGGAGCCTGACCAAAGTTTGCCCAAGGGAGTCCTTGTCAACACCTTCTCCCATTTTGTTTTCTCCACTGATAACACAGGTCATGAGAGCAGTGTTTTCTCTGGGCTACAGGGAAACTGATAAGGCCACATCCTGCTTGCTGACATCCCCATGGGAACATAGGTGAAGCACCTGTGGAAGTTCATTAGATTCTTGAAAGCACTGGAAAATCATGAGACTCTAAATCTGAATGTAGCAAGTGTGAGGAAAAAGGAATTAGCCCCTTCTACTTTGTCCTGCCTACACCTTCTGCAGTGTTTGTGGAAAACTAGGTTTGACTGTCCAGGCTATTTTTGCCACCTTTTGAATAATTTCTATTTTTCCTACTATGGATCAGCATATATTTTCTATAAAATCTGTATCGGCTGAGATCACAGGCCATCCTGGCCTATACCTTCCTCTCTAGAGCAGCCTCAACTCAACTGTGAAGAGTCATTCATTACCATGAATGAAGATCTGAAGGTCAGCTCTGTAAAAGAACAAGTGATTGCAAGATGTCTCATCTTTCACTTTAACTTGGCACAAGTTAGCGTGACATGCACACTGATCTGTCATCTGCACCTCAGCCTCTAATGTCCCCATCCAATACCCATTAGCATGTTCTTGCCAGGTACTTACATTTGCCCTGCACTTTACAGTTTCCATAGGGCTTTCACAAATATGATCTCAGTAGATCTCTTCATGAGTAAACATGTTTGTCTCACTAAGCTTTTTTTGGTTGTAAACTTTTCTCATAGCTCAACTCAGCAGTTTTCCTGGAACGATCAGGGGGAGGCAGGGTAGCATACAGTATTGCCATGTAGTCAACATTCATTCCTGAAAAAAAAAAAAAAGAATTCAAGCCTGATGATATTGTTAACTAGCTAGGTGACCTTAGGCAGGTATTTATCCTTTGGAGCCTCAGACTGTAAGGACTAAATCAGGCATACCTGTAAAGGATCTGGCATATAATAAGTGTTACATTTTAATTGTTCACCTTAATTATTGTCCTCCTTAATAATAAACATTAACACAGTCTTTACTGAATCTTTGGCTCAATTATATTTCTAACACTCTTAATTATACACAAAGAATTGTTCCCAATTCTAACCTATTTTTCTCGTAAGGATTATTCATTACTTGTCATAAATTTTTCTTGAGAATAAGATTAGGGGGTGGAGTGTGTTCAAAGGCATTTAGTGCAAAGATGCTGGAGAACACTTAACCTACAAAAGCGTGGCGTCCGAGAAATGACTTTAGTACATTTCAGGGGCACTTAGTGAAAATGTGAGCTGGTAAAAATGTTTCCATTATCCATTAGCTTACAGAATCTTTTCTACAGTTATCACAGGAGAACATTGAGCTGCAGCAAATGTCCTGATTAATGGATCAATCTTCACAACAGTATTGGCTATGGACAAATGTCTCTTGTATAGTTAGAAAGTCAGGGTTCTAGTTCATAAAATTTGCATTTTTATAACAGCTTTATCAAGATATAATTTACATACCATAAGCATTAACCCTTTTAAAGTGTGTAATTTGTTGGTTTTTCATCACCAGCAGCCAATTTTAAAACATTTTTATCACTCCCCCAAAAAACCCTGTATCCATTAGCGGCCACTCCCAACCACCCCCCTAACCCCAAGCCCCACCCTTGGAAACCACTAATCTACTTTCTGTCTCTGAATTTGCCTCTTCTGGATATGTCATATAATTGGAATATGTAATCTTTTGTGACTGGCTTCTTTCAGCTAGAATAATATTTTCAAGGCTTCTAAAATCAGCCTTTGTCTTAATGTTAGGGTATGAGACTGATTCAAAAATGTGTATTCAGGTATCCAGGCCTACTGCCTGCCCTTGTTCTTTTCCTTTTGTTGTAGGGGTGAGAAGGAAGGTAGGTAATGTGTCTCTATTGAAGTATAGCATACATAAAGCAAACTGCATAGGTAAGTGAATAAACCCTCATAACCAACACCCAGATAAAAATATAGAACATTAAATCACCCCAGAAGCCTCTCTTTGCTTCATCATCCTCACCCCAGGTATTTCCTGATTTTGTTTGATTTTCTTTTTCTGAGTTTGTTTTCCTGTGTGTCCACATACAGTATGTGGCCTCTCAAGCCTCGGCTGCCTTAACTCTGATTTTGAGCAAAAACCTTTTCCCAACACTCCAGGCCTTGGTTACCTGCAGTCATTACTGTCACTAAAGCGACACTAAAACAAACCGCCCCTTCTCGGCTCACTCCAGTCCTTCCCGCTATCCTGAACCAAGTGACCCCCAGGCTTTTGTCCCTGGCTTTCCTTCCAAACACCAGCACTGTCTCAGCACAGGGTCATTACAGGAAACAGCACAGGTGAGTGGGACTGGGTGGAGGGAAGCGTCATCCTCCATCAGGTACAATTGGTGGCAAATGTTGAGCCCCAAAGGCACACACTGAGGGGGCAGTCCTGTTGGTGACAGAGGCAGCCCCTGCCCACTAGATTCTGGCCAGCCCCCACCATTCACTCACCTGCCTTGTCCCCAGCGTGGATCAAAATAGCATTGCTCTTATGAAATCACATGTGTTGGCTTGCTCTTCAGAAATTAAAAAAAAAATCTTAAATTAAGGTTTCATTTTAAATTCACTTTATGGTCTTTGAAAAACTTTTTTTGTGTGGTCCAGAGCTATAGGTTATCATTAGCATTTAAATAGAGGCATTAAACTTGCTCAAAGACCTTCCTCTCATAACATCACCCTTTCTGAGAGGATTTTTCAAATCAGATACTTTTTCTTCCTAAAAAAAGAATGCAAATGCTCTATATTTTTCCCATCAAAGGCCTATTTCTTTATATATAGACCTAGGAGAGCAGCATTGTTGAACAGTCTCACTATTAGTCTTTTATGTAGAAAGAGCTGTTATTGCTCTTCTCTCCTTCAATACCTGATTTTCTCTGCTGACTCTCAGAATGTATTTTTCCTGTGGTTAATTTTATCTTTTTATATTTCATTTCACTCCAGACATCCTCTCCAGACTCAAATCCTGATTCTAAACTAAGAATGTAGTAATGTAGTATAAATTCTTGCCATGTCATGATGACTCTTCAAGTTACCAGTGCCCCCGGAAGCTCCCTCTAACTTGAGTGGAGATTGGGGCTTGAGTGTTTGGATCAGGGTGGATAATAGACTTAAGGCGTGATACTATGAGAATTTTAGAAGAAAATGTAGGAAAAACTCTTATAGACATTGGCCTAGGCAAAGAATTTATGAAGACGACCCCAAAGGCAATCACAGCAACAACACAAATAAATAAATGAGACCTGATCAAATTAAAAAGCTGCTTCACAGCCAAGGAAACTGTCATGTGAGCAAACAACCTACAGAATGGGAGAAAATATTTGCGTGTTACACATCCAATAAAGGGCCAATAACTAGAATCTACATACAACTCCGGAAAATCAGCCAGAAAAAAATCAAACAACCCTATCAAAAAGTGGACAAAGGATATGAACAGAAACTTT
>VBSM01003176.1:11890650-11903418 GCA_008086735.1 Cheirogaleus medius | reverse complement strand
GGATGGACACACTTGAAGCTCTGACTCGGGTGGGGCAAAGGCAATATACATAACAAACATTTGTACCACTGTAATATGCTGAAATAGAAAAAAACTATGTACTTTATGTACTCAAGGTACATAATGATTCTGCGGTACAGAGTGGAAGCTAAAAGGAAGTGAATGAGAATCAACTCTCCAGAAATCTTGGGAAGCTGAGAATTTCAAGAGAAGCTTAAGGTCTGATCACCACCCTTTTAACAAGAAGAGGATTGTTCAGCAACATGAGAGAACCCATAGAATTTGGACATACTATTCTCACTTTAACTGCTCTTGACTTCTCTTTTAACTTGCATCCAGATCCCATCTCTACTGTTCTGGATTTCAAAAATCACCAATGATTGGGAATAAAATACCTTTTTGTGCTATCTACCCTTCACTTGCAACCTCACCTTAAGGCCTTGATTCATGTACCAGACAACTTTAATTTTCTCTACATAATATACTATCATCTGCCTCTAAAAAATAAGCCTTAAATAGCAAAAGATTTCATACCTAAAAAAAAACAAACCCATATGTGACTCAGAAGGATAAATTGCTCAGGGTAGCTTCACAGAGGATAGGGGATTTGAGCAATCTTGAACATGAGTTAGGCTTTGGATACTTAGAGCCACAAAGTGCTAAGTATTATTCAAGGGACAGTAAGTAGCTGAGTTTGGCTTGAATGGAAGGTTGAAGCAGCAGAGAAGTAGGAGAAAAGGTGGAATAGAGGCCAAGTCTTTAAAGGGGTATCAGTGGGTATCAGTGCTGGGATTGTGCACATGATCGTATTAGCACTAGTGAACCCACAAGGGTTGTTTTTTCTTTCTCTTTCTGAACACAGAATAGTGATATGATACAGTTAGAACTGGAGATTAGTCCAGGAGGAGTGAGGCCAGTTAGAAGCCAACTATAGCCATCCAACAAGAAATGCCTCAGATCTGTGATAATGAAATTGGAAAGAAGAAATGAACGTGGAAGATGTTACAATGATAGACCTGTGATGGTTGGGCAAAAGAAAGGAGGAGGAGAAGTCAAAGGTGATACTGGGACTTTGAGGTTTTTACAAACTAGTTCCATTAAGCCAAATTCCAAAGTTAAGGAGGCCACCTGATAAAGGCATCTGGTGGAAATGTCTTGAGACCAATGAAAATGAAGCTTTGATCCTATTGAGAGACACACCTGAACATTGCATGCACAGAGAAGAGCTTTAGAAGCAGAGAGTGAAGAACAGAGGGACACCGCGCCTGCCTGGGAGGAACGGCTACAGCAAGCTGGTAGAATCAGATCCAATAAAGAAATCAGAGAAGTACCTGAGAAGGAGCTGGGAGAAGTACCTAAAAATGTGGCTCAAAGAGAGTTGAGTGTAGGATGGAAGACTATAAAGAGGCCTTAGCCAAGGCATCTGTGTTTGTCCACAGGGTGTCATTGGTGACCCTTTTCACAGACAAAATAGAGGCTGTGGAAAAACAGACAGTGAATACAAATGATTCATTCAGGGAATTCAACAATGAAAGGGATCGCAGGGCAAGAGGTGGAGTGGACACAGGATCACATAAAGGGTTTGGGGTTGGTTTGTTTTGTTTATCCAAAATATAAGAAACAAATGTTTGAAGGCAGATGTGAAAGAACAAGTGAAAAGGGAAGATACTGGATACAAAAGACAAAAACAAAACCCAACAAAGTCCCAAAGGCACTGGAAGGGATTGGGATCAAAGGCATAGGGTTAAACCTAGAATAAGAAAAAAGGAAAGAAACCCCTGTTCTTCCGAGTCAAGAAGGAAGAATTAAAAAAAAAATGCGGTATGGAAGATATGATACCTCATACAGTCATGGTAAAGATCCACAAGAGAATGTGTACAGAAACAGTGGCCAGTACAGAGTAGTGTGCAATGAAAGTTAGCCATTATTTTTACCATTTTTATAATGCATAGCAGATGTTCTATCATGTCATTTGATTTAATCCTCAAACCTGACCTGTGATGTAATATTATTTATCCCATTGTGTAAATGAAGAAACTGAAGTTCAGTCAGGTTAAGAAATTTCCGAGGTCATGCATCCTGGGTAAAAGAGAGATTCGAGTGTAATTCTGCCAGAGAATGAAAGAAAAGTTGAGGACTACAGATCATTAGCCAAAAACGGATCTCTAACCCTTTTCCATTGGCAGTCAGTTATCCCGAAAGTCTCCCTCCCAGAGTTACATCACAATACTCCTTTGCGTTTTATAGGAATTAACTGCTTTCCTCTTTGTCCTCCCTTCCCAGTGTCAGAGAATCATAGGCTGCATTTTACATTGTGCTCTGTCATTTCATGACATTTACAGACTGTTGGCTCTCTCATTCATTTATTCCTTTTCATTTGTTCAGCACCCACGAGGTGCCCTCTTCCTAGGCCCAGGGGTGACAGCAAGGAACGACACAGAATTCAACCCTGCTCTAATAGAGCTTCTATTCAAGGAAGAAGAGGCAGATATTTATGTAATAAATGCTTATACATCCTTACTGTCTAGCCACTGTTCTTAATCATTTAAGCCTTGTAACAACCCCATATTACTCTCTCCTTTTCTCAGATGAAGAAAATAGGCACAGAGATTAACAAATCACCCAAAGTCATACAAATAGTAAGAGGCAGAACTGGGATTCAAACCCAGGCAGTGGCTCTTGAGGCTGTGATCTTAACTGCTATACTATGCTATCTCTCTGATTTTACATTGACATATATATTAAATATATTTTGGAAATATTTTTTTAGGTAGAGATGAGTACTAAAAAGAAAATTAATGCACAGTAAAAGGACAAATCTTGATAAGGACGGTATCCTTTTAAATAAGGTGGTCAGGGAAAACCTCAACTTATTGATAAGCTGACATTTGAGCAACAATTGAACCGAATCTCTTTTAATCTTCTGTTTTCCTCCAACCTTCTGTCCCTTTAATCCCATTTGATGCTCTTTTCTGATTTTCTTTCAATTGGCTTATGGTATAAAGCAAAAAAAGAACTATGAAGTACAACAAAGACAGAGATTATCATCACTTCCTTGCCCTATAACAGGTACTTTTAAGGGCTTTGGTTCTGCAGCCCTTACCCCCACACCGACATGGACCATTCATCTAGTGCTGTTCTAAGGTTTCCCCCTGTTATTGAATATAGGTTAGAATTTCTTCCAGACAAATTCACTTGGGTTTTTCTAAGATGAATCTCCTTTCGTTACTTGCTTCTGATAATTCTCTTGAGTCCTTTTGTTGTTTCTCTTTCTCGTTGCTGTTTACAGCCCTTCCCCGTTTCCTAACATTTGCCCTTTTCACCACTCCTTGTATCTTCCTGCAAGCTAATGAAGGTATTAAGTGAGATCAGTGATAAAGCCGGAGTCCTCAGCATTCACTAGATATGTTCTCTTCTGAATTTGTTGATTTGCCATTATCATAACCCTTTGTTTTTCAGACTGTGTCCTATCAAGGGCAGCCATTCAGAATAAATTCATTTTGCTAGTTATATATATATTTTTTTAGAGGCACTGTATCAATGGTTCACTGACATCCAAATATGTATCAGCCACAGTGGTCTTTTCAGCCACCAAATTCACATTGTTACCCAAAGTGATCCATCACGTTTGTCAGAGTATCGGGGTCTTTGATTGAACCCTGCTGGATGTTGTACACATTTCCATTAGCTCCTTCCTAGTTAGTCTATTATTTTTCTAATTGACATCTGTTCTGAGTCACATGTCCTTGAATCTCAGGTGGTCCATTTTTCATCTTTGGTTTATGTAGGTTTTATCTCTTTCATAAATGACCTAAGGGTTTAGTTAATATACCTTCAAGTCTTGGCCATTGGGACCTGCTGATTTACATATGCTCACATTTTGCAAATAGTCCACTGATTTTTTTTGGCTCGTCTAACAAATTGTTTTCCTTTGTGGCCCTTCAGTACTAAAATATGTGGCCTTTTGTCTCAGCAAAGTAGAGAAATCTAACAATTTCAAGAGGTGTCCTAGGGTCACTAACTGGGACCAGAAAGTCAGGAGTCTGGGTTTGAGTGGCTCAGCCCACCACCACTTACAGTCTCTGGGCAGAAGTGAACTGTCCGTTGAACTTCACCCAGCCCGTCTCAACACAATTGTGAGGTAACTGGTTAAGGGCAGAGGCAGTAGCCAAAAAACAGAACTATTTGGCACCTGCCCGAATCAGTCCATTGCCTTGGCCTCGTTGGCATCATGCCCTCATGAGCACGTGTTCCCATCAGAGCCATGTGGCCCATGCCTGTCCCCACTGACCTTTCTGCGCAGACACTTACAGGTAGAGCTGGATTATTATAAATACAGAAACCTAAAGCCCATCACCCATTCACTTCCTCGTCTCGTCACTAACTCTGGTTGTCACTTGGAGCAGAAGCCTTGGTTTCTGTTCCTTATCGAGGGCCCTCCAACTCTTCCCCTTCCTCACATACCAAGAGGCAGGGGTAGAAAGGGCGGGCAGACTGGCAATCCCTGGTTTTGTTTTAAATTAAAACATTTTTAAATATTTTTGATCTGGCCCTGAATTGGATTTTTTAATTGTAAATAAAAGAAGCTTCTCGAAGCCAAGGACTCTACCTTTCTGTGTTATGTTCGCATTTAAAATGTTATTAGAGTTTCCTAAGCATAATACGAGGTTTTCCTTTGAAGAAATCCTTTGCATTATTTATTAAAAAATCAGTAATGTGATTTTACTACTTCAGACTGAAAAAGCCACAGGGCCTCTGAATTGTTTTCATTTGGCATAGCTCAGTAATTGTTTCCCAGATTGCTAATCTGGGAAATGTAGATAATATATGGGACAAGAGTCTTGTGCTAATTGGTAAACAATACACAGCTTTGTGGCCAAAGTGCATAATACTATATCCTTTTTATCGACCTATTCTATTAGATAAGTTATTTTAAAAATCAAAAAGACTCTCTAAAGTGATATTTGATGAACTATTTTCTTAAATTGAAAAGACTCTAAAGTGATACTCAGCACAGCATAGCTCCTTAACCTGGACTCACCTTTTGATAATCAAAAGAGCATTTACAGAAGTATGAGACAAACACAATTATGAAAGTAAAATGAAGGACCTAAATAAAAAATCACAGAACAAGAGGGTAATTCTATTCACTCTTTCATATTTCATTATTTGATA
Source organism: Cheirogaleus medius (assembly GCA_008086735.1). Lineage (NCBI taxonomy): Eukaryota > Metazoa > Chordata > Mammalia > Primates > Cheirogaleidae > Cheirogaleus > Cheirogaleus medius. Next base: position 11,898,243 of record VBSM01003176.1, on the reverse strand, counting down.
ACATCAGAAGATGAATCCATCAGAATTGCTTTGGCAAGTGCAAACAGAAATGTGCCTGATCAATATTTATTAAAACCTTCAAAATGGGAGAAGGCATGGAGCAGACTTCTTAATGGACTGAATAATTATTCAGACAAATGGGGTTTGACCAAAGGCAGTGCCAGACCAAAGAGAGACAGTTTTAATTGTACTGAATTTAAAATGCAGATCTTCTTCTCTACCCATTATAGAAAACTTCATTTAAAAAATTATCTGATGTAGCAGACAGTGACATGTGAATCCTTAAGTTGTTGAAAAGGAAATTTCAACCCTAAGATATTTATAAATTTAGAGTATGTTCCAAAGGTGGGGAGCAAAGTGGCTACCCAAGGGAATGAAAAGAAATTGTCTCCCATTTCGATGACTGTAACTGAGCTTGGGAGACTGTCATCATCTGAACAGTGATGAGGATGTCTCGGAGGAATTCTTTTGTTTTGAGCAATTGTATTTTCTGGAGAGAAATAAAGCAAGGCTCTGGCTGCGGCTGACTATCAAAAATGTCAGGATACATTCCCGAGAGGAGTAAACACAGCTGACTTTAACTTTTAACATCCCCCCAGGAGAAACACCCCCCAGCACTACTAAAGGATGATGGCTAGCAGAACTAGGCCAACAGGTGACTGCTATTTTAGTACAGTGCCATTGATGAAGGGTGGGGGTGTGCCTGTGTCACTTTATATAAAGAAGCTGTAAGTAGACCACCCATCAAAGCAGCCCGAGCAAGCCTTAAAGCAACAGACTCCCAGGCTAGCTTAACCTCTTGAGTGCTTTGCTGCTGCCACCAGCTGAGGGAATATAGGCAATGTCTTGCTAAAGACCATTCTTTTCCTCTAGACACAGGGGTCCTCAAACTTTTTAAACAGGGGCCCAGTTCACTGTCCCTCAGACCATTGGAGGGCTAGACTATAGATTAAAAAAAAAAACTATGAACAAATTCCTACGCACACATCTTATTTTGAAGTAAAAAAACAAAACGGGCAAAAACACCCGGCAGGCCGGATAAATGTCCTCAGCGCGCCGCATGTGGCCCGTGGGCCGTAGTTTGAGGACCCCTGAGAGCGTCCTGGCCAGAACAAAAACCTGCACAATCTGTGGTGAGGAGTGTTAAAAACTATTCCCATATAGGACATACATCCAAATTCTGCCACTAACTGTCTGAAAATTATGTAGCTTTTCTCTACCTGGGTTTTCTCATTCCTGAAATGGAAATAACTTCAACTTATTTCAAAGTAGCATTTTCAATCCTGTCTGTAATAAGTTGCAAGCTCTTTGAAGGGAAGACAAGTAAGAGCAATTATATTATATTTTTAATAAACTAATTTATTCTTCTGACACACAGGGTTACCATCTATTGTATTCTTGGTTTGGAAAGTCCATCTGAGCTAAGATTAGTTGTTGAGAGTATTTTCAGATCAGTTCCTGCTGAGTCTTGCCTACCATTGCATAAGGAAAATCAGCATCCACTAATTCTGATGGGAGCCCCATGATTTTAAAAGACCAAGCAAGAGATGCTACAAAGGCTTTAAAATCCAAAGACTTAAATAGCATCCACTATAACTTTTCTGTTTTTCACATGGGAAACAGAGGTCCAAAGAGCTGACAGCATTTGCCCAAGGTCACACAGCTAGTTAGGGGTGGGGGAATAAAGACTTAACCAGAATTAGAGTTTAGTTGATCTCTTGAGTATTTACTTCTCTAAGTTGTTCTGCTAGAACCACCTCTTAATTATTTATGGGATGATTATCTAGTTTATGGATTATTCAGGTCCTTTCTTTTCTCTTTCCTTTCCCTACTTATCATAGGTACCACAGAATGGTCAGAGAAAACAGAAGTTGAATGTTTTACTTGGCAATTTAATGACCTATCTACCACTGGGTTTTTATTAAGGTGCTCAAAATACTACACTATTGGCTAAAAATAATTTTGGGTGCCACAGTAAATACCAAGTCATATCCAGGTCAATTTTCCTCCCTCTTAAACTTATATTTCAGAAGTCAGCTTCAGAGTTTAATTCTCTTATTGACATTAATATTAGCTTTATATCAAAAAGGACTAGAGGAGACAATCTCACAATGAAAATACTCATTATTCTCCTTCCCCAGAAAAGTACCAAATCAGAAGGGGCAGCCAACTTTTGGAAAGAAATGTTACCTTGTCCATTACCAGTTTGGACAGGCAAAAAAGAAAGGGAGGTGACAAAATGAAAACGCCAGAAATCTTTCCTGTAAAGGCCTTAATTAAGTGCTGAATTTACAACATGACTGCATTAGTTGGTTTAGAGGACTGAATTCCCAGATCAAATCCAGTGTTGTTCAAATAGAACCACGAAGTTTGTATAAATGAATTTTGAATTTCCACAATACTGGCTCATTCCATTACAATGGGAGGCAGAGAGTATGGGGATTTTATTTAATTCATATTTCTGAAATCATGAGTAAAAATGAATCAGCTGTATAAATATTCTTTGCAGTTAGTACTTATGCTTTTTACAGTTTCAAACATTATAGTGGTTTGGGAGTAAGTACAGGGCTCAGAGTCTTTCGTTTTGAGGCCTTAGACAAATCACTCAGACTCTGTAGCTCAGTTTGCTCATCTGTGAAATGTAGATACTTGTAGTACGTATTCCAAAGGGTGGAATATGTCAATGCGCCTAAAAGTTAGACATTAATATTATTATAATTGAGAGATTCTAACACCCAGCATGAGACATAACTGTGTATTTACAAAGAGTTTTTCCACTCAGGCTTCTAGGACTCTGAATTCCACCAAGTAAATAGAGGCAGATGGCAAACTTTCCTCAAGGACTTTGGACAGTCCCCCAGTCAGGGCCTTCTGTTGCCCCCAACCCAAACTTTATGAAACGCAGGTACAGGAGTTGCCATGGGCAGGACTAGCTTGTTTAGCCGGAGCTTTCTTCCCTCAATTTACTAAGAAGAGAGCTGAAACTATTTCCAGTAACTTTAAGAGATGCAGTTGTAACTTTTACACTGGGAATGCCAACGTGGGAAGTAGAGACTAAAACTTTCCCTGCTTTGTGTCTATGAAAATGTATGAAAACTCTTAAATAGTCAGAAAAGCACTAATACTCAAAGATAAAAATATATCAATAATTTGTTTATACATATCTAGATTAAAAACTAATAAGATGAAAAATGTTCAAGCTCACATAAATTAAAAGAATATCAGGTGGGGCGTGGTGGCTCATGCCTGTATTCCCAGCACTTTGGGAGGCCAAGCAGGAGGATCACTTGAGGCTAGGAGTTTGAGATCAGCCTGGGCAACACAGCAAGATCCCATCTCTATAAAAAGTCTTTAAAAAATTAGCCAGGCATGGTAGCACACACCTGTATTCCTAGCTACTCAGGAGGCTGAGGCTGGAGGATGTCTTGAGCTTAGGAGTTCAAGGCTGCAGTGAGCTATGATCAAGACCCTGTCTCTTTAAAAACAAAAGAAAAGAATATGAGCTAGACATTGTCCATATGTTGATAAGAGGATACATTGATACAACATTTTTAGAAAGCAATTTGGCAGTATTGCCAAATGGCCTAAATAATATACTTATCTTTTAACTAATTCTGCTTTTAGAAATCTATCCACAGGAAAGAAAGTTTTTATAATTGGAAACAATTGAAGTGTCCAATTGTGTTTCCACCTAAATATTTCAACTACAAGAGAATATGCCAAAACGTGGTTTGTCTTTATGATGGAATTAATCTTCTGCCTCCTCTTTCTGTTTGGCCCATGTATTCTATATGGCATACGCATTAACTTTTCAATTAGAGAAAGAAAAAATTTTAAAACTTCAAAGAGATCTACCCGCCTTACCAAAATGCCCTTCATATCCTTACTGGTATTTAATATAAACGTTTTCAGATGGACTCAATGGAGGAGAAAGAGTCACAGTGCAATACCAATGAAATAACAAAGAAAGAGGGGAAAAAACACAAGGAAGAACAGTCTGTTAAGAGAAAACAATCTCTTTGTACCAGAACAAAGTATAAACGTTGTCACATTCTGGACTATGCACGGTAGACCAGCCTGTGACATCACACCACTGCTTCTCCAACACTGCACCCCTCCCCCTCCCTGCTCATAGTACTTTGAGAACTGCTGCCCAAAGGCGCACAGCAAAGGGTAAGAGGAACCACAGGAAGGCACACACCTTACAGAATATTCCATCCACCAGGGCAATGTAAAACCTCTTTGGTCTCTAGAATAGGATATTTGGTCCACATTTAGCAATTGGCCCCTGAATATTATGGGCTATGAAGAGACTTGCTCTCCAAGCCATGAGCTAGAATATGTCTCAATCAAATGTGTGTCACTGACCCCATCCAGGCAGTGAAGTAAAGTGCCATCTAGTGAGAAACGTGTTGCCCTGGAAGCCATGGCTGCTATTTTAATGCTTGATAATAAAGACCAAGTTTTCATTGTCCTGGGGCCTCAATAAGTGCTGATCAATTATTTATCCGTAATGGGTGACATGATTTCATTTCAGTCTGTCAGTGTTTATCATGGAAGCTCATTCTAATTGTATAGTTTGGGGCATTTTTCTATTTTCTCTTTAGGGCACTCTGTAGCACCCTTTCTCCACCTCCAAGTGTAACTATTGATATGTCAATTTAGTCGTCTTTGCTACTGGGTAACAATTCAGAAAGATAAATGAATTTCATTCTGTCTTAAATATTTATGATTCTTTATGATCTAATATATCATCATGGTTATGGGGGAATTTTTTTTCCCCTAACTATAGAAAATACACCATCAGTTACCTGTCAATTTTGTTGAATAACTCAGCTCTGCAGTTCTGGGGCACTGTTCATCTGAGGCTCTTGAGGACTCTTTAGCCTTTCAGTCCACTTCAGAGTATCATCCTGGGATTTATAAAGTTCTTCACTGCACAGAGGGTATTGAAACATTAAGGGCTTAAGTGGCATGCCCCTTATCACTTATCACACTAGAGGAGACAGGACTAGAAACTCAGGCGTCTTTGTTTTGTTTGCTCCCAGTATGGAACAACAGTCTGTGCAGAAACCCAGCCAGTATCCCTGGAAACAATTCATCAGATTTTACAAAAGAAATTCAATTGCATCTGGTATGATGGGGTCAGTGTTACTTCTTAAGATAAATGATGAAAGTATCAACAACATAATACAAAGAAATCCAGTTCCTTGGGTTTAATCTCAGTGAGAAGCATCACAAACCTTTTATTGCTTCTGTAGCCTTCCCTGATGCATTTAGGTCCTTGGCTGGAAGAGATATAGATAGAGCCATCCCTAACTGTTGCCCCCCCCCCCCTAAACAGGCCCTGGCTCAGATTCCTAGCTGGTTCAAACCTTTAAGAATCACAATGTCTAGGGGATGGGGCCTCAGAAATCTGCACTTTTCACAGGCTCTCCAGGTAATTCTTAAATAGGGACTATGAAGTTGGGAAACCTAAGTCTAGAAGCTGCAGATTTCAAGTTCCTTCTAGCTTTGAAAGAATCATGTGTCCCAAATTCTTATTTCATTCAGTAAACCTAGATTCATACATGGGTTATTCTTGAAATATTCTTAAAATGTATATTCTCAGGGAGTTCCCTAGATAGACAGCTCTCTCCCTTACCTGTGCATCTGTGGGAAATAGAATTAGATGATACAGGACCTCATTTCTCAGAACAGGGGCCAGTACCAGGAAGCCAAGGTGTGCCAGGGGTTGTGCAAAGATGTAGGATAAATATGGTGCACCTTATTACAGCATTGAGTTTTTCTTAGAAATAGTAGTTTAAAGTTATAGCAGATAGATTGAGGAGTAGGATGCAGAGTTCACATGGATTTTATGCTAAATATGAAACTTCAAAAAATTTCCTGATTGTGGCTGATAGAGGTCTCAGGCCCCTGGAAGTTAGAGTTAATTTTCCTCATCTGTCAGAAGTATTTCTACCAGAAGTACTTCTGTCTACATTCAAAGTTACCCTTGACCAGTGATTCCTAAATATGAAACTTCTACAGAAACTACTACAGAAAATTAGCCCCAAGAGGACTCTGTACACAAGGATGCTGAACAATTAACTCGCAGGAGACAAACTTGCTAATCTAAAAAGATGACTTTCCATTCCTGCCACCATTTAGGGAATATTCAATAAAAGAGTATTACTTCTCCTATTTTGTTTAAAGAATGTTAATTAGAAAAGGAGGTTTCTAACAGCAGGAAAAGGAACTAAATATGTGAATAAACACCAGAACTCTTCCTGACCTCATTCCTATTGTAGCAGCAGTTAATAAAATATTCTTGAAATTATGACTTTTCTAGAATGTTTTCCTAACCACAAGAACAGCTTAGTTTTCCCATAGTTTTTCAAGATGTTCCTGATAATGAAGACACAAATCCAAGGCCTTCAGTCTAATAACATAGGATTCCTGAGCCAGTGATTCTGCTAGATCTGTAAGACCCCTCACCCCTAAGAGTTGCCTTGAGCCCGGGGCCTGGTTCTGTCTGCTCAATCCCTGCAAAGCAAACTTTCATGTCAGGAAGCAAGAAGGAGGTAACCATGATGGGTTACGACTCTTCGGTCCTTTTGCTACCAAGCTGTGGTGGCATTGCTGGCTCAGAGACTGTGCTAAACTTGACCTCCTGGGTGATTTGGAGTGGCCATGCAAGTCATAGCCTTAGAACCCAGTGGACTCTTTGAGGGATAGTAGTGGCATGATGTTGGCTTTAAGAATGGCGAGTGGCAATCTCCTCCCCTTCCTCCCATCTCTGTCTTCTCACCGCCTCGAAGATTCACTCCAGTGCGCATTTCTACTACAGACACACTCTTCTCCTTACCATCCAGGCCAACGGCTTTGCACCTAAATGGCTCTCAAGTCTCCTTTTGCTAGAATTTTAACCAGTGCCCGCTCAGACCATTCTACATTCTGCTGTCACCTTCCAGAAGCCTGACTTGGAATGGTGCCTCTGCTCTCAACAGATCCTTGGGGGTTGACGGAAGCAAGTTCTCTATCAGCTTAACTAGGCCTAAACACATAGCCTGATGTCCAAATGCTCTACCTCCTGGCTTCAACTGCCTTTTCCCAGGATTCTCCACTATTCCTCTGTACTCCCCTGTCTAACCAGGTCACGTCCCTGTCTTTGCTCATGCTCTTCTCTCCAGCGAGAATTTCCTTCCTGGAAGCCCTACCTGACAAGATGCTACCCCGTGGGAAGTCCCCCTTGGTCTCGCACCCTCCCGTCAGTATGGTGTGATAGCTCCTCCTTCTGCTATAAAGTCACAGCGCTTATACCTCACTCATGGCACATGAAACATTCTTGTGATTTGTCTTATCACATTTGTGATACTGTGAAAAAACAGTATTAGACTTGGAGTCAGAAACCTGGGTTCACATCTTGGCACAGTCACTCACTGTCTTTGTGACATGGGCAAGTCCTCCAACTTCTCCCTGCTTCAGTTTTCCTTTTCTGGGAAAAGATGGGGGTGCGGATCTAGCTCGCTGGGGGGAGTGAGGGTTAAGTGGCACACTGCACAGAACTTGTCAACAGCACTGGAATCCTTATGTCTCTGTTTTTTTTTTTTT
>VBSM01003176.1:11875862-11886542 GCA_008086735.1 Cheirogaleus medius | reverse complement strand
ACGATGGAGTTTTTAAATCTTGCTACCCAACTAGAACTTTTGCCCCTCACTGCTGATTACATCCCTGATGATTGATTAGACAAGGATTGGTTCCTCGTGCTTCCTTTGCCAGAAGAGGACAAGCCCTGCTCCCAGGCTCTGACAGTCCAAATCGGCTCAAATTTGGTGGCAGGACCAGGCCTGAGCTCCTGCAGCCCCTACTCGGAGACAGGCCGTCACACAGAACGCGTGGAGGGACCTTCCACGTGGAATTCCCACCCTCCGCGGGGTGACCTCATTGACAGAGGCCCAATCCATTCTCTCTAGGGCTTAGTTCTTGCCTGAATGTTTACTGAGCCTGACAGCCATTATTTAAGTTCAAACAGCCTGGGAAGAAAAACTCCAATACAGACAAGTTGAATTGGCAACCAAACCCTGATGATACTTACTGTCGAGTCATATCCACGAGTCTCTTAGCACTAACGCATTCATTCAGTTGGTCAAAAAGATAGACTTGCCTAGTACTGCTCAGGTGACATGGAGCTTATACTTCCACTGACTTCTTGCACCTTCCTCTCTGATCTTGCCGTCCCCAGAGTCTGTATTTCTCCCTCAATTCTCCAAAACTGCCCTTTCATTTAAGAAGACATCTCTCATAGGATCGAGAACTGAAATCTTCAGCATGAACTTCTCTTGTATTTTTTCTTTCTTTTTTAAAAAAAGTTTCAATAGATTTAGAGGGTACAAGTTTTTTGTTACATGGATGACCCTTTACTGTTTCTCGGTGGAACTAATGGCCTCCGCCTCACAGGCTCTGTAAATGGACCAAAGCCCCTGCATTCAGGATTCCTGCTCTGATGTGAGGCTGTGGCTACCTCCCCTGGATGATGGCACAGAGATTTTACAGTAAAGAACAAAGGAGACCAGAGTCCATCCCAGAGCCCAGCAGCCTAAGCTAGATTCACTCCATTAGGGGCAAATGTGACCAGAAGACCAGCAAAGCGACTGTCCTTCTAGCAGGGTGTGAAAACAAGAAGTGTCCTGGTCAACAAAACTTTCCTTGAAAAGCAAAGTGGATGCTACAATACACACCTGAGAGCAATTGTGTTAATGTGGCAGGAATGTAAAACAAATTGGGCATAATTTGGAGGGAGGGTAACAAGGTATCAAGAACAAGAAAACAGAACAAATCACTAGGCTGGGCAAGGTCTCGGCTCTGTCCTAATTAGGCACAGTTGTTATAAGAAGCACATAATTAATAAGCGTGTGACCAGATGTGAAATACAGTGGAGTATTTTTCCTGAAATGGAAGTTGTAATGAAGCGTGCGCAGCTGGAAGTAGTTGTCCTAATTCGGCTGAGGCAGAAGGCCTGCCTGGAATTTTGAAGAGGTGTAGCAAGATGCTCACCACAGATTTACACCTGGAAACAACTAATCCTATTCCGACTGGGCTGGGGGGTAATGAGATAGAGCTAATTATCAAGAGTGTAATGAGATGCAAAAGCCATTGGAACTGAGCTGGAAATTTCTTTAAAAGTGAACTAAGATGCAAACACCAGGAAAGAATTTCTGCTAATGGAGCTAGGTGTGAGCGTGATGAAAAGTACATGATTTGAGGGGTTATTTTAACACGCCGGGGCCAAAGACATGTCTGCAATTAAAAATATTGCCAGAACATTCACACACCTGGAGCAGGAGTCCCTGGGAACCCAAGAATGCAATGACCTGTAAAAGCCACATGCACACTTTAAAAATGTATATACTGCTTATGTGTGTACACACACCTGGAAAAAATATTAAGGTTAGGTACTTTCAGGTGAGTCGAGTTCCCATGCTACTCAATCCCATTTAGAAAGGTGACCTCAGATGCCTGCTAACTTTGCAAAAGATACTCTAGCAGCAACCTGACTCCAAACAGAAAAACCAGCAATCTCCTCTTCCCAAACTTATTGAATTACCTACTGGGCCAAGTTGTCTTTCCCAAGAATTTATTTACTGAGAGAGACCAGGCAACCATTAGTAGCATTTTTTTGTGTGTGATTGTTTTTTACAATTGCTATTATTGTAGACACCATTTATTGAACACTTAATGTGTGTCAGATGCTGTGCTAAGTGCTCTACCAGGTTATTTCATTTAATTCTCACAATAACCCTAAGAGATAGATACTATTACACTCCCACTTTACAGAGGAAACTAAGGCTCAGATCAAGGACTTTGTCCCAGATCCAGTAAGTGACCCAGCTCTGCCCGACACCAAGTTCATGCTCGAAACCCCTCTTTTCTCTATTTTAAGTGAAAGTCCCTTGTTTAGTGAGGCAAAGACAGGGGCCCTCACGTACTATATTTAAGTGCCAAGTGGTAGTTTGACTCTTCTATCTGCTCTGTCCTCTGTGGCCCCAGCAGGAGCCCTTTCTGGGCTGAATTTGGGGCTGCTGCTCCCCACTGTCTTCACCCCACCCATGGCCTGAGCCCACCCACGTGGCCAGCGCATTGTGGAAACACAAGCCTTTGGCCCAGGGCTGAGCCCAGCCAATTGGAGGCTGAGGATGCCCCAAAGGCTGGCGAGGATGGCAGGCTGGGGGCTACGTCCTCAGGTTCTAGAACCCGTGTATCTTGCCTTAAAATGTCACTAGCTTTTATAGTGAAGGAAAATTAGCCATTCCTTCTATCCATCTTAGGTTCATTGACTGGGGACCCTGTGACAAAAGACAGATTAAAAGGAAAGCATAAAAGTTTATTTAATGTAAGTTTCATATGAAGAAATGAAGACCCAAAGAAACAGTTAAACCTGAATGTTTTTGTAGGTTTCGTGAAGAATGGAGAGTCAGTGAGAAATGACAGGACAAAGAACATGAGTTAACTAGGGGAGACTTGGCAAGGCCTGTTTGTTCATATCTAGACATAGAGAGGGCACCTCTCCCAAGAAACCTATGACCTGCTTCAGGGCAGGGTCAGAAAAGGCTTCCTAGGTTTTATGACCTGTTTTTCTTTGGTCGTCGGAGGGACCTTTCTGAACATGCTGTTTCTCAAATGTTTTCAGCTTAAAATATTCAATATGCCAAAGTGCCCGATTTTGGTGTAGCCAGTCCCGAACCCCATCACCTTTTATAAGTGATCTGATGTTGTATTAAGTTGGTGTAAAAGTAATTGCAGTTTTAGCATTGTTGAAATTTGCCGTTTGATGTTGGAATACATTCTTAAATAAATATGGTTATGTTATACATCATTTTGATGCACATTTCTTGCTTTATGTTTTTTTGCTAATGACTTATTACTTGCTATTTATTTTATATTTTAGATTATGGAAATGTTAGACAAGAAGCAAATTCGAGCGATTTTCTTATTCGAGTTCGAAATGGGTTGTAAAGCATCGGAGATAACTCACGACATCAACAATGCATTTGGCCCAGGAACTGCTAATGAACATTCAGTGCAGTGGTGGATCAAGAAGTTTTACAAAGGAGACAAGAGCCCTGAAGATGAGGAGCGCAGTGGCCAGCCGTTGGCGACAACAAGCAATTAAGAGCAATCATCGAAGCTGATCCTCTCACTACATGAAGTTGCCGAAGAACTCAAGGTCGACCATTCTGCGGTCATTTGGCATTTGAAGCAAATTGAAAAGGTGAAAAAGCTCCATAAGTGGGTGCCTCATGAACTGACCAAAAATCCAAAAAAATCGTTTTGAAGTGTCTTCTCTTCTTGTACACAATAAGAGCAAACCATTTCTTGATTGGATTGTCAACGTGCAATGAAAGGTGGATTTTCTACGACAACCAGCAATGACCAGCTCAGTGGTTGGACTGAGAAGCAGCTCCAAAGCACTTCCCAAAGCCAAATTTGCACCCCAAGGTGGTCATGGTCACTGTTTGGTGGTCTGCTGCTGGTCTGACCCACTACAGCTTTCTGAATCCCTGAGAAGTGTGCTCAGCAAATTGATGAGATGCACTGAAAACTGCAACGCCTGCAGCCGGCACTGGTCAACAGAAAGGGCCCAATTCTTCTCCACTACAATGCCCAACGGCACGTCACACAACCAACACTTCAAAATTTGAACGAATTGGACTATGAAGTTTTGCCTCATCCACCATATTCACTTGACCTCTTGCCAACCGACTACTACTTCTTCAAACATCTCAACAACTTTTTGCAAGGAAAACACTTCCACAACCAGCAGGATGCAGAAAATGCTTTCCAAGAGTTCGTGGAATCACAAAGCATGGCTTTTTATGCTACAGCAAGAAAGCTTACTTCTCATTGGCAAAAACGTGTTGATTGCAATGGCTTCTATTTTGATTAATAAAGATGTGTTTGAGTCTAGTGATAATGATTTAAAATTCACCGTGTGAAACTGCAATTACTTTTGCACCAACCTAAATACGAGTTATTAAATGCTCTAAGCCTCAGTTTCCTCATCTGTAAAATGGGATGATACTAATAGCACCTATCCAACAGAAATGGTTCTCTGCCTAGCATGTAATTAATGTCGCATGTACATAATAATGTTATCTTACCCATTTCTTTAAGGAGATTTTGGTCCAGTGTCAAGAAGTGGCATAAGGGTGCAGCCCCCTGACTAGGCTGGTTGTTAGAAAGGCCTAGGCTACGGCAAGTGGGACCCAAGACAGCTGCTTGCTGTGTGTAGATGCCTGAAGCCCCCACTGAATCAGATGTCCTGGTGCTACAACACTGCCTCAGCCCCTCTGCAACACAGGACAGCTGCCCCCAGGTGTCTGGTTCCTTAAGCTACTTCCATTTTAGCTGTGAGGGTTTTGCATCTCATTGTCTAGCAATGTATTATGTGCATCTCATTAACTCAGAAGGCTTCAGTACCCTTTAGGGACCAGGCTTTTACAGACTTAATGGCCTCTGGCTGGGGTCTGAGTTCACTGTTCCTCTTTCCACCTATGCAGGGGAATGTCAGATCACGGATTTCTAATAAGTTCACAAATTGCTCTGTGAAATTGAGGTGAGAAAAATGTCACATTCTTTTAATTTTTCTAAATCAAATCTAGCTCTGAGCTCCCACTTACCACTCTCAGCAGAAGTCCAATGTCAGTAATTCTTCATGGTTTCCTCGTGGGGCAGTGGGAGTGTAGGGTGGGGGGGAGCTTCCCCTCCCTCGGGTTGTACCAACATCCACCCCACAGCTGAAGCCGGTCAGGAAAACAGAGGTGAGGATAATGTACCATCAATGTGTCCTGAGCACTTTGTCCCCTGCTCCTGTGACACAGCAAGGGCTCTGGACATTCCACATGCAGAGATCCTCTCCAGTGTCCCCAGACTTTGTCCCAGGGACCTCCAGACCTCCATGTTCAGCATCCACAAATGTCCCTATAGTCATCCCACCCAAGGGCCGGCTACCAATGAGCACTGGGAGCCAGATGAGGCGGAGCTTCCACAGATACCTCAGCCCCTGTCTCTTTTCTCAGCTTTGGGGAACCCAACACTCCAGGTTGACAGTTCTCTTCTTTCCTCCTAAAAAGCCAGTCTCTTTTCCTTTCTGCCTTTCGGAGATCAAAGCTCCCTTCCCTTGGCCTAGGCTTGCCTAGACCTTTCAAAACAAGAGCCTACTGGAGGGAGTTTTCTAAGTGAAGGTAAGTTCTCCCCCTCCCCAACCCTCCCCTCCTTTTTCTTCTGCCTAGAAACAGGAAGTTTGTTAATGAGACCCCTGGGAATAAAGAGAGCCTGGGCTCAAGAGTAGTCCCCAGGTCAGGTTTCTATAATGTGGCAGGGAGAGGGGATATTTCTTTTGTCCTAATTTGTGTGTGTGTGGGGGGGTTGACAGTTAATTTCTCAATAGCTCACCCTGTTGTGGATCTTGAGAGTTGGATGGAGCTTTAGGGAACTTTTGTCTCAACCATCTCACTTTCCAGGAGAGCAAAGGCAGAGGACCAAGAGAAGAGAGTGGGGACACCTAGTTAACGTCTGAGCCAGAATGACTACCCAAGTCTCTTGCAGAATCTCTCCCAGGGCCCCAGCCGGTGAGTGACCCTGTTAGACTGCCAAGTACAGAGGTAGAAGGCAAGGCTCAGCCTTCAAGGACATGAGCATCTCATGGGAAGAACAGGGCAACACACGTGAATCCATTATGGAATATTGTAAGGCGGCGCACCACTGAAAGCTTGTCATGTGGTTCAGGCCAAACACTTGAGGAATTCCGAAGGGGAAGAATGACTGAGACTACTGTTAGCCAAATACAAATTTAACAGAGGAGGTGGAATTGGACCACCATCTTGAAGAAAATGTTAAACTAGGGAATCAATGGGGGGTCTGAGATGAAGGGATGCATTTTGGCAACTTCCACAGTTTAAAAAAAGCAAGTAAAGAAAGGGAAGCAAACGAAAGCTCAGGATTATGAGGAAGGCCAGCAGAGCACGGTCATGAAACCTAGTCAGGAGGGAAAACCGGTCTAGCAGGAGGCCCGGCACATCAGATGTTCTTGACTTCTTTGTTCCTCACTGGGAGTCAGCAGATACATGGAATCTTTGCACTCCCTAGAATTACATACATCTGTCATGGATGAGTTGGGGTAATAGTGTATGAGCACATTATATGAAACAGGGTCTGAGGTTTTTATCAGATTCTCAATACTTCCTGCTGTCCACCTTCCAGGAATATAGGATTGCATATTTGCAGGCTCCTCTGTGTTTGGGTGGTACCATATGATTAGGTGTCTAATGAGTTGAGTAGAAGGGTGTCACTTCCTAACCAAAACATCTAATTACCTGTGTGGAGCCCTCCAGAATTCGGTTCCCCCATGCCACATTGGTCAGCAATGTCCAGGTAGTGAACACTTACTCAGCGTGGATCGCAGGAGGAGGAAGTTGCAGAGCCTCAACTGACCACCAATGGACACATGATGCAAGCAAGAAATAAATCTTTGTTTTTAAAGCCATTGAGCTCTTGAGGTTGTTTGTTCCTGCAGCATAACCTTGGCTATTCCCAACTAATACAACAGAGGCTGACCATGATGGGGAGAACAGAAAAAGCAAGGGAGTTTTAATTAAGAATGAAATTATTGACATCAAAGAGAACTAGTTGAGCAGAGTGCTGGGAATTGGAGCCAGATTTAGAGGCTCAAGAGAGAAAAGGCAGTGTTCTGCCAGTAACAAGTCCTCAGTCAGTACATAGTTGTCCTAAAGACAGAAGCAACAGGCATGTGTTGTTCACCCAAAGGGTTTATGAGTCAGGGTTTTCCAGAGAAACTGAACTAATAGGAGATGTATTATATATAGATCTAGATCTAGGTAGATAGATATCTTGCACAACAAATGTTCTCAATTTTTTGTTCTTACCTTGCTGCAAAAGTCAGTGGCTATAGGGAATCTTTGCACCTCCTAGAATTACATATACAGACAGTGCCTGACCTACAGTGGTGTGCCTTATAAGTTTTCAGCTTTACAATGGTTCAGAAGCAAAACACATTCAGTGAGCTCAACTTATAGAAGGGTTACATCCCAATAAACCCATCATAAGTTGAGGAGCATCTGTATATGTGTACATATGTGCATATAGAGAGAGACAAAGAGTGAGACAAACAGAGAAAGATTTTCTTCTGTCTTCTCTCTGAGCCAATTATGGGAATTGGCTCACATGATTAGAGAGACTGAGAAACCCCACAATCTGTCATCTGAAAGCTGGAGAAGCAGGAAAGCTGGTGGTGACATTTGGCCAATTGCAACTAGGGGAACTGATAGTGTCTAGAAGCCTGCCTTCTAGAGAGATCTGGAGACAGTGTTCTCCATTCATTATGGGGGATCAGAGACCCAGAGTGCTACTCCACAGCTGTACTGAGTTTACTCATCTTTGAATTCATTAACAAAAAGGTACTAAAGCCCATAAACTCCCCTTCTCAGTGGGACGCCAGGAAAGTGCTGGTGTAAGTCCCAGAGAACAAAGGCCTGAGAACCCCAAGCTCCTCTGACATCAGGGACATGCAAAGATGGAGGTCCCTGCTCAAAGAGAGAGAATCTGCCCTTCTCTCGCCTTTTTGTTCTATCAGGACCCTCAACAAATTGAACGATGCCCACCCACCTTGGTAAAGGCAGATCTGTACAGTCTACTAATTCAAATTTTCTTCCAGAAACATCCTCACAGACAAGCCCAGAAACAAATGTTTTACCAGCCATCTGGGCATCTCCTAGCCCATTCAAGTTGACATAAAAGAGGCCACACATCTCTGTTCCTAATCCTGATGTCTAATTATCTCACTGGACCCTCTTTTTACTCTGGAGCTTTCCATTTCAGTACCATTTGTAAGAAGTCCTCAGAGTGAGTTTTTATCCTCTGACAACCAGGCTGCCATTCATCAAAATATGATAAAGACTGGGAGGAAAAAAAAATCTATTTTCTGTTTTTATACTCTCCTCCCCAACAGCTCAGGGTTTCTTATATTTCTCTGATGTCCCCATGGAAGTAAATGTTAAAGGTTTTGAACAAGATCTGAAATTGCAACTTTAAAATGAGGAAACACAAGTTCTGATAAATGGCAGAGTAAAAGTGACCTCTGGCTCTCTGCTCCCAGAGAAAGAGGTGAAGAACTCAGACTGCTGCGCTTGAGTGGATCACTCCCCCACAAGAACAGCATTAGGAAACTGCAGAGAAACAGCATGGGACACACAACACAGGAAGAAAAAAAAAAGGTGAATGGGAGATAGGATCGTGAAGTCTGGAGAGTGCAAAACAAACAATAAAGAATAGAGCGTGGGATGGCTGCGCCCGCTCAGCCAGCAAGTGCAGTCAGATCAGACCCACAGGAGAATGTCCTGTTTCCCCACTGACCTCCACACCCAGACAGGGACCTGCCTGAAGTCAGTGCAAATCATGGCAGGAGACATTGAGCTCTGTGGAGAGGGGACAATAGTGGGAAGCATCTTTTACTCCCTGGAGCTCTGGGCTAGGACTGCACTGGGCAGGGGAGGGACTGGTCTGAGCTACCACTCGGGGGAGTTAGGAGACAGGCACCTCACACCTCTGGTGGTCAGCGGGACCAGAACAAAGGAGATGAACACTGAAAAGGGGACTCCACCCTGGAAACTGCTGTGGGCAATTAGGCTGGCTCAAGGCTGTCAGAAAGAGCAAGACCTCCTGCTGGGCAGGCACGAGAGACAACGGGCGTCCTGTTGACTCAGCTCCTGATCTGGCATCTGCCAACTCCTGAACAGTTGCCCCCAGCACTAGCGCCCTGCGGGTAGGCAGCACCATTTTGGGGGTCCACAACCCAGATGCTGTGGCGTGTTACAGTTTCTGGCAGCACCCTCTCTCCAGCCCAGGGTCTCTCGCAACAGGCTCCACCCTTCTACGACCTATTGTCAGCTAGCTGGGCCTGTTTTGTTGGGCAAATTTTGAGTGCTTCCCCAGTCATAGGAGGCTACCACCTGCGGGATTCCCAGGCACTGGGTGCTGGGCTGTCTCAGGCATCACCCCTCCCCCTAGGGCAGTGACTTTCAATGCTGAAAGTGGTGGGCTCCACCCCTGGAGGTAGGGAGAGGCAAGAAAAGTCACTTTGCCTGTGCTACTGGCATGAATCTGCAGGGCCTTGGTGCAGATCAATAGTTGACAGCCCAGTGATTCAGCCTGTCAGACCAGCTTAGGTTATCTAGTAGGATCATAACGCTGGGGCCTGCTCTCTGTATCTGGGCTGTTGCCAACAGTGGGGTTCATGGTGAGGGAAGGAAAATCCCGGCCAGAGGCCACACAGTAGGCATACCAAGTAACTGCTCCCATCAGAAGCAGCCTCCCAAGTGTGGTGGAAGAACCCTGAACAACATATTAGCAGCTCCCCCTAGCGGCAGATCAAGCAACCATAGAAGCACACACGTAGGCTGGTAGGCAGCAGCTGCAACCCTGCCTTGATCCTACCACCACTTTAAGGGGGGATAGGGTTCAAGTAATCCTCGGAAGTGGCAAGATCCTTCCTAAAGATCGGGACATTAGTATTCCTCACCCGGGGACCAGAAACCAATACAGAGGCATCAGATTACCCCAATAACTGGCTCCTCCATGCAATCTACAACCAATAACAGAGAGGGTAACCTGATAAGCTTAACACAGTGCCCTCCATCTCAAGCTATTAGAATGCAGTGGAGTTTTGCACACAGGTGCAATTCACCACATGGGAGCTTAAGCTGGGGGACCAAACTGACTAATCTCCACTGGCAAGAGGTGAAGACAGCAGGTCAGAGGCAACCCAACTTACCAAAATACCTCTAAGGCAATACAAGACCAGTGCGCCTCCTCCCACGGTTAAAGGAACGTCTCTTGGGGGCTTGAAGTTAAGGGCACAAACCAGTCCTAGGACTCCCAGTTCTCAATCAATTACCCTGATGAAAAAGAACCAGAGAAAGGACACAGGGAATATGTAAGAGCAGAGATAAAAGTCACCCCCAACAGAAATCATGAGACCCTCAAAATCAGATACTAATTTAAATGAACTGATTAAATTGACAGAGGAAGAATTCCGAATATGGATTGTAAGGAAACTCATGGAATTGAGGAGAAAATAGAAACCCAACACAAAACCCACAAGAATAATACAGGAAATGAATGAAAAATTCTCTAAAGAAGTTGAAATATTACCAAAAAAACAAACAGAAATCCTGGAAATGAAGGAGGTATTCAAGGAACTTCAAAACACAGTGTAAAGCCTTAAAAATAGAATGGATCATGCAGAGGAAAGAATCTCAGAGCTTGAAGATAAT
>VBSM01003176.1:11853500-11869652 GCA_008086735.1 Cheirogaleus medius | reverse complement strand
ATAATGAACTGAAAGGTGGATGGCAGGAAGACTAGTAAATAGTACAGGAGGAATATGGTGGTGGCTTGAACAAGGGTGATGGCAGAGTACTTATTTTACAGAATTTGTTCAGGAATGTTACTAAACAAACAGCAATAAGAACAAACCCTAGTGGAAGAAGGTACAGGTTGAACATTCCTAATCTGAAAATCTGAAATCTGAAAAGCTCCAAAGTCTGAAAGTTTTTAGGTGTCAATGTGATGCCACAAAGGAAAAATTCCATACCTGACCGCATGTGATGGGTCTCAGGCAAAACTGTCTTGCACAAAATTAAAAGTAGTCTATAAAATTGCCTTCAGGCCATGTGTATAAGGTGTGTAAGGAAGAAAACAATTTCTTTTCTTTCCCTTTTTAGGTTCTTAGCTGAGACACTCTCCTAGAAACAAAAGTCAGATTAACAAAAGAAAAACAAGCAGAAGTTTATTAACGACTGCTATAACCATATCATGTGAACACCACCACGGGGGAAGCCTCAGTTCAAAAGAATGTCTCTCTCAAGACAGAGGCTTAGGGACCTCGCTTAAATAGTATTTTAACAAAGAGCCATAAAACCTATGCAGCAACAAGACAAAGAAGGGAATATTCAGGCTTCCAAAAGGCAGGAAGATGCAGGAAGGTAAATGTGTGGGAAGAGTATGCTGCCTTCTCTGAACTGTTTCTAAGCCGATAAGCCAAGTGTTACCATGTTTCCCTGAAAATAAGACCTACCCATAAAATAAGCCCTAGCAGGATTTCTAAGCATTTGCGCAATATAAGCCCTACCCTGAAAATAAGACCTAGCGATGGGCGTGACTACGCAGTGTATCTGCACAACCCATGCATTTCCTCACGGAGCGGTAAAGACGACAAGCAGCCCTTCTCATCTGCCCCATGAGAGCTCTATTGCTTGACATGAGAGATTGGGGCCAATGGTTCTAAAGGAAATAGAGTCGCAAAAAATTCAGGATGGAATTCGGGGTTTGGAGAGTTATGATGATGTTCCAGAAGACGACAACTTAACTATATTTGAATAAATGTAGATTGTTGTATCCTACTTAAAAAAATAACACGTCCCCTGAAAATAAGCCTTAGGGTGTCTTCTTGAGGAAAAATAAATATAAGACCCTGTCTTATTTTTGTAGAAACATGGTACAAAGGGGCCTTTCTTTAGATAAGAAAGACAGAGAGGACAGGCAGAGTGTGCCTCAGGGTTTTAACCTTTTAACTTTAACTACAATTCCCAGAATTTTAGAGAGGAATATTTAGGTTTCCTTCTTCCATCGACAATGTAAGTGGGTCATCTTGGAAGCAAATCCTCCAGCCCCAGTCAAGCCCCGCTAGCTGCCCACCTTGTGAGACACTCCAAGCTAAAACCACCCAGTCACTTTGCTCTTAACTCCTGACCCTCAGAAGCTATGTATATCACACAAACCGTATCTGTTTAAGCGGCTATGTTTTGGAATAATTTGTTATGTTGCAATAGTAACTCGTACATCCTGAGATGAAAAAGTCCTCTAGAACAATCAAAGCAAAGAATTAAGATAAATACAGAAATGTTGCCATGCAGCTAATTTTATTTTAATACAAGGAAGAACTATTCCTAGGGAGAGCTGCCCACAAAGGAGGTCACATTTTAGAGTTGTGTGCTACTTGTCACTTAAAGATTTCAACCGAAGATAGATGGCCATTTATCACAAATGATGAATGTGATTTTCTTCTACAGTGCATGGAGGATTTTTTTTAGATGACCTCTGTTTTCAAACTAACTTATAATTTGATACCCGCCAGCACTACCATCTGTTTTCCAGAAAGAATTTGTAGTGTGGAATTATGACATATATACATTAAAATATTAAGAAAAATTTTTAAAAATGGAGATCAGAAACCACATAAGAATTAAGAGAATTGTAACAATTAAAATTAAACATGGAAGCTCAAAGAAGAAGAAAATCCAACTCCCAACAAATGGAGATGTTAATTTAGTAGGTCAGGAGTGGAACCTGGTAATAATATGTTCTTTTTTAAGCCTCCTGTCTCATTCTGATTAGAGATCTATTGGCTCAGACTGTCCCTCCCAACTCTTTGTCATCTCCTTCATGCTTTTGTCAAGGGCTCAACATTACCTGATTTAAGGTAAGTGGAAGAATATTCCTTGTTACAGATAGAAAAATTGTTCATGGGCAGCAGATCCCAGAAGGTGGTATGAGAAGTTCAGCTCCCTCCTTAATGGAAAAAAAGCAAATCTCACTGTCTATTGTTCACGAAACAAGGCTATTTTATCCTGCCTAACCTGGGAGGCAGTCTCCTTGGTTCACCCTAATAGAAGATGAAGGAGGTGGCTTTGGCTTATAGACAATCCTTGCTGAAACAAGCATCTAGGTGAACTAAAACAAGAGTCAGCTAACCAATCCCAAGGCTTCCTGCACATTGACTGGGAATCCACCTCTACAACCTGCTACGGGATGGAAATGCCCAAGTTCCCAGACAATCCTGTTTATCCATAAGCCCCTCCCCTCCTGGTTATTTCAGCCTCCCTAGAGATAGACACTAAGATGTTATATTTCTAGTTCAGAGTATGAAGAGTCATTTGGAGCCTGGAAAACGTTCATGGTGATATGAGTTGGCCACCTCAGTCATAAATGGTTTTGGAAATCTGACTTGGAGTTGCACTGCATTCTGATCAATACTCAGATGATCAGTGATGCCCAAGGTCCCTAATCACTACTGGATGCTCAGATTCCAGTGCTGTGAGCACTGGGCAGTGAAGTCAGATATGAGAAACCCGGCACACCTGCATCCCAGGCACTGTCACCAAAGGAGGACCCACACGTATTAACCAACATAAAACCCAAGACAAGAGTAGAGAAACAACACCTGATGTTCTTTTCAGCCAAGGTTCCTGCTTAATTCCAAACATATTCTGCAGGCTGAATGTCGGGCAGCTGAAGGGTGATCAGTCTTTTGCTGGAATTAAAGCCTGCTGCGATGTTAATGAAGAACCGCCAGTGGGTTTGCTGGAAGGTAATTTAGATCTACATAATTATGACTTAATCCCTCACCCTGTGACATGAAAAAGGTCCCTACCCAAGTGCAAGCTGCATGATTTCATGCCACAAAGAGTACAGCTGTACGACTCCTGTTCCCTTTTGTGTGTAGTGCTCACATCAGTCATGATAGCTTTATTAAACGGTGTGACCCGACCCAGTTCTTGCACACAGGGTGCTATCTCCTAATCAAAACTGCAAAATGCGGTTGAGCAGGCTGTGAAAAGAAATCAAGATCTGCATCCTAAATAGCAGATTAACTGCTCTGGATGGGAAAGCTGCTGCAGGAGGTGGGGGTGGCTCAGAACATCACCAGTGCCTCCACGTGTAGCAAGTGGAGGTGCTGTCTCTAGCAGCTGGAGGTAAGAAGTCCCCAGAGCTACTTTCAGAACTCCACCACTGGCTCTGGGGACAACTGTTGTGGCAGGGAATCACCACAAAGACACAACCTTGTCACACTCAGCAGGTTCCCAGGGCCAAGGAGAGCTGTCACTGAAGCATTTCTCTTTCTTGTCCTCCATCCTCCAAGGAAGATGAGACATGGGCATGAGAATTAGAGACCCCTGGGTCAACATTCCCTTTAAAAACATAGTACTGACCCACATGCAAAGCCAGTGCTTCATGTCATAAAGCATAGAAAATTTCTAAGAGTTACTCAGGCCACAGGCATTCAAGGAGGTAGATTATGTCAAGCTTGGTATGGGAAGATGGGGAAAAGGTCAGGGGGTTCCCAGGAGGAGATGGCATTTGGGCTTGGTCATGTGTTATGGGTTGAGCTGTGTCCCTCAAAATATGTATGTTGAAGTTCTAACCGCTAGGACCTCAGAAAGTGACCTTACTGGGAAATAGGATCGTTGTAGATGTAAGTAATTAAAATGATGTCATACTGGAAAAAGGTGGGCCTCTGATCCAATAAGAATGGTGTCCTTATGAAAAGGGTGATGGGGCTTGGGACAGGCTACCCCAAAATACAGCACCTTGGTGTTAGAGAGAACAGCAGAGACAGGAAGTCACTGTCCCCCCTTCCCTTTCCCCTTCATTCCTGAAGCAGACCATAAACCCTAGAGCGGCCACTCTGACCACCTCCCTCCCTTCTCTCCTGAATACTTTCACATGACAGATGTCCTGCCCCATACCCAGAGGGGAGGACCATCACACAGGGATGCCAAGAATATGAACAAACAGGCCTTGCTAAGTCCCCCACCCCTAGTTTATTACCATTAGATCATTCTCTTCTGTCCTCCAATCATATTTTATGACTGTCCAAAAAACACCCAGATTTCTCCATGTCTCTGGGTCTTTATTTCTGAAGGCTCCCATAGCAGGTAAAACTTGTATTAATCTGTCTTTTGTTAGAGGGATCTCAGCCATCAACTTTGCAATGGATGAGGAAAAGATATTACTTTTTCTCTACTAGAAAGAAAGATCTGGAGGCAGACTCACAGGGGAGATGCCACATGAAGATTGGCGTTATGCTGCCACAAGTCAAGGAACTTTCCAGAAACTGGGAGAGAGGCCTAGAACACATCTTTCCCCAGCACCTTCGGAGGGAGCACAGCCCTGCCAACATTCTGATTTAGGACTTTAGCCTCTGGTTCTGTGAGACAATAAATTCCTGTTTTAAGCCACCTGGTTTGTGGTACTTGATTGCAGCAGCCCTAGCAAACTAAGATTTGTAGCACTATATTTTTAAACAAGGGAAAAGAAAACCTCAGGTGAGGGAAGAGCAGGGGCTGATGGGTTAAAAATATGTACTTTTATATTGAGAGCATTCAGTGGTTCAGTTCTGCTGGAACCGAGAGTCTGAAAAGGAGCTATGGGAAGGTATCTTGTGGGCAAGCAACAGGAGCTTTGAATGCTGGGAGAGATGTCTACATTTTTAGCTGGGGGAGTTTGCTTGTTCTATGTTTATGTTTATCTATATCCATCCCATCCTAACACGATTTGAGGTGGCCGCCCTTAGCATGTAGGTCATGGGGAACCAGGTTGTGTGCCAGGAAGTGAGTTGACCAGAGCCAGCACAGGAATGTGGACGTGGATGCACCTCCCCAGAGAGACAAGAGACAAGCACCAGCCTAGGTACGAAGCTGCAGCAACCATCTGAAAAGGCAAGCAAGGTCTTAACGAGAAAAATGGCAGCAGGTCACAGTAGAGGGGATAAAGACGAGAGGTGAAATTACATATTGACTTGGCAAATGCTTGTGAGTGGGGAGGAAGGGAGAGAGGGGAATTGAACAGACTGTTGTCAACATTTGAGCCTGGTGACTGCAAGGACAGCGGTGCCATTCACAGATTTAGTGAGGAAAGAGGACCCCGTGGGGGAAGTTGAGGAGTATGATTTGCACACTCTGATTTTGAGGCAGAAGAGGCCAGGAGACAGTTGGACTTGGAAGATATGACATCATCTATCTAAACAAGAGAAGTGGTATTTTGAAACCAGAAGAAAAATAATAGTTCATGGGAAATGAAGTGAAATGGGAAAAAACCACCCCACCACATTAATCCATTTAAAGGTTGTTCTAATCTATTAGCGTGTGTGTTTAAGTACTGTTAACAAAGAAAAAGTCTGGTCAGTGGCCAAATCTACTTGTATCTTGCTTTTAGCAAAGTCATCCCTTTCTTTTGGAGGATGAAGTAATTCTTGTTTGTCAAAGAAAATGTCTCTCAACTGGAAAAACCAATGCACGAACTCAAGCCTGAGGTCCCCATGGTCCCCAGGGGTGATCTCCTGGCCATCGCAGGAAGCAGGAGTGGAAACATCTGAGATGATAGCAGCTATGCTTTCTTCAGAGAGTTAATTAGCTGCTGAGCACTGAGCTCTCTGACAGCAAGGAAGCTGGGGTCAAAGTAGTTTTAATTGATGCATCAGGAGAGAGAAGAATCAGCTTCCGGGAAGACCTTGGATGCTTTTAGCACCACAGTGAGAGAAAGCCTTTTAGTCACAGTAAGAAAAGCCTTGGTTCAGCAAAGCAGTAAAGGGTAGTAGGATATAACTAACTCATAGGCAACTGTACTTAACAACTTCTATGCTTAAGTATTTATTAAGCCAGGTGCAAGTGAATAATATCCCTGCGATCTTTTGTCACCAAAACTCACCAAGCCAAATAACAGTGAATAAGATTACACAGCACTGTCTGGGGAGGGACACTCTTGAAGCTCTGACTCCGGTGGGGCAAGGGCAATATACATAACCTAAATATTTGTACCACTATAATATGCTGGAAAAAAAAAAAAGTTCAGGTGTAACAAAAGTCCCCAGAGGTCTACGTCTGTTGTTCAAATTTCCAGAGGCCATTTCCATGGCCTCTTGGATATGGAGTCAATTCTAAAAAAAAAAAATTTATGCAGGATGACTTATCAAAATTACTCATTACCTCAGTACTGTTCAAGAAAAAGAATGCAAACCACATGCAATGTAAAATGTTAGCAGCAACATTAAGAAACAGGTGAAGTTCATTTTAATAATATACCTTATTTAACCCAATGTGCCCAAAATGTTACCATTTCAATATGCAATATTTTAGAATTATTAAAGTATTTTACATGTTGGTATTGAAAGGGGCAGCCTTGCAAAAATAACAGGAAAATACCTAATTCCCCAGTTTCCCCGGTAACAGTTAAAGATCAATCCTATGAGTTCTCTCACCAACAGGCACCCTGCAGGAGTTCTGTTTTGCACAACTTCTGAAAAGAGCTGAATGGATGGAAAAGAGATGTAAATATCTTTCAAAAAAAAATTTTTTTTTAAGAATCTGCTTTTACAGAGTTCCTGAGTAAACAGCAGAAGAACCATATCTCGAGGACAGAGTCACATCTCTTGTGATAATCCCTTCTCCAAGGAAAGGCAGGAAACTAACTCTTGGACTTTGCCATCTTGCAGTTTTTGTTATCTACCTGCTGCCACTGTTATCACCTGACAGCCATCACTATTTTTTCTTCTTCCCTTGATCCTCCTTTAAAAAAAATCAGGAAGCCACTTGGCCTCACTGCTGGCACCCCCTTCTCTTTCTTTGAGATGCCATGCCATGCCATCTCCCTGCTCTCTTTTCCCCCTTCCTCCTTTCTCTTTCACTCTCATTATATCCTTCTAAGATAACTAAACTATTTTTACTTTTATATCTTAATTTCTGCATGAGAAATCTTTCTCCACTTGTGCTGTGAGCCCCTACTAGGCTTTCTACCCTAACAGGTATGAAGTCTTCAAAATATTTTACACTTAAAGCGTATCTCAATTTCAAGTGTTTAATTGGCCTCATGTGGCCTTATTGGAAAGCATAGCACTTTCTTTTCTAAACAAGAGACTTTTAGCCTTTGCTAAGCTATTTATACACATCAGTTCTCTAGCTATGGGATCATACCTTATTTTCAAAGTGGGTGACTTGTCTTTACTTCTGATGAAAGTGTTAACTGAAGAAATAACAAGGTTTGTAATTTGGAAGGAAGAGATTTCTCAAAAGGTTGCAGCTGGTGGGTGGCCAACAGGCTGCAAAGCAGAGCCCCCAGCCAGAAGCCAGGAACACATGCTTCAAGGCGGGGACAATGGGAGCAGGAATTTATACTGAGTGGGATGCACCTGTGCAATCGAGTTTTATGCCCTTTTATGGGGTTCATGTTCAGAACGTGGCAGCCGTTTTATGTCACAAGGTGAAGCAAAGACACAAAAACCCTCTCTGCAGAAAATATTCCATGGCTGGTGGTCTCTTATCAGGAAAGAATGCTGGTCTGAATCATGAGGTTGGTTTCTGTTTAGCCCTTAGGAAAAAAGCCTGATGGCCATTAGCAAGGGAAGGAGGAAAATGAGGCATGTCTGACCTCCCATTCCATTATGGCTGGAAACTCAGTCTTAAGATTTCTCTGGGGTCCCCTTGGCGAAGGGGTTTGGGGGAGTCTGTTCAGTTGGGGGGCTTGGAATTTTATTTTAGTTCACAAAAATTTTAGACAAAATAATTTAGCACAGTTTATTTGAGCTAAGAATGATTCATGAATTGGGTAACACCCCAAACCAGGAGAGGTTCAGAGAGCTTTGCTACTACAGCAGTGTGAGTAGCAAGCTTTTATAGACCGATGTGGAAGTAAGACAAATATATTTGATTGGTTAGAGTGGAAAAACTTATTTACTTATTTGACTGTTTACATTGGGCTTCAGTTTGCTTACTTAGAAACTGAAAGCACTAGAATCACCCCAGACTAATGAACAACCCCCCGCCCAGAGTTTTTTAACATTTAAAAATTTTGACCAATTTGCTAGAGATTTCTTCAAAATCATAAGGTATTTCCTCCTGTCTAGTGACTACAGGACTCAGTTTGCTAATATTATTGTGTGCTGATAGGGTTCAGGACATGCTACCCCCAAATGTGACACCTTTAGGCATATTGAATATTTAGGTATTTGAGAAAAACCACACAAACAGGAAGGTCACTCTCTGACCACTTCCCACCCTTCTCCCCTGAAGCAGGTCATAAAACCTAAGCATTTTCTGACCTTCCCTTGAAGCAGGTCATAAAACCCTCATTCCAGAAGTGCCCTTCCCATCTGTGGAGAAAAGGAACATCCTTATCTGTAAAGATACAAGACACAAAGAAGAATCTGAACAGAGCTTACTAAGTTTCCCCCAGTTTATTACCATTAGATCATCTCTCCTTTATCCAATTATATTTCTCCATGACTACCCATTCTTCATTAAACTTAGCATAAAAATACACAAGTTTAATTGTTTCTTTGGGTCATTATTTCCATAAAAGGCTCCATGTCATGTAAAACTTAGTGTGTATGCTTTTCTCATGTTAATCTATCTTTTGTTAGGGGGGCCTCAGCCAGGAACCTAACTGAACCTAATAATAGATGAGGAAAAGATATTTTTCCTTCCTTACAAGTGCAAAGGCAAACCAGACAATCTCAAAATTTTATGGAAAAAGGATTGTAAAAAAGAGAACACTTACTGTCAAAATCCCAGGTTTCAGCACCTAAGACGTCAAGGTGGAAGTCTGCGCTTGGTGGTTGGCGTGTGCTCTTGGCTGAGGAATGACCAGACACGCCAAAGTGTCAAGTCCAGACTATTAACCTGGTCCTCTGACTCCTTTCTTGGAAAAATCACCAGCAGGGCCAATACGATGGAGTAATCTCGGACAGGGAGCAGTTTCACAAGAACAGTTCTTTATTGTAGAATAAAATGGGTCTGTAGCCACGACTGGAGAAAGACGAACTCACTCACTGACCCACTCACAACTTTCTGACTTCTCGAATTGTTTCCTTTTATTAGCCCAGTCTGGAGGGGGGCTCTTGGGAGGTGTAGGATTTTATCAAATGATCATCAGGTGTCCTTAAAATTCTATCTGCATATATGAGCTCCCTTTAGGAAAGCCCACCTGCGGGGGGGTGAACTGCAATGCAGATTCAAGCTAATGGCACATCAATTACCCTTCGGTTACTCTAGATCACTTTCTAAATCTTATTATGCCTGGACTGGGGAATTGCTAGATTGATAAAGCATGCCCTCCTTCCCCAGGTGTAGCAGTTGCTCGGGATAGGAGTAAGCGTGGGTCAACACCAAAATAGAGTGCTGCCCTTATCCTTCTCACAGGTGGAGCAATTCCTCGAACCAGCACCAAAACAGGGAACCTTTGTCCGGAGAAAAGCTGGAGATTCTAACTATCTACCTAACATTACTAAGTGTTTTCTATGTGCCACAGACTCTCCTAGACACTGCATTGACACTATTTCATTTAATTCTCACATGAAACTTGGGCAATACATTATTACCCCCATTTTTCAGATGAGAAAACAGTATAAAAGACACTAAATACCTTACCCAAGTATGTGTTACCAGTGACAGCTAATAAGTGTTACCAGTAAAAGGTCCTAATTTTCAGTGTTAATCGTCCGTCCTTTTAGCTCTAAGTAACAGAAGGACAGAGGCCAACCCTACCAGCAGTAGTACTTAGCAGTCCAGTCCTAAGCAGTACTTAGTCCATTTCCCAATTGCTGGCACTAAATGAGTCACATAGATGCAGGCCCCATGGTATCCGAGCCTGTCTCAGTTCTGATCAAGGCATGTGCTCACTAGACTCCTCATCCCACCCCACACAGCACCATGCAGATCTCACTCAGCACAGCACTGAAGCCACTTATATCTCCTGATGGGCCGGGACAGGCAGGGAACCTTATCCAGAAACGAAGTCTAAGCCAGCTACCCATTCTCTACCCTGGGAAGTCCCAGTCCCTACTCTCTCATTATTTAATACATTTTTGTTCCCATGGCTGAGGGATGGGATTTACCTTAGGACTGGCTCTTCCCCATGCCCAGGACTTAGGAGGTCCCAGGAAATACTCATCTTATGGGAGGAAAAGGTAATGGCAATAATAATAATACATTTAAGGCCAGGCGCGGTGGCTCATGCCTGTAATCTTAGCACTCTGGGAGGCTGAGGCGGGAAGATTGCTTGAGCTCAGGAGTTCGAGACCAGCCTGAGCAAGAGCGAGACCCCATCTCTACTATAAATAAAAAACTTAAAAAATTAAAAATAAAAAAAAAATACATTTTAAAAGCTGACTATAGCTCCTCATTGGAGAGGGAAGACAGCAGTGTACAAAATGGGGCAATGGGCTGGTTAAGAAGTGAGTTGAAGACAAGGGTGAGGTGGAGAGGAAGGTTGGGGGCCTGAGAGCTGCGGAGGCCTGCAGCTGACCTGCGAACTGGGTGAAGGACGCCCATCACACCTGTCTCCTCACCCCTGCAGGCTCGCCTGGCCTTTCTGCCTCAGCTGGTCAAAAACGGGACCCTGATTTGTACTTTCTACTTACCTCACTTTACCCTGATTTACTTCCCTTACTAGAGTACAAGCTAAGTGAGGGCAGACACTTCACTTCGCTAGGGTTTATGTCTTGCACTGAGCTTATCACAGTACTTTGCACGTAGCAGGCACTCCACAGCACATGTTGAATTTAATGGTAAATATCAGAGGTGCCCTGTGAGCTTAAGGTTGTAATGTGAAGGGGTTAAGAGCACAAAGAACACAGAGAATATTGAGAAATTCATTCAAATTTGAGAGAGAGAGAAAGCTGTGGGAAGAGGGTGCTGAAAGAGACCAGATTAGAAGGGGTGCAGGCGGGGTGCAGCCTGCAGACCCTAGAAACGCCTGGGAGAAATCTGAGACATTAAAGAGCCTGAGCTCTGATGACTGCCTTTTGTGGACAGATACCTGTTTGATCTTATAAACGAGGGTAGGGAGAGAAGTTTCCCATGGCTTCCTGTGTCATTGCTCTGCATTTTGGAGAAAGCTGTCTAAATTACAAAAAAGAAATGAATGTAAAGTGATTAACTGCCCCAGATTATACTTTCACAAAAAAGGGCAAAACAGGTCAAGTAACCGTGTAACCACTGGAAATACCCAAAGGTTGTTTGGATATTTACCACCATCGAGGGAAATAATGAAAGACCCAAGCCGGTCCTTGGCCTGGGCAGAATGCAGCCATTTTCGGAACCCAGGTACCCTCCCACAGGCTCCTACCCCATTCTGCTGCCTAAGAAGTCTGGTGATCTTCAGACACTTAGGATCCACACTTCTGAACCAGCGGGAGGAAGGTGATTCTACCCTAATCTATATCTGAAAAACCCCTACACCTGGGAAGCCTTGGGATGGTCCCTGAAGTAATTTCTCCTGGGTTCCCTTGACAAAGCTCAAAGCACTCTGAGCCACAAAGCAGCTGTGGTCGCAGAGCAGGTATCCGTCCTTCAGAGGAAAGTGCAGGGCCACAGAGAGCGCAAGGCTTTCATGTCTAGTGGCTTTAACAGGAGAGATGATTGGTCTGTAGAACCGGAAGCGCAGAGATCGGCAGCCAGGGCTGTAACCAGGGATGTTCAGCTACGTCTCCAAAGACGCAGGTTTGGATAGTTGGCGTCTGTCCACTATCGATATATCTTACATGCCAGACTGTCTTGAGACCGCCAAGAGGCTGACACAGTCACAAGAGCCCCGTATGCGGAAGTGTCACCAATCCCTGCAAGAAGAGACTTTTATCTCTTTCTGGGAACCAGGAAAACTGTTCCCAGACCTCCTCAACAGAGACATATCATTGGCCAGATGAGTTCCATGTGACTCTCCTAAACCAATCACTAGCAAGTAACAGGACACTCTGATTGGCTGACACCAATCAAGCCCCTGCTGGCAGGCGGGGTTCCTGAAGGGGATTGGGTTTCTGTTAGGAAGGAAGGTGGGGCGGCAGTTGGGAGTATATAGATTAGGGAAGCAGGTATGGGGGGTGCTTCAGCCTGGTTTCCCATGCCTCAGTATTGAAGTCTGTTTGTTAAACTAATGACATCCTGCTTTTTTTCCTCTAAGACATTGCAGTGGTATTTGTATCCAGTTTTCTGGGGAATGCGCAGAATGTGGTAGAAAGAACATGGCTTTAGGGATCAGAAGACCTGGGTTCACATTTTTTGCTGCACCATGGTGTAGCTTATGATGTGCTCTTAGGCACATCACCTAACCTAAAACTGATTGCCCATCTGCAAAATGGGGATAATAATTCCCACCCTTATACATATTAAGAAACAGAAAGTATGTAAAGAACCCAGCATAGTGCCTGAAATATAGCAGGTGCCCTTACAGTGAAATCCCTTTATTCCATCTGTGTTCAAAATGGCAGTACCCAGGGGGCCAGCAGCTTATTAATTTACTAGTGGATTTACATCCTAGATTTGTTTTGAAGGGAAACACATTAAGTGATTTACAGTTCCATAAAGTCCACAGAGAAAACTGGTAGAATAAGATATTTTTCATACTTACTGAGGAAAGGAGGCAGCTAAAGCTACTGTAGCAAATTAGGGGACTCAAACAGAAAAGGAAAACATTGGCATACTGTGAGGAGGATGCTCTGTGGCTAGCTTGTGCTCCCGCGCAGGCTTCGGAAATAGGAAGAAAAGGCTAGTGGCAGTGGGCAGGTGCGACATGCTCTTTATTGTCAGGGGTATACAGCAGCAGCAAAAAGCATGGCCGAGAACATGGCGAGTGCTTATATATGGCTCCGAACAATAGTGGCAACATGCCATGGGAAAGCGTGATTACATGGGTTCACACAGGAGATAACACCTTGCTTACATGTGTATGCTGATCATGCCTCCCCGGAAGGCCAGCTAACCAGTGGGGTGGGACCAGAAAAAATACTGCAGCAGTCATCTTAGTTTGGCCTAAGAAACCTGTTGCCTATACAAATGCATTTTCCCTTACATATGCTTTCTCTCCTAGCTAGGACTTGGTACTCTGCTTGTTCACTAGCCTATCACAGTGAGAACTGTTGGGTTCAAGGAGGACTCAGCTAGCCACTACTTCTGTTGCTTGCCATTAACACCTGATCCATAGGTCCATTATTAGCGTCTATCACATTGTGTTAGCACACCTACCCATCTTTATGAATCATGTGGCCTTAGCACACCTCCTCCAACTAGACCATGGGTTAGCAGAGACACCTTTTCTTATTTATCTTGTCTTCCTAAGGGAAATTCCAGGAATATAGAAGCTTCTGTTTAGTATGTAAATTACAAAGAGAGATTGCCATTTTCCAACTAAAGTGTGACCCCTTTTAGTGCCGTGATGAGGTCATGGGATGTTCATTTCCTCGTGTCTTTAAGGGATGGCTGCAAAGTTAACAGAGCTACCCTCCAAGGAGCCATTAGGAAGGTAAAGGAGAGCTGAGGCTCTGACCCGCATTTCATATTTAAGGGCTGCCATCTTCTTGCTGAGTCATTCCTTTTTTATCTCAGCCTCTCTTGACAGCTCGTTTTAAAACTGTTGTTCTTTGAGTTCTTGTTCCTCTATTCTAGTAGAGTGGCTCCAAATTTATGGAATCAGCTTTCTTCAATTTGCTGTTTTTTTTCCAGGATCTGTGTGTTGACCAGACTTGCTTTAAGAAGAATATGTAATTTTCTAACAATCTTGAGTTTTAGCAGTGGTGGCTTCTATCCCTGTTTTGGATTTCCACTCATTACTCATGCTGTGATATTTCCTCACCTTAGACGCTTTGTTTTTTGAATGGTTGAGCTCAGAATTGTAGTTTTGACAGTCTGTAGCTCAGGTTCTACAGTTTGTCACATAATTAAAATGCTTATGCACTTTTGCTCTCAATTAATACATCAATGGGCCTGATTAACAATGAAATGTATTCAGTTTCTGTATTTATTATCGGCAATGAGGAATTAGGTGGGTGGATAACCCTGGTGACACTTATAGTAGACCAGCATTTGTTTGGGGAAGGAAGGAAAGGTGAGTTGGGAAGGCAGAATTATGTTGGAAAAGCAAGTCCTGCACCTTGTAGGAGAGTAAAAATATCTTTTCCTTCTATCCATCTTAGGTTCATTGGCTGGGACCCCCAAAAGACAGAGTAACAAGAGAAAAGTATGCACATTTATGTAATAAAAGTTTTACATGATGTGGGAAACTTCATAAAGAAATGAAGACCCAAAGTAGAGGTTAAACCAGAGTATGTTTTTATAGAAAGTTTGATGAAGAGTGGAAAATCATAGAAAAATATGATACAGCAAAAAGGGAATGACCAACTGCGGGGAACTTAGCAAAACCCGTTCACATTCTTCTTGCCATCACTGTGTCTTTGGAGATAAGAATGTTCCCTTCTTCCACATTTAGGGAGGCCACCTCTCACATGAGGGTCTTATGACCTGCTTCAGGAGAAGGTCAGCAAATCCATCCTAGGTTTTATGACCTGCTTCAGGAAAGAAGGGCGAGAGAAGGTCAGAGAGTGAGTTTCCTGCCTCTGCGCTTTTCTGAAATTCCTTCAGTGTAAAATATTCAATACTCCAAATTGCCATATTTTGGGATACTGTTTCCTGAACCTCATAATCCCCAAGTTCCAAATACCAACCAACATCTCAATGATGGAAATTTGTTAAAGGCTTAAAGCCAATAGCCATAACATCATTTGAAGTTAAGTGGAATTGTCTTTGATCTTACATGACATCCCCAACCTTCCCTTTCAAAGCACTTGTTCTTTTTCTTGATAATGCCTGGCCTATGCCCACTTTGCTGTGCAGGGCTCTCTGCCCCCTGGGTCAAGGTGCTTGCCTCTGCTCTTTCTTCTAGTCCTCCCTTATCTGTTTGTTTGTTTGTTTTGAGACAAAATCTCGCTCTGTTGCCTGGGCATCAGCTTAGCTCACAGCAACCTCAAATTCCCAGGCTCAAACAATCCTCCTGCCTCAACCTCCCCAGTAGCTGGGACTACAGGCACTCGCCACCACACCACCACCACGCCTGGCTAATTTTTTCTATTTTTAGTAGAGATGGGGGCATCTCCCTTCTTGCTCAGGCTGGTCTCGAACTCCTGACCTAAAGCGATCCTCCCGCCTCACCTGTAAATCTGCTAGGATTACAGGTGCAAGCCACCGTGCCTGGCCACTTATCTGTTTTCTTACCTCTGGAAACAGTACGACTGCTTACCATCTGAGTTTGCTCATGCTTTTGAGACTTAACATGCACCACAGTGCATTCTTTTCTTTCCCTGTCTTTCCTTTTCTCTTCATTTATTCCTGTCTAGATAATTCAAACGACAACCTCTTACTACAGTGGCAGCCTCTTTGGTGGGTGCTGTTGTAAAACAATACAGATCTTTTCTCTTTTTATTCAGAAAAGCTAATGTCTTTTGTGGTCACAAGAAAATTAGTAGCAGCTGAAAGTGGAATTTTAATGACACAAAAACCTAATTGTTATTCAGCTTTCACTTTAAATCCTACCTCTCCTCTTTCACGAATTCCTAATAATTCATCAGCTAAATAATGTGGTTTCTACTAAAGATTCTGACATCTAATTCTCTGCCTGTGCAGGTTTATTGCCGGGGTGAAAAATGCTGTGTCTTTTTAGTGTAATATTTAACAACAAGCGTAATAAAAATATAAAATAGTGTTTAAGATGTATGTAATAAGATTTGGCATTTTCTTTGAGAAATGGTTGGATAGAGAGATATGGATCAAATTTGGAAGTCTTCTCTCCTAGCCTTAAGTCATTATTTGAATAAGTATGAAATGATTGGACAGAGGGAAGACTTCTATCTGTATTTTAAACTATGATTCATATCTATTTATTT
>VBSM01003176.1:11833221-11853400 GCA_008086735.1 Cheirogaleus medius | reverse complement strand
GACATATAGAACCTTCCCTGAGCCCATGGAACACTACTGTATTTTTCATACCTAAAAAGAACAGGTGGGTTGGGCACGGTGGCTCATGCCTGTAATCCTAGCACTCTGGGAGGCCAAGGTAGGAGGATTGCTTGAGCTCAGGAGTTTGAGACCAACCTGAGCAAGAGCCAGACCTGGTCTCTACTATAAATAGAAGAAAATTAGCCAAACATCTAAAAATAGAAAAAATTATCCAGGCACAGTAGCATGCGCCTGTAGTCCCAGCTACATGGAGGCTGACGTAAGAGGATCGCTTGAGCCCAGGAGTTTGAGGTTGCTGTGAGCTAGGCCGATGCCACGGCACTCTAGGCAAGAGTGAGACTGTCTCAAAAATAAGTGGCATTTACACAGGACCGAAGAGCTCTTAATGCTATTATAGTCCTGACAGGACCTCTACAACTCGGTCTTCCCTGGCTGTTGTTAATTCTAAAATATTGGCCTTTGATTTTAATTGTTTTAAAAGATTGTTTTATCACAATTCCTCTAGTGAAACAAGACGGGGAAAGATTTGCATTTTCTGTTCCCACTTACAATGCTCTCGGTTGACAGGTATCACTGGAAAGTCTTTCTGCGAAGCATGTTAAGTAGTCATACTATTTGTCAACACTATCAAGCCCTACTGCCTTCTTGGTTCCAGTTCCCACTGGCTATCATCTATTACCATATGGATAACACTTTTAATTTTTTCACTTTGTCCAGCCTCCAGCTGCCTTCCATCGAGGTCCTTCATCACACCTCCCCTTCCGGAGTCCTGACAGAAAGCCAGTGCCGCCATGGGACTCCGCAGGAACCAGGGACAGCTTGTTTGGTGTGTTAACCTGGGGAAGAGGATGTTTGTGCTCAAACTTCTACTAGTCCAGAGTGGTTCCCTTCCAGACAAGTTCGCCTGCAGCATGAGCTGGATTCTGCAAATGAAACATCTCTCCCTCCATCTACCACCTATGGGGGTCCCCCCTGCCCACAGGCCCTGGATCTCGTGTCAGTTGAGACAACCACAGGCACAGGTCTCAGCTATGATAACAGAACTGGGGGCTCCTCCTGCCCTAGGGAACAATTCTCTGGCGTGATCCCTCCCTTCCGCTGCCATCCCTCCAGTGGTGGGAAGGAGTGTTTTGTTCTTTTACACAAATTCCTGACGGGATGAGTCATGGGAGACAAGTCAGGGGGAAGAGTCAATTTTATTTTATTCATCATGAAAATTTTTTTCTAGTACAAAAAAGCAATATTCTGCTTGAAATCGACAATTTCATTTCTCACTTCCGTTCATTTTTTTTCAAGCTTGAGTATTCAACTTCAGACACACATAGGCATAATAGTTTGTGCTGAAGTACTTCGATTGTCTTTTTTTTTTTTTTTTTAAGGTGTGTATTTGATTCGTTAACTTCTGCTTGAAGCTTTGCTATTATGCCATAAGCCATCTCAAGCTCTTTCTGTATCTTTATAATCTGGTCTTTGTGATGCAGAGCACTTTCTTTAGCTTCATGTACTGAAGTTTCCATCTCCTGCATTTTCTTTAATTTCTCTTGTGAGGGTTACCAGCATTTGCGTTAAGTTTTCAATTTTCTCATTCTGTACTTTTAGAAGCAAATCTTTTTCTAGAACTTGGGCAAATTGGTCTTTGTTGCCCAGGCCCAAGTCTCTGAAGAAACCTCTAATTGTTTTTTAAGATCCATTACTTCTTAATCTTTTCAGGAGCGTTTCATTGCTTGATACCTCGTTAACGGAAGGAGTAGTCTTCATATGTTTGGCAGTGCTGGCAAACTGGAGAGTTGTAAGGGTTTCATCAAAAGACTCTGGAGTAATTGTGCAAATACATGTTTTTGCACTTCCCCTCAAGGAATTCTGGAGAACTTGTATTAACTTGCTATCTCTATCATTTATGAAACGAATTTGTCCATCACTAAGTAACTTTTTTAGAAAAATGTCATGGAAAGAACTAAATATATTTCTTATGACTTTTTATGTAAAACATTAACTCTTGTGCTTTGCTTTCCAAAGCCATTGAAGTAGTAGTCCCTAAATAGCAGAGTTATCGCCAGGATTTAAACCATTAGATTCCACCTGGCCCAACCTTATTTATCCTCTCTACAGCTAAGGGCCATTACATAAAAGGTGTATAAAAATGTAAAAACCGATTTTGGGAGATAAAAATTAGTAGGTTCCGTTGGCCTCCCTTGTCTTTCTCCACCACCCCCACCTGGTGCCTACCTGCCAGCTGTAAAACTCACTGGACGGCTTCTTAAAGGGACTGCAACACTTACAGCCTAGACACTAGATTTTACTCAATGATTTTACTCCCTGAGGCCTGTGACTTAACTCCAGACCAGTCGGGTGGAATTTATCTGGGCTCTTAACTTATTTTTTTTGACGTTTGTATCCTTCTGCCCCAACCATAATGCAAATCCCTTGAATAAACAGACCAAAACTAACTTTTCTGCTATCTCCAGTACTTGAAACAAATGCCTCCATGTAGGAAGGCCATATAGGTTGTGTAACCAGTCAGTAATAATGGTGACTTGAGCATTACCTGGGCTTTACATCAGAGGCTGCGTGATTTGCTTTTCCACAAATCAGCTCTGTTCCACACTTGTTCTTAACTAGATGAAGGATCCCTGTCTAGTCCTCTGTGCAGATTTTATTCACAACACGATGCTCGCAATTCCTTTGCAACAATTCTTCACTCGCTTGCCTCTTTTGCCTTAGTCTCTGAGCTTTTAAGATGATCTTTTCCTAGACTGCAATTTTAATCTCTGATCTCAACACCAGTATTTGAGCTGGCTTATCTATTAGTGGGGCACCCCCTAAAATGCCTTTGATATCTGCTAGAACAGATATTTGCTTCATTCAAATCCTGCCCAGGCTTTTCCTGGTTCTATTAGCTCAATCAATTGTGACAATCATATTCTGAATACAGTTGATTTCTTCGAAGGTAACAAATGCATTCCTCATTTACTCTGTCTTTTCTCAACTTTCTTCATAATCATGAAACTTAAAGTGCTTGTCTACCATTTCAAAGGACCCCTCCCTGCCATATGGGGTCAAGACCGCAGGTCCTATATTTTCCCTCCTTAGACCTATGACAAAAGTAAATGGTTATTGGTATAATTATTTGCTTAATGTCTGTATACCCACTAAGCTTTTATTAGATAATAAGCCTCCTTCCCTATGAAGAAATCATCCCTTCTTCATAGAAAGGGATAAGAGAACATAAAAGGACAAGAAATTCATCAAATTTTCTCAAATTTATGGTTCTCCCCCATAAAGTTTTACTAATGCAGTTGAGTTGAAGTACAGTGTTTTGATTAAGGATGTAGGCTGCGAAACCAAACTCTATTTGGCAAAGTGAGCTGAGGGGTTACATGACCTTTCTAGGCCTATTTTTCTTCGTCTACAATATGGGAATAATATTAATCTCTATCTTATGGGGTTCCTGTAGGGATTAAATTAATATATGTAAAGCATTTAGAAAGTTGTCTGGCACACAGTGATTACCCATAAACATCAGTTTGGTTGTGTTCTAATTGCTATACAAATGATGCCTCCAGCTGCCTACCTTTTCTACCCATTTCGTGGTGTCCTGTAAAAGTTATAGTGGCTGTAAAAAATTGCCATCAGTTCAAAGTGCTGCCATGTCAACATGCCTAAGAAGCACAGTTTTTCCATGCACAAAATTGGGGAGGGAATGCAGGGATGTGAAGGGGAAGGGGATGCTCATTTTTTGCCTTGCCCAAGGTCCACACTCCTGGGAAGGTACTCTTTCCAAATATATGCAACAGAGGGCTCATCCTGCCTTCTCTTTCCATTCTCAAGGAGGTACGGTGCTGGCTCCAAATGGGGGGAACACCTCAGTTGCACACAGAAAAATTAGGGGTAAGAGTCAGTAATAGCACGAAGGCAAAGCTACCATGAAACTGAAGATGATAGTTAGCACCCTTTTTCAAACTCAAGCTCTTTACCCCTTTGGTTCCCTCCTCATAACTGCTTATCCTGGATGCCCTCTCAAGACAGGTGTTCTTGAGTGCCATGGTGTCACTATCTTTTCTCCTTCCTCTCACCCAAGGTGGTAAGGATCCAAGGCTATCACAGAAGACCCTGCCCTCCTGAACAATCACATCCCCCCACCTTTGCCCACCCCACTCCACTTCCCTGGCCCCCGAAACCTGGGGTCTTCCTGCCTGCCCCAACACACACACACACGCACACACACTGTACCATTTTAAGTATCTCACTAGGGCCAGGCTCTCTGTGCCTCACAGTAAGTTCCTGAGAAACTAATTCACACTTCTGGGGAAAGTAGAATATTAATGGTTAAATTCAGGAGCTTTGGATCCAGGAAGACCTGAGTTGGAGTATTGGTTTAGACATAAATTGTGTGACTGGGCAACTTTCTTAACATCTTTGAGCCTCATTTTTCTCTTTTGAAAAGGGGATATCATATTCCAATTTTAGAGAGCAGTTGGAATAATTAAATGACATATGAATACAGCACTTAGCATGGGCCTGGTTTACAGCAGGCAATGAATAAATGGAAGTGATTATTGATGTTTCTGTACCAATGAGAAGAGTTTAGACACAATATTCTGTCACCTTACCTCCTCTCCCTCTGCCTAATTCTGTCTTTTCTACCTGGTAAAATAACTTGCTTTATAGAGGCAATGCCTTCTGTTTCGATGCCCAGAATCCCAAAGTAGGAATTCTATTAGTAAAAGTTCAGCCTAATGAGCATTTTGGTGAACTAGCAAGAGCAAGGATTAATCAACAAGAGGTCTAGACTCTAATGTCTGCTGTGCCACTAACAAGTCAGGCAATTTTGGGCAAGTCATTGTTCTGTGAGGGCCATCAGTTTCTTCTATAAAAGGAAGACACGGGTTAAGATGGGGTTTTAAATTCCTTCTGATTTTGATATGCCATGATTCTACATGAAAAGATTATTCTCTGTGTGAATTCTTTTATTTATACTTAAGAATCTTGACCAATACGTTTTTTCTTCTGAGACCTCTTATTATGTAGCTTTATCTTCACATTTTTTCACCTGTAAATGTGGTAGTTAAAGGTAGAATATGGAGTGGTCACTCTAGGTTTGGGTTTCAGCACCACCACTTGGCTTTTGGCCAGTTATTTAACTTCTCTAGGCCTCAGTGACTTAGTCTGTTGAATGGGGATAGACAGAGGGTAGGTGTGAAGGTGAAAAGAGACAAAATAATTAGATGATATAACCCCAAAGGCTATAGTTTTGTCTTATAGGACATTAACAAGTTTTTTTCTCTAAGTTGGCAAACTTATTTCAGAATATCTCTCTTTATGGACTCTAAATACCCTGTTACCATTGTACTAGTTTCTTCATTAATTAGTTGAATAGAATCTTTCACACATTTCATTCTATTTTTTTGTATGAGAATCCTGTTTTTTACTTTCTGAAAATTGTTCTTTGACAGGTCCTAACTACCTCTGCTCAACAGATTGACATTGGCAAAGCTTGCTTTGCTAGAAATGCTGATTAAGTTATTGAAAAAAGTAAGCATGCTTCATTTGCATTTTTATACTCTCTGCCTCCTTCTTCCCCATGTCAAATGGCTGAAGCCAGATCCTGTGGGGGTGAGGGTGGGGAAAAATCCCTTGGAGGAATCTCTACCTACTGGGAAAAAAAATAAGCAAGAAGCAAGATGAGCCAGGCAGAAAGGGATACTTTCACTGTGTCCTTTACATTTATGACTAGCAAGATAATGAAGGAAGGTAATTCTGAAAGCTTTATGTCAGTTTTAACAGTCCCTCAAGCACTGAGAAAGATAATAGTCAATGGATGGTGTCCATAAGGATTTTTTTCTC
The DNA here is from genome assembly GCA_008086735.1 of Cheirogaleus medius. Classification (NCBI taxonomy): domain Eukaryota; kingdom Metazoa; phylum Chordata; class Mammalia; order Primates; family Cheirogaleidae; genus Cheirogaleus; species Cheirogaleus medius. Next base: position 11,847,535 of record VBSM01003176.1, on the reverse strand, counting down.
CTTCTCCCCTGACAGCCATTGACAGGATCATTTTGTATTTGCAACTGCTGTCATTGGAGCGTGGAGAAAAGGCCCTGTAAGGCCAGGCGGATGAGGGCGACTTCCCTGCAAGGATCTCTATTACCATCACTATGGCAATAATAGTTAATATAATTTTCATTCTGCTTTTCTATAGAGTGTCTACTTTGTGGAGCTTAAGGCTATGGGATTTAGGTCACATAAAATCACACTAGCATAAAATCATGCTTTGTAATCTGCAAGAATATCTTATAAAACTGCAAAGAGAACCTATGCAACAAGATTAAAGTAATTACCAATGCAGGTCACTTGACTAATGCAATTATTTATGGGATGCTAATAGCTTTTCAGAGGCTTTCAGATACAGTGTCAATTTGACAGCCGTTTTTTTCTGTCTTTCTGTTTGGATTGTTAGACCACTGCCAGTTTTTCCTCCCTGAGGACGTGGTTTATCATTTGGGGGAGGGGGAATGTAAATTACTTGCAAATCAGCTCTCAGATATCCTCTGGTAGTTTCTCTTTATTAAATCATAAGGACAGGAACCATGGCTTCTATTTCACCATGCACACCCTTATCTCCTAGCGCGCATACAGTTGAACTTCAACGTTACTAGCTTTCCGACAGATAGCCTCAGAGACCTCAGACACTGCCAACGCAGGGCGCTGCAGAAAGAGGGCTTCGTGAATGAAGCGGGAAGAGAGGAGCACGTGTGCTCCTAGTGTAAGAGGGGCCTCAAGGTAGGGAGAAAGCAGACAGCTTGAGACAAAGAAAAGGGGAGTGGAGAAAAAAGGTGAAGACGAGAAAGACATGCAAAAAGGACGGGCTAAACAGAAAAATAACGGAAGAGGCAGACCAAATGAAAAGCAAAGTGGAGCGCCCACTGCAGCTGGCGAGCACGCGCGGAGACTACAGCCTCCAGAATCCCTTGCGGCGCCGGCTCCCCGGCACGTCTCCTGGGCAACCCGCTAAACAAGATGGCGACCTCCAGAGCTCCTTCTCTCCTGGGAGGCTTGGGCAGTTCACGAACTGGAGCCCAATCGATGCCGTTGCGCTCAGGAAAAAAGTCTCAGGCTTCCTGGTCGTCTTTTCCCATGGGGCAAAAGACGAAAGACATTTTCAACAGGACCTCCTCCTACCTGCTGCGGCAGATCATTCACCGCTATCAGGAGTTGGAAACGGACGGAGAGGAGGACCCGGGCGAAGTGCAATCCGAGGAGTCCTCAGACTCCGAAATGCAGAATCTGGAGGTGTGCCTTTCCCCGCGCGCCCTCGCCCCTCACTCTCTGGTTCCCTCCTCCAGCGGTCAGGCCCTGCTACTTCAGCGGCGGCTCCCCGACGCCTCCCTCACCAGCCCTAGACTTAGCCCACACCTTCCCCGGCTCTCTCGCCTCCAGGAGCGCCTCTTCCTGACGACTCTGGGGCCCCTCTTTTCTTCCCATTTCTCTTACCCCATTTCCTCACCCCCTGCCTGAAATCTCTCCAAACATCTCCTTTCTATTTCATTAACACATTCAATTCCTTAGGAGTCGAATCACGCAGTGTCGTTTTGAAAAAAGTATCTATATATTTGTATGAGAGTTATGGCTTTAACTTTTTCAAAATTATACCTTGACAGTATTGTGAATAGGCAGGGCTCATCTTTGGCATCTCGAGCACCTACTTCGCATGACTATGAAGTACTCCAACACTCTTCTCCAGTTCTAGTCCCTTCAGCCTGTTGCTTGCAGGAAAAAAAAAATTACTCTCTTGAAATAATCTGATAAGTGCTTCCTCAAAGACTAAGTGACTTAAAAGTTTAATATTACTTCTGCCAGGGGTATATGCCTCATACAAGCAACATGCACACACAACAGAAAGAAGCCATAGAATGTTCAAACAGCCAACTCACTGCAGAAATTCCCAACGTTCCTACCTGTATTGCTTGGCGTGGTCAGTTTGCCCTTCACATTACTACAAATTCCCTCTTTTCTACAATACCTAACTTCTTTCTTACACTTATTATCATCTTTTTCCTTTCTTAGCCTATTGCCTGTTTTCTTGTCCTTTTCCACATCTCATAACATCACTTCCTTCTCTTGGCTTCTAATAAATTGTTTGCTTTCTTTCAAAAACCTATTTGGATTTGCATTCTTTCAATACACTGTTAGGTTTTCCTCTTTGTCTTCTCTTCCAGGTTTTTCTCTCCCCTTTCCTTTTCCTTCATGGTATAAATTCCTTCAAAGTTTTTTCAGAATTATAATGTTTTCAATATCCTCATTACGTGATATTCTTCTGGTTTTCCCTCTTTGCATCTTTACATCTTTTTCTAGTCTCTTTTCCTCCTTGGTACCAAACATGTTCTGTTATGCCTGTGCCCTTTCACAAACTCCTTTCCTCATTTGTCTTATTTCTTCTCACTCTCCCCTCCCTAACCTGCAGCATTGTCTGTTACTCCAGTTCTACCTTGAACTATTTCTACTCTTCCCCAACTTGTGTTTCCCTTCTTTCGTGATGTTCTCTGTTCACTTTCAACATTTGGCTCATTTCTTTCCACCCTCATCCCTCATTTTTCTTTCCGCTTCTTCTAATTCCTTCTACATGAGTTTGTTACAGTTTAGTTTGGCTTAAAGTTGACCATAGAAAGCTATTTCTTCTGCCACTATCAGAAGTTAGAATACTATTAAATATTATTCTTTTCCTTAGTACTTCTTTTGTCTTTTGTTGATTTACTTTGCTACCTTTAAAAGTGACTATTGCAAAATGGTAGCAGTGTTTTCACAACTTTGAGATGTTTGTATGGTTTCCACCAGCTTCCACCCCAGAGGAATTCACAAATGAGCCACCAGTATACTTTATTATTGTAATTAACACATAGCTTTTCGGCTTTGGGGTTCATTAGTACCATTGTTAATTTGTCTTCAGTATGCCATTAACAAACCATAGAAGGGGTTGACTTGAAGTAGTTCTTTTTGGCTTGAGGATGTGTGTGGAAAAAGTTGCATTATCTCTTCCATTTACATTCTAAATGTTAATATTTATTTTGTGTTCTTACATTCTGTTTTGGCTTTCATAGTATTAATAAATTTTAATATGCTGAATATACTGAAAAGTTTTAAAAGGAAACATTTGGACATTCATGTTCAATGATTTATTTTTCATATCTTAGCCTGGTTAAGATTTGCAATGCTATGATGATCACAATGATTATTGAATGCCTGTAATGCAATTAGCCTCAAATCTCAGAAGCCCTTATGAATTTAAGGGAAGCAGTACAGACCAGCTGTTCAAAACACTGCCTTTGGAATTAAAAATTTCTATCTGAGGCTTGGTTTAGCCTTTTGTTAGCTACAAGATCTTAAGCAAGTTACTTAACCTTTCTATGTCTCATCCGTAATGTGGGAATTATAATATGTATCTCATAGGAGAATTGTGAGAATTAAATGAGATCCTATATGTAAAATGCTTAGCATAATATATTTTTGATATAACAAAACATGTAATAGTAACTTACATGTTTTTATCTGCTAACTATAGCCCATTAAGTGATTTCATTAATTTAGCCTTCATTGAACACAGATTTACTGATGATTGCTATGTAGGAAGCACTTTTTGACTATATACAGCAGAAGTGTCTGGGCCCAAAAACTGATGAACAAAAACCACTTTTTTTCCCAGTAACATAATATGACTAATAATGCCTACTTATGGGATGGTTATGAACATCAAAGTTAAAAAGAAACTTTATATTACCATTATTAATATAGTGTCTGATACAGAATAGACTCTCAAAAAATTATAGATATAATAAATAATAGCAACAGTAATGACAGAAGATGACAACATGATTGAGGACGTACATATACGGTCCCTGCGCTCGAAGTGAGATAAGAATTTGAGTAAATTATAGTAATTCAGCCTCTGTAGTATGCTATATGGAGATGAGTACAGATGACAACTCGATTGCAGGGATCATGGAAGACTTCAGGGGAAGTGGACTCCGGTCTGGGTGGAGAGGTGGTGTGTGGGCAGGCAGGCAGCTGCTTTTCCTATTGATGAGTTGTAGGTGAGAGCAGAAGCGGCAGCCTAGATAGGGGCCAGATCCTGGAGGGCTCTGTGCTGTTGTAGAGACATGGACTTGAGTCTCTAAGCAGTGGGAATTGCTCTATTGGCCAGGTGGGATTAGATTAGAGGATAGTAAGACAGAGGCAGGGAGATGAGTGGGCAGACTCTAGCAATATCTGGTGGGGAGGGGGAGAGTCTGGATTAAGGCAATGGGAATGGAAAGGAAGCTAAAGACAAAAACGTATTTAAGATATTTAAGATGGGACAGTTACTAATTGAATATTGGAAGTGTAGGGTGACTGTTAGGCCTATGGCATGGTCTGGGGAGATATGAAGGCCATTATCTACAATAGGAATCAGGAAAGATGGAGCCATGTGTTAAGGAGCTGGATATATAAACCATAAGACTGGAAATCAGGAGGGGGTCTCAGATTAGGAGACTCCTACTTATCTCTTATTTACCATACTCCTGAAATTGCTTGTGTAATTGTCTGTATCCAAGACAGTAAATCCCTTTCAGATAGGCACCATGTCTGTTTGCTTATTCACTTATTCACCATGTCTTATCCACTGAGCCTAGCATACTGGCCGGCATGTACTAGGCATTCTATAAAGATTTTTTTCCCCAAATGAATGATGAACATGATATAGTCCCTACTTCAGTGCAGTAGTTGAATGTGAACTTGATTCAGGTTTGGGTATGGGTGTGTTTAGTTGCAATCAGGGGACAAGTAGAGACTTGAGGGTAGGGAGAAATTGAAATTGCCCATAGGCTTCCCAGTAGGGAAGGAAGTATAGTCAGGAGGAAACAGACTCTGAGAAAGGGAAAGGTGAACAAACTGGAGATTTTGTTGTGATCAAAGAACAAGTTCATTAGGTGCTGCAAATGTCGACAGGTAGTTGTGGGATCAGACAGTGGAATACTGGGGATGGAGGTTTCCAGGATGGAGCAGTTTATCATGATGACTAGGTCCAGAACATGGCCCTGGGAGTGGGTGGCTGAAGTTGGGTGGAAATCAAGTTTACATTGTCTGGAGTTGGGGCAGTAAAGAAATGTGTGCGTGTGTGTGTGTGTGTGTGTCTGTGCATGTGCTGGGAATAGTGGTGTTGGATGGTAATCCATAGGGATTCTGATGCCAAGATAAGGGCAGGGTTTGTGAAGGTTTGAAAATGACCAAAGACCAGAAGGGGAAGGCATGATACTGCCAAATGGCAGGAATCTCAAAGAAGGTATGAGGGGGTTGCTGTGCAAGAGTCTTGCCTTGGGAATCCGGGAAAATGCTGACAAGTGTGGCCTGTCTCCATGTCAGTAGCTACACTGAAAAATAAGCATCCACCTGCTATAAATAAGGATGCAATGCCTTCTTAGGAAATGGAGGGAGTCAGGTGAACTTCAGAGGTCTAGGTGGAAAGTTTTGGAGGGAAGGTAACATCCCGCTACCTCCATTCCTTCCTAGGTCTTATAATTTCTTAAAATTGGAATGGTATTTAGAAAAGTAAATGTATTTCACTCATTCTGTGAATAAGTTGATTGGTATAGATGACTGAAACATTAAGATGTGGAATTCCCGACTTCATCAATTCGTAGTAACAATTGTCATTTATTGGGAACACTAGCTATGTTCCAGGCACTGTGCTGAGAGTTTTGTATCTATTATTTTTTTTCTTGCTACCTAAAACATTTAAAGAAGGTGTAGAGGAGGAAAGATATTCTCTGTACTTTCCTAGCCTTGATAGCCAGGTCTATATAATAGACTGACAACAGGCAGGTAATAGGAAAAAAAGGTATGCAAACTTACTAATTTTTAATATTATGTACATGGGAGCATCACAGGAAAAAATAAACGTGAATACCCAAAAAAGTGGTGAGATTTAAAAACGTATATACTATCTTAATAGGAGAAGGGGGGAAGGGATATAGGTCACTTAGGGGAGAATAAATGCTTTTTGGGAAAGAGGGCTAGGCCCTTAGAAAAATAGATGGGATACATGACAGTTTTTGACAAAATCTGTCTGAGTGTGGTATAGACTTCTAGACTCCTCTCCTCTGGTAAGAGTCAATCTTTCCTGTTTGTTAAAACTCTCAGGGAGGGGATTTAGGACAATTGAGTTCTTTTTGGATGAGCTGCCTTTAGGCAGATAAGGGGAGTTCAGAGAAAGCCTCTCCTTGCATTTGCTGTTTTTCAAGTGCCTTCAGCTCAAAACAATCAATATACTAAAGTAGCATATTTCGGGGTGACATGTCCTGAACTCCTTCATAGGTAATAACATTTTCTATTTATAGGTGAAAAATATGAGGCTCAGTGAAAACTTTACCTACCCAAAGTCACACATGCAAAATGGCAGAGCTAGCATTCAAGCCACACCTGCCCAATTCCAAAGCCCATGTGCTATCTCAATGCAGGTGTATTTGCTTTCCTGGGTTAGCAGACATTTCTGGGGAAAGAAACTCTACAGTAGTACAAGCCTACATACATATATCCTCAGTACCAAGAGCCTGAGCAGCTTTGTGGGTTTCTAAATTAACATAAAGGATTTGGAAAGAGGGTATTTTGCCATGGTAGTCCATATGCTAGTCATGGTTACTTATATCAGTGATGATGTGGTTACTGTACTTCATGTCCTCATGCTGAGGTCAGTGTTAATATGCTAGCCATTATGGAGTTGAAGGAGGCACAAACAATACTGATCTACCTGTTAATCTCTTCTCTCTGTCATTATTGGGGAAAGGATGTGTTGGGCTGCCATTAGTACCTGGGAGGTAGACCAAGGGCCAACCTCCTAATGGAAATGATCATCATCCTTTTAATAAATTTTGTAAATATACTAAATGCTGGATATGAATCTAACAAAATTAGCCAATAGCAAGGGAACTGAGGACCTGTTTTCTTTAGCAAAAATACCAAATTTAAAGAAGCAATTGCCTTAATTTGATGTAACCATGCTTTGGAATATGGGCAAGCAGTCAAGTGTAGTGATTAGGAGAATTGCTCTTGGGTCAGACAGATTAGGGTTTTCATTCCAGCACGGTCACATACTATCCATGTGGTTTTAGGCAAGTTAACCTCTAAACCTCAGTTTTTCATCTGTAAAGTGGAGATAAGAACACCTACCTCAGGGTTGTCGAAAGAATTAAATGAGCTAATCCATTGAGAGCTCTTAGCACAGTGCCTGGAATGGAGACACACTCCATCAATGGTAGCTATCACCACTAATACTGATGCTTCTTCTGCTACAGTGTTCACTTGACTTTGACTGCCTAATGCAAGTGACCACCTGAAAGCTCAGTGGCAGTGAAAACACTGATTTGGTAGATATTTATTTAATTACATGTAATATGCATATGTCCTCAACACAGAATTTTCTTTGGGGATGGTAAATTTTGAAGGGCACAGCTCCTGGGTATAAAATATACTAAAGATGTACTAGCCATGACAAAGTGGATTGTTTCTTTTCTAATGCGAAGCCTTTCTCTGTCCACCTCTGTGGGTTTTTAGCAGGAGGAATTTGATGGGGTCCTAACAGAAGAGGCCGTGGCTGTAGCACTCCACCAATTGGGACGCTCGGGCTCTGGGACTGAGCAGGTCTACCTCAGTCTAACTTTATCGGTAAGTATGACAAAATCACCTTGGCGGGCTACAGCTTGACAGCTGACTAAACCATATTCATTTTCTTTGGTACTCATAGCTTTTGTGGTGGCAGAAAATCTCAGAGCCTTACATTTGATGGAGCCTGGTGATAAGAGATATTTATGTAAATATTAGACTTCAAAGACCCCTAGCCAATCTAGTAATCAGCCCCTAGATTCCTTTGTTTTCATTCTCTTCACACTCTGTTTCTTTCATCTTAAGTAGTCTATATTATAGTAATCAATGCTTTCCAGAAGGTTGAATTTGATTCTGTAAAACCAATCAAAGACTCTTTAAGAATTTTCCATCTGATCAGTAGAACAGCACTGAAATTTATATCTGAATCCAAGGGAACAGAGCATTTTGATATTGACTTTAACCCCCTAAGTATGTCAAGAAATAAGTAGCTTTGAGCTATATCTTACTTTCCAATAGATACCTATCATTAAAGAAAAAAAAATCTATTGTTATTCATTAATTTTTGAGATTTCAATACTAGTCACAGAGTAGCACACAATCTTGGCTCCCATTTTATCATAAGAGAGGCTATAAGAGCAGACTACTCAGAGTACTTAATCTTCTTGCCTTGTTTGTTTCTCTATAGTTCTACAAAAATAATTTAACTCCTTTGGCTTCCTTATGTTGTAAAGCATTAAATATTCCTTGGAGATCCATAGAGTAAATGCAGATAACAAAGATGAAAAAAAAGCACATTGAAACTTTACTATAGCACCATGATTTGACTAAACTGTATATATTGATTATTATTGTAAGACTGTTCTGTCTTAGATTTCAATTAGTACATTATTCAAGAAATGTTAAGCTGTTTGCACCCATGCTGGTTCCATGGCGTGCCCTTTGAGGTCAACATATTAAAACTATAATCTTTTACTATTTTCACTTTATAACATTTTATGGATGACTCTGCCAGTCAGGTAATAGCATACAGGGAGCATCCTGTATATACTGCACTATGTTAGACATTGGAATATGCTATATAATTCCAGCAGCCAATGCACCCCCACTCATGTCCCTTTCAATCAATACTCTGCTTATGTACATAGCGCTGTGCCTTAAATTGATCTACCCCTCAAAGCAATCCTTGAAATCTTATTTCAGCTAGATGGACTGAAGCTTAACTTATTTTGCCACTGACCTCCTTACATTTGAGATATTGCATGTTGAATTACTTTGCCTTAATAACTTGTCTTACTGAATACACTTTTTTAGGGTTGCCTGATTTAGTGATTTTTTTTCTCCTTTATATCTTACTTATATTGCATGTTATTTTTTACTTTCTCTTATTACTTGTGTATGTATCTTTTTTTCTACCAAAGTCATAAGTTTCTTAAGAGCACAGTATAGCCCTATTCCACTGTATTCCTCATCACGCCAAGCACAATGCCTGTACATAGTAGATATTCAGTAAGTATTTATTACTATTATAGCAGTCTCCATTAAACAGTCGTCATTATTCTGTATGAGAACTTGCTTATAATGATTCTTCATTGGTTGGCTTTTTTCTGACTCTGACATCACAACATAAACCAGTAACATATGGTTCCATGGGACCAAATTCCCCCCTAACTTCACTTGAAGTTCACGAGAAGCATTATTCATGGAAAGATTTTTGGACAAGGATTCAGGAGACTTGGATACTGGTTCTCTATCACTAACTTGCTATGTGACTTCAGGCTGTTTACATACCTCTCTGTACCTCATACTCTTCATCTTTAGATTGAGAATAAGCTGCCCTACAAATTTATTTCATAGGTGTGTTTGATCAGATGAGGTTATTGTGAAAGAGTTTTGATAATGAACTCCATGAAAGTGTAGGTGGTATTGTTATTAATGATTTCCTGATCAGGTGTGAACTCTCTTTAAAACTTCATTTAAATTCTAGGCATTTGCTTTTTGTTTTCTTCTACTAGATAAAGGCCTTGTCTTTATTGCTATTATCTGGCTTTTTTGAGAAAAATGTAAAACTCTGCTCTAACATCTCCATGAACACTTCTTTAATTGGCCTTTTCATGTTGTATTTGTTCTTGCTAACAACACTAATTTTCTAAGCTGCTATTTTCTTCATAGGAATGCAATTTTTTTGATGGGATCTGTAGTCTGTTTTGAGAGATTTTGTTCTCTCGCTTCTTTATTTTTGAAGAAATTTTGGGTTTCTTTCCATCAACTATTCTTTCCAGATGTTGCAAGAAGGCTGAGTACTAATCTCTTAAAACAATATTAAAGTCTTTTGCCTTTTTTTCCCCTCAGGGTTGTGATTTAATTGATGTTAACATTCTCCGTGAATATGTTCACCTACAGAAGTTGGATCTTTCAGTGAATAAAATTGAAGGTATGTAATTGTCATTCTAGATTGATCACTGAATTATTGTAAAATTTAAATGTTGTAGTTTGTAATACAGTTTAATATTACCAAACTTGATATAAATGATTTGTGGATCAATTTACATATGGATCCTTTGCTTTCCATGCAAAAAAAGGCACCAATGATTGATGAGTAAAGAAAAAGGCACAAGTCTGCAATATTACGATATGGTTGAGATGTGCTCCACGATGTTTAAGAATATGAGATGGAATGTTTGCTTTATCTTTTCCTTTAAAGAGATCGATCATTACTTCTTCAATACTTGAATGTTTTATGATTCCTTTTCTTTCCCTCTATTAGTTGATATTCACTGCAAATGAATTAGTCTTCTTTTTTTTCCTTTACTGGATTATTTTCCTTATTTTGCTTTTGCATTTACATTTTAAACCTGGTTAGCTCTTCTATTCTTAGTATTTGAGCGCCAGGGATTCATAAATTAATTTCTTCCCCTCTTTTTGCTGTCTTTTTTTATTTAGTTGATTCTTTCAACTCTAACTTCACCATTTGTAGTTCTATATATTTGTTATGACATCTTGTTCACATTTAATGAAATTAGTCCTACAATTGTCACATTTTCTTCAAAGCTTGAGCCTTGTTTCTAATTTTCTGATCTTATTTGAAGTTGACAGTGTATAGTGTTTTTCTTTAGACTTCCAGGAATGCAAGCAAATCATTACTTTTGACCTGCTTTCTTCACCGATAATCTTTCTACTTGTTTCTTTTGCCTGCCTTTTTTATGACAATTAAATGTTGCTTATATAGTCTTCTCTATTTTATTTTCTGATTTTTCGCCCTCATATGACACTAATAATCAAAATTCACTCTTTTATAGGCTAATAAATATTCTAGACTATTTTTATTTTATAAATGCTGCTGTTTTTGAAAGACTTTTTATTATTTTTTTCTAGTTTTATAAAGCTTTATTATGGAAAATTATAAATATGCACAAATAGAATATTGGAATGAGTATTCAGGTTCAACAGTTATCACCCCATGGCCAATCCTATTTCATCTGTACCTCCCTGCTCCAGGCTTATTTTAAAGCAAATCTCAGATTATCATATCATCAGAAAGTTTCTTTAGTGTTTCTGGCAGGATCACTTTGCCTACTCCACATCTCTAAGGTTGGTTTTATTTACTAGATAAGAAATTGCAGAGTTGTGGGAGGCTTTAACAGTGCTTAGTGCTAACAACAAGGAAAGAGATTTGGCTTCATACCTTTGCCACTTGAGCAGCGAGTCCACAGTTACGATCGAAGCATTCCTCTGCAGCTGGATCAGTCTTCATTAATCTTGTATGGCTCATTTCATTAATTCATCAAGTGTTTGAGAACCTACTGTGTGTAAGTCCATTTTTCTTTTTGTGTTGACCTTACTGATGTTGTCATATTGACCAAATTTCAGCTTGCATCAGAATCACCTGGGGAGCCTGTTAAAACAGATTGCTCAGCCTCACCCTCAGAGTTTCTGATTCAGTAGATTCAGGGGAGGGCCTGAAAATTTGCATTTTGAATAAATTCCCCGGATGAATCTGATACTTCTGGGCTAGGACCACACTTTGAGAACCCCTGAGGTAGACACGAGTAGCTCCTGCCATCTAGTGGACAAATGGGGCACTGCACCGAGTAGGGACAACGGACTTGCTCGAGCTACAAGTCCAGCAACCCAAACCAGGAATTTTTTTTGTTGTTAAAATGATTTGGAAACTTTGACTGTCTACAAAGCATGAAATATATGCACCACCTCTTTGTCTGCAGCTAAGTACTAGCTGCTTCTTTTAGACAGATCTCCATGGTACGAGAGTTTACCTGCCCTGAGAAAGATCAGCTCCAAGCTGGAGTCTGAGGCCGAGTGGACAGTAGAGTAGAAACCATCACTGATAGACATGTAGCTGAGCTCAGAAGGGACAAATCGATACAGACTCTAAAGCAATTACAGGTTCCTCTCACAGGCAGCCTTCCTTGATTTGCTCATTAATTTCCACCTGTGTCAATGTCTCCATGTATTGCCTCTCCTAGAACTGTTTACATTTGGTAAAGGAGGGTATGGTTTAGTCCAGAGAAGTAAAGTAGAAATTGGTGGGGATTTTCTGGAGTTAGTGGCCCTTGGGAAGGAAAGATAGCAGGAGGCCACCTCACACTGTCTGTCCCACCTGCTCCAGGGCAGGGCCCCACTGCCCTGGCTGGCCTCCTTCTCCTGGAGCATGTGACTGTACCACCTGCAGAAAGGTAGAAGCACTTTGCTTGGCTTCAGATGTGGAGATTCCATTCTCCCACTAGGGCCATCCCCTCGTTCTATGATCTAGAATAAGAGAGAGGGAGACACTTTTACCACTGCCATTTTCAAGTAGAGAAATGAATTATTGGTAGAGACAGGGCTGCAACCCTTACTCTGTGTGTCTTGCTGATCCCTTCCCTAATTCATTCTGCTACCTCGAAGTATGCCTGCTGTAAAGTGGCTGAGAAAGGCAAAACAATACTTCACAACTTTTACAATTTATATGTAATTTCATTAGGAATATCCTTTATTAGCACAATAGTTCTCTATTCAGTATTCGAAGTTCAGAATATTTGCTTGGGATAAAATGCAAAACTCAGATGTACTTTTGAACCAGTCCAGAGTCAAAGTAAAATAATAGCAATGATTTAAATCACTTCAAATCATTAATGAGATTTAGCATTAAGTCCAACTGAAACAAAATTTAATTTACAACAAAGAGAGTTTCCTAATTGTAGCATTTCCAGGCTTTCTGAAAAGACCTAATTCAGTTATTTAGAGGCTAATTATCAAGAGGATTATCTAAGGCTTTAGCTTCTCATCCTTTCCTCTAAGGCTGGCAAGTTTGGAAGCATTTGAGCATTAGTAGATCGTGGGAGAGTGAGCAGAGACATGGAAGAGGCCTCGGCAGTTGGTTACTTGGCTGTCCAGGAAATAGGGCAATGCAAGATGTGGGCAGTCCCTCGGGAATAAGGTTGAATTATTGGCTCTTCAAGAGTTTTCCATACTTTTTTGTGTGTATATTTCACACAGTCCTGATTTTATTCATTTTACTAATCTGCAATAATTAAGATGTGCTTGCAATTCATATAATTAAGAAATATACTGATGTAACATATGCTGTTTTTAATGCCTTTGTCTAGTTATTTTATTGGCTTACCTTATTCTGCATCTATTTTCCCCCCAGATTTGTCTTGTGTCGGCTATATGCCTTATCTTCTAGAACTTAATGCTTCTCAAAATAAGGTGACTACATTCTTCAATTTCAAGCCGCCCAAAAATCTCAAGGTAGACTTTATTAATTAACACTATTTACAAATGTTAAGTGGTTTGCAAAATGCATTCAATAAGCTAAATAGCACTAAAATAGAGGATTCAGAGAGAATAAGGTATGGGGCAAGCAGTGGAAGTATTTGAAATGAAATTTAAAAAAAGGCTTTGTGTATCATTTATTTTGGAAGAGGGAGATACTCGTTAGTGAATAGTCTTTTTAGGAAGCTTTGCTCAAACATAGTGTTCAAACCAAAGAACTTTCCTCTGTTCTTTTTCTTTCATTTAAATAGTAATTATTATTGCATTTTTTTAGTTGAATAATTTTATCTGAAAAATTTTATATCTGAGAAATCTGTAAAAATTCTCCTTGAGGCTCCAACTTTGCTCTTTTGTTTATCCAACTTTACCTTTTAAGAAAATAATGATTTCAGATCTCCGTTCTTGTTTCTGGGCACTTCCTTTTGCATTTCCGAAGCAGAAATAAACTACCTGTGAACTATGGCTGCTGGAACAGTTTGCTGAGCCCTAGAGCGGTCCATCTTCTGCTATAATGTGGCCCACATCACCTGTGGTTCTTGTGGAAGGAAATCCCCACCTACTGGGTCTGGGGTGGGGCCTGAGACTGTGATTTCTAAATACTCTCCAGGTGATGTCATTGCCGCTGCACTATGATCACACTTAAGAAGAAAGGTCATGGAGAAGTAGTTCCCCAAATTTTCTGCGTATTGGACATAGAGGAGTTTTAAGTCCTACTGATGCCTGAATCCACTGCCAAGGATTCTGATTTAAGTGGTCCAAGGAAAGTCCTGGGCTTTGGACACTTTAAAAGACCCCCAGGTGACTCTAATTTGCTGACAAATTTGGGAACCATTGCCACAGAACTTGTGATTGGAGTTCTTATATTGGACTCAAATTTTTTAAAAATTTTATTTGTTCATTTATTTTTTTAGAGACAGCATTCTCGCCATGTTTC
>VBSM01003176.1:11699531-11828039 GCA_008086735.1 Cheirogaleus medius | reverse complement strand
ATTCTTATGAGGTTACTTTAATATCCAAATTAGACAAGGAACAGTAAGAGAAAGGAAAATGACAGGCTTATTTCACTCATGATATAGTTGTAAAAATCCTAAACAAAATATTAGCAACTGAATCTGACAGGGTATTATAAAGATAATACACTCTGACCAAATTGGGTTTTCCTCAGGAATGTAGGGATAGTTTAATGTTAGAAAATCTATAAATGTCATCAACTATATTAATAGATTAAGGGAAATAAACCTTATGATCAATGATCAATAGATAGAGAAACTCAACAGATACAGAAAATTTAATAAAATCCAGTACTCATTCACAATAAAAACCCTCAGTAAACTAGTAATAGGGAATTTTCACAACTTGATAAAGAATATCTATAACAATATTTGAAACAAATTTTATCCTAAGTGGGGACATGTTCTAAACATTCTCCTTTAACGTTGGTAACAAGTTAAGGATACTCACCACTGCAGCTTCTATCCATCATTGTCTTAGAGGTCATAGCCAGAACCATAAAACAGGAAAAAGAAATTAGAGGTCTAAAGATTGGAAAGGAGAAAATAGAAGTTATTCTTTGCAGATGACATGTTTCCCTACAGAGAATACAAAAAAGAACTTGGAGTAAACTACTAGAAACAATAGAGTTTTAAGGGTTCAACAAGGTGGCTGAATATGACTTCAATAAACAGAAATCATAGCATTTCTCTATACCAGATATAAGCATTAGAAAACATAACTTTATTTTTTTATTTTTTAAATTAAAATTTTTTAGAATTTCAAAATACTAAGGTGGTACAAATGTTTTTGTTACTTGGATAGCTTTATCACGTTTTAGCCAGGGATATAAGTGTGCCTATCACCTGAATATTGTTCATCGTACCTGTTAGGTAGGTTTTTACCTCTCCTCTCCTCCTCCTGCTTCCCTACTTGATTTCTAATGATTTAGAAAACACCATTTTAAAAAGAGATACCATTTATAAGAACAATAAAAATGAATCTTATTATAGGCAAATAAGACCTATGGGGGGAACATAATAACACTTTATGGAAGAGTATTGAAGACCTAAATAAAGAGAAATGTATTCTATATCCCTTGATAAGAAGATGGGCACAATAAATGATATGAAAAAGAATTTTATGGAAAATAAATCCTATAAAGCTGGTAAGCATATGAAGAGATACCAACCTCACTTGTATTCACAGAACTGCAACTCGAGACCACATGAGATACTGTATTATATCCATTCAATTGACAAAATTTAAGAAATCTAAAAATATCAAGTGTTGGAGGACACATAGATCCAGACGATCTCTTTTTACTCCATTTGTGGGTATGAAATTAGTTTAACCACCTTGGAAAACAATTTTATATTGTACAGTTGAACATCCAAGTTCACTATGACCTAGTACTTTCATTCCTACATATGGGAAGTTTAGCATACATGTACATGGAGGCTTGTATAAGAACATTCATAGCAGTATTGCTTGTAATAACAAAAAATTGAAACAGCCCAAATGCTCATTGCTAAGAGAAAGCATAACTTACGGTGTACTCACAAAATAGCATATAATATAGTAGTGAAAATGAATGAAATATATCTATATACAGAGACAAGGATGAACTTTAATAAAAATAAATATAATTTAGATATAAAACTAAAGGAGGAAGGGAACAAAAAGAGAAAATTGAGCATAGCGATAATCTCTAAGAGGGAGACACAAGGATTCGGCAGGAGAGGTGTGCAGAGGTAAATTTAAGTTTTTGCTAATGTTCTACTTCTTGGGCTTGGGTGAGGGGTAGTTTCAAGAATGTTCATTATATTTTTAGGAGTAAATAAAAGCAAGCCATACATGGGCCAATGATGAATCAAGAATTAAGCTTAACCCAGTTCTATGTAAAAATTTTAAAACCTGAAATTTTAAATTAATTTCTTTGAACACAGTTATCTCAAATAAAAACAAATCAATTAATCAAGTTAATAATAATGTGATTGTAATAGATTATGTTAATACCTCAGAATGAATTGTTAACTATAAGATATCAATTTTTAATTTCATCTTATTATGCTATTTTGTCCTTTCATGTGTGCATAACTGATGATTGATTGGTAATTATCCTAAATTGCAAAACGATAAACTTTGCCACAGTTAAGTAAATATGTTTATTTTTAAGAAAGAATGCAGTTGATTCTTTACCTATAAACATTGACTGGTTGTTTATTAGAATTTATTTTATTATGACAGAATAAAACATTTCTAGAATTTTAAATCCAGACAGGATTTTAGAGATCATCTAGTGCTAACCATTATTTTACATATTTTATAAAAGAGGAAACTGAGACCCACAGAGGGTCAGCAGCTTGCCAGTAATTATTTTGATAAATGGTTAAACTGAGTCTAGTCTTCTGAATCCTATTGTTTTTTTCCCATGCTGCAATTCATTGAGTAATTACTACTTTTATCATATAGCCATTTAAACAGTATGCATGTTTCAGTTCTTAGAGAGATTCACTCTTTCAGTGAAGAACATTTTTCACTGATAAGGTGATATAGATCTTTCAGGATTGGTTTTGATTAAAGCCATCATTGCAACTCACTCCACTAAGAAAATTGTGATGGATTTCCTACTTATTTCTCAGTAACTGTTTTCTATACACCTGAACCATATTTTATGATTGTAGACAAATGAATAAGATCGAATGCTGAACTAGTGAATAATTCATGTCAAGCATTGTGAACTACTGACAGCATCACCAAAATATAAAAATATATTGTTGGGCTTTTCCCTGGTTGTAGAGTTATGCTGAAGTGCCACAGGGTTCCTTCATTCAGTTTCCATAAGGATCTCAAATTCCACTGTAAAAGATTTATTCACAGAATCGTAAAAGTTTAGAACTGGAATGCAGTATGATGACCTTGAGTTCTTTGAGTTTCTTTATCTTGATAGTGGTCTTTTAATATCAAAATATGCCTAAGAGTATTAACCCAGTAAGCTAATTCATTGTAGTAGTTTAGTGATTGATCAGATTATATTTCTTCTTATTGGGAAGTCCCGAGACCTATGAAAGAATATGAAAGAATAATGTTAGGAGTAAAGGCAAGTAATGTTTCATGAAGGTTCTTAAGAAAATGGGAGGTTGGAGAGAGAAAGGTATTCTTGGAGGCCAGCTGTGAACTCAGAGTCCATATGGCCCAGTCCCGCACATTGACTGCCAGCATTGCTGCCAGGCACACATGTGACCGTGGGAGCAATTAGGGGGGAAAGCTGCTGTGTCACTGTAAAAATACTCTTTACTCAAGAGCTGGATTAATTTATAGTGCCTGAAATTCCTTGAAATTTAAAGGAAAGTGACACGTTGGGAAATAGGAGACAATTTTTCTGAAATGAGCATATTTCTCAACTGCGATGTTCAGTCAATTCCTAACCCTTTGCTCCTGTGCTGGGGATGGCGGTCGCACCTGCAGAAACCACGGCTGTAACTGCAGTGAGGCACCTCCTCTACCCCTCCTGCTTTTTGCCCTTGCAATGCTAATTTCAGAAAACATGACTAGCTGTAGTAGTCAAAGCTAGATGTACCAAAAGAACTGTGGTTAGCTTCTGATGTCTTGGATAATTGCTGTAGACACAATAAACAAGCTTTACTTTTCAGTTCTTGATGTATTTCTTGATGGTTTCAGGATCCCTGTTTTTTAGTTTACTGATCCACACCTGCTAGCTGTGGGAATGCTTCCTGTTCCAGCTGTCCACAAGCATCTGTCCACTCTGCCATCATTCTGAGTATCTTCATCTTGGTTGGAGTAGAGCGTCCAGGACCCTAGTGCTCCTGAAATAGGACTTAAACGCTATTATTCTCTTGGCTAAACTGAGACAGATGGCCATGTGAGGTTTTCCTTGCCTAGTCTTTGTTGCCAAAGGTTGCCTGCTCCAAGGGTATTTTATTTCATCGATGGCTGTGTGAGATATTTTAATCTCCTATTTCCCATATTCACATTCTTTTTTTGTTACAGTCTCTATCAACAAAGATCTGGTTCTAGTTCCAGAATAATTATTTAAACAGCCCCCCGAAAATGGAGGCAGAAAAGATAGTATTTGTGAGCATAAATGTGTATTTGTAGGGCTATTCTGGAAGGGAGCTTTATGGTAATAGATTTAAAAATTCATATTGACAACAAACAGAGCTGTGCTTCAGTCCAGGGACTGAATCTGAAACCAATGAGGAAAACCTAGGAATTTCTGGTACATTTAGCAATATATTTTTGTCTAATATCCTTATTTACTTCTTTCTCTGGCCTAGATCTTTGTAGATTCAATGCCAGCCTTGAATCTTCCATTTCCATACTATTGGCCAAGAGGTAGGGGGCATGATTCCTTAGCCTCATGTGATTGTACTTTAGTAATGGTATCAATGCCTTATAATTGTGCAGTGGTTTATGGTTTGTGTAGCTCATTCACACCCATTTTCTAATTTTTTTCCCATGGCCTAACTTTGGGCCCTACCACCAACCTGGTGTCATCTTTGCTTTACAAATGAAAGATCTAGCAAATAGTAGAGTTAGGATAATTACAAATTATTATGAAGCAAAATATATGTTTTTGTGATATTTATGACCCATTTGTTCGTCTTAAAAAATTTCTTTGAGTCTCTGATTGGTAGAAGGAGAGAGCTAGAGGTTCGAGGTTGATCACAAAAGGCTTTGAGGAAGAAGAAAGGGTTTGTTTAGCGTGGAGACTAAGAAGTGGATTTGCTGTGGTATTATTTACAACTATGATAGACATTGCCAAATGCCTCCAAAGTGGCTGTATCATAATGAAATTTCTCACCTAGTAGCATAAAAGTCAATGTTCTTTAAAACCTTGTACTTTAAAATGTTTGCTAAACTGATGAATAAAGAATGGCATCTTATCTTAATTTGCATTCTTCTGACAACAGGTGAAAAGGAACATCTTTTCATATGATTATTAGCACTTGGATTTGCTCTTCTGGAAATTGCCTGGACATATTCTTTGTCCATTTTCTATTGGGTTGTCTTTTTCCTATTGATTTATTGTCACTTTTAATGTATTCTAGGCAGTAAACCTTTGTGTACTATGTATATCGTGAATATGTTCTCCCAGTCTATCACTTTTACTTATTCATGCAATTAAAAAGTAATAAAAAAATAATAAGAAAATGAGAGTTAGCTGTCAAAAAGAAATATTTAACATATTGGTTTAATGTTAATTAAAAAACAGAGAAGAAAAAAAGTGCAATTTGGAGTTAGGTCCTGAAG
The DNA here is from genome assembly GCA_008086735.1 of Cheirogaleus medius. Classification (NCBI taxonomy): domain Eukaryota; kingdom Metazoa; phylum Chordata; class Mammalia; order Primates; family Cheirogaleidae; genus Cheirogaleus; species Cheirogaleus medius. The sequence goes on along the minus strand of VBSM01003176.1, from coordinate 11,822,761 downwards.
AATGGTTATGGTTTAGAAAGGAGTGGGAGAGCTGTATGATAAGAAAGTTCCCGATACATTCCAGATCTATTGAGAGGACTGACCTGGCAGAGATAGAGAATTCTCTTTGGATTATAATGGGAATGACATTGGATAAATAGGTTTTGCTTATAGTGAGAGGCCTTAAATGCCAGCATGAGGAATTTGGAATTCGTCCTATGAGAATTTTTTAATTGAAACATGATATCCAATCAATATTTTCAAAAAATTAACCTGACTATAGTGTATCAAGTGACTTGAGGGCAGGAAACAGTAGATAATTATAAGTACATTAATGAATAAAAGTGAATAAAAAGGAAGGGAATAATTAAGGAAATGTTTTAAAGCAAAAGTTCCAGGTCTGCAGGTATGAGTGACTGAGAAATAGCAATGTCATAGGTTACTTGAGAGGGAAAACTGAGCTTTGATGGGGAAATTACATCAAATCCTGGAAACTGGTCTAAGTGAGGACACAGAGAGATGAGTAGAATTGGTGACTTTGAGATTGTGATTTTAGGTGAGGACATGGATGGAACACAGAAGATTGGTTAAAATTTTAGCAATAAATGAAAACTTAATTAACAGATGAGGAAATTAAGGCAGAGCTTAAGCCTCATTTATTTTAAAGGGAGAGGAAAAGCCAGTATAGATAGAAAGAAAGGGCCTTTCCTCTCTATAACAGGGTATTGATCATTTGCTACTGTTGACATCTCCCAGGCTGTTACCCTAGTTAGGAGGATGATAAAGCTTGGTATGTGTAGCCTCTGCAGAGCGACCCTGTATTCAGAAGTCCTGCCTGTGGGAAAGCACATGAGTTTCTCATGGAGACCATTAACTAATCAAGAGAAAATAATACACTGCCAAGGAGGCAGCTATGATCCACTGTGGTTTTTCTTTCCATACAGATTAAATGAATCACATATGAATGCAAATGCAACCAAGTATACTCAAAAGCTACACCTTTAACAATTTTTTTTCATATGGAATATAACATAACATAGCATATTCTATAAGAAAAAATATATTTCAGGATTAATGTTTATCTTATTTTGTATCTGTAACACTTCTGTATTTAAGCTGTGGTCTGATTTGTCAAGTGATGATTTAACACTGATTTTTTTTTCCTTCAGAATGCTTTTAATAACATTTTCCTTAAACATAGTCATGGTACATAGGCAATAACATAGAAGAAATCAGTGGCCTAGAGATGTGCAATAGCCTAACTCACCTCAGTTTGGCCAAAAACAAGATCACAACAATTGATGGCTTAAACACATTGCCAATCAAAATACTTTGTCTGGTGAGTCTAACAAAATGTTATTCTTGGAAATTGTAATGTTTTAGTAAATATGTAAATTATGACTTTTTAGGATTTTTCAATTATATAAACATTTCCTTCATGAAATGTTAGTGTCTTCAGCTTTGTTTACTTCTTTCTATATCCGTGTATGTGCGTACATGTGTGTGTGTGTGTGTGTGTGAGAGAGAGATCAATATTTCATTCTAAGTAAAATGATTTTCTAATTTGGTACCCAACTGTAATTTTTTAAAAGATTGCCTTTTTATACTGGAAAGGAAGATATACTTTTAGCAAATATTTAAACATATATTTTATAATATCTTACTGGTGAAAATATTTAAGCATAGTATTTATTGCCAGTAACACTTTATTGCTTTCAAGTGAACCATAAGATGTTTTCTGGGCACAGATTTTTGGCAGTTCTTTTATATTAATACACACTAGTCTCCCATTTTAGAAAAATCAGAAATACAGTTGAGATTAAACAAACAATTCCAATCAGAGAGTTTAAAGTTATTTTTTCCCATGGAAAACACTCTCATGCTATGTGATACACTGTGTGACTATGACTCAATGAAAATAGAGACTATTTACAAAAAATCAGCAGGTCACAATAGTCCCAAAGATAGATAGGGTAGTTTAAAAATAACAATATAGCTCACTAATTTGGGGGCTGGTAATATTGTTTGTGGAATATCTAGTATTCTTTCTTCTCCCTTTCCTCCTCCCTCCTACTTCTTACCCTTGCATGGCTTTGCTGTTCCTCATTGCGTCCGTCACAGGGTGGGCAGGGAGGATTTCAAGCCATTGGCTTGTAGCTTATTAATATGGTGCATGAACCATCCCGCTGGAGAGTGTCGAACTGTTGTTTGAAACAACATCTTGGGTTATCTGCAGATTTTTTGACATTTACAATATTCTATTCTTGTTTTATTTAACCATGGATCGCTGAAGGTTGGCTGTGTGTTAATTTTTCTTACCCTGAGCTTAGAGCTCAAAGTGCTTTTTATAACCCTTCTATCTCTATGGTGAGTTAGATGAGGGTACTGGCAACTCAGTCCCAAGGATGGAACTGAGGCATGGAAAGGTTTAATAATTTTCCTGAGCTTTCATGCTTTCTGCTCGCTAAGGCATGTTAGCAAAGCATAAATGAAAATGAATTTGATAAATTGGCTTGAAAATTTTAAAATTAGAAAAGAAAGTAACATTTTAAAATCATGATAATCTGAAGGATTATTGGCAACATGTACTATTCATTTTGTAGTTTGTTAGAACCTTATCCTGTTCTTTATATATCTTCTCCGTATTGACGTTCCCATTAATTTTAAGTGGAACATGGTAAGTGCAAAGAGATGTGGGGGTGTGCTTAAGGGAATGAGAATGAGCTTGTTATTAAGAATAATAACACATTGCACTTTCATCCTAAGAGTTTGTTTTCAATAACTAAATAAGTAATCCATGTTGACAGTTCTGTCTCAAGTAGCCTTTAGAAAAAGCATAAAATACTTATTTTTTTTTCTACAAACACATTAGATGGATTATTCCCAAACCCTGCACCCCATTACTCATGATGAACTAGAAAATCCAGAATATGCTGCCATTCATTCTCCTTAAAATATTGAGAATAAGAAGATTTTCTTTTCCAAATTTTAATTAAATCTATAAAATAAAATGATACACATTTGTTTCAACAGTTTTTAATGCTTTGTTTTTAATTCATAGAATCAGAAAGCCAGTTGCTTTAATTACTCTTAAAAATAATTCATTTTACAATTTAGTGAAAGCAGAATAATCCCTGTACAAACCAATTGTTAATTCTTGACCATCAACTTTTGTGATAGATTTAAGGGAGAACTGTGGTTCACTAAGGGCTGTTCTGTTGCCCAGCATCTTCGCAAGTAATGACAATGCATTCCACACTTCAAAATTCATTTTGTCATTATAAGATCTGCTTGTTTTTTTCCTCCCAAATTGGTAGATTAAGAATGTTTATAATTTCATTTATTTAAGAAAATAGCTTCTCTCTAAAAGTCTTTTCCCTAATAATCATGATAAAATAATCAGAAAGAACTGTTCGTGAAGAAGCTGGCTATACACTTTTAGGAGTGGTGCATCAGTTTTTCAGCATTGGATAAAGGGTTTAACTAGATGATTTTCAATTCAAAAATTCTGGGATTCTGAAATTTTCTCAGTTTTGTTTTCTCTTATGACCATAGGCTATCTAATTAAACTTTTCTATGTCTCACTCAATTTATATCATCTAACACTTTGAAAGCTGTCAGAGACACTGTCTCTGATAGAAGAATTACAGTCTATCTACCACTTCAAAGTTCTTTGAGAAGAAGTGTATTGTATAAAAATTTGATATGCGGGCATATTTTGAATAGGATATTGAGATCTTATTGCAATATATTAAATTCATAAGGGTATGATGTTAAGTTTAGTGTAGTTTTTCTTTCCCTTTTCTATTATACTTTCTATGACTTTTTTGAATGCCGAACAGAAGGAAATTTGACTTTACTTTGGCAAATGGATTATAAATATTTTTCCTATGTATTTTTGAATTTTTCAAGTGTGTATACAAATAAAAAGAATAGTATGATAAACTCTCATATGCTAACATGCAGCTTTGTAGAAAATCAATATTCTATAATATTAAAATGTTTTAAAGAGCCATAGAATTATACTAATGAACACAAATCTTGCTCATTATTGAAGTGAGATTTCATTTTAAAAAGTAGGATGAAAATGAGCTCTTGCTATTAAATGTACCAGGGAAAATATTGTAGATGGAAGAGAATACTATAATTTTTCAGTTCTTAAATGCTTATTAAAAGCTTTAAAAGTTTAAGGATGGGTACTACATGACATTAGTTGAAACCTCAAAATTACCATTCATCATGATTCTCAACTCAAACTGAAAATTTAATTTCACTATGGCATTTTCTTATACCTCAAGGCTAAGGAACCCAAGGAATGATAAGTATGTTGCAAAATGTACAGGAAAATACAAATTATTATTATCATTCTTATTTGTTGTTATGGGTACATGGGAGGTTGGGGAAGAAGCCAAATTTGAGTCTTAAATGTTTGTTCTATTCTCATTGTCCAAGAAGATGCTTATGTGTGAATTACTTAAAAGCTTACTTTGGTTATCTACTGTCATATAACAAGTCACCACAACTGTTGTGGCTTGGAGAAATACCCATTTCATTAGCTAACAGTTGTGCAATCTGAGCTGAGTTCAGCAGGGTGGTTCTTCCACTAGGCTTGCTGCCTTCAGCTGGCATATTGGTTGGGGGCGTGACTCAGTTGGGAGGCTGGGATGGCTGGAGTCTCAGGGCTTCTCTCCATGTGACTTCTTTTCCATGCAGCCTGTCCACAAGTTTGCTCCAACAGAATAGCTGCAGTTCTTACATGGTAGCTCAGGCTCCCAAGACACAAAAGCAGAAGCTGCCAGGCCTTACTAAGTCTTAGACTTCGAACTGGCATACTTCTGCCATATTCTTTTGGTTAAGGCAAGCATAGGTCCAGCCTAGATTTAAGAGGGGGGAACTGCACAAGAGCATGAATAACTGGAGGCATGGCTAATTGCAGGCCACCAGGGTAACAGACTACTATGGCCCTTGTGATATGAAGTGATTATATTTAGAATGTTTCTAAAAGCAAAATGTATGTGGGAAGTATAATATTCAAGTGGTTTATTGTGATGGTGATGAAAGAACCGCAAATTTTTTAAAGTTTATATTTCTAAAAGATAATCATGGTGTTATGCTGCCATTAGGCTTTAGGCATAAAGTATTAAAAGATTATACTACTACCTTTTGTCTTTCTTACTGATTTGAATACTCAACTTGCTTTAAGTTTAACCAAAATATTATATTCTGAGTCTTCCAGCTGAAAAACTGGGATTTTTTTTCTGGGTGTGTGTGTATGTGTTTGGGGAAGTGAATGATGAAAATGGGGTTGTAGGGGAGGGACAAGAATGCCTTATTGATTTTTTGAGAAATTTTGGGAAGTATCCAAAATGAAAACTTGCCATTACAACTTTTCCTATGAGAGGCCTTTAAGACATTAACTATATTTTGTCTATTTTAGAGCAATAACAACATTGAGAAGATCATGGGTTTGGAGCATCTGAAAGCTCTGCAGAACCTGGATCTGTCCCACAATCAGATAAGTAGCCTCCAAGGCTTAGAGAATCATAACCTCCTGGAAGTTATCAACCTAGAGGATAATAAGGTAGTGTTGTACTGCCTCTGTCTCAGTTTCAGTGTCTACATAAGAGGACATATTAGAGACTAAGCACAAACACCCCATTATTGATTGCTCAAGAGTTGTCACATTAAATGCTATCTTAGAGATGTTATTGTAGCAAACTTCCTAGAACAATAGTTGCAAAAGGACTGTTTTTTAAAAATACTTACAATTTTTCATTGTTGAAAATTGCCTGATTCCTAATTATATTGTTTTAAAGGTTTAAACTGCAACCACGTGTGCATGATTTTCTGAAGTGGATGCATTCAGGCAAAATTTTGTGTAGACAGATGGCATTAGGAGAGTCTGAAATGTCAGAGTAAGGAGATTGGAGGTCTAAGAGTAGCCACAGGCTACAGCGTTGCTACCATTTAGAGAGAATACTGGGGCCCTGGTGGTGGAGGTGTTGGGGAGATGTTGGTCAAAGGGTACCAAATTTCAGTTAGATAGGAGGAATAATTTCAAGAGAACTATTGCACAGCATGGTGATTATAGTTAATAAAAATATATTGTATTTCAGAAAAATACTAAGAGAGTAGATTTTAAACATTCTCACCACAAAACGATAACTTTGTCTGTATGTTAATTAGCTAGATTTAGCCATCCCACAATATGTATATATTTCAAAACATCATATTGTACACAATAAATACATATGATTTTATCTGTCAACTTAAAAAGAATAAAAAATTTAAAAATGCAAATACCTAGGAAAGGCTTAAACTATTAAAAATAAAATAAAGAGAAGAGCTCAGGAAGTAAATTCTTATATCCTATTGGTAATAACAGTGTATATTCCCAATCTGCATGATGAGTTGGAGGTTGGACTTATTCAAGTTTTCATGTCTGGCTTAATGTACACTTTACTTCAAAAATTAAATAAATTGGCTTTCACTCTTAACTACATTTTATTTTTAATGAAGCATCTGGGCTCCTAATCATGGTATATTAAGTTGGTACCTATACCTGATTTCTTTTTTTTTTTTTTTACAATCTTAGCTAGAAGCCTTTATTTTTCTTGTTTTTTTTTTTAAAGAAAAGAGAGAGGATCAAATTTAAAGAAAATTTCATTCCTTATCTCTGGGCACTCAATTTTATACCTGATTTCTTATGCAATAGGTCTACAAAGTGATTTTATTCATATTGAGTACTTTATCGGATTTGGGGGGAAAGATTTCATAAGGAAGTTGAATGTTTAATTCTTCTTGAAAATGAAAAGTTGGGCCGACCCTGAAAGAGGCAGTCGGTGCTGGCTGGAGCGAGATGTGGCATCGTGGAGACTTTGTCCTGTTCTGCTGTGATGGTACTTACCAGTTTTGTCTGATGGCTCTTTCTCCACCAAACTCTCGTCATCTGTTAGGCTACTAAAAACCAAGAGAAGTCAGTCATTAGGTCTGGGAATAAGTAAAATTTTAATCACAGACAAAATTGTTATTTTCATTCTTACTTGACTTGTATATTAAATTGTTTTGGTAACTTCTCAAGTTAATTAATTCTAGCAGATGACCTTTGATGCCTGTGCTGTGTGTCTTAGGAAGGCAGCACAATCTCTGTTTCATGTGGTTTTATGTCCTTTTCCTGCACTTTCCATTAAAGAATAACTTTTAGAAAATTGCCTCCTCACAATGATTCTTACATATATACAGGGGGTTTTGGAAAGGTGGAATGCACTCATTAAATCCCAACTCAATGCATCACAGGATTTAGGAAAAGGAGTAATGGTAATGATAATTATAACAATTACAGGCATAAAATAATCTAGAGATATTCACTGAGTGAATACACCAGCTATTGTTCGTAAGCACTTTACTTATTTAATCTTCCTTATAACCCTATTATTGCTGCCATTTTACAAATGAAGAAACTGGGGCACAGAGAGGTTAAGTAACTTGCCTAAAGTTATAGATTTAGCAAGTAGCAGAGCCAGGATTCAAATACAGAACATTTTGTCTCCAGAGTCAATGTTCTTAACCTTTGCAGGATAATATAGTAAATGAAATGCTAGTGGGCCTTCCTTCTGAAAAGGGTATGGTGTGATGCTCCAAAACAGTGCCTTCTCATCCAAACCTAACATGAACCACAGATATAAAGTTCTCGAGTAGGCACAATAAAAAGGCACAAAGAAACAGGCAAATTTAATTTTGATAATATATTTTATTTAATCCAATATATCCAAAATATTATCAGTTCAACATGTAATCTACATACAAAATTATTGATGAGATCTTTTACCTTCTATTGTTTCGTGCTAAGTTTTGACATCTGGTGTGTGTTTTACACATCTCAGCTCATCTGGCCGTATTTTCAGTGCTCAGTAGCCACATGTGGCTAGTAACTACCATATTGCATAGCACAGGTCTAAAAACTCCTCCCAAATGGTGTATTGTTCTCTTCCATTTCAAGAGACTTTTTAAATTGCATTTGAAAAAGTTTGAAAAAAAAGGGGAATCATTAAGTGAAGAAAGTGGTTTATAATTTTCAAATGGTAAAGAGGCTCTATTAAAAAAAAGTGGCCACGTGTCCCAAAGGGGAATCCTTTAGCAACGATTATGTCTGTAACAATAACATAATTCCCTGGTGCCCCGCTGAGCAGGTTGGGGAGCAACTGACAGTACTTTGAAATATTCTTTGAGCCATCCAAAGAGTTCCTCAGAGATTTTTCCAGGACTACTGAGAATACTATGTATCAGGGATGGAAAATTTATCATTTAACAGAAACATAACATAACTTCTGCTTCTCATATGATTCATTTGTTTTATTTGTAGCACTTTCATCCATATTAGGCACTTGGTTTTAGCTGTTGAAAGATTGTAACACCTACATGTGATTATTTGAACATCTCTCTTAAGGTCATTTGCAAATGTTTATCATCAGCTGGTGATTTGGTGACCTTAGTTAGTCTCCACACAGTAGTCCTTGTTAGATTTAAAATCATTTCCATCATTTGAAGCGTATCCCAAACTGTCAACTCCATTATAACCTTTGTCCTTTCTTCTAGTAGCAAGATACTGGTCTGGGAGTGACTTAGAGAACGCAGTTCTACTTCTCTGAGGCTCAGCGTCGTTATTTCACAGTGTTTGTTCCCAGCTACTTTTCTAAGTTTTTTTTTTTTAATGGATTAACAAGGTAATACTCATAAAGCAACAAAAGCAACCCTAAGTAACAATAGCACTCCTCCCAGAGCTCCCAATCTGTTCATTGTTTGCAGTGCTCTGGCCTTTCCTTCTAAATCATTCTCCCTGAATGCCGACAGAGATGATGGCAGCTGGAGACCATTATCCTACTCTTTATATTTTTGAGGTTTTATATAGGTGCGAAGTTCTTAGCAGAGGACTTCTTGCTGCTTGTTGTTCAGAATTAGATGTCATTAATGTCTTAGGCAAGCAATCCATGGGCATTATCCCCATCGTCATTATCCCCGGCTCACACTTCTGTTCATATATGTGAGCAAAAGGAATTTCGGGGGAATTGAACACAATCTGCCTTCTAAGTGAACTTAATTTCCCTCAGGATTTCAGTTTGTTAGCCCTATAAAGAGAGGGGTTGAACTAGATGATTCTTTGGGGAATCTAGGGCTTCCAGAGGCTGACAATATTGATGCGGAGGCAGCCGGGGCTGGGGATAGGAGATGCTGGCATGATCAGGTATCCTGCTAAAATCAGTCTCCCTCCATCTTGCCAAGGTGCCCCTGCCATGGGATGCAGACAGAAAGGAGGCCCCTTTGGAGGCCTTTGGGCTCTTTACAACCAGAGAGGATTGCCAAGGCAGGGTAGCCCGATCTGCTCAGCAACTGCTCTCTTGGGGTAACCTTGGCTCTCTGCAGAGAGTGCTGAGGAGTGTACACTTTGAAACCAGGTCCGATGCTGCCTCATCACTTTTCCAAATACTTTTTGAACTTTCAGACTAAGGCCAACGTAGTCCCTAACTTAATGCCTACCTCATGGCAATGGACTTGGCCTGCTTCTTGGTGCCCTGGCCCCATGGCGATGAAGGCAGCCTGCACGGCTGGGTGTGCCTGCCTTGCTTTAGCACTGGCTAGCTGATCAGAGTGCAGGCTGTTGACCCTGAGTCCGTGTGTGCCGTAGCCATCTGACTTGGTTAAGTCAGCAGTTCAGACAGAGGGACTATACGGCCAGTTCATGTGACTGGGGACGGAGACCAGCACTCCCAGGGGTGGCTGGTGGAATGAAGTTCCCTTGCAGAAGGGGGTTGGAATGCCAAGTGGGGAGCATTTTCTTCTGATCCTCATACAGACCAATCTTATTTCCACCCTAGGAGCTGTGTAACATCTGGTGTCTCTGCTAGAAGCTTTTCCCTAAATTTTCAAAAAATTCTCTCCTTCATTTCATTTAAGCTTCTGTCTAACCCTCACAAAAAGGCCACTTCAGCACCCCTCCCAGTTTCCTTTATCCCTTTACACTCCTTCACTCATCATTAGTACTTACTACTGCCTGAGATGATGTCATGTCACATATTCTATAAGTTCATTGTCTTTCCCACTAGAATGTTGATTTCAAAAGCTCAGGGACTTTCTCTTGTTCACTTTGTGCAGTGCCTGGCACTTAAGAACTTTGTGCAGCTCAAAGCTGGCACTGAAGAATATCTGTTGGCTGAGTGCATGGCCCTTGGGAGTCCTCAGGGGTGCCCAGATTTGCATCTTTCCATCAAGTGCTTGGTTGGTGTTTAAGGTGCCCGTGATAAGATCTGGAGTGGTTGTGTATAAGAAGTGGGGCTCAAGTATTTTCCTACTGCATGGAGAGAGGAGGCAGAGTGGAGATCTGAGGAATTGTTTGGGCTGAGGTGATGAGGGCCTTAAACCAGGCAGTGGTGGTGAGGAAGGAGAAGGAAGGCTCAGGGCCACAGGTGTTTCTGAGGTAGAATTAATAAGATAGACTGGAGGTGGTGAATGAGGAAGATGATATTGCTGAAGATGACTCCCGGTTTCCAGGTCAGGTGACTGGGTGACAGTGGAGCCATGTAGCCTCCTTACTCAGTGATCTAGAACCTCTGGGTTCTTGGATATTCATCTTGCCCTGAACTTTAGAGGCAGATATCCTATTCCAACATCACTATGTGGGCATGCGATGCCAGCTTTTTATAACGGAAGGCAAGCCAGTGGAGCTACTTTTGGGGAAGCTTATCCTTATTAAGTATATTGAGTTGAATTGTGGTCCTCCAAAAGATATATTCCCAAGTCCTATCCCTGGGAACCTGTGAATGTGCCCTTGTTTGGAAAAGAGGTCTTTGCAGATGTAATCAAGTTAAGGATCTCAAGACAAGATCATCCTGGATTTACGGTGTCCCTAAATCCAATGCCCTTATAAGAAACAGATGGGGACAAGACACATAGACTCAGGGCAGAAGGCCATGAGCCCCTTGTGAAGACAGGGACAGAGATTGCACTTATGTCACTACAAGCCAAGGAAGGCCTGGAGCTACCAGAAGCTAGAAGAAGCAGGGAAGGATTCTCCTCTATAACCTTCAGAGAAAGCATGGCCCAGTAAACACCTTGATTTCAGACTACTGGTCTCCAGAACTATGAGATTTCTGTTGTTTGTGCTAATTTGTTATAGCAACCATAGGAAACATACACTAAGTGAAACTATGTGTCTGGAGAATGGAGAATAAGGTCTGGAAGTTATACTTACTTATAGTCTCTTGTAACTTCTACTTTTTAAATTTGATTTAAGAAATTTCTCTATACCCCAAGGTTTTAAATATTCTCCTATATTTTCTTATAATTTAAAGTTTTGTTTTTTTCATATTTAGTCTTTAACCCAACTGGGATTTAGTTTTGTGGGTAATGTGAGGTAGGCAACTAATTCCCATGTGGAAACTTATTGTCCCAATGTTTCAATACTCTGATTTAAAAATTGTAAAATATTCTGTTGAATGAATATGCCAGGATTTGAGTCTTTTACTTGTTGAAATTTGATGTGTTTACAACTTCTGCTATTAAAAATAATGTTGTAATATATATTCTTATACATAAATCTTTAAGTACATTTTAAATTACTTCTTTAGGATAGATTTTCGGAAATACTATTACTGGTTATGGGCATTTTTAAGAGTCCTGATATACTTCTTAAAGTTTCATTCTAATTAATACTCCCAACAGCAGTGTATGAAGTTGGAATACCTTATTATAGGCACATCTTACTATACATTTGTCATCAAATATCTTTGAAAAATTATGTCAATCTGTTAGAAAAAATGGTATTTCATATCATATTTTATATGCTTTTCATTGATTATCAGTAAGTTAAACATTTTTTTCTTGTTTGTTATATATTTGATGTCCTTTTAAAAAATTGCCTATGCATGCTCATGACTATAATTTATTACCATTCTTCTTTTGCTTTTCATTGTGCTTAGGGTACTTTTGATATATTAAAATTATTAATGAATTTATAAATATTTTTCTTTATGTCTTCCTTTATTTATTTTTTTTGTTTGTTTTGTTTGTTTCATTATTTATTTATTTATTTATTTTTGAGACTGGGTCTTGCTCTGTTACCCAGGCTGGAGGGCAGAAGCCTGATCATAGCTCACTGGGCTCAAGTGATCCTTCCACCTGAGCCTGCCAAGAAGCCGGGACTACAGGTGTGCACCTCCAAGCCTGGCTAGTTTTTAAATTTTTTTTTGTATAGACAGGGTCTTGCTATTGTCCAGGCTGGTCTCAAACTCTTGGCCTCAAGCAATTCTCCTGTCTCAGCTTTCCAAAGTACTGGTATTGCAGGTATGAGCCACCATGCCTGGCCTTTCCTTTATTATTTTTAAAATTTTTATGAAGTCTTTTTCCATTCTGAAATCTGACAGGTGGCTCACGTAAACTTTTTTTTTTTTACTGATTTCTTTTATTACCTTCAACTCTTAATCCATAATTTATTTTATGATATAATTGAAACAGAAATTTAAATTTACTTTTAAAAAATCTAATAGTAATATGATGATAACAGTACCATTTATTGAGTGTTCATCATATGCTCAGCCTTGTGCTAAATAATTCTTATTCATTAACTCATTTAACCAATAGCTCTATTGAATAATAATAATTTTCTCACTTATTTATAGTTCACTTTTTAAATATACATTTCTTATTTCTACTAAGATCTGTTTTCTGGACTATTTATTCTGTTTCATTGATCCACCTGTTGATTATTATTTTCAGCAATGCGTTTATGATGATGATGATCATCATCATTAACTAGTTGACAGAGGCCCCCACTTTGAGAAAGTTTTTCTGCACAGATTCACATATATATGTGGAAGTGAAAACAATTTTAATGGTTGCATCTGATTGTTTTCTAATATATATATATATATATCTGTATATATATATATATATATATTTTTTTTTTTTTTTAAAGAAAAAGCCCTCCCCCAACTTAGGTCTGGATGGTGATGCTTGGAGAGCATGGCCTGGAAGGAAATAGCAACAAGAAAATTGTTGATGGCATGTGGGGTGGGCTGTGGCCCATAGGGGCAAAGGAGGCTACAGGAAGAGAATGGACTGGAATCCAGGGATCAGCTGTGCTGGCATGACATTCTTGGCAGCAGGTGGCTGAAGTTCCTGTAAGAATATAGCCTTTCTGGCTGTATTTCACTGTCAGTCATTAGGGATGCTGTTGGTCCTACACCTGCCGTAAAAGTCTGTTACACGCATGGCCTAGGGTTTGTGGCCTTTGTGGAGAGAAGATGTGAGGGGGGCGGGTCTGCTGTGGGGTGGGGATGTGCAAGAGAGGGAGGGCACGTGAAGGCCAGCCAGGATCTGTTTACTTTGATAATTCAGCAGAAGTGGGAACTTGAAGCCAATCCACCCCTTGTTTACTCCCCTCTTACCTCACCCTACCCTTAAAGGATTGGTAGGGAGGCTGGATCCCTTTCATTTGACTGTCAAAAGACCAGCTGATCCCAACTGCATCTTAATGGTAATATAATTTTATATAGGCCACAATCATTGTGTTCATGGTGTTTGCAACACATCAAGGAGATCTTTCCATGCAATCATCGTACGTACCACCATCTTCTAAAATTAGCATGTAGTTTTCCTACTGTGGGACTGTACTGTGACTCATTTAATTACATAATGATGGAGTTTGTAGGAATTTAGAAATTTTTTACTTTCACTGATAAAATTAGACTGAATGTTCTTGTATCTAATTTTTGCCTGCCTGATGATCTCTTTAATATAAACTTCTTGCAGTAGGATGGCTGGTTTACAGCTTATGCACATATAATACATCAGATTGCACTTTAGAAAGGATGTATCAATTTCTACTCTTACCAGCAATGCCTGCCAGTACATGTGGCCAGGACTTGTTGGTGGGACATGATGAATGCAGGAACACATCTCCTCTTAACACTGGTGTTAGGTACAAGAATAAGAGCTGTATACTAGAGGGAAATCAATCCATTGTTCAAAAGTTCTGACTAACCAGTGTGAACCAAGTTTACTTTTTCACCTTCCTGCATAACACAATGTAAAACAATGGATCCCTTATAGATGATCTTATAGATGATCCAAATGGCAGTCTAGTGGACAGTCTAGTCATCTTACGGAAAAAGGTGTATACAATAACATAATGTTGCTCTAACAAGATTAATGTGTGTAGATTGTATATTGCAACTCTGGAGTTTGCCTTTCATATAATATCTTTGAAAATGGCGTCCTTTGAACATGGTGCATGTGTTTAGCCCTTGACTTAACTTTGGGTCTAGTTTGCATTTTAACTGCATTGTGTGGTTAGATAACTCAGAATTTATTGGTGACCCTGCTGTTGGAGTGCTTTTATTAATATGATGCATGCAAAAATAATTTGGAGGAAAATAGAAGTGAAAAAGTAATAAATTGTTGTAAAAGTTCAATGTCTACACTTGAAATAAAATTGATATTATGCTCATTACAGAAAATTTAAATAAAACTATTTGCCTTTAGGGGAGAATTCAGGACTGCTACAACCCATGCTCTATCCTTGGTCAAATTAAGAAACTGTCAAGCAGTCTTTTTTTTTCTTCTTCTTCTTCTGCTTCTTCTTATTCTTTTCCCTTCCTTTTAAAAATTGTGAAATGTAACCCATATAGAAAAGTATATAAAACATAAACATACAGGTTAGCTAAAAAAATTTAATGTGAACAGTGGACGCCCATCAAGAAATATAATATGTCATACAATTTTCAATTTTTACCTTTCCTTAAAATAGTTTCTCTTGTGGAAACAGTGATAGAGCAATACTTGTACATGCAGTAAGAAGGCTTAACCAGTCACAAATGACCAGGGTAGCAGAAGCAGGATTGGGGAGGGAAATTGGGAGCCTAGAGGGCTAGGAACAGGGGTGGGGATAGGGTGGGTAGCCGGGTCATCCTTGCATGCATTTTTGGTACTGTTTCTCTGCTTTTACATACCATTTTATTTCTCCTTAAAATGAACATGAGTAAGAGGAGAAACCTTACTGTTTTCCAGCCAGAGAGGGAAAAAGAAAACATGGCTGTGTGCATTCACATTTATTGAAGAGGCATGCAATAATTCCCTGGTTCTGTGTAGTTCTGCAGAATTCTCATTAAAAAGCTGGATATTCAACAGAGCAATTTTTTAAATCATTGAATTTAAAGGACCCCAACTGGCTCCTATGGTATTATGTTTTCTATTGTCCTTGTGCATTTAGTGTGTTGGTAATACTTTTTTTCTTTGATTAAACAGATTGCTGAGCTGAGTGAAATAGAATACATTGACAATCTACCTATCCTTCGAATTCTCAATCTTCTGAAAAATCCAATTCAGGTGAGAGATCATTTATATGGGGTAGAGGGAGGGAGAGGAGGACTATCCTGGAATTCTTCTTCAAGAAGTACTTTTGGTAAAGACTATCAGGAATGTCAATACAGCCTATTTATCTTCCTTCTCTCTTAGGAAACAACTAGAAGCATTTACTAGCACCTAAATGACTTGTTTTTTTAGAAATAAGATCTTTTTCCATGAATGACACGTTGTCACACCACTGCCAATAAAGTAAAGCCTGACATTGAATATCATTTACCTGTTCTGCTGGTCATTTGTGTCTCATCCCGGGTAGTACTAGCGATTACAGGAAGGAGCTAATGGGACTGTAGAGCAATGTTCCTTTATATTAGAGAATGCAAGATGCCAAAGGTGTAGACAGAATATGGTTTCTATTTTATAATGGGGGACAGAAAATCTAAGATTAGATCTAAAGTAATTTGCCTGGATATAGCCACAAACTTGGTGTGATTGTAAAGTAATTATAGAATAAAATAATATATTTCCTAAGGGTTCTTAACCTTTGGGATTTAAGGATCGAGGACTGTTTTTCAGGTCTCTCTTTCTCTCCATCCATAGATCCTTTCTCCTGGCCTTCTCCCCCTCCTTGTCCATCTGTCCTTCATTCCATTTTCTACCCATATACTTCACATACATTTCCACAGACTCCTGGCTTTGTATGTATCTCTAAGTACATTTTTTTGGTGTGTATCTTGACGTACATGTCTGGACAGGCAAACAAAAAACAAAAAAGAAAGAAAAATTTAAAAATAAAAACAGTTCTTGATATGGGAATAGTGGCAGGCGATTTAAAATCATCTCTGGGAAAGTGAGGAGCAGGCTTTACAATGGCCACCACACCCAGTTTCAGATCCATAAAGAATGTGCATAAATAAGCATCACAAACCCACTGACTCGTGTTAACTCGCTTATATCACAAAACCTTCCCCCCAGCATTACACATGGAAGTACACAAAAGATACCTTTGTGTATTCATGTCATGTGAATTTACTCATCTATAAAAGGCATCATCCACTAATGTCTTTCCCTTCAAAGAGACATAGCTTCTTGATACAAAAAACTAATTATATTTCTAAAAGGCAGATAGTTCTAATACAGCAGATGAGGGAATAATAAGGAATTTGTCTTATAAATGAATGTTATTTTATTATTGTAAGATAAACTCATAATAAATGATAAAAATTAATACAAAACAATATAAATAAATAATAATAACATAATATAAATATTAAAGGTTCATTATTTGCAGTAATAAAATTCACTGGAGTTAGAAGACAGAGTTTGAGTCACTGGCCACAGAATCTTAGATGAGCTGCTTCACCTCTCTGAGGCTTAGTAGATTTTCCCTTTAGAAATGAAAATAATCAGGTTGTGTGTGGTGGTTCACACCTATAATTCTAGCACTTTGGGAGGCCAAAGCGGGAAGATTGCTTGGGGGAGTTTGAAACCAGCCTGGGTAACATAATGAGACCCCATCTCTATGAAAAATTAGTCCCAGCTACTCAGGAGGCTGAGGCAAGAGGATCACTTGAGACCAGGAGTTCGAGGCTGCAGTGAGGCATGATCATGCCACTGCACTCCAGCCTGGGTGACAGAGCAAGACTCTGTCTCTAGAAAAATAAAAATTATAAAAACAAAAAGAAATGAGGATAATCCTCCCTGTTCTACTAATCTTAAAGGGAAATTAACAATATCATGCATTGGAAGAGCTTTGTAAATTACAAGGCATGGTCTGCATTTGAGTTAATGTAAGGGGTGAACGTGAAGTGCAGAGCCCTATGCAGGGGTGTGGGGATGAGGAAGCAGGTGAAAGACCCAGGCTTAGAATGCTGGTGCTTGTTGATTTGGGAAAAGGAAGGCAATTGAATAGTCCTCTTGGTATTTTAAATAGGAAAAACCTGAATATTGGCTGTTTGTAATTTTTATGCTACTGCGATTAACAGAATTAGATCAGAAGAAGATTCAAGTGGAAGAAAAGGTATGTAATTGTATTTCATGTGCTTATGGTTTAATATGCTCAAAAGCTCACATTGTCTGCTACAGAACCAATATAATCAATAAATAAGACACATAAAATATGTAAATTAATTCTTTATTTAGAGACTATTTCCTTATCTTAGGAACTGTCTGTTTAACCCTCTGCTGAGCATCAGCACAAATGCAGTGAAAGGCCTGCTATTAGTACAGTGAAAGGCTGGGAAACAGAAGCAACACTCCACTTGTATAAGTAGCCACATTGCCTATATCTAGGTAGCAGATGATCAGTTTGAATAACTATCATATTTGGAGGGTGTATGATTCTGTGTTACTTTACAAATTCATTTAGCAATAAAATATAATGTTACTCTACCATATAATCAAAAGATACTCAAATAAATCACTACTTTGATATGTTAAATCCTTAATTCTGCTCTTTAAAATAATGATTCATCTGGTCACACAATTCCACAGTAACCAGACCTTGAACACTATCGCCTGCTTGCCTCCCTGCCAAACCCATGGTAGCTGCTTTGTCTTGCTTTAGTGGCTGGTGACAGCTGAAATCTCTACTAATAAGGGATTTCTTACACTGGATACAAATTTGAGATGGGAATGAAAACAGGTATAAATATGTAAAGAGGCACATATTCCGCCTCATAAATGCCTTTCTGAAATCTTGGTTAAAAATAGTTACAGATGCTAGTCTGTCATTATTCTCACACTCAAAGGCACTTATTAGATTTCTCTTTTCCTTTAACATTTTGCAAAGGGAATAAAATTTAAAACCATGTATTAGTAAAGGTGTGGTAGGTGGGGGAAATGTATTTAGAGGGATAGCAAAGATAAGGGAATAGAGAACTGTACATTAAGAGGAAAAGGCCCATATCCTTGAATGGAGACATTTATGCTAAAAGAGAAAGAAGGTTTGGTAGAATTTGAGATCATGAGGATAGTTCTTGGTGAGATGGCATAGAAAAATATTCCCCAAGTATCAGCTACCTGGAATTTAGAACTATAAATTTTATTCTGTTTTCCCATACTAAAAGTTGGAATGTTTATTATATTAGAAGTAATCATGTATTTTCAAGGGTTTTTATTGTTTTTGTTTTTCCTTTTCCTCTGTCAAACAAAGGAGTATAAAGAAGTAGGAAATCAAATTTAAAGGTCTCCATTCAATATTTTAAAATAATTATTTTTTTAGATTTTAGGAAAATTAGAATAGACATGAAGACTGAATGCACAGGTTCATAGGCATGTGCTAAATTATTTGGTATATCTGGTTGCCTGTCTAGAATATCTCATTAAAGAAAATCTAAGCCTTGTCTTCTTTTTAGAAACAAAGCTTTTTTTCCCTTTTACATTTCTAATTCTGGAAAAGGTTGCAGCAGTGAATAAATATGACCCTCCCCCTGAAGTGGTCGCAGCCCAAGATCACCTGACCCACGTTGTCAACAGTGCGATGCAGCCACAGAGGATTTTTGACAGGTATTAGGGATCCACAGGGTAGAACTCAGGGTGGGCAAGCAAAAGACAACCTCATCATTTCCCCCAGCCCTCTATTTCGGGACCATTTATTTCCTACAAATGCTGCTTTCTCACCTTCTAGGAAGGAAGGGGCCAAGTCATTGTTTGACAGACTGTGTTGTCTCAGTTACAGCGTATTACCATGCACTTGGTGTTTTCCTAATCATGGTGAGGAGTTGATTAATCCTCACTCTTTCATCTTGCCCCTTCTATGGTGGCTGGGCCATACAACAGTGAAATCTAAAAAAAAAAAAAAAAAAGTTTGTCAGCTTTTCTGCCTCAGGATAGAAATGCAGACCTTAATTTCATTAACAGAAAATTGTGATTGTTTATATTCATTGTAAATTTTTCCTTAGCTGTGAGTGAATGCTAAATACCCTTGCCAAAGAGGGTTCCATGACTTCAGATTATTAGGGAGTCCCTAGAAGGAAGCCAAGCTAGCCTGGGGGAAACCTGAAATAGTCTTTGCACGGAGCTGCTATCAACCCAGCAGAGAGGAATCGCCCAGCTTGGTGGAACACACATGAATAGAGTCTCTCACCTCTAAATTTGAAGATAGACTTACCACAGTTCCTCCATTTCTTTTTAAACA
The DNA here is from genome assembly GCA_008086735.1 of Cheirogaleus medius. Lineage (NCBI taxonomy): Eukaryota > Metazoa > Chordata > Mammalia > Primates > Cheirogaleidae > Cheirogaleus > Cheirogaleus medius. The sequence goes on along the minus strand of VBSM01003176.1, from coordinate 11,803,290 downwards.
ATCTGTTGGAGCAGATGGCCATTTATGCTATAAGTATAATGCAGAAATTCTATCAATACACAAAGGCGTTTTAAAAATACTTGTAAAATCTCTTGGATATACGTGGCTTCTTTTCTTCATGTGGTATTTGTTCCTGTACTTCACATTGTTGGTTTCCGACAGAGAGCAAAATGTTTTGTTTTGCAACGCAGGACATGATTTTTACGTATAATTTAATAATATACACACTGACAGTTTTATATGTTTATGATAGCCATCTAAAGTGACATGAATGATTATTTATTTACATACATCTGGAAAAGCACATTTGATTTAAAAGAGAGTATTTATGTCCTCATTGTATTTCTTTTCTAGTTTATGATATTGCTGGTTGTTTCATGCTTTAGGGTGCATCTATATAAAAATACATATCAAAGAAATTTGCAGCAGTGTTTGATAAACACGTATGTCTTGATCATTTCTGGCTGTTGGGCAAACAAGAGCAAAGCCCAGGTAGGCCTGCATATTCCAGGCTGGAGTCGTGTTCATTGTGAACATTCAGGGAGACAGGATGGGTAGCTTGTGTGAATACCTGCCTTGCCCTTCCTACTCGGGGCCAGCACACAGCTCTCTGTCAGCACCAGAAGTCAGGATCCAGGAGAGGAACCCTGACTCTTGTCTTTGGACTTGTGTGCTGCATTATTTAGGGTGCTTCAGTTTCTTCATGTGTGAAATGGGGATAAATGACAGAAACATCTTCATCGGCTTCTTATGATAATTAAATGGGTAATACATGTAAAACTCCTAAAATCGTGCCTGGCACATAGTAATTGCTCAAGTAAATTTTAGTTATTCCTGTTAAGTTTGCTTTGCATATCTATATTCTAATTCGACAGATATGGATGTTAAACTAGCCCTCACAGGGCAGTCCCATTTCTTTCATTGATGGGCTCTGGGTGGAATACTTCACTCTAGCAATCAGGAATTGATATATAACCACATTTTTCCTTTAAAAAGTCTTGTTACAGTAAATTTACATAAATTTGTATTTTACCTTATTTGTTATCTATGCTTCGAATATTATTTTTGGCATATTGTAATTAACTTATTTCTGGAGAGTAGGATTATCCTTTTAAACAGTGTCTACATATAACAAGCGCTCATTTAGCTGGGTTAATTATGATTGTGACACAGAAACTTTACCTGATGGGAGTAGTTAATATGCTGTCTCTCTGGGTAGCGTAGGATAACGACTGATTCTGATCCTGTGTCGTAGCACTCTTCCCAGCCTGGATTCCCCTTACCCCATGCTGATATTAGCTGGTCCTGAAGCTTGTGGGAAACGAGAACTGGCCCACCGCCTCTGCAGACAGTTTAGTACTTACTTCAGATACGGGTAAGTCTGTTTATTGGCTTGTGAGACTTGGATGAGTTCATCCATGTTGTTGCATAAATCAATAGTTTATTCCTGGTAAAATCTCAGATATTTCTAATTTTGACTATTAATTTTAAGCAAGTTCAAAAATGTATAAAACAACTTAATATTTAAGTCACATTTTACAGCAAAGCTAGAAGTGGTAAGTAAATCGAATGTTCAGTAGATATTAACTCGTATTAAGGAGAGAGCACCACGAGAGTGTTAATCCTTGAAGGTAAATTATTGATAACATTGGATCAATGTGATTACCTGGTCTTGCAATGACTAGGAATCTTGATTCTCGTGCCATTCTAATCAGTGTGATAGAGATGATTGCTAAAGTATACTCCTAGTAATAGAAGAAGAACTTAACACATAGCAAGAAGAAAGAAAGTAGTTTGTCTTTTATGAAGCAGGCAATAGACACACTGCAGTGACACTCCCCCTCCCAAATCAAATAAGCATGGCTCACTCATGCCATTATACACCTTTTCCATAAAAGGCTTATCAGCTTCTCTACCATTTATTATACTGTTATAGATACTGTATGTTTTTTAACTTTAACTTTCCAAATGTTTAACTTAATTCAGTCCCAGCCCAAATCATTCTCCAGGGTTTGAAAATATGCATCTTTTTAATTAAGCGTAAATGGCATTTGGACACAGGCTCCTGTTACCGCGCTGTATGCCAGCACGAATAGCGTGCTGTGATGTGTAATGGGCAGGGCTGTGCTCAGGGACGGCTTCTACTTGACTCCACTTGGAACACACACCAACAGCACTTGAGTGTCTTTGTCTCCAGACAAAAATATTTATTTTCAGGCATATTTCAGGAGGAAGAAGGAGAAGCAAGTTTTTCCTTTCCTTTCCTTCCTTTCCCTTTTCCTTCCTTTCCTTTAGCATACAATACACCCCCAGTTTTCTGGAGCAAATATTTTGCTGAGTGATTTCCTAATGACCCAGTTAAAATAGAGGAAAGTATCTGAAAAACTAGAACCATTCAAAAAAAAAAACCTCCAGCTGGATTTACAGATTTTTTTTAGGGGTTTCTGAGAATCATATTTAGAATTGTAACTGTGGTCTCTTAAAGTAGTTTCCTCTTGTATTTTTTATGTATGGCAGCGAAATTACTTTTAGATTAGTGGTATCTGTCAGTGAGCTATGGCTGTGACTATAAAGATATATAGGACAGCAAGAAAAATAAGTGCAAATTATTTTCTAATGCTATTACAAAAAAGGTCTCTTCCCTTAAGCTTCACATGTTCAAGAAATGTAAACACTATTTTAAACAGGTCCATTTATTTTGATATTTAAAATTGCTTCCCTCATTTGAACAACTCCAGGACACAAATACTATAGAATAATTTATTGATTAATATATTTTAAATACCCTGAAGTAACAAAAATAAATTAAAAGTTAATTTTAGAATAAATAAGTATAGAGTGAATTATGTTCATGTGGAGGTACTGAACCTGTTTTAAAAGATAAGCTGAACACAATGAATGGAAGGTCAAACTAGGGCAGAAGGGTATAAGCTGACCATTGTGCTAATTTGTAAATTTGGAACCTTCCAGCAAACCAATGTGACCTATGGGAACCAAGGCTTTCTCTGGTTCCTTTCACATCTTAGATACCTATTATGTTGAAATGGTTGGTAGCCCAATCCTGTTTCTTTGTTTGTGATATGCTACTGCCAAGGCATGCTTGGTTGTCCTGTTCTTGGAGGTGTTTATTGGCTCATAACAAGATTCTGATCCAGTCTGCCCCTACAATCTTACCTGGCTAGGCCCCCTAATTACTCATTTTCATTAAACCCTGTATTTCCCTTATTATACTGCTTATTCATCATGCTTGTGATTGATTTGTTTAATGTCTGTTTTCCCCACTTGTCTGTAAGCCCAGTGAGGGTAAGGGCCATGCAGCCTTGTTCACCATTGAGTTATAGTGCCTAGCATATGGCCAGGCACCTAATACATGTGAGATAAATATTTGTTAAATGACTAACTGATTGAATGAGTGAATGGATGGCCAAATTGGTGGCATTATATGCAACATTTAATAAAAATGACTGTAATAAGAAGCATAAGTGATTTTCCCCAACTACCACTCATGGAGATACAGAAAGTTACATGGATTCATTCATTTGTTCATTCTTTCAATAAATATTTATTGAGTTTCTCCCATGTGCTAGTTCCTGAGAATACAGTGGGAAGAAGACTGATGAGGTCCTTGCCTTGATGAAATTTGTAATCTAGTAGGAAACTCAGACCTTAATTAGTGCCATGTGAAATTTGAGTGGAGGCACAAGATGGCAAAACAAATTCCTAAAATTAGCTTTATCCTCCTATACTGTTACTGCTGCCACTGCTGTTTTTCTCCTCTGGCTGGAATCAGTGGTGAGTGGAAAGACACTGCTAATTCCCTCTGCAAATTACATACTCAGTTGTCCACCTCCCTCACAGGTTCAGAAGTGCTGGCCAACTGTTCATGGCCATTCTCATGAAGACAGAGATCAAGGTTTGTTCAATGACAAATTATTCTAAGAATTCCTTCAAGATCTCCAGGGATGTCTCAGCTCACTGTGTGGGAAGTTCTGCAGAAGAGAGTTCCATCAAGGCATGGATCAAAGACTATGTCATTGGATAAAAATGGGTATTAGATAGCTAGCAATTTCATCCATTGAGAGAGTAAGATAGTACTACCACTATACGCAGCAACTTTGTAATTAAAGTTAAAGCTAAAACCAAAGAACATTCTCAGGGGCAAGTCTTTGCTGTTGTTTGGATTTTCTTTTCTTTTATTCTTTATCCAACATAAATTTTATTGATTTTTAATTACATGAAAAGACCAAAAAAAGGCATAAATACAGTCTCTGCCATTTGCTTGAATTTTTTCTCTCCCTCATATTTATTTAATTTTCTCATGGTATTTTACTTCCTTTTCAAATTGCATTGACCTGAGATCAAGACATTCGATGAAATTTTTACATGTTAAGTTGCATAGCCAGATATGTAAATATTGAAAACATAACTCAGCTGTATAACAAAGATTGGTGTGACTGAGAGATTTTGCTCTAGTATTAGGTTTTGCTTTTACTATTTGTTTTTGGTTTTAGAAATAGGTTAGATATTCTTTCTTTACCTGTATTAGTTATGGGTGACTTGGAGCTATGCATTTACTGTCTTCAAAGCTTCTGTATTGATTTCCAACTTTATAGTAACACACAAATCAGTGACTTCCTGCAAAAGTGCCAGATAATGACAGCAACACAAAAGAATACCAGCATGATTATTTATCTTCCTGATTTACTGCTGTGAAAGTGATCTGAATGGTCCCAAAAGAAAAATCTTATTCTTCCTTAGATATCTATTTTATAGCAATCTTTATTTTCATAACATTCTCATGATGTTTTCTACTAAATATATTTTACGTAAATATTATTAAAAGACCACAGCTATTTATCTACATGAGACTGTATGAGCTATAGCAATCTAAATGCAGTCTTATCTAGTGTGTCTGTTTATATGTGTGTGACAAATTTGTAGAATGGTTCATTTGTTCATTCAATTAATATTTATTGAGTACTGTCCATGTGCCATATGCTAGTGATGAAACTGTGAAATGAATAGTCATGGGTCTTGTCCTCCTGGTAGCTTATAATCTAGTATAGGATTTAAACAGGTAGATGTTGTCTAACAAGGTAATTTGATGAGTGCTATTACCAGGGGAGTAAAGAGCCTCTGAGATAGGAATAAAAGAGAAGTAGGATGTGGGGTTTAAGAAGGGGATGTATTCCAGGCAGAAGAGGACAACAGGCACGTTTCATTAACTGAAAGTGCACATGATAGTATGGATAAGCCTGACGTGTCAAGATGATGAGGCTGGAAAGATAGACAGGGTCTGATCATAAAGGGTTCTAAGCAGGGGGATGGCATGGTCACAGTTGTGTTTTAGAAACTAGAAACGGTCCTCAGTCAGCAGTTTGGGAAAGGGCTTAGGGAAGGAAGACTGGAGACAAGGAGATCAGTTAGAATATGGTGCCGGGTGATGACAGTGTGAGTTAGAAAGTGGTGTGCAGTTACTGGAAATTGGGCAGAGTAGTGGCTGCATGGAGTTTGTTACTCAGACATGGTATGTGCTGGAATCTTTTGTATTCATGATCACTTAAATTGTGCCCAGCCATTTATTGATATATTAATATATTTGCATTGAGTGTTCAGACTGATTTAATTTACCTACCAAATTCCTCCAGTAATACCTGGGCTCTTGTCAATATCCATTTAAAGAGCTCACTTACTGACAATATGGTGTGCTATAATATAATGTGCTTGAATTCAGATGTGCTCTGAATTCAAGCCAAGCCTCTGCCTAAATATTTGCAGTAACAAGAAGTTCATTATTTCCTGAAGCAATCTGGTTCAGAATTAAGATTCTAAATCTGCTTGCTTCAAAATCACACTGAAATAGTTCTATTTCCTTATCCACCTGCTAGCTGTTCTTAGACATCTTTTCTTCCTGTTACATTTCCTTGGATATTTTAGTATTCGATTTTTTGGCCTTGCTTTGCAGATTCCTTTCCTTCCTGATCATCTCCTTTCCATGGATTTGGTTTGTTCTTAGCCTCAATGACATGTGGCCATGAATTGGCCTTTAGAATATCTAGGTTCACCCTTAGGTTTTTAGGACCAGAGTTGCCATTTGAGGTTAATCTTCAACTCTGTACTTTTGCCTGTTAAGTGAAACTAACAAGGAGTATGGCTCCCATTACAAGCCATGATGTAGTTAGTCCCCATGAATAAACTAGCAAATTAATTAGTAAATAATAAACTTGTGGAAATATTTAGAAGTGAGAAAGGATATTGAATGTGATAGCTCAAGCACATTTCATTGTCTAAAATTTTGCATCATTTTTTTCTAAGAAAGTTTAGTGAAATTTTGCTTTCACTATGAAATATATCCTTTTAAGATATTCAATTTGGGCGGCATAACTACACAGCGAACATTTGTATATGTGAAAATTGGATGACAAATTCAAAAAAACCACTGGTCATCTCAGGTCCTTCTTAATAGAAAGTTCTGCAGTAGCTGCAGTTTCTTTGTTTCATTCTTTCTTTTTATTTCAGGATATTGTGAGTAGCTGCAGTTTCTGTCACCAGCATTCTCCACATCAGTGGAGCCATCTCTTTATTTACCTGCCTAGAAGCTTCAAATTGCTTCTTTGTTTTCTCTTCCTTTTGGAAATTCTGAAAAAACTCCTGCCACTCAATTCCTTTGTTGGGAAATGTAAATTCAGGGTAGTGTGTAAATGCTATGCTAAGGGTTTGCAGCACAAGATGCCAAGCTACTGATTTATCTTCCCTCACTGTCAAGGACACTAATAGTCCAGAGGGTCTCAGGTCTCTGCCAAGGAGTGTGAAGAAATGCCAGTGTATTCAAACAACAAAACAAATGTAACGGTGTTTTGACGGTCTTCTCTTAGGATGCACTCTCTCTCCTGTGTATACAATTTAAATGTAATGTTAAAGCCTCAAAATTTAGTAGTACATTTAATTCTTGATTATAATGGGAGAGAACAGTGGTATGAATTACAAAAATTTATTTGATTTTCGTAATGAAGAGCCTTTTGAGTTTGCAACTTTACTCTCTTAATTATTACTACATCAAAAAGAATTGACTTTGGAGTCATCTTGCCATTGCTACTTAGTAACATTACTTAATCACTGTGCCTCGGTTTCATCAGTTAATTAGATAAATCAAAATAAGAAAAATTACCCACTTCATGTTTTTTGTGAGGAATAAATGAAATAATACGTCAAGTGTCCAGCTATTCTCATCTCCTATTTTAAATTACAGGATGATCTAAAAATATCTTTGCATTCCCAGAGCTTCACATTGGGAAGGCAGAATGATATGAAGTCAATAGTCCTGGTAGTTGGGAATCCTGTATTCTAGTTCTTGGACCAACACTGGCCTGCTTTGTGACTTTGGACAAGTCACTTTTATAGTCTTCTATAAAATGGAATTCTTAACAGCTGTTTCTACTTCACACCTTTCATTTTTCATTCATTTTACAAATATTTAGCAAATGCCTACTAGGTGCCAGGCATTGGGAATGCAATGGTGAGTAAGATGAATAAGACAAAGTCCTCCCTCATGATTCATATGTTCTGCTGGAAGATAGGAAAAACACAGACAAATAGAGAAAAGAAAGCAGTTCTGGTGATGTAGAGTAATTGGGAGGTGTGGCGTGGTGGCGGTGGTATTTCGGACTGTGGTTAGAAAAGGCCTCTTTGGTTGCGTTGAGAATTCCTTTCAGCATTGGAACCCCAGAGGCCCACAGGGAGCCGTCCACAGTGTCCATGTGGACCAGCAGTGCAGGGGGGTGAGATCTCTCTGTCCTCAAGTGGTGGAGGAGGTGGGGCCCTGAACAAGTAATCGGGATGCAATTGGTGCAGGTGCTGAGGCTGCGGGGGTATAAAAAGGTGAAGAATCCAGCCATCTAAGGTCAGGAAAGGCTTTTTGGAGGGATGACACTTAAATTGAGTCCTGAAAAACAAGTGGGCTGGGCAGGCAGAGGGAGAGGAGGAGAGCCTGTGAAAAGTACTCATAGATCAGAGAGAATGTGAAAACAGTTGGGTGGAAAATGTATGACTAATAAATATTGTTATACTTCTTAAAGTATTATTACATGATGGCAGAGGAGGTGATTCAGAAGGTGATAAATAATAATGAGCAAAAATTTGATGCTGATAATTCGAAATTTGTATAAGGATTATAGACTAGAGCAACTGGATGTCATCTAGCACTTCAAAACCACAGTGTTTCCACAATTATATTACTTTATGATTTATGATTTGTGGATCAATTCCATTTTTTTTTAAAAAAACATACTTTATACAGAAACATTGTCCATTTTGAATTTCAAGTTAATAGAAACGGACTAGGTGATCTATCTTATGATTCCAGGGCCTGTCACACCACAAGACAGCCTTACTTTGGAGAAGGGGATCGAGTTGATTACCATTTTATCTCTCAAGAAGTTTTTGATGAAATGCTAAACATGGTAAGAATGTTTGCCTTTATTTTTATTGCACAAGATATGCATATTCTCTGGCAGGAATATTAGGAAATGATGATAAGTAAAAAAAGGAAAAATTAAGTCTTGTACTTTTTATGAGAGGTAAGTTCTTCCTGGGTTGTTTTTCCTTAAACTACTTAATACATCATTCTTCACCTGCTTTTTTATTTTATGATGTTGGAGAAAATATTAGAAATTTATAATAAAATGAATGAGTAGACATTTTAAAGAAATAGAACTAAAAGCACTGCAAAAAATTCTTGTGGTCTGTGCTTATACATGCTGCTGCTATTAATCTGATTTCACTCAAGATGAATAGTTCTGACTTGATGCAGAAAGCCTGTGAATTGAGCATTCCTGGGGGTTGGGGTGTTCTGTCTAGAGATTACTGCTTTTGTGTGTTATCAGCAGTTTCTAATTGTTACAACCCTGAGCACGATTGCATTAGAGTGTGTCCCACTTAGCTGATTTGTTCTGGACACATTACCTTCCCTGGTAACATTTCCATTTGAGCAGTCTGAGTCTTGAAGGCCAGGCCGTTTGCTAATGCCGATGGAAGCCCTTGCTAGGAGACAAGAGGACATTCCTAATTTCTTTAATTTGAGGACTAATTTGAGGACTGTATCTTTGCTAGGCTAGAGGTACTACCCTGCTACATTAGTCCATTTCATAGGTGCTCAGGATAATCTTGTTCAATTTAAATTTTGCGTTTTTTGTTTTCCTTTTTTTATGTTTTTTAACTGAAACCCTGATAATTTTGTCATTGGTAGTAATTCACAACACCTTTGTCTTTGAATTCATTTTCTTCAAAACAACTTATTTCTTCCTTCTTGGCCTTCATATGCAAAGGCAATCCTCGCAACCCTGGGGTGTTCTATCTGTGGAAAGTATATCTAGTGTCAATATATATTTGCGCATGACTTCATTAAACTAAAGGAGTATCTCATATCTTTATCACTACCAATGAATCTGTAAAGCTTTTATTTTTTTTCTTCACCATGGGCCTTATTTTTATTTATATCATCATTCTTTCTATCACCAAATGAATGCTACACCACTTTTTTTTTCCCCTTGAAGCCTACTGAAGGACCAGATGAGGGACTAATCTGTTTCTGCTTTCAAAAGATTTCCCTCCAACAAGCGATGCTGGTATAGCTAACCTCCCCTCCCCTCTTTTACTTTCTCTTTCCTTCCTCTTTTCTCTATTCCCACCTCAAATAATGGATGTGGTTTGTACCTCAGTGTATATAATTATGAAATATTTAAACCTGGGCTCTGCAGTTTCTATGAGTTTAATTCCAGAGCTTCTCATGTTCACAGAGAAACACAAGTGAGAAAGTCCTATAATCCCTAGGCAATTCTTCCTCTAACCTTGTCAAAAGAACATCTTGGAAATTCTTTATACTTTTCTCTCCTAAGGCTATATTTTGAAAGTTCACTTTAATTTATTAAGAGTACTCTGGGACTTCATATTTCTAGAAGCCTTAATAGAGATTTGGGAAGTTATCTTGATATTAGTAGGAGGCATTCTCTTAGGACTCTTTAGGTTGAAAGACAACTAGTTCCCAAAATTAGCGTTCATTTCTCTTGTTAGAGTACGCAGTGCTTTTTTCTTAGTTCAGTTCATCTGTTCTCAGTGCCCATATGCTCCCCTGACGTTCCATACCTTATTTGATCTGTAATCAAGTTAGTCTGGTTCAGTTCCTAAGAAGTCACTGTACTTCTATACTATATTTATAGTTTTACTCCCTCTACAAAAATCCCCGTGTGTCCTAGAAGTACTCATTTTTACTGCTTCTGCTAACATATATTATGTCAATATAATGTAATTTTCTTCAACTTGAGTTTTGCCTCTGATCTCCTTTTCTTCAATGTGAGCTTGAGATTATTTCATGAAAAGTGACAAACCTAGTGAGTATAAACCCCTGACACATTGTCAGCTTTGCCAGTCACACCCTCACACTCAGCCTTCTGTACACAGAACGTCCCTCCACACAACACCCACCCTGACAGCCTGTTCCCCACCCTTGTACTGTAGACACTCACCCCTCCCTGCTCGGGCATGTACAGCCATTGACCTGCACAGCCTCCCGCATCCATGTGCCTCCTCCAACAAACACCCCCTCCCCAACACACAGATCATCCCCCCCTCTGCCCACAGACACACAAACCCTTTTTACGGACAGGTACACAGTCACTTACCCACAGAAACTCTCCCTCTCTTGGAGATGCAATCACAGACCCAGAGGTTTTTAAGGTATGACTATTGTTTATTAGGGAATCCACATCGGCAAGAGATGCAAGGAGCATCACCAGCCAGAGTGGAGGGCGGCGATTTCCTCTTAGTTCTTAACACAGCCCTTTAGTGGGGTCTCTTCTATATGTACATACAATGCAAGATTTCTCCCAACCATACATCATTCCAGAAAATGGTGTTTTGGGATCCACAGAGGAAAGTCCTTGTGCATATAAGTAAACAAACTTACATCTGAAAAGTAATTCCAGTATACATCTTGAAGACAGGGCGAGTCACAGAGCCAGCAGGATGTGTGTACATACAGAAAGAGATTCAGCACAAGGAACCGTCTCACGTGGGTGTGGAGACTGGCAGGTCCGAATCTGCAGTGTGGGCCGGGCAGCCCAGAGAGCCAGCATAGCTGCTGGTACAGGCAAAGGCCAAAGGCTGATCTTGTTGTTTAGTCCTCTGATTGGATGAAGACCACTCACATTATGGAGGCAAGTCTTCTTCCTCAAAGTTCACCAATTTAAATGTTAATCTCATCCCCAAACAGCTTCCAAGCTGACACAAATAATTAACCATCATACACAGTAAACAAGATAAGGCACACACCTGAAAGGAGAGCCGGCTAGCTAGCTATCTAGATATAATGTATATATTAAAAGAAAGGGAGTCACAGTACTTGTTCCAAAGAACAAAGAGAGTATGACATTGAAGGAATAAATATTAAAGGTGTTTATTGTTGAGTTTTTAACTTTAGAACACGGGTCATAAACTCCTTTTGATTATGGGAGATGTGGATTTTCCTCGTCAGCCGCAGCAGACACATTCCCCAGAGGCCTACCCAACCCCCGAGAGATACCCTGTGCCTCTGGCCTTCCACCGCCTCTCTCCGGACAGATAGCCTGTGCCTAACTCACACATCTGCAGAACATCTGGGGCCAGGGGGCACAGGGCAGCTGTGGCCTCTTGACTGTAGCTGCTGCCATTTGATGGGATTCAGTGCAGCCCTGGAAGTTTTCACTTCACTGTTTATTTCAAAATTGTGTATATGAGGAGTCAGACTGGCCAAGGTCATCCACGTTTTTTTTCCTTCTATCATCATCAGCCTCCTAAGTTTAGATTCAACCTAGTGGTTTAATAAATATAATATTGTCAAAGAAAAAGTCATAGACAATTTTGAGACAGTTTTACTTGCACACTTTTTTTTTTTTTTTTTTTTTTTTTTTTTTTTTTTGCGAGGGAATACAGTTTTCAGAATACAGTATACAGAGAGAAGGTGGTATTTATAGCTCAAATGACTATAGGACAGACACCAATTCTGTTGAATAACATTTGGGGCGGGCAGTTTCAATACAAAGCTATCTTTAGGAGGAAAAACAGAGTAGGTCTGTTTTTCAAAGCATTTAGGATGTCCCTGTAATTCATGACCTTCAGGAATTATCTGTAATTCCTGGCTTATATCGGAATGCAAGGCTTTTGGAAATGGAAGCCTTTTCCAGGCTACCTGGTATGCTGGAATGGCAGAGGCACACGGCAGGCTATTAGTTTTGCTCTCTCAATAATGAAGGCTTGTGGTGCGGGTTTGGCAGGAAGTAGGTAAGTAAGCAAAACACTCTGTCCTACTCTAAGCTTCCATGCTTTAACCCTCCTCTAACATTTGTCAGCACATTATTTGCAAAAACCTAATTTTTTTGTCAGCTGAGAATTCTGAATAAATTTCTCTGTCACAGTTGGATATTAAGTTTCATAACCCCATTGTCATTCTTATGTAGTTGCTAATATTTGTAGGCTTTATGAAATTACATAGAGTAAAACATCAAATGACTTTACTTATATTAAATTCCATTATGGCCACTGTTATATGAAAATCTTTGTTCTTCTCAAATTCCAGGGGAAATTCATTCTAACATTTAGTTATGGGAATCACAGTTATGGATTAAGTAGGGACACCATAGAAGGTATCGCAAGAGATGGTTTAGCAAGCTGTATTCATATGGAAATAGAAGTAAGTGTTTTTCATTCAATCAGCTAATGCGTATGTGAGTTTGTGTGTATGTGTATGTATATATATATATATAATGTTTAAAGTTTTTATTTATTTTTTATTGATATATAATGGATATACATATTTTCGGGGTACATGTGATCATATATACGTATGTGTATACTTGAGGTTGGGGAGAGGGGCTTCAATGTGCAGGCAGCAGGCTCCTGGACACAAGAGAAATGGGAGGCATTCCATTTATAATTAGCATGAGGGGGCAAGACACATGAAGAATTAAGTGACAGGAGTTAGGTTATAATACAAGAAATTGCACATATACTATGAGTGAGTACAACTGCCACTCAAGGTTTATTTTCTAAGTTATATCCTCACTATATTATCCTTTTTCTTTTTAGAACATGGTCTCTCTTTATATAAAGTGGTATTAGATAAAAGCTGATCCTTACAAGGCGTGGAACTGGCTCCCTGTCTCCTCAGGACAATGGCGGCCCAGTGTAGATGAGCTTGTTCCTTCATTCTTTGCAGGAGGTGTGTGGGCTGTGCTGTCACTTGACCCCAGCTGCTCACGGGATGTCGTGTTTTCATACTTCTGGCAATTTCGACTTGCAGATTTCAGGAATTTTTTTTCTCTGCCCCAATATCTCATCTTCCCCCAACGATCTTCTGTAAATAGAATATACAGAAGCTTCTCCAAAATTAAGATCCAGAGTAAAACTATAAATTTCCCACTTTTAAAATATATAGCTTTATGAAATACTTGAAATCTTCAAAGATAGTTGATTGATTTTTTCAAGTTACCTTCACTGAAGAGTATAACAATTTTGTAATAAAAAAAGCCTATAATCCTAGCACTCTGAGAGGCCGAGACGGGAGGATTGCTTGAGCTCAGGAGTTCAAGCCCAGCCTGGGCAATAGCGAAACCTTGTCTCTACTAAAAATAGAAAAATTAGCTGGGCATCGTGGTGTGCACCTGGAGTCCCAGCTTACTCAGGAGGCTAAGGCAGGAGGACCGCTTGAGCCCAGGAGTATGAGGTTACAGTGAGCTGTGATGACACCACTGCATTCCACCCAGGATGACAGAGTGAGACTCTTGTCAAAATGAAAAAAAAGAAAAAGATATAAATGATTCAATTAGGCCAAACTTACAGAAAACAAAACCTAGGCAAATCGGGTACATATTCCTTCACTATTGACTCTGAATCTTTTTGCTTTTTTTCCTTTGTAACTTCACAGAGCAGGAGGCTGTAATTCCCTTTGGCTTCTTTCGTTGGTGTAAGTGTCCCCAGCTTTAGTGAAACTGGTCACATATTTTCCAGTTCTTTTCTTACTTCAGAATATTTCCCTTCTTACCTCCCTGTAATTAATTGATTTTGTATCTTTAAGGAGGTTTTATTTTGTTTCTGTGCTACCTAGCAAAAAAAAAAGGTATTTCTCTAAAAAATTTCTTCCTTGGACAAGGCAGAAACAAAAATTAATGCATTTTTGAGTGCAGAAACTCTCTATCTTTTGTGTCTACCTTTTTCCAGTTCAACAGATATGTGAGTGATGGCTCCTGTTTACTTTTTTCTCCTTGAGACCTTACTGTTACTCATTTCCAGGAGGTTGAGTCTCTAATCCATGCTTCATTCCCCCGACTCTCCCCAGCTGAAGTATTTTTCCAAACTGCCCTTGTCATTGACTCTTTCAGAAATCGTTTTTAAAAGAACCTGTATTTCTTCCCACTGAATTTTTTTTAAAAAAGGTTTTGAACATTGAATGAAACTGATGATGACAGAATTGAGATGGAAGGGACTTTGAGAGCCCATTTGGAATAATTCACGCCCATGAGGAAACTGGTACCCAGAGAGCTTGAAGGATGTCTGCAGAGTCCACAGGAGCTGGAGAGCTGCCACAACCAAGCTCTCCAGATCCACAGACCCCAGTTGATGGGATTAAGACCACTGGGACTTAGGAATCCTATGTCTGAGGCTGTGAGAGGATAGGAGGTGAAGGAATTTGGCCCAGGGTGCAAACACTGTGGAAGCCTTGAGATATTGCAATCTACCTCTACAGCCATGAGAAGTTTTCATGTCAGGCTGCCTGAGGCTTTTTATGCATGAGACTCCTTAGGCTCTGAGGTTGGAGCATGCTTTGCTGTACTCCCAGATCGCTGATATATGTCCCCCAACTAGGCAGTTAGCATCTGCATTTATTTCAGGCTTCTGCTCAGGCAATTCCTTCACCTCCTAGTCTCTCACAGCCTCAGACATAAGATTACCTAAGTCCCAGTGGTCTTAATCCCATCACCCAGTACCTTATACAGCTTCACACTGTGATCTCCTGGTTAGCAGACTACCATGAGCTTGGCCTTCCCAGCTCTGGATAGAGACTACGAGATGTCACTGGAACCAGCCCAACCAGGTTGTAGGTTTAGGAGCAGGAACCTAAGCTAATGACAGGGCCTAACAGAAAAGCCTTTTCTCCCTGGGGAGATCTCTATCTTCTGGTGTTCCAAAGAAGCTTATGAAATACAGAGTTGAAATTACTTTTTAGTAATAAAAATTGCATTGCTGCCCTGATATACCTATTTTATATCCAGCAGTTTTCTTTTTAACAGTCATATTCATTAGAATGATTAATTACAGGAAAACCAGGTGGAATGAATTCTAATATTTCCAATGACAAATTAATATTTGATGAAGAGAGAAAAGTAATCCAACCTTGAGATATTTATAGAAAAATAGAAGCTAATTATACAGATAAAATAAATTCTTTAATATGAATGATACTACTTCTTATACCCATGTTGTCAGATGTCTCCAAAATGATTTCTAAATCATATATCTGTTTCCAATTTACTATCTTTCTTTAAACGCATAGGGCGTAAGAAGTTTGAAATATTCCTATTTTGAGCCTCGTTATATCCTGGTGGTGCCCATGAACAAGAACAAATATGAGGGATACTTAAGGAGAAAAGGATTATTCAGTCGTGCAGAAATTGAATTCACTGTCTCCAGAGTGGACCTTTATATTAAAATTAATCAGAAATTTCCAGGATATTTTGATGCAGTTATCAATGCAGGTCAGTAACTTTCAGCAAAATTTGGTTTTTTTGAAGCATAAGGTCACTGGTTTAAAAGTTTGTTTCATGGGATGAAAATTCCTCGGTAAAAGCTATTTTCTGTAGAAATACCATTCGATCCGGCAATAGCATTGTTGGGCATCTACCCAAAAGAGCATAAGACTTTCTATTATAAAGACATATGCACTCAAATGTTTATTGCAGCACAATTCACTATTGCAAGGTCTTGGAAACAACCCAATTGCCTGTCAATCCAGGAATGGATAATTAAAATTTGGTATATGCTCACAATGGAATATTACTCAATTCTAAGAAATGACAGTGAGCTAGCACTGTTTATGCTATCCTGGATAAAGCTTAAGCCCGTTATACAAAGTGAGGTGACACAAGATCTGGAAAATGAGCTACACGTATACTCACCATCAAATTGGTACTGACTGATTTAAACTATGATTCTCAAATAGTTGTAGTGTTTACCAAGGATTGGGGTGGAGAGACCCACATCTTAGGGATGTGACGTACATTGTCAGGGGGAAGGGATTACCTCTAACCCTCCTTAGGGAGAGGCAAAGATATACAATGTAACCAAAATGTCAAAAAAATAACAACAACAAAAAAACTTTTATCGGGTGGTGGACTGGTGGGAGGGGAGGAGGGGAAAGGTGTATATGGACATAATGGGTGAGGTGCGCACCACCTGAGGGTTGGACACGCTTGAAGCTCTGGCACGGTGGGGTGGGGGAGGGGTGGCAGGGGCAATATATGTATCCCCAACAATACTTGTACCCCCATAATAAAAAAAAAAGAAATATAAAGAAAGGATGAACATCAAAGAAGGAATAAGTAGGAATAAGTAGAGGTAAATAAAAACTTTTATTTTTTTATTAAAAAAAATAAAAAGATATTTAATGTGTAACAATAAATCACAAAGAACTTCAAAAAGAGATAAGAATCCAAGAGGTCCAACCTTCCACTGTTTTAACCAGAGGATTATCTCTATTATTCCTTAAGATCTTGGCTGATGAGATTTGGTGTAAAATGAGCCTGGATTAGGTTCCTTTTTAAGGACACATTGTGAGAATAAAGTTAGATAATACATAATTTGAAATACACATATACATTTCTTGAAAGGCTTATGAAACTCAGGAAATTTTATCAGAATCTACATATAGGTAAAAACCCAACTACTAAAAATATAATAGCCATGAAAATATCTGGGTAAAACAAACATTTTAAAGATCTATCCTAGAAATGGCCACTTATTTGAAGCAATAGTCAGTGGGAGAATTTACTGAAATATGAAAATTTCTATATATTTTTAAATTACACTATATCATACAGCTATAAAAAGGAATGAGAAAACATTCTATATATGGATAAGGAAATATCTTCAAGCCATACAGTTACTAAAAAAGATAGGTTCCCCACAACCATAGGTATACATAGTAACCATATTTCTTATACTACATAAATCTCTGGAAGAACCCTCAAAAAATTAATAACACTGATTATATTACATTAGGTTAAACCATATGAAATTGCTGAATCAACTATTTTGACCTATGAAAACAGAAATTTAGTAGTTTTTGATCTCTGAAACATGTTAATGTATTACATAGTTATATTTGTTTTCTATTCCTGCACAGAAATTATCATACTTAGTGGCTTAAAACAACACCCATTTATTAGCTCACAGTTTTGTAGATTAGAAGTCTGATATAGAATAACTGGATTCTCTGCTCAGGGTATCAGGAGGCCGAAATTAAGGTGTTAGCCTGGCTAAGGTCTCATCTGAAGGCTCTGAGGAAAAATCTGCTCCAAGGCTCATTCTTGTTGGCAGAATGCAGTTTCTTGTCATTGTAGGACTGAGGGCCCAGTTTCCTTATTGACTGTCTGCCAAGGACTGTCCTTAATTCCTAGAGGCTGCTCCCAGGTCTTATCCATGTGGCCCTCAGCATGTTCAAGCCAGCAACAAGACATTGAACCCTCCTTGTGCTTTGAGTCTCTGACTTCCTCTTCTGCCACCAGCTAGAGAAAACTCTCTCTCCTTTTGGGGGCTCATGTGATTAGGGTGGGCCCACCTGAATAATCTCCCTTTTGACTAACCCAAAGTCAACCCATTAGAAATGTTAATTACATCTACAGAAATCCCTGCTGCCATATAATGTATAATAAATAATCATAGGAGTGATATCTCATTGTATCCACAGGTTCTGCCCATACTTAAGGAGGAGATTGTACAAGGGATGTGTCATTCGGGTCATTTCAGAATTCTGCCTACTACAATATTCATACAATTAAACGTAGTGACTAAATCATTAGTACTACCAGTTGAACACTAACTGTATTTTGCTATGATCCTGTTGCTTCAAAGTATACTCTCCCATTTACTGCAGATGATCTGGATGTTGCCTACCAAAACCTGAGTCAGCTCATTAGAGAGTACCTTGGATTGACTGAGACTGCCAAGAGTTTGGGTCCAACTGCAGGTACTATCCTATCCCTTTTCTGCCAGAATAGTTTTTTTCATGGAAAGGAAAAACAAAATCTGAATTATTATTTGAGTACTCATCAGCCAGGCTAAAGCTAGTTATCTTTAATTCCTGTACTACTTCTGGGTGATTGTCCCCACAAACAAACTGCATGAGTTAGCTTTCTGGACCTGTGACTCTGCTGTGTCCATGATCACAATGGAACTCATGGGACCGTGCTGGGCAGTGCCTTGGAGGTAGGTAATAGATAAGGGTTAGCCTCATGGCTCAGAACTCAGCCTTCCAGAAGTTTAGTTCCCTTCAGGGTCTGAGATGTTGTTCTACTTGTCAAATTTGTATTTAGTCCAAGCGTTTCTGACCAAGAATTTCAGTGCAAGAATTTTCTTTCCCCCTTTCTGCACATCGCCCTAGTCCTGAAAATGTTATACTGCAGGATATAGTGGCTAGAGCACTAGTCAGAGAATATGATCTTAGTCCTGGCCCTGCTGCTCTCTCGGGCAGGCTGGTTAGCTGGTTTTGAGCTTCAGTTAACTGTTCCACTAAATGGGCCTAATGTTCCCTGTCTGCCTCAGGGGTCATGAACAGCAAGTGATTCTCCTTGGAATCTAGGAATTCTAAAGCCCTAACATGGAATTTTGGTACATGAGTACTTTGAGATGTATTTAAAAGATTCTCCCAAATCCACCTTACAACCATTAGGATGGTTACTATAAAAACAAAACAAAAAACAGAAAACAAGTGTTGGCAAGGATATAGAGAAATTAGAACCCTTGTATGCTGTTGGTGGGAATGTAAAATGGTCCCGTACTATATGGGAAACAGTATGATGGTTCCTCAGACAATTAAACATAGATTTTGCATAAGATCCAGCAATTCTACTTATGGGTATATTCTCAAAAGAACTGAAAGCAGAATCTTCAAGACACTGTTGCACACCCATGTTCATAGCAGCATTATTCACAATAGCCAGAAGGTAGAAGCAACCCAAGTGTCCACCAATAGATGAATGGATAAACAAAATGTGATACACACATAAAATAGAATATTATTCAGCCTTAAAAAGGAAGGATATTCTGGCACATGCTATAACACAAATGGACCTTGAAGATATTACGCTAAGTGAAATAAGCCAGTTGCATGATTCCACTTATATGCAGTACCTTGAATAGTGAAATTCATACAGACAGCAGGTAGAATGGTAGTTGCCAGGGGCTGGGAGACAGAAGTTGTTTCAGTTTGAGAAGATGAAAAGAGTTCTGGAGATGGATGGTGGTGATGGTGAATATACCTAATGCCACTGAACTGTACACTTAAAAATGGTTAAGATAATGTATTTTATATTACATGCATTTTACCACAATAATAATTTTAAAAGATCCCCTCAATGGACTGAACCCCGCTTACACATCACACGTTGTAAAATGTTAACCCAAGACTCTTGCTGCTTTGCAGATGCCATGCAGCTTTGTGTTTTAACCTTTGTGACTCTTTGCCCCAGTATGATTTTGTTGCCTAGTTGCATCCTGGCAGACTGAGACAGGCCTGGTCATGATTTTGCCAGAGTTCAAGCCAGTTGTGCTGTTTCGCAATTTTGCACGTTTCCCAGATCAAGTGCCGCTGGTATTTTGGAATGAGGTCAATGTGAACTATATCTCTCAGGAGATGAAGTGACCAGGGTATGACTTGCTGCCATTCCTGGAAAAAGTTTGACCTGTCTGAAAATCGGCATTAATGTAGGGCTGGAGGACTATCCTCAGTCTACAAGGGGGGCACATTAAATTAGGAGCAGGTTAGTGTATTGACCCAGCCCCACTCTGCTTCTCCACATCAGGCATCTGCTCTTAGAGAGCCAGGACTGTGGAGCAGAGCAGCACTGTGAACAAGGCTTCCATAGCTCAACAGAAGTTTCTCTTGAGGAAATCTGGCTCCCTTTGCTTTAATTTTTTGCTAACCAAGTAAGCTTGTGATCTTTAATTTGGTCCCCCCGGGTGGACCTGCCCCTGTGGGGCTGGCTGTACCCTATGTTACAACACCCTGCCCTGATGCTTGTGCCAGGCCCATCTCCCATTGTAAATTAATTAATTGGCATCCTGACTTTTAAATCAGCCTCTTGTGGGTTTGGATAAACACGAGTCAGTCCCCTGAGCCTGACCAGTTCTGAGTAACCTGAGAAGAGCCCATTTCTGAATCAGTGGGTGCCTCTGAATGGTGACGCTTGAACAGGACTTTGCCTTGACAGCCAGGAGGTGCTATCTCTGTATATTAATCTACAACTGTCAAGACTGACTACTGGGTGCAGTTGCCATTTGTAAGATTAATAGACTAGATGATGTGTGCATAGGAAAATGGACTCTCGTTTTAAAGAGTATAATAAAGCTTTATTTGGACTAATTATGTTAGGCATGTCTGATTTAATGAAAAGTGTGAATTATAGAATTTGTAAATGTGTTATTACTCTCTGGTACATTTCATAACTGAAACTGAACCATCCAGTTATTGACTAATAGAATTCCGGCTTAAAAAAGTAGACAGGAGAATTTGTCATCACCGGCCTCAACAGAACTTTGTTTTTCTGGCAGGTTTAGTATTTGGGAAAACAATGTGTTTTCTTAAGCCAACTACTTTATCTTATTTATACAATTCATTTGCGGAGGAAGTTACTTTTTTCAGTTGGTGATTTAAGAACCAACTCTGACATAAGCTGACATTGTGGAGGCCAGACATTATTCAAGTGTCCAAAAAATTCTAATGACTGTGGTCCTTATTAATAAGCTTTTGTCTCTAATGACCCAAAAAGTAGAGCCAGTGAGCACTCTGAGTTTCAGGGCTGTGATGGATGTGCCAAGGAGCATGGGCCAAATGTTCACAGGTTCAGTACAGGAGGGGGGGGGGCCCAACCCTAATTACCTGAAAATGAGTATCAAGATTCCCCGAGAAGGGGCCCAGAGCCTCAGCAGAGTCACTGTCATGGGCCTGGCTGGTGCTTCGCCTCTTTGCTTCTGCTCTGAGCTGGGTCCCGCTGATTTTAAGTTTCTGTAGTTTAGGTATATTTACATAAATACTTACATTACTTACATAAATAGGATACCGAGAAATTAAAAATGACACAGCAATTTTAGTATAGTGGAATTTTTTAAAATAATTGAGCTGTCAAAGGGAAGAAATTGAAGTAAAAAAATTCTGATTCTATGACAGACAGTTCTTGTCTGAGCAATTAGAAATGTGGACTGGAAATAGGAAGCCTTAGTTTCCTATTCTAAATTTAACCAATAATCATTAATTTGATTAGAGAAATGATTTTGAACTCCTATTTTTTAAAATGAAAAACCTATATGTAATATGGGACATTATTAGAATCTGCCCTTCCAGAGCTAAGGTTTTTCCCAGTTAGATTAGACTGTGTGTTAGGTGTCAGAACAAACAGAAATCTTATGGCCAACAACATTGTTTTTCTTAAAGTGGTAATCCTGTATCAGTGCAAACTACAAATTATTCCCAAAGATTTGAAGTAATAATACATAGCGTTATCTCTTGTCATTTTATGTTGTTAATTTGTAACTACGGTATGAATGCAATATTAATTTCTACTCTTAACAATGAGAGTGGAACAAAGTGGTAAAAGTAAGCCCAAAGTCTGTTGGTTCTGAGTACAGTATCCATCAGACTGGACCCCCAAATATAAACCTTCACCTGTGGATGAATTAATTGAATTTTCATTTAATGCATGTATAAAATATTAACTTTAGAGTGACTATAAACTCTTGAAATCTTTACATGTACCATTAATTAAAAATGGGTATCAATTTAGGTATAGAATTATCCTTTTTTTCCTGTAGTAATATAGGTAACATTTGTTTCTAAAGCATGAAGACTTTAAAAAATACCCAGAGTAAACAATATAGTTTCTATAAAATAAGGAAAAACTCACTATATTTGCAACTCAGTGTAAGGGATGTCTTTCCCTCCATTTGTCTCTATACAACCTATTTCTGGGATAGTCAGTGCTTCCAATAAAGCTTTTAGAAAGCCGAACCAATTATCACTCTGAGTTTTTGCTATAAAGATCATAAAATAAAATAGTATTTTCAAATAATTATTCAGAATTCTGACTTGTGATAGAAATGATGATGGTTATGATGAGTCAGAGGAAAACTAAGCAATTTACTAGCCCATAAAGTGGTGCCTTTATCTTTAATAAAGGGCCTGGTATCATTTGCCAAATTGTGTGAATTGTTAAATTGTGAAAATGGGGGGAAAAATCCTTGTATGTCTGATTATAGGAAACCAGGAGGGATTAAAGAGGAAAAGAACCTTCAGTAATGGGTTTCACTCTTCTTATACTTTTCTGTCTTTTTAAATTACTTTTTTATTGTGATGAAAACATATATATATAAAACATAAAATTTGCAATTTTAACCATTTTAAGTGTACAATTCAGTGGCATTAATTATATTCGCAATGTTGTATAACCATCACTACTACCTATTTCCAAGATTTTTCATTAACCCCAAACAGAAACTCTGTACCCATTAAACAATAACTCCCCTCGACCCCTGGTAACCTCTACTCTACTTTCTGCTCTCTGAATTTGCCTATTCTAGATAATTTCACTGCTTTATATTTTAATATAACCTTGTTTCTTGTCTAGACTAGAATTTTAGTTTATAATTGTTATAAACTAGGGAAATAAGTAGATGAGCAGGACCTGCCCTGGGAAACCCCACCGAGAGGGAAGCTTCTCCTTGCTCCCAAGGTCCCTCCCCCTTGCTAGAGACATCTGGTTTGACTAGATGCAAAAGGTCATGTCCAGACTGGAGGCTCAGCGAGAACCCAGAGTAGTGCAGGCTCATCCTGCTTCAGTGGAGGTTAATGGTGTCTAGGAGCCTGGTTTGCTCCTAGCCACCGTTCCCCTCTCTGGGTTTACCTTGGAGGTCTGATTTGGTTTGGAGGCTCTGAGTATGTATCAGATCTCCCCCAAGTGAGCTGAGACTAGTTTCTTCAAGGCTGTTCCAGACTGGTGTGCCTCCTCTCACCACTTCATATTTCAAAGTCATGTCCGTAGGACTGGGTTAAGACAGTGTTTGGGCCACCAGAATATACCACGGTTTCTATCATAAACAAGTACCTGCTGGGACGACTGTGTCCATGAAACTGTCCACAAGACCAGTCACTCTGAGAACTTGCTCCCGTGATGACTGGAGGAAGCAACTCCTCCCTGCACATCAACATTGCTAGTGGCTTCCAAGAGCCATTTCTGAAACCAGGTGGCTTTGGAGAGAAAAGGGGACTCCTGGGGATGGGAGTGGGTGGGATAGCAGCTTGGATGGTGGGTCCTTCAGGGGAAGCTTCTCTGAGCCATGGTGCACTATGATTCTATCAGACCAATTCTTTCCTTCTTCCATTCAACACTCATTTGCTGCGTTCCTGCCCTTGGCCAGGTATTGGTAAACAGACGTGACTACTCACAGAGCTCAGCCCCTATTTAAGGGCACTGCCATTAAACAAGGAAACAAATGAGACTTCATCTGGCTTGAATGTTCATCCCCTAGTTTCTACAACCAAAAGCATCATTGATCTCTAAGGTGGTGAAAATTAAAAATCTCATTCACTTGGAAAATTTTCTTACCACACACAGGTCTGGATATAAATTTTGGTTCTGTGTTTATATTTATTCATTAAAGTTCATGCTTTCAGTTGACTATGATTTTTCTAAGTTTCACTAAAAAAGAAAATTCTACGCACTTAGTAACCTCAAGAAGAAAGGAAGGTTAAGTTCTCCTATGTGTCTAATTTCATTTTTTTCAAGGGTCTATGTGCATCAAAAAGGGAAAGATGTTTGTGTTATTAATTACTAAACAGTTAAGACTATTTTTAGCTAACTTCTTTTTATATTAAAGCAGGAGCCCCCTCTAGCAAGAAGACTGTCTCGGGGGTACCAGCACACCTGGTTCCATCTCCCAGGCGCTTGGCAAAACTGCAAGCAGCTGGCCAGATAACAGAACATCTCTCTGGAATGCAAATTCATGCAAACGTCCCTGAAAATCAGAACCCAGCTCCCTCCCAGAGCCAAGAGCCAACACAGGATGGAGAAGGCCGAACGCAAGAGCTTTCTCCCAACTGCGGTCTCCGTGCTGAGCCTCCTCAACAGCTCAGCCCATCAGCATCTGGTCTTCCTCAGCTGACCCAAGACTTGTCCCCAAACCCAACAGAAGGAGACGCTCAACAATTAGATCCTTCTCCAAAAATAATAGCTGCTGAGACAGCTGTCCCTGCTGCAGAAGCCGGGGAAGTGGGTCAGTCTCCTGCCACTCCTCCCCAAGCACCTCATTTGCACCCTGGCCCTCCCCAACCCCCCAGCCCTCAGCCAGAGGATGAGGAATCAGGGGATGCCAAGGCCACCCCCCTTGACCCTCCCCTGCCTGAACCTCCACAGGCACCTGACTCAACTTCCCTCAGCCCTCAGAGAACCCATGATGAGGAAACTGAGTCAGCCAAACTTCCACCTGACAATTCCCATCATGATCCTCCAAAAGATCCCGCCCACCCTGTCTCAGTGAAGACACTTGCTGGAGATTATCAACAACCTCTTCAGGAGGAAACCCCCAAAGCAGAAGTTGTCCGGGTCGACACTCCTTACCCTGAATTGCCACATCCTCAAGACTTACCAACAAATGCAAAACAGACCCAGCACAGGGAAGACCCAGTGACTTTGCTTCCCAGAGGCCGGCTGGCCCCCACTCGCCTGCCCCAGCCCCGGATGCTCGCCCCCCTCCAGAGCAGGAGGCCCACCCCCAAGCTCCTCTCGCCCAGCAGGGAAGAGGCTTTAGCAGCAGCCTCGGACCAGACCATGACTCCGTCTCCCAGGCCTGCCCTAACTCAGGAAGGTGACACCAGTAAACTTCCTCCCATCAGCCCTCCCAATTCTAAACCGCCACAAAATCTGAGCCCCCAAGCAGTCTCCAGTCTTCAGCAGGTCCAGGAAGAGAAAGTCAGTGAGGTGAAACTCCCTCTTATCAGTCCCCCTGCCCAGGAACAGGTCCCACAGCACCTCCCCAATCTGTCCCAGGAAGAGGGGGCTCAGAAAGTCAGGCTCCCTCACATTCCTAGTCCATCCTCGGAACCGCAGCTGCCTCAGCACCCCGGGGCTCGTCAGGATTCGAGGCCTACAAAGGAAGGGAAGGTTCCCAAAGTAGGCCGCTCCTCCAGCAAGAAGATTCCAAACATGCAGGCCTCAACCCCAAATCAAGAGCCAACACAGCAGATGGGAGCTAGAAAAAAAAAACTCCCTATCCAAAGAGAGACAGCTAAGGGACCAGCACATCTGAGAAAGGCACCACCTGGAAGCTCCCCACCAGCCTCGCAGCTAGAATCCCCTAGTCAGCTGACTCCTGCAGCCATGCCCCGCCAGCCTAGCCCCAGCCCTCCTCTGAACCCTCGGGGGAACCAGAGAGGAAAAGTCCATATGCGTGAAACTCCTGAGCCCCTGCATGCTGTTCCCTTGCCTAAAGATCCCAAATTACAGCAACAGAAAAGGGACAAAGACCATCATCATTCCAGAAAAAAGGGCCATGCCAACCTTCCCCCAAATGACCTGGCTCAGATGTCCAAAAAAGGACCATCTTTGAAAAAAGAGGTTCTGGAAGGATTGTCTCAAGAAAATAAAACGACCTTCAGTGGTGATCAGCCGACTCTAGAAGGTCAGTCCCCACACAAGAGACGTCTCCAGAGTGAAAAGGCCGCTGCAGAGTCAGTACAGGACAGTTCTGCTTCTGTGGAGCACCCAGGGAAGAAAGGACAGGTTCATAAACAGGGCAGGTCTCAGGAGAAAGAGACTGCTTCGGAAGTCCCAGAGCAGAACAGTGATCCCCCCGCCCAGCAGCCCGTCAAAGAGACACAAGCTCTTCAGGGGCCCAGCCAGACCAGAGGGAGCTCTGTCCAAAGGGACAATGCACTTGCCTCCAAGCAGCAGAGACGAACCCGAAAAAATGGGGGAATATCACAGAGCCCTGCCGCTCCCCAGATTCAGGTATCTGCTGAGGAGCAGGGCAGCCGGAAAGGAAGACTGCGTGCCAGAGGCAGTCAGAGCACTAAGGTTTAAGCCATCCCTGGAGCTGCCAGGTCACTAAGGCCTGTGACTCCCCCGAAGCAGCACTGTCACAGCATGACAAGCTATGGCTGGGGCACTATGAGTCTACACACTGGCTTCCTTCTGCACCCTCGGTCAGTGCAGGTGGAGGTGGCCATCCAGCTCTGCCCAGCCCTGGATTTCTAGACGGCAGCCTGTCTTTGCACTCCTGTGCCTTGTCGTTGGCAGCCTGGAAGAGCAGCTGTCACCGAAGGCTGCAGCGGCAGTGGGATGCAGCTCTATCAGCTGCTGCCAACTAATAGAGCCAGTCTTGAAGGCTGGCATCAGTAAGGAGCCTTTGTCTCCAGACACGAATTCCAACATGAGTTCCAATGCTAGCTGAAGCAGGGCCGTGTTTGTTCTCTTCATTAGGAAAATTCACTTCTAGACTAGAAAATTCTCTCACGTCTCTTGCATTATCCAGGGGACCTGAAGCAAAAAGAACTCTGAGAAAGGAAGCCTTTGCTATTACTATTTCTGGAGATTCCAAACCTACAGTTAATGTGTGGGACTCTTCTGTAAGGAAGAGGACACATCTTTACTTGCATGACAGTGTGATCGAAATGCTTCAGATTTGCGTGGGCACATGTTGCCTGAAACTTACTTTTGTTTGAAATGTATTTCAAAATGAATACCTTCCTTCTCTCTCTGAATAGGAATCCCATGTAAATTAGCCCATGGCTTCATTATGCCAACCCATCTGGTTGAATCAGTTAAAAGATTTAGTGGGGAAAAAAAATTCGGGTGAATCAGTTTTTCATGTATCTATTCATCCCATCAGGATTCTCTTTCTGCCACATGACAGGAGCCCAGCCTGAGCCAGCTTGTGCGAATCTATCAGGAAAGAGTGGAATATCTCGCACCACCAAACGGTGGGAAGGGCAGTGCTGCAGCAGGATCTCGGAGAGATTGGGAGCCAGTAATTGAACGTAACTGGGACTTTTATCATCTCCCGGACTTTTGTCTAGGACTCCCACCATTTTTCATCTCTGTTTCTTTCTCCATGTTGGCTTTATTCTTTGGAGCACAAACGACTATGTATCAGTTTCTGTGCATGGCAGGGAATGTGGCCAGCAGTGGCTCTCAAGTGTACACATCTGGTTTTACCTCTGGAAGCTCCCACTACTATAAAGGGATTAATTTAAATGTTCTTTCATCCTGGGATTAAAAAAAAAATACAGGGAAAGACTGATTGGCCTAGCTTGGGTCAGGAGCTCATTCTTAAACCAGATGCCTCTGGCAGGGGACAGAGTTACCTTTTAGACATGCCCATTGGGCCTACTCTTCCGTATGGAGGCTGCATTCCCAAAGAAGAGAGAGTAATCGTGAGCAAGGCAACCAACCCAAGATTCGACTCTTAAAAAGTTACAAGATAGTTATTGAGCACTTACTGTGTACACAGCTGCAGGCTAAGCTGTCCTTGGCATCCAATATTTAAAAATGGAACTGATGACTAAAATGCCTGTATAGATGTGTCTTATCTTCCACAGAAGATACGTGTTCGCAAAACTGTATGAGCACCAAATGTTATTTCAAGTGCAGTAGAGGAATTGATATTTTAAAAATCCAGGATGTAGGAATCCTCT
Source organism: Cheirogaleus medius (assembly GCA_008086735.1). Taxonomy (NCBI): domain Eukaryota; kingdom Metazoa; phylum Chordata; class Mammalia; order Primates; family Cheirogaleidae; genus Cheirogaleus; species Cheirogaleus medius. Next base: position 11,775,305 of record VBSM01003176.1, on the reverse strand, counting down.
TGTAAAATGAAGTGTCTATATAATGCTAGGAATTACCCTCTGATTTGTCTGGTTTTTCCAAGATGAAAGTAATAAGATAATTTTTAAAACCATCATAATTTATATTTACTACAATTCAGTTCATTCATCCAACAAGCATTTATTGAGCATTTCCTATTGGAGTTGCATTTTCTTTAGGATTCAAATGGGAAGCAAAATTTTCTTTCATCTGACATGGAAGAAGCTCTAGCTCCCCTTCTCTGGAGTCCATGATGGTAGTATAAGTTTGTTGTTTGTGTTTATGTTTTTGTTTCGGTAGTCTAGGTTTTTAATGTCTCAGATTCAGTGCAACCGGACAACATTTTGTTGTGGTTGGAGGAAAGGAGAAGAAAAGATCATTGAGAAGTTTTTATTGCTATTATCAATTTTCTTGGTATAAAGGGAATGTCTGACTTTTAAATATAGAATATAGGTATTTTTAAACTGTTGTTTTTCCATATACATTTACAATAAAAAGTTCCTGTGACTTCCATTTGATATATTCCTCAGCAAAATGATCTTTATAGGAAAAATATCGTGGCTTATAGTCACTATATCAGTAATACCATCTTCAGCTTCTTTAAAGAAGTCTAGCACCTAATATTCAAATCAACAGAGATAATAGTGCCCCTGGGCATGAAAACCTTCTTCAAATATTTAAAGAGCTAAATCAATTATTTCTAAAACCTCAAAAGATAATTAGACAAAGGGCATGATTAGGCAATTCACAAAAGAGGAGATAAAAATGGCCAATAAATATGACAAAAAGTATTTAACTTCATTATAAGTTGAAACAGAATAGACTTTTTTTGGGGGGCTACCAAATTGGGAAAGATGAAAAATAGGTTAATGCCTGTTGTTGGTGAGGCTGTGGGCAAATGCATTTTCTGTGTTATCAGTGGCGCAACTTTTCTGGGGGACAGCTTTACAATATCTTTCAAAGCCTTAACATTTTTTACATCTCTAATTTAGTAATTCTAATCTGAAGATTATAAGGAAATGACTTCTATGCAAGGATAACATATCAATATTTTTATAATCTAGCCATCGAATAGGATTTTAAAATAAGTTATGGTATAGTCATGCTAGAATGTTATGTTGCCATTATAATCATGTTGGAGAAGAATATTTAGAGGAAACCATTTGTTATATATTAAGCAGAAAGCAGGTTAAGGAGTTATAGCCAGTATGGTTAGTTTTTGTTTTCTCATTTATGCTTTTTAGTATTTTCTAAATTTTCTACAATGTCTCTGTTAATTTGGGAAATGTTACATATAATTAAACACACACACACACTTTGAAGAGCTGTCATTTGAAAGCAGCAGCCTTATGTTCTATTTTGATCTGGCATAATGAAGAACTTTCTAAGAGTTAGAAGTGAGAAACAAACAGTCTTCCTCAAGAAGTTACATGCTCTGTTATGGGAATCTTACAGAAAGTCTTCACATGTTGGGTGATTAGTTGGACTGGATGAAATGTAAGGTCCCTTTTATGATCTATAATCCATTTATTGCAACTGGCTCTACTTGCTTGCTGTGATGAATCCAGATATCTATTTTATTAAAAATAGCACTTAGTACTGGAAAATTGTATGCACTTAGTACTCATTAGATTGGTGGTTTTCAAACTGTTGTTAATCAAGATCCATAACTAGAAATACATTTTAAGATATGATGGCCCAATAAACATATACACATGTAAGAAATAAAAATGTATCATAAAACACCCTTACTATGGTGGTACACTCTGATATTTTTTATGATGCTGAATTTTAATTTTTTAAATGCTAGTTGTGGCCTCCTAAATTGATTTCACAGTTTAGTTTGCAACCTGCAGTTTGAAAAACCCTGCACTGAGCACTCTGGAACTTTGCTATGGTGCTGCCCTTGGAGGCTGCTTACCAGACTGCCTCCCTGCTCTGGCTGCCTTCAAGTGAGGTTGGATGGGTTGGCATCATTTATGCTGAATTATTCTCTAAGACAAGGATTTGGTGTATTGGCAGTTATGTTCTTTGTCAGTGTTGGGGCTCGGGATAAGATATATTCAAAATTCTTATGTACAGGAATAAATTCTTATATAAAGCTAATTTAAAAAGCACTTATAAACAATCTTGATCAATAGTGCTTTCACCACTGAATACTTAGTGGACTCCCTTGCCTTTTACTTCATGACAAGCCTGAAAATCATCTTATTTCCATAAAAGATTCTCCAAATTCCACTTCAGATAATTGCACTATTTATATAGTATCTAGCACTAGAGTCCATACATGAATTTAATTGCCTGGTTCAATTTGAAAGACATAATTCTAGAAATCACTCTTCTGTATTGACCAGGCATTCAGAGAGGAGGATAAGAAGAGCCTAACCATTTCTTTGTGCTGATGATAGATAAGTAATGAGAGAAGACCAAACCTCTAATCTGAAAGCTGCTTATGAGAGTGCAGTCATGATTAGCAAAAGCTGAAGACCTTTTGTTAGAGATTGTAACCTTAGAAATTCATGATTGCAAATAACACTAAAAGTCAAAATAATCATTGGAAATTCCAGTTACACTACAATCTAGCCATGTGACCCTGGGCAAGTTACAGAGTTCTCATTTATAAGATGGAGATGATAATACTAAGTGAGTATATTGACTCATTTAATCCTCACAGCAATCCTGACTGTTGTGAGGATTAAATGAGTTAATATACTGAAACGCACCCAGAACAATGTCTAGGACACAGTAAGCGCTTATATGAGTGTTAGTATTACATACACATAGGCAGCAAAGAGAAAAAAAGCTTTGCATTTTACCATTCATTGAAATAGTACAACACTGACAATACTGTTCAAACTAGGTGGAAAAATTTGGTAAATGGGATGGTTTTCTCTGCAATTCTTTTTAAAAAATTTGACAACCTTGATTGAATTAAGGGGCTTAAACAAAATTAGTATAATATTGGGAAAAAATTGTTGCTTAGCAAATGTTTCTAAGATCAAGAGGTTCTTTAATGGGCATTCACAGGCAGCACTACAGCTTGGAGACGTGAGTGGGAAAACATGAGTTCTGAAGTTGTTATGAATTTCCATGTGATACATACAGAAAAGATTTGTAATAACACCCACTACATAGTAATGTTCAGTAAACATTATCTACTGTCTTTACTATTATCTCATTATTAATAAGATCAAGGTCAAGTATATTCTGGATTTCAGGTTGGTTAGATAGTAAATGCTATCAAATCACTTGTCCAGATAGTGGACATTTTGTTTTCTCTTTGTGGTGGGTTGAGACAAAGACTGTCTTCTATAGACTACCAGATTATAGACCCTCAGTGTCCAAGGGCAAAAATAGAAAAGCAATGTGAAGACAAAAACTGTCTTTGCTGGAGAAAGTGACCAATGAGGAAACATCTTTGAAAAAGTTGTTCTTGAAGGTTAAGCCCTTAGCAAGCAAAGACCACACTCACCTGAGATGTGGGTGGGTGTGGGGTTAGGTGGAAATCACATCAGAAATACAGTTACTTTAATGTATTAGTTAAAGGACAGGCAACCTTTAGTGTGTAGTGAAGCTTCCTGAAGATTTCTATCCCATTTCCTGCCAATCATTGCTTCCCTTTTCCTCTTGTTTCCTTCTCGCAAATGCTTCTGTACAATGTAGATCTTTTATACCAAGTTTCCAGTCTTGAAATTTACCTGTTCTATGTTTTATCTCCTTTAAAGTGTCAACTAACTACTTTATGATAAATCTATCCATTTTATTTTGAAATTCTGGGTTGTTCTATGTTCTATATTATTGTTCTATGTTCTAATTGAAACATTCTGGATGCAGTGCCCAAATGTTGACCCACTAATTCAACTCCACTGAAGACATTATAAAGTCTGAAGTTTAGCAGAGAGAAATGTTTTCGTATCTCATTATCTCTTTTAAATATACGTTCATATGCATTCCTTTTTCTTGATGTAGAATTTGTTTCTGTTTAAATACCTGATTATTCCTTTGATTGGACACTCAAGAATATAGCTCTTTACTGTTAGTATAGTTTAATAAATGTATTCACTTTACCATGTATAACATGAATATTACTACTATATTTCCTTGGACTTACATGGTAGCTTTCTACTATAAGATCTTGTTTTGCTATGGAAAATTATCATGGATACTATATGAAATTATTATTTTTCTAGTTGCTATTCTTTTCTTAGAAGCACAGATAGACAAGGCTTTTAAGATGTAATTCCATCCTAGAAAAATAGCTTCTTTGGGCACCTTCAGTTTTATGGTAGCACTTCCTAACAAACTAAACTTGTTTCTTAATTTTCCACAAAAATTATCTAATTATCCTATTAAAAATAAATATTTTAAATTATATAGCAGATTATTGTGTTTAATTTGTTGTCAGCTCTTGCATGGCTACATATTTTAGTATTGAGACTTTTATAGGGATTTTATGGATAGTTACATTTATATACATTTATGCATTTAATCATGGTAGGTATAAATTACTATTGTTAGTTTTTAAAAAAACCCTCACTATATATTTTTTAAAGCCCCATTTGAGTGAGGAAAAAATGAATGGTTCTGAAGTCATTCGGGCATCTGAGGACTTTTGTCTCAAAATTAAAGCCAAGTCATCCATTTCTAAGTGCTTTCAAAGAGAGATCAACTCTAGCATTGATACATATTTTTTGCAAGTTTTTATTTAAATGATGAAAGTTTATATTCAAAAGTGATCAGTCTCATGTTTTTGGACAGGAGACTGACTAAATTGCTTTGCTATACAAGTAATCTTATTAATGGAGAAACATTTGTCATTAAATTAGGGATTTTTGTTTTTCAAAATATTCATAATCTGACCTCCCAAATGATAATTTTATCACTAGTTATTGCCCTGGCTATGTGGTATTATGTGCTCATAATACCAAATCATCAACATCTTCTATTTTCTCCTTTTCTTTATACAGTAAAAGGCCCTACTTAATCTGTGTGATGATATGGTATTAAATACACACAGAAATGTTTTATTCTTAGGTACATGGCCTCTACTGTATTTGTTATTTTGGTTGGATTCTATGCTTATTCTTTTAAAATATTGTATGCAAATATTGATTTAATTCATTGGACTTCAATGAAATGTAAGTCTAAATAAAAGGCCCAAGCCATTTAGAATTAATTTGAGATGTAGTTCTGGTTGTTCCAGATACTTCATTTATATTTTCCTGCATTTGGTAATGATACTAATCCATAAAATAACTTTAAAATCTGACATGGATCATTAAATTCATTTATGCTTTATTGTAGGTGTTTAAATAAATTTAGCCTATATACTGAAGAACTTGGTTCTTTTTATGGACTGTAAAGTGGCTTATATATTTTTTAAATGTTGCCTCAGGGTTGACTTTAATTTAGATACTTTGAATAAGAACACATTAAGAAACTTTGTTGCTGGGTATTATAACATTGGTAATTACGTTGTTTTTAAATTGGGAAGTAAGATCTTTTGTCCATTGATGTATTAAGACATTAGAAAATATATTAAGAACTGTATGAAACTCTTCATTACAGGAGTTCAAGTCATTATAATGGTGGTATTACAATGCATTTTAATAGTAATCTATACACATTATCTTTACGCAAAATGTTTTGTTGCTGAGAAACCATTAAGACATTAAATTGTTGGAATTACAGCTGCATTGTGTCATCAGATTGAATTTGATTTGTTTACACCATAGTACAGATGGCTTATATCTTAGAAAACTAGAAAAGAGAACCCTGACACTCAAAAAAACTATATTTTAAATAAGCTTTTATATACTATATAGACTCTTTTCCATGGAAATTATTTCAATGAATATAGCTTCTGTTTCTTTAATTTTTATCTTATTTAAATTTGTTCAAATTTATCTGGTCTTTTCCATAATGCTCTGTTCTTAGACCCACATCAACAGAAAAAGGTTGTTTAAAAAATGAAAATTAGCACATGATCCACCCCCTCCATCTCTATCTCTATCTCTGTCTCTCTTTCTCTCTCTTCCCTCTTCCCCCTCCATACCAAATTCTTTAGTTATATCAAGCATGCATCTGGGTTCTTATACAAACCACTTTCTCTGCCTGATATATTAATATTTCCCCCCAGATACTTGGATCCTTTGTCTCTTCATGTCTTTAGATATCTGTTCAGATGTCACCACCTTAAAGAAGACTTCCTTTGACCACTATGCCATCTCTCCTGCTGCCCCCTTATCCAGCTTCCTGGTTCTTCACCATACTTATTACCTGACCTTATTTAATGTGTTGTTTGTCTGTCTCTAACATTAAAATGTAATCCCCACAGGTCAAGAAATTTTACTTACTACTGTATCCCCAATGTCCAGAGGACCATATGGCATATAGCAGGTGCTCAATAAATATGAGCCAAATGACTTTTTTATTACAAAGATTCAACAAAGAATATTTCTACATACAATTGTCTCCTTTTATCCCCTTTGATAAGCAGTATTATTTAAATGTTCCTTTTTAGCTTGCTCTATTACCTGGAATTCCTTGTATATATTCCTTGCCCATTTGTTGCATCTGTTGAATCTCGCACCCTCTCTCTTAAGCAAGATGCTGGGTTGTGAAGCTTTCCAGGGGTCCTCAAACTATGGCCCGTGGGCCACATGTGGCCCTCTGAGGACATTTATCCGGCTCACCGGGTGTTTTTGCCGCTGCTCCCTGTACTGCTTAGCAGCCGACTCGTCCCGGGCCCACAGTGCACACTCTCCAATGGTCTGAGGGACAGTGAACTGGTCCCCTGTTTAAAAAGTTTGAGGACCCCTGCCCGGGACTTTCCTATCATGATTAAGTAATTTTATTAATCCTATCTGCAGCAACTTTTACTTGTTGCTGGCTTGGAATTGCCACACAATTTGGTGGGAGTTCAAGTTCAGATTCCATAGCAGCAGCACACAGCACAGGAGAGGTCTGATTTCCCACAGGTGTTCGTATCCTCCATCCAGGTGAGACTGTGCCCAGGCGACACCCCCTTTACAACTTCTCACCTTACCAAAGAGCCCAGATCTCGTATGCCAAGCATGCAGGAGCTGTGCCTTCCCTCTTGGTTCAGGTGTTCCAGCATCAGCCCCTGAGGCCCTCTGACCTCTTGGCATCAAGTCCCACTGCTATGACTTAGCATCTTCACTTCACTTGTAGCACCTGGAAAGTTTCTTTCTCTGTTTCAGCCTTGCTATCCATTAAAAACAAAACAAATTTCTGTTGTGCATTAGTAATTTTTTTTTTTATTTGGTTGGGGATAACTTCCTGCATTTGCTCAGTCTGCCCTATTGACTGGAGGTACATGTGGAAGTAATTTACATTAGCATTTTAAAAGCAATACTTCTGAAAGTGTTGATGCCTCTGTATAGCCAAAGGTATTTACACCTGGGCCCTCTGTAGGTGCGTAGTAATAAAAATGTATACAGTATTCTTATATTCTAGGTCTCTGGACATTCCAGTGTTTTAAAGGAAACATTAGACATTATTTATGAATAAATTCCATTAAATAGTGACCTCAGACCTCATCATCCATTCCATTTTATTTCAAAGTTTCTTAGCATTGCATGTTTTATTTTCCTCTTGGCCTTTTAGAAGCATTTTATGAAATGGAAAGTAATCATAATGGTGACTTTTCAATTAAATATCCAGAAGCCATTGTTTTTGATGTGTTTTACTTCCTTTAATTCCATTTATAAACCTATATTGATTGAGTTCTAGGTATATTCACATACCCTAGTACTCAGTATATACCTAGTACTCAATAGGATATTCATAACACCATCTAGGTGTTATGGGCTGACTTTATTATTCTTAATTATTATTCTAAGATATGTTTTATTTATTTTATTTTCAAGTTGAAATGCACAGACTTTAAGTACACAGTTTGTTGTATTTGGGCAAATAAAAATATAAAACATTTCTATCACTTCAGAAAGTTACCTTATCCTATTTTATGCCTTTTATTTGGAACTTTTTTTTTCCCCTACCAGATGTTAAGACATCCCACCTGGAATCTGGAGAGCCTCCTAGGAAGTATACTTCTACAATTATGGATGATTCCCTGCATTCTACAGACAGAAACTACTTTGTTAAATTATGGACCAAACTTTCAGACAAAAAAACAACAGTGGTAAGGGAGGGAAAGAGGAGTGAAGCAGCAACTGAGTGCAAGACACAATGTCAGGCACAAAGGGGATTTCGTATTTTGAGACTAATAAGTTTCCCCCAAACTGTTCTTTCACTGGTATCAATGGAAGATAAGATTTTTCACCTATTTACATCTCTAATGATAGACACTGGTTCTAAAAATAGAATATCCAATATAAGATTTTGTGAATACCTTTCCCCCAGGCTCCCAGTAAAAACTCTGACACTCAACTCTTCTATTTAGCAAGAATAGAAAAGCACTGCCATAAAATTAATGCAGTAAAATATGTTTTTCAAGCAAAAATGTACTTCGTTGCTAGTAACCATATAACTTAGTTCTCTGAGAACTTTGAGAAATCAGCCTGCACTGGAGTATTGAAGGCAAAATTGGCACAGCATTCAAATTCGGTTGTACTCATTTTCCCTTTGTGATCATTTTTATGTGATAATCTGGGACTACAAAAAGACTTAAATAATTGCAATTGCAATTTGCGGCAGAAGTGACAGAACTTTTGTTTTGGTTGTTAACTCCTTGGCTTTGATTCCTTAAGGCTAGCCTGTTCTAAGCAAATAATTGCATCCATGATCTGCTAAAGTCAGTGGTCAAAAGAATAAGACTGATTACTGGTTACTTCAGACAAAAAGTCTCAGGCTGCGGCGTGTACAGGCAGAGCTATGCATTCTACTCTGATCAACTCAGAATAGCTGTTGGGTGTTCCAGGTTCAAGAAACAGTATTTCCGCTTCTGTTTCCTGTTTGTTCTGCTGCCCTCTCTCTCCTAGCCGGCCTCTTCCACTCACTCACAGGCTTCCCTTCCACGAGTGCACTCTCGTGTGCCGTCCAGCCCCAACTCTCCATGACCTCTTGGTTCTGTTCCCGTAATTCCAAGCAACTTTGCTCCACCTCTTTAATTTATGTTGCTGAAGGTGAGAAAATCTGACTGGCCCAGCTTGACTTTTCAAGCCATGCCACAGAGGTCATATTAGCCTGCATGTGCAGTCACCTGTGGTAGGGCACTCGGCAAAGATTGTGGCTTCTCAGAGGCAAGAGGAGGTGGGTGCATTTTAAATGTTTATACATAATATGAGTTTGTGTCATAGTTGAGTGCAGGAAAGTCATACTTATTTATCTCAAATAAATTAAATCTGGAATTATTCCTCTCTAATGGGTTTGTGGGAAATCAAATATAAAGTCATTATAAATGGGGAACACTCCCTGTATTTGGATTAAATTCAAGAATCCTGAGGTTTACTACTAGCCTGGAAAATCATGAAAGGGCCTCTGGCCTCTGAGCCACCATGGTTACCATGGAGATGCTCCTAAGACCCTAAATTCCATCCTGAGCCAGTGGCTCTGGTATTCTACATATCATCTCTTCTACTGCTAGTAGCCTTTTAAAAACACCTGCCCTTGAGATCTTACACCCCCTGGGATGCTGGGTGGGATTGAATAGGTAAGGCTACCTCTACATGATGAGCCCATCACTCTCTGTCATTCTAGTCCTGGGCCATTCAGCTCTTTCCAGAGAGGTCTACACTTTCCTGCTCTGCCCTTGGTATCCTGGCCTTTTTGGATGGTATGGCTTGATGCTTCTAGGAGCTTAGATTTTCCAAATGCACTATCAGTTCATTAATCTCCCCTTGGGACATGGGAAATCCATTGTGCAAACACTAAATCCTGGCCACCTAGATTCCTTAATGATGAGCCTGTGCTCTGACCATGAGAACCAGCTCACTTCCCGGTGGAGCTGTCCTGCCACATAACTTGAGAGGCAGAAACATGCATCATTGATTTATACCCGTCTTCCAGTTAATGGGTATTCACAGTGTATTTAAACATGTTCAATCTGAGTATTACCTGTTATGAAACTTCCTAGCCTAATTAAAGACTGCTCTGGTCAATGGTACTAAGGTACTGGAAGTTGGGGACAGAGGAACAGCTGGAAAAAAACACACTCTGTAATCTTAATTGTAATCTGTCTCTAATATTTTAATATAAAATTAATGAATGATGTGGAGAAACTGGAGAGGGTAGTGTGTGATAAAAAGGCAATGTGAGAGTAGAAGGGGCCATTTTGGGGGTAGTCGATGGGGGAGCTGAACAGGTATTACCGACCACCTATTGCTGCCAGAGTCTTGTGAACTTTTACGTGCCTGTCACCCCTTGTCTGCAGTGCACCTCCCTGAGAAACTGTTCAGCCCCCATAATCCAGGGCATCCGGAGCCCAGCGTGGAATGTCTATTGTGTCCTTTATCACAGTTGGCAGTTACTGCTCCACTATGGCAACAATGAGCCAAACTCCCAGAGGCTCTGGCACCTTTGCCTCTCAATGCCTGTAGCATAGGTGGAGATAACAGTGTAACAGGGTAGTTTCACAGAAAAGCAAAGCAAATCTCCTGAGAACTAATAGATCCACTCTGGAGAAATTAGTGCAAATGTAACACTCATTTGCTGTTGTCATATGTATGGGTGAATTCGCCTAAGATGATTTTTAGTGCCTCATTTTTCTTTTAAAGATTATGAATTCAATGCTCTTTTGAAATTTGCAAGTATTTATCATGTTTTAGGAGATCTCACAGGTTATTAACCTTTTGCACAGCTGGTATAAGGCTGCGAAACAAGCAATATACTTCTTTAACATTATCACAACAGAAGATTCAGTGAAACATTATCATGTTAGAGAACATAAATTGCCTTTATACAGCATTTATAATTTAGAAACGGCTTTTGTGTAAATTATCTTATGTACCCCTCACTGTAACCCAAAGGAGAAGATATTATTTTTCTCATTTTACTTGCCCAATAACTTTTCATATATTTTTGGAGCTTTTTAGTGGATTAGAGAAAGTAATCACAACTGCCTCTATCAAAACCTTTATCTTAAATTGTCCAAAAGAAAAAAAAAGCTAGACATTTTTGTGCTTTTTAGGTGTCTTCATCGTATATTTAATGTGTTCATATTTTCCTTTGGACACTACCAAGAGAGCCTTTGACAGTGATGGACAAAGTGGCAGTTCCCATCTCCAATTCTCTCTCTCTCTCTCTTTTTTTTTTTGGTTCTATTTCTCTGAAAAACCTTTCCCTACTTAAAACTCTGCCTCAAAACTCACCATGTACATGAGGCCTTTTCAGTATAATCCCTCTAATCTAATATTCTGCTCTTTCCTTGGCCACAGTGTGCAACTACACGTGTGTTGAGGTGTGATTACAAAATAATGAGTCTGGTTTTGTGTGTGTCTTACAGAAATCAGTCTTATTCCTTAGTAGTCACATATGGCACATGTCATAACTAGTTGGGCAATAATATGTTTATGCACATATTCTTGATCTATGCTTGTTCCTGTCTCCTTTTAACTATCAACTCCTTAACCCAAGAGGAAAAATGCACTACTTTGAGTCATGTGACAATCTTGCCCCTCCTGGGTAATCTTACAAAAGCCACTTATCTGCTATGAGATGCCATTTCCTTTTCTGTAAAGTGGAAATAATAATACGTACCTTATAATGCCATTGTATCAAAAGCATATGAAACTGCTTTGTAAACTATTGACTACAAAACAAATGTTAGATGTCATCATGGTGGTGATGGTGGGCAAGGAGGGGAGCAGGGTTCAGGCTCTCAACTGTACTTCTTTATGTTCAAGAACAGCAGCTCTTTTTTGAGGGATCCTCATATCCCTGTATCACCAAAAGCCTTCAGATCCATGAAAACTGTTTTACTGGACTTCTGCTTCCATTAAAGACAGACTCGGTAATTTGTACCAGCCCTCTTGCTGAGGACAAATAGAAAAAATAATGCATTGAAGATATTAAAGAACAAACAGAAAAGTGAAAATTTATCTGGCCAGGAATTAGGCCAGGAATGAGGGAAAGGATGATCCTGAGAGGTAGCCTGGTACTAGAGGCCACTTATTTCTGTGGACCTGTGCCAATTGAGGTAGACATGGCTGAGAGCTGAATTGACACTTTTGAGGTCTTGTGGATCTAAGATAATAGCATTGAAGTCTGAGATCCACCAAGGAGGAAAATCTAGTGAAACATGCTTTCTTTGGGTTGGTAACTGAAGGGCTGTAACCTTGGAGTAAGGGTAAACAAGAAGTATTCAGGACTTCATAGGAGCTACAGTTTAAGCACTTATATCCCTGAACTTACATTAAAAAGGTCCTAGATATCCCCAGATACCTGGCAGAAAAAAATTTCTATAAGCAATTTTGCAAATACAATGTCTAGTGCACAATAAAAAATAACCAAGGACACAAAGAGATGGGAAAATACCAACTAAAAATAACAGAATTAACATGCAATAGAAATGGGCCTCCAGGGCCTCCAGATTTTTCCAGTATCAAAAACACATTTTAAAACCTCCAGGTGTTGATTTTATCAAGCCAAAACTTTAGTATTACTGTACTTATAATGTCCAAGATACAAAACAAAAATTGGAAATTTCAGCAAAAAAGTGGAAACAATAAAAAACTAAATGGAGCCAGGCACAATGGCCCACACCTGCAATTCCAGCACTGTGGGGGGCCAATGTGGGAGGATAGCTTGAGGCCAGTAGTTCAAGAGCAGCCTGGGTAACATGGCAAGACCTCATCTCTACAAAAAAAAAAAAAAAATTAGCTTGGCATGGTGGCTTACACCTGCAATCCCAGCTACTTGGGTGGCTGAGGCAGGAAGATCACTTGAGCTCAGAAGTTTGAGGTTCCATTTAGCTATTGTGATGCTACTGCACTCTAGCCTGGGAGAGAGAGCAAGACCCTGTCTCAAAACAAACAAACAAACCCAAAAAACTAGATGAGAATGATAAAACCTGGGAGGAAAAACAGTACCTGAAATTAATACCTAGTCAGACACAGCTGAAGAGAGAATTAATAGACTGGAAAATTGGTAGGAAAAATAAATCTTAGGAAGACAAGATGGGAAATATGGTGAAAAGGTAAGAGACGTAAAGCAAACAATGAGAAAGTCTAACATGTTTTATTGAACCCTAAAAGGGGAGAAGAGAAAAAAATGAAACAGAATCAAGATTTGAAGAGATAATGAAGGTATATGATCTTTACAAAAGTCATCAGGCCAAGACTGAAGAAATCTTAAAAACCCAACTTAGTCATACATTTGTTTTGAAATTATATTTTGCTAAAAATAAAGACAAAAGAACCTAAAGAGCAGTCATAGGGGAAAAATATTACTTTAAAAAGAATAGCAATTAAGTTGGCAGCTGACTTTCCAAAAGAAATCATGGAAGCAAGAAGACAGAAGAATATCTTTATAGTGATAAAAGAAGTTATTGTCAATCTAGAGATTTGCACCCAGTGAAAAAATCCTTCAAAAATGAAGGTGAATTAAAGATATTTCCAGATAAAGAAACAGAATTTGTCACAGAAAACCTACATGAAAGGAAGCACTAGAGAATTTTCTTTAGGTAGAATGAAAATGATCTAAGATAAAGAAAGTCAGAGATACAGGAAAAATGAAGACCAAGAGAAAGGGTTAATGTATGCACAAATCTAAAGGAATGTTGGTGGTATAAACCAATAATAATTTTTATCTAAATATACATTAAAATGAATTATTGTGACTATATCTTTGCCTTTTAGAAGAAACTTGACTCTCTGTACTTCCTTTTTTCTATAATATTTCTTCAACCAGCTCCTCCACCCCCCTTAGGGGACACCTTTACTCCTGAAGCAGGTCAAGTCACTGGAAGCCAGTTCTCCAGAAAAAAATTGCCAAATGACCAATTCATTGAGAGACAGTTCAACAAATGTGTGTGTATAGCAGACAAGGCCAGTACAATCCTCTAAGTGCCCAACTGTATGAAGGCCAATGAGAAAGTGGGTCTGTGGTGACAAAGTATTAGGCACCTACATCTGCCAAGCACCTTTTCCTTTCAATACTCTGGGGCGGGTCTACTCAGGGAGGAGAGGTTGCTTTGCAATATCACACAGCTTAGAAATGTCTATTTTGGTTCCAGAAGAAAATCTCCTCAGGTACATTTTTCAGTATTGATATATCAGTGTGAATCCTGGGAGAATAAATTTGATTTTCAATGTCTTTGGCCTGTATTCTTTGTGTCTAATTTGAACTCAGGATCCTCATGAAACTATTTCACTTTCAATATTTCTTTTGTCCCCAAATTAGCACTGCAGTGTGCATCCTTAGATTCTAGTTTAGTCTTGTCAAAGTTTATATACTAAGTTGCAGTCTTTATAAAAATATTTTGCTTTTATTTCTAAAGTTTGTTCTTTCTTTCCACTGAGTAAATATCATTTGCTTTTTTAAGACTGTTTTTTTCTTCTTCTTCATTCCACATGTTTTTCAGTCTCTAGTAAGAAGAAAATTATTCTAGCTATTTTGATCATTTGACATATTTTTAATACCAATATAATTTTATGATCATATTTCTTGCCTAGGAAAGAGATTCTGTATGCAGACAGCATGAGACAGCCCGGCAAGCCCTAATGGGAAAGACACCCCCTGATCATACACTCCTATTTCAAAGGTAGCAATTTATCATATTTATATACACCCAAGCAACTTTAGATTGATTTTCTAGTGTCCAAGTATACTAACCGAGCCCTAAATCATCAACATAAACAGGGACCTCTGTATTAAAATGGGCCCAATGATTCAAAAGTCAACCCAGTTCTAAAAGTTGTATTGCCTTTACATTTATATATATTTTAAAGGGCACAATATGCTCATAGCTACTAGAAACTGATGATTTTTTGTACACTGCAAAGAATGATATTTCTAGTGGTGTTTTAATATAAGTATCAGCCTTCACCAAGGCTGTTCATGACTGAAGGTTAATTATATCCTGTTGAGTACCCTGTTCTTGTCTGTCATGATTTTCAAAATCCAGAGTAAGTAATTATTTGTGGCATCATTTGTTTAATGTCTCTTTTCCACATTAGACTATAAATTCCATGAGAGTGGGCACCATTGTATCTTTAGTAATTCATGAATTTTTAATCCTTAGCATGAAATGTTTCACTTAGTGCCTGTCACATAGTAAGGGTTCCATAGATGTTAGTGCCTATGATAATTATTGTTCTATTAATTATTATACACGAAGAGGCACACTTGGGCTTTAAGTTTTACTCAAAATGAATAATCAGAGCATTGGATGATTATGGAATGTTTACATGTTATTTTCTCATTAATGTTACAAGTTTCAGTGTTCTGAATTCTCATTGCTGTGTGTCCTTTTAGAATATTTGAATAATAAAATGGATAAGTTCCTATTTTTACAAAGTTGCTAAGAGCACTGACGAAATCTTAATTATAGCATTAAAAACAAACTTCTTGGTAAAGTTAATAATGTAATGATCAAGGAAGTAGAATTTTAAAAGCCATTTAAAGTCTTTTTTCAAATCCGGTTCTTTTTATTGTCTGTCATTTTAAGCTATATGTTGAGAATCTTTAACCAATATAAGTAAAATTAAGTTTTTATCTACTTGTCTACTACCATATAAAAAAGGTGTTATTAATTTCCTCCATGTTGGCAGGCTATTTTCAGATACTCTGATTCAAAATACAGGCTGTGTGGCCTATGTACAGTTCTAAGGAAGGGTCAGCAGGGTGGTGGCCAGTAGATAGACAGTGTCCCCAGAGCAGCTGAAGCAGAGCACCAGGCCTATTCAGACACCCTGAACAGAGAACCTGAGCAGTCTCAAATATGAACTCCCAATGGATCATCCTAAGCGCAGACAGAGCTTTGAGTTTGCTTGCATTTTTGTGCAATTGGGCTACTTCGGGCATAGCAGCAACGCTAGCAAGTCTGAGGTGAATAGCAGTAGGGTTCATTCACTAAAAATGGTTAATGATTCTTTTTCCTTCAAGTCACTCTGAGGGAACAGGCTCGCATATATAAGTAGATGACCAAAGACTATTTTATACTAGAGTTTAGTTGGGAGTATAATATTAGGGCTTTTAGAAATATTTTACTCAGATACCATTTCAGAACATTAAATGATGAGTAAGATTGGAAAACACCTATTTCAATTTTTATAGCAGTTGATACATTGCTGGGCCTTGCATAACAAATGCTCTAGGGTTTATAAGAGAGTACATATGAATCTCAAGGAAGATAATTTGCCTATATTATTAATAACAGTTTAATAGATAAGAAATATTCACAACAATGCAAATTTGCTTAATCTTCAAATTAGAATGTAACGATGCCAGCGACTAAGACAAGCTCTGAAGTGACTTTTTCTGAGTGGATACATTACATTATTTCACATAGATTTCATTGGCATTTGCATTTAAGTGGGAAATAATTATCAGTATTTAGGTATTATGTTTGTGCATGCTTGGTATCTTTATAAAATCCTTTGGGTTGCCTCTAAAATTTCCAATTTCAGGGGTCCTGTACCAGTACCTCTCACCAATGGTCTACAGTATTTTACATCTTTGGAAGAACTACAGAAAAGTTTTGAGCTTAGTGAAGATTATTTTAAACTTCCCTTTAGCTCATATTCTGAAAAGAGGTAAGTTGAGGAGTTTTGTTAGATGGAATTGGTTATTTTCTCCTGGTTAGTTAAAATCACTGTCCTCATCTCTCAGCTTCAGAGAAATCTTAAAAGTGGGAAGCAGGACCCCATCTCCCACTGTGAAATTTGAAGGGAGTAGACCCTGCCCCTCTAGGGAGGGCATAGGCATGTAATGTAGGTTCATACAATTAGAAGATTTTATCCAGGACTTTGAATCTTGAGGGAGTGACACAAAGATGCTGGGACAGTTAGAAATTATTTGAGTCACCAGTGGCAGAAGAACCAAGAATTCAGAGGAATGGCCCGACATCCATTGTAGTAGTACAAACAATGACATGCTACTAATCTCTTTCTGTATCGCAACTCAGCTGTGTTCTTGGCTCCTAGCTTACTTTGGTTTCTGCCCAGTTTTTAACCCTGGTTCTCTAGTTTCCATTAATTCTATTAATAGAAACCATTCAATAGCCTTCCAATAACTCCCTTTTCAATATTCAGATTAGCCAGAGTTGGTGTCTATAATTTGCAACCAACATCTCTGATTAGTACAATGCTGTATCTCAAAACGTTTACCAACTGATGTCCAATATATACAAGCGCATTTCAGAGTTCCAATGTTTAATATGTCAAAATGGGGTTCAAAAGCTGAATATGTGTAGGCTGAGGACCTCATAGATTCCCTAACAGAGCCTCCACCACTGATTTTAACGTTTGCTTTTGTGGGCATTCTACTACATTCGGTTTCTCTTTCAGTTGTTCCTGCCACTGCAATTGACCATCTCTCTGTTGGTCTTGAATACAAACTCCCCACGCAAATATCTGGCTGGTGGGTCAATTGCCGTCTACTGGGGGGGCGGCTCTTGGGTAGAGAGCTCTAGCTAGGGCCATTATAGGTTATGGTGTGGCCTATAGATTGGCTGCCCCTCTGTCACATACCCGTTCTTTAGCTAAATATCTGTGGCCAGATCAGTGACAGAGAAACAAGTGAAGAACTCTTCAGAAGGGGTCTTTAGGTATGGCAGTCTCTCTGGAGTGTCCAAATGCATGGCAATATAATAGATAAGAAATGTGACTGGAAGAAAGTATACCAAAATGTTGACAGTGGCTATTCTTCTAGAATTGGCAGTTGTGTTAATTTTCATCTTTATCCTTTTGTCTGTAACTTCTAAATTATCTGTACAGGATATATATTTATATTCTAAAAAACATAAAAATCCATGAGAATTTGATTAAATATTCAATAAATGAGAAAAACATCAAAAAGATATACACCAAAATACTATATTATTATCTTTTAATGATGGGATTATGGCTGATTTTTATTGTTTTGTTCTTCCCCCATATTTTCAGTAATGAGCATTTTTATAATTCTTGAAGTATTAATATAACTTTAAAAAGTTATTTTAAAAGTCTGCTACAGCAAAGGGATATTTTATGAGGGTAATGTGTCATAATGAGAATGACAGTTTCAAAAATGAGCAATACTTCCCTTCATTGCTGAGTTTTATTATTGGGATGCTTTGTGTTTCCTTTCATAAATTTGATGATGAAAAATAACTGTCCCCTCTAAATGGTTCCCTCTAAGTCTACATATTTCACTAGATACTAGAGATCCTAGCATTATAATTAGTTAGTGTTCTGTAACAATGTTGAAGCTGTGGATCTCTGAGGATTTGGTTGAGCTCCGAATTGTTAGTACAGCGAGTCAGGCTGATGGGAATACAGTGAGAAAGAGAAAACACAATTCCCAATGGGCTGCAGTAAGCTTACACACTACCTGTTCCCACGGTGAAAGGGTTAGGCCTGTGACTCAAGTCTGACACTTCACACGTGGTCATGCATGTGTCTTTCAACTTTACCACTTTCTTCTGACTGTCAACACGCATTCCTTTCATACTTTTGATACAAAAGGAAAGTAACTGTTGGAAGGCAGAACTTGCTCTGTGATCCCTATTTTGGTATGTGTTTTAAATGTAGACGTATTTTTTCCAAAAATAAGGAACCAAACGTATGTGTTATGGGTTGAACTGTGGCACCCCCCAAATTCATATGTTGCAGTCCTAACTCCCAGAACCTTAGAATGTGACCTTATTTGGAAATAGGTCATTGCAGAGGTAATTAGTTAAGATGGGGTCAGACTAGAGTAAAATGGGCCCCTCATCCTATTTAATCCAACTGTCCTTATAAAAAGGGACACAGACACACACATAGGGAGAATGCCATGTGATGAAGGCTGAGATTGAGGTGATGGAGCAGAAGCCAAGGAGCCCCAAAGATCACCAGCAAACCACCAGAGCTGGGAGAGAGGCATGGGACTATTCTCTGTCACAGCCCTCAGAAGGAACCAACCCTGCTGGTGCCTTGATCTTGGACTTCTGGCCTCCAGAACTGTGAGACAATAAATTTCTGTTGTTTAAGCCACTCAGTTCATGGTACTTTGTTATGGCAGCCATAGCAAACTAACACAATATGTATTAAAAATCCAGTGAAATTTTTCCTACCATTTTCTTTCTGTGTTCCCTTTAACATACTATATTTATATACCATATATGTATATTTAATTTATATGTTATAAATTTAACATACAATGTTTTACATGCTATATTTATATAACTTTGGATTATTGTGTCTTTTTACTAAAAGAAAGAAGAACATTTTTATGCTTCTATTATTTGAAATAAAAGAACTATCCCATAAACCATAAATGCATACAAGGCTATATTCAGGGGGAACAGACTGTCAAGGTAAAAATTTAGAAGCGTCCATGCATAGGTTAATAATGGCACTTTTCCACTGCAAGATGTAGAGAAAAAACTTGTCCTCTAGCATTCTGGGAGGCCAAGGTGGGCGTATCGCTTGACCTCAGCAGTTTGAAACAAGTCTGAGCAAGAGCGAGACCCCATCTCTACAAAAAATAGAAAAATTAGCCAGGCGTGGTGGCATGTGTCTGTAGTCCCAGCTACTTGGGAGGCTGAGGCAGGAGGATTGCTCGAGCCCAGGAGTTTGAGGTTGCAGTAAGCTCTGATGATGCCACTGCACCCTAGCAGGAGTGACAGTAAGACTCTGTCTCCAACAAAAAAAAAGACTTGTCCAGTAATTGGAAAATCCAGATGTGGGCTAGATTTGTCTCAGTTTATTCTTCTCGGACAAGCCCAATTACCTTATGTGGGAACAAAAGATTAGGAGCCAAGGTCTCCTAGGAGCATAGATGCTCTATCTAAAGGGGGTTTAGCATTCTATGAAGGGTTACAAAAGCTGTTGTCCAACAAAAAGAAGAGAGGTTTTGTTTTTTTGGAAAGCAATTAGTTTATATCAAAATCATAAAAAAATGTATTTACTATTGACCCAGTTATCCCACTTCTGGGAATTTATACTGCCTTTGTCCATTAAGGCTGCTATAACAAAACACCATAGACCGTGTGGCTTATAAACAACAGAAATTTATTTCTCACAGTTCTGGAGGCTGGGAGTCTAAAATCAAGGAGCCAGCAGATTTAGTGTCTCAGCAGGGCCTACTTCGTGGTTTGTAGATGGCACCTCCTTGCTGTGTCCTCATACAATAGAAGGGGCCAGGGAGCTCTCCAGGTCTCTTTTATAAAGGTACTAATCCTGTTCATGAGGGCTCCACCCTCATGACCTCAAAGGCCCCACCTCTTAATGTTACCATCTTGGGAATTAGGATTTCAACATATGAGTTGGGGGTCGGGGGAGAGCACAAACATTCAGCCCATAGGAAGTACTAATAAATAACTCAAAATGTAGAAAATCATTATATGGAAAGATATTCATTACAACAAAAAAATTGGAAAGAACCTGAATGTCCAAAAATAAAGGAATGCTCAAATAACATATGAATATACTTGATAGACTGTTATGCAGCTATGAAATACCAGGTTTCAGAGAACTGTTAATAACACAAAATTGTTCACTGAAAATGTGCACAATTACATACAGTGAAAAAGTAAAACAATGTATAGAAAAAACAAGAGCCAAAATATAATAGTGGTGGTTTTCTATGTGTGATTTTCCTTTTTCCTTCTAGTTTTCTGTACTTTCTAAATTGCCTATAATGCATATGTTTTACTTTTATAACTAGAGACAATTAGTAAACTTTATTTTAAGGAAATTAATAAAATGAGTAAAGATAAGTCCACCTAAAGCTACTGAACTAAAGTATAAATGTGCATGGGCTATGAGAAGCAGAATGACAAAGACAGCAGATCTTGTATAACACTTACTATGTGCCAGTTCCTGTTCTGGGACTGTGATACATGTTATCTCAACACACATACATATTAATTTATAACAATTACCCCATGAGGATTAATATTATTATTATCCCAATTTTTAAAATTTGATGATGAGGCAAGTTAATTAATGGGCTAAGGGACTTGCTCAAGGGCACGTAACTAACAAGTCTCAGAGCTGAGGTCTGAACCCAGGCCAAAATGCTCCAGAGTCTCTGTGCTAAGCCACTCGGCCATGCTGCCTGCAAGGCTTAGCATCTAACTGAAGAAATTAGACACATATGAGAGAAACACCAAAAACACAGAGAGGTCTGTGATGAATGACAAACAATTAGTTCGGACATCTTTTTTGTCTGATGTTCATTATCTTCTGAAAAGGGGTGTTTCTTTTTCTCTGCATTTTCTTTCTTCTCTCCAGACCACCTCCTATTTGCTAAATCCTCCCAGGACATCCCAACATCTCCAACAGAGAATTCATATTCTCTGTTGTATCCTAAAGGAACCCTGTTAAACTTTTAAAAATGTGAAGCCCCCATATTCGTATTTCAACTCTGTGTCTGAGGGATTTGCCTACATTTGTACCTGTTCTTTTTGACAGGTGCTGTTAATTGGAAATCTTTCTTTCTTTGTGTGCATGGGAAGTGGGGAGAACTTTTTTGCTTGGCCTCAGCATGATCCCTTGCCGAGGTCCTTCCAGCAGCTGAGGGCACCCATCAGTGAGACAGTTGATGAGGTCAAGAGCACAGTCTATAAAATGTTTACATCAGCCGCCATCTGGTCTTGGAGTCATTGGTCCAAGAGACCCAGGAACCTGGGTTGGAACAAGTCTCCTGTGGCCATCTCAGAAGAGAAGCGCATCACTTTGGCTATAGCACCCTCTCCCCAAGGCCTAATGGTGATACGATTCCAGAAGTCTCATATTTTCCCCATCTTTCCTTTTTATTAGGTGAATTATCCTACTCCTACCCCCGAACCTTCTCTTTATTTTATTTTATTTATTTATTTATTTTTTTTATTTCAGCATATTATGGGGGTACAAATATTGCGGTTATGTATATTCCCCATGCCTCCCTCCCCCCTCGAGGCAGAGCCTCAAGCATAACCACACCCCATACGTTGCACATCTTACTCATTATGTTTGTATATACCCATCCCCTCCTCCCCCCTCCCACCTGCCCAACACCCAACAAATGTTATTCCTACATGTCCACTTAGGTGTTGATCCGTTAATACCAATTTGCTGGTGAGTACATGTGCGAACCTTCTCTTCAAACGTGTCTACTCCTTGTCTTTGTCCTGTTAGTCTTCCGAGCCAGCTTCTTTATATCATTCCTGAAGGTTACCTTGACTAAGAAGCATTCTAGAACCATTAGGCTGAAGAGTGGTAACCTGCCAGAAAAGGGACAAGAGCCTAAACAAACTTGGGGGGTCCAAAGGTGGGAGGTAGGGGGTGTGTGGTCAGGGAAAGGAAAAGAACAGTTCTACCTTTCTGTCCCCCTTACTGAGTCAGGGACTTCTCATGGTGTGTCTTCAATGTTTAGTGAGGAAACTTCACCCAGTAAATCTCTCCCACTCTCCTGGTTAAGCCTGAAAACCTGCCATGAGAGTTACAGTCCTATATTCCTTTAAGACTTGTTAAAAGGCACGATTTGTCTAAAAAATAATGGTTTAAGTATCAGCCATTTCCATGTGATCAATTTCAGATTCTGTAATGAGAGCAAATTTGCTGGGGGTGAGGCACAATTGTAGAAGTGAAGGGTTCAAAACTGTGAGATCTGAGGACTGTAAACAAAGTCCAGCTACTCTGCAATGCTTTGCAGCATAAGCTCCCCTGGTAGAGCTGCCTACCTGTAAGGAAGCCAGGAAACAGGTGACTCTCATAGGAGAGGGACCTGGCCGTAAGAAGTGCATTGGCCCAGAAGCAAGGATTTCAGGCACCCAGATCATGCCCCAACCTTGTCCTAAAAAGAGAAACAAAATCACAGTTCCCCAAAACTAGCTTTAGATATGCCTAATGTGGGGTTCAGATTAGGCCACCTAATATGCTTTTGCTTCCTCTACCCTTGAAATAGCAGGAACTGCCATATAAAAATTGCACTTGATTCCAAAGTCCTAGAGATTAGGATCTGTGCCTTTACTCTACTTATTTTATCTTCTAGCACCTATCATGATGCCTTGCTCTCATTAGGTACTCAGGCATGTTTTGCACAATGGATGAGAATTTTATGCTAATGTGTACAGTACTTAATGTACTTTAAGGTATGTCAGCTGCTATGTGGCATTTGCTATAGATACCATTTAGTATATGTGCTGCTGAAGCGAGCACATATAGATACCATTTAAAACAAGCTCAGTAGCGACATGTTTACAAACTATTGGCAGGACTTGATTAAGGTCACCCAATGAGGTCATAGGCAGAGATTATATGGTCATTAGTAGTTTTACATCTCAAAAATATCTTTCACTTTTCATTTTTTCAGTAGCAAGGATCCCTATGCTTCCATGAAACATTCTACATTATTTCAGTTTTATCCATGGTCAAAAGAATGGCCTTTTCAGTTTCCAGAAGTGAGCACTTCTTCATACCCAGGATCAGTAGTAAGTGATGTTGAGACGTATCATACCCTAAAAGGTAGGAGTTGTTTGACGTGGGTTCTATAAATATAAACATATATTATATTTATATACATTTCTGTCTTTCTGATTATTCCAGATTTTTAAAAATTAAATGAGCATATTATGTCAGAATTTCCCTCTGGGGTAAGGGTGCCTTATTTTGTCCCCCATTGTTATAGATAAGAAACAAAGTTCAGAAAGGTCAGAACATGCCCAAGGTCACTTCACTACTTAGAAGGGAAGCTGCTGCTCTGCCCACCTGGCCACGCTACCTGGAGGAGTCTGGGGCGAGAGACACATGCTCTCTGGCGGTGGTCGTTGGTGACTTAGACTCCATTCAGTGAAGAAGAGTAGAAACATGGAGGGTTTTGAATTGCTGCCCAGTCTTTTACTGTGGAGGTTTGGCAGAATTCTGATGGTTTGGGGCTTGAAGGACCTCACCTAGCCCCCTCTCACCACCTTTTTGCCCCTTGTTCCCCAACACACACGAGTGTGCATGTCCAGGCAGAGACAGACAATGATCGTAAATAACACCGAGTGAAGACTTTGAACAGGGTGGGGAAACTGAACGACTAAAGATGAAAGTGGGAATGGGAGAAAGTAAGCCAGGTGTCAGGATGGAAGGTGGGGCTCTGTCAGTAATTGATAGAGGAATGAGTAAGTTGGGACGATTCCCTAGGACCTGGAGGCTAGGAGGGAGCCCCCATTTGTAGTCTTGGGGAGATGCTCTACCTGAATGCAGAAGAGGATATTCTGCTTGAACCCTGCTTGTTCAGGTGACCAGAGGAACTAGAAAGAGAATACAGACTTCTTAGGTTGCCCGGGACAAGAAGACATAGTAGATGTTGTTTCCAAAAGGAAGGGAAACACTAAAGCCGGTATGGTCTAACTAATTCAAATGTAGACTCCCCTTCAGCTATAGTAGTATTCAGGATTGTTAGCCAAAATAAGATATTTTCAAGAATTTTATTCATGAAGAACACAAGCAATAAAGATTAGAGTTTCAAGACTGAAGCACCAGCAAATAATCCCAAATTCTCAAGTAAACCTTTTTGTCATCTCACAGGAAGTGGGAAGTGTTCTAGGACCCTTTCAAAGGCTATAACCTGCCACCTCAGGGCCTGAGGGGACCAGGAGCTCTGGACCAAACATGGCACAAGGCTCATCGTGGTTCTGGCTTCCCGTAGGACAGTGTTCCCAGACCTTCCCTATCTCATTTTCTTTTCCCTTCCTGTATACTTCCTTAAATGGGTTACTTAGAGTCTAGCACTGCATTCCAAATACAATGTGGCCAAAGCAAAGTGGAGCTGTTATTTATGATATGGTACAGTGGAAAGAGCATTAGGTTAGAGATCAGAAGACTTGGGTTCTATTTTCATTTCTGTGCTGTCTGGTTGTATAATATTGGGCAGATCAGTTAACATTTGAGCCTTGGGAAAAACAATATCTGTCCTATAATAGTATAATATTATCATATATGATTATATATTACTATAACATAGATATATATATATATAATAAGGCAATATATATTATAGAACCATATGAGATGAGGTTATGGTATAAGTAAGAAGTAAATTGCTAGATACCTCCTAGGTATTGTGATTATATATTTTTATACACATAGCAGAAGATTATGCTAGTTTTCTTTAGGGGTTGTTCTTATAGATTTATTTTATTCCTTTGAATGGGCCATGTTTTTCTATTTCTTTGTATGCTTTCTGATATTTTGTTGAAAATTGGGCATTTGAAAAAACAGCTACCTCTCCAAGGCTGCAGACTGGTTCAGTGTAGAAAACACCTTCTTTAATTAGCAGGGTGTGTTCTGAGCCTAGGATCAGCCCTGCACGAAGGTTTAACATCTTTTCATGCCTTCTCTGGGTAAACATTTTCCCTGGGCTTGTGTGTGTACTTTTCCCCAATTCCCCAATATACACAGTTGCTTTTAAATGTCTTCGTTTTCCTAAGAATCTTACCTCTGCTGCTTCTTGGGGCTTTAGCTGTCCTGTTGCATTCCTCAATTAGTAGCCCCCTCATGGATTTCATGAGCCATGCTCTCTTCTTCCTTTGGCTTTCCCTACTTTGAGATCCCAGATATGCCTCCACTGGCCACCTGAACTCTGAGATAGATAACACAGAGACCCATCAGGCAGCCCTCAGACAGGTCAGAATATTACAAATTAAGTCTGTTCCACTCTTTATAGCTCACAGAAGGGAGCTGGGGACCTGGCTACACTTCCACAAATCTTTCTGTAGGAAAGATTTCACAATGTGTGTGTGTGTGTGTGTGTGTGTGTGTGTGTATGTGCTGAATCTGCATGTGTATGACTGAGAAAGAGTATGGCGTAGGGCACTGTTACACAGGGTATGAACAGATGAGCAGGGTGGAAAAGTAGCATAGTAATTTCTTGCTGTAGCAACCTTCTGGTCATTGGTCAACTTTACACAACCTAAGGCTTGTTCAACTATATGCATGATATATTCTGACCTCTTTCACTATTTTTCTTCTTTGGATGTCATTTACTCCTTATAGTTTGTCATAAATTAATTCTAAAAATTATTCCAGTGTTTACATCATGCAATGCTTATTTTCTTTGTTCAGTGTACCAAGGGATTAGCTATATGTAATGTATCATTTTTTCTTAATGTTTTACAGCAGTACCTGTACAATCATTTCCAGATGTAAAAGAGCTTCCCCAACAGAGAAAACAGTCGAGCCTGGTCATCAATCGCCCAAGTTCCAACACCAAACCCATCCTCCCTCCCATCCCCCAGGGCCGCAAGTAGACCAGTACTTGACATCTGATCTAAACATGGAAAACATGCTCTGACGATATCTTAATCCCTTTGTCTTACCTGCCCATGGATCCCAGCTGTTTCTCACTCAACCGATTACCTACAAAAGAATGTTCCACCTGCCTTAATTCTTTCAATCTATTTCTTTTGTGATTCTCTGAATAGTACCTTTTATTTAATTAAATTTTTCTTTTTTTTTAAATGTGAACTATTCTTAGCTTTTAAAAATGTCATTTTGGTTTTTCCCATAGCTATAAATGATTTTTCCAGCTGCTTCCTGCTCCGAAATATCAGATGGCAAAGTCTCCCAAGATCTCTGCATTGCTATATGCACAGTGACTTTTGGATATATCTAACTGGGATTGTGCCCTTAAAAAATTTCAATGTGTCCATTTATAACATTAGTGTATACACTAGGGGGTTGAATTATTTTGTTCTGATTGTAAAAGGACTGTAAGAGTTCCATTTAACTTGTGAACAACATGATATCAACTGCATCTCTCAAGGGAATCAATTAATGTAGTTTGGGGGCTTCTTGACTTGCGTTACCAATATGAAGGAACAACAAGTATCAGTTAATTTTTTATTTTGCCCTTTCCTGATCTGATTATATACTGCTTGTCATGAGAAATGTTTTTAAACAACTTTTATCATCTTTGTGGTTTGTGCAGAAAAAAACCCATTGAGTAGTTAATAGACAAGATTGATATTCCTCTAATGTGTGCCAGTAAGTCTATCCTGGTTGTTAAAACATTGAAATACATCCCTTTGACTTAGCAAATGATTTCTTTCTCAGTCCTCCATGCATGATGACTAGTGGGAACATAAGCCTCTGTAGTACTGTACTAATTGTTAAATATTTTAAAGATCAGAATCTTCTAATGACTTTCCTTTTCAAAATATCAAAATCCCCTTTAGTAAGCCTTTTCCCCATAACAAAATTGATGTAACATGATTTGCTGTTGGCTCCTGTCTTCCACCTAGCCCTGTTCTTAAACAGGAGCTGGTTAAGATTCTTTTCTTGGAGGGTGGGGGTTAGGAGAGCCCTGAGTAGAGGACAAGGCTGAACAGTGAAAGGCCATCTTTTCTGGAGAAGTAGGGAGGCAGAGGGTGGCTCACTGTACCCAAGAATCTTCAAGAATAGTTTTAACTTTCACAAGCATCATCCAATCTTTAAAAAATTATTATGAACTATTTTAGGGACATTAGAAAATATAAAAATAATAATTCCAATTTGAGACATGGAGGAGACACATATTTCTTCATTTTTACCACTAAGTACAGCTAACACCCTGAACATTATATATAAAACATACATAAGAAGACTCTGAGAGGTGAAAAGAAGAAGGCAGATAGGCTAGGGATCTTGGAACCTGAGTTGTCACACAGGTGAGTGACATGGTGGTGAGTTCTCTGGGTTTACTTTTTCCTCATATATCCTGAACTAGTGCTGGAAAAACTTTTTCCTCATATATCCTGAACTAGTGCTGGAAAAACTATAATCCAAAAACACTAATGTATACACCCACAAAAGCATCAACAAAAGTCTGCTCTCTCCAGCCAAAGGAATAGGAAAGAGGCAGACTCAAAAGATAGAAAACTTTTAGACAATGGCTGCCCCACACCAGCCAAACAACATGGGATGAAACTATGGCCCCACCCTTTCTCCCCACCCCTGTCAGCAAAGGTTTCCAAATTCTTCTGGCTGAAATAACATTGTCCTCTTTATTACATCCCTGTTGAGGTAGTGCCAGAGGAGGTCTTCTGGAGATCCAGGACTTTCACCACTGCCCAATATTAATGAGAACAACCTCCCACAGTGTCATTGAAGGCTACTTGGGGAGCCTGGAATTCCACTCCCCACATGGTAGAAATGAGGCACCTACTCCCCTTCTCATTGGAGGGTATCAGAGAAGGTCTCATGTAGAGCCAGGACTTTCACCACTTACCCATCTCCTTACAATGTCAGTGAAGGAGTAATAAGGTACCCCCCTCAGTCAGGGTGGTTCAGCCTAGTGGGTACCCTAAACTTCCACCCCCACCCAGTATTAATGAGATATCACTTCCCTATTTCCCACCCTGTCTACAGAGGCTAAGTAGAGAACTTGGACTTGCCCTCTCCCTGAGAGTAATGAGTCAGTGTCCTTTTCTCCCACTGGCATAAGATCTGGGGTCTTGGATAACACACTATCCAAATATTCAAGATATAATTAAACCACACATTATATCAAGAATCAGGAAAACTTCAACTTGAATAAGAAAAGAAAATCAACATACGACAACACAAAAATGACACAGATTATCTGGCAAGGATTTTAAAGCAGGAATCATAAAAATGCTTCCACAAGCAATTATGAACATGATTGAAACAAAATAAAAATAGATAATTTCAGCAAAAAATATAGAAAGGCATAGCAAAGAAACAGAAGATATAAAGAAGAACCAAAAGGAAATTTTAAAACTGAACAATGAAATAACTGAAATTTTAAAACTTACCGGATGGGCACAACAGTGAAATGGAGAGGACACAGGAAAAAAAGTTAATGAACCTGAAGACAGAGCAATTGAAATTACTCAGTTTGAAAAACAGAGAGAAAATAGACTAAAAAACAAAATCAGCCTCAGGGATGTGCAGGACTATATGAAAAGATCTAATGTTTGTGTCATTGGTGTTCCAGAAGGAGAGCAAAAATAGTATGGGGCTGAAAAATATTCAAAGAAATAATGACCCCCAAATCTCTATATTTGGTAAACGCCCAAACCCTACAATTCCAAGAAGCTGAGTGAATCCCAAAGGGGATAAGTCCAAAGAAAAGACAAAAAGACAAATCATAATAAAACTTCTGAAAACTAAAGACAAAAAAACCCCCAAAAAAACAAAAAACCCGAACAAACACTGAAAGCAGTAAGAGATAAAAATGATACCTTAATTATAGGAAAAAAATCAGATGATAGTGGATTTCACATCAGAAACCATGGTACCACCAGAAAACATGGAAGTGGTGCAACATTTTCAAGTGCTAAAAGAAAAGAACCATCAACCCAGAGCTTTATATTCAGTGAAAGTGTCCTTCAGGAATGAAGGAGGAATCAAGACATTCTCAGATGAAAGGAAACTAAGAGAATTTGTTGCCAGCAAACATATCCTAAAAGAATGGCTGAAGGAAATTCTTGAAACAGAATGGAAATGATAAAAGAAGGAAATTGAAAGATGAGGAAGGAGAAAGAACAATGGAAAGGGCAAAAATACAAAAGGAGCTGAGTGAGGTAACATCAAAGTATATAAAGCAAAAAGTGTTAGAGATGCAAATTACTTTCTATCTGAATCATAGTACTATCATCTCTAAAATTGAGGTTGTAACAGAATTGCCTATTAGGATTCTTGGGATTAAGCTAGATAATCCATATGTGGTGAGTATGAATACCTTAGGCCACAACTAGCTCAAATCCAAAGTGAAAGAATTCTATTCTCAGTCAATTCAGGACAATCTCAATCAATTCACAGTTGCTCCTCTCTTGTTCTTTACCTTGGATAGCATTCAACTTCCAGGGGGTTACAGAGTTTCAAGGGATCAGGGGAGGCCTCTGGCTCCTGTATGGATGAGAAAGTCTAGCATATGGCCTATTTACCAGAGTCCATGCCTGAAGCTGCGGCTGCATCCCCACCACTCTGCCCACTCCAGGTATATCAACCTCTTTTTTTATGTAACTTTGGTTCTCTTCATCAAAGCACATAATAAACCAACTGCTCCCCGTGCCAGGGTCAGACTTAGCCCCACTGTGCCTTGACACCCATGCAGTCGTCTTGCTTTGACAAGTCCCCACCACATGGACATACTGGAACTGGGTGAACCTGCTGCCTGGTAGAGCTCTGGATAGAAGCCAGGCAGTGGGCATGATGCCTCTGCTCTCAGAGTCCCACACTCAAATGGGATTTCTATTGTACCTTGGACCCTGAAGTTAGGACTCTCGAGGAATCATCCTCAACCCTGTCTACATATCAGACCCTCCATAAGCTCCCCAAATACCAATGTCCAAGCTCCACCTCAAGCCAATTAAATAAGGATTCATGGAGATGGAGGCTCAGGCCCAAGAGTTCCCAGAGTGATTCCAATGTGTAGCATGTTTGAGAAAATCACTGCTCCTAAAGGGTTAAGTGTGGGATTCTTAAAATTATTTTTGTCAAGTTTTTAAATGTTTTGCTTTCAGCAGTTTTATGAGTGACCCTCTCACCACACCCTCATTAGCATAAAGTGTATAATTTTTATCATTACTAATTTAATAGTCGAAAAATATGTTATTTTACTAACTAGTTTTGCTATTTTCCATCTGCTTATTTTTTATTAGTATTGGTTTCTTAATTGAACCATTAGTTCATGTCTTTGTTATATTCTTATCTTGGAATGTTAGTGTTTTACATTTCTGTGAGAGCTATGTCTATTAAATATTAACTCTGTGGTCCCCATTTGTTATAAATATACATCTCAATTTGTTATTGGTCTGTATTTATTTTAAAGAGAGAAGTTTGTTTTTTTTGTTTTTTGTTTTTTGAGACAGAGTCTCACTCTGTTGCCCAGGCTAGAATGAGTGCCATGGCGTCAGCCTAGCTCACAGCAACCTCAAACTCCTGGGCTCAAGTGATCCTTCTGCCTCAGCCTCTCGAGTAGCTGGGACTACAGGCATGCACCACCATGCCCGGCTAATTTTTTCTATATATTTTTACTTGGCCAATTAATTTCTTTCTATTTTTAGTAGAGACGGGGTCTCGCTCTTGATCAGGCTGGTTTTGAACTCCTGACCTTGAGCTATCCGCCCGCCTCGGCCTCCCAGAGTGCTAGGATTACAGGCGTGAGCCACCACGCCCGGCCAAGAGAGAAGCTTTTAACTCTATATTTTCTTATGTAGTGTTGGCTTATGTATGCTCATCAATTCCATTTTCTAAAAGCATGGGAATGTGTAGAAATATCTACATTGTCCACTATGGCAGCCATCAGCTCCATGTGGCTATTGAGCACTTGAAATGTGCTTGGTGTGACTAGGGGACTGAATTTTCCATTTTATTTACTTTTAATTAATTGAAATGTCAATAATCACATGTGAATAGTGGCTACCATATTGGACAGTGCAGTTCTAAAGGGTTTATTAATAGTTTTGTTCTTTTGGCCTGACAGTTATTTTGAGAGTTTTCTTCTTGTAATTGCTAGTTTTTGTGGATTATAATGAAGAAATGAAAGTTTGGCTTATGTAGTTTATATTTTGTAAACCTTATTAATGTTCTTTATGCCTCATCATGTGTTCAATTTTTAAAAATCATCAGTGAAATTAAAAAGAAAAGCTATTATATAAAATTTTGCTACATGTATTAATTAAATTTTACTAAGTATATTATTAAACTACCTAGATACATCCTCTTATTTTTATCAACTTTTTATGTATTAGATGATATTGGTATTTTAGTATGTCACTATAATTATGTTTCTGTCTCTTTCTTCTTATATATCAAAGTTCTTTCTTATATAAATTTTGATGTTATGTTAATCAGCTCATAAATGCTCAGGACTATTATATCATAATTATAGATTTCATCTTGTTTCAGTAGAAAAGGGTCTTTTTGGTTTCATTGTTTTATTTAATCACTTTTGCTTTGATCTTTCCTTTGATATTATTGGCACCACCTGTGCTTACTTTTATTTTCCGGATATACCCATCCTTTTAATCTTATTCTTTCTATGTAATTTAATTTTGGTCTCACTGTTGTTCTTCTTTAATTTAATCCAAGTCTGCCTTTTACTTTAGTTGTGAAGCAAAACTATTTTTATTTATTTTTAATACTGATAAGTTCAGTCCTATTTCTATCATTTTGTTTTACATTTTTTGGTGAGTTTGAGACTGTATTTTTGGCTGTTTCACTTATTGGTTTATGTCTTTTGCTATACATTTTGCTCTTTTCACTTATGGTAACTTGGAAGGTATATTTTTCCCTACCCTGATGTATATTATAGAACCTAAAGTGTTTTTTATTTTTCCCTGTCTTTCTCATTCCTACAATTATAAATTTAATTAGGAATTACAGACTTTGTGTATAGAACTTCACCCTTGTTTTTTTTTTTCAAATAAATTTTTAAGATCTGTTTTGGCTTTTAGTCAATGTTTGTGTTATTTTACTCCTCTTTGAATTTTTTAGTAGTTTCAGTGTTTACTGCCAATTCTTTTATGTGATAACTTTCTCATTGTCAATTCTTGATCTAAAAGCCAGCAGGCAAAGTGAGGAGAGGGGAGCATTTCAGAAAATAGTTCTACAGTAGTGGAGGAATCCACTTGATTTCTGTATTGCAGCACAGGTAGGATGAGAAGGCAGAGGTGACTGAATTTTGTTTTATATTTATCCTACCATTCCCAGGATATATTTCATTTCTGCCATGCCCAGGATGCTGTGTGCTCAGTGGAAATACCAAGACTTTGACATATGGACTTAACTTTAGATTTTATTCCTAGTGCTAGTTACTTTTGTTATTGTTTGTTTGTTTTTCTCCTGGATCTTATAAGGGGGGTGTCTTTCATAATTCACTAAATGGGAAGTTAGGCTAGGTAGCTGCTAATATGCTGCCATGTTAACTGGGCATCTGCGTTCCAATTTATAGAAAGGACTAAATTTCTGAAAGTTAATAAATACATATATATGTATGTATTTTGCCTTCAGCAGTTTTATGAGTGACCCTCTCGCCACACCCTCATTAGCATAAAGTGCATTATAATTTTTATCATTACTGATTTGATAGTGGAAAAATATGTTATTTTACTAACTAGTTTTGCTATTTTCCATCTGCTTATTTTTTATTAGTATTCGCTTCTTAATTGAACCATTAGTTCATGTCTTTGTTATATTCTTATCTTGGAATGTTAGTGTTTTATATTTCTGTGAGAGCTATGTCTATTAAATATTAACTCTGTGGTTCCCATTTGTTATATATAAACATCTCAATTTGTTATTGGTCTGTATTTATTTTAAAGAGAGAAGCTTTTAACTCTATATTTTCTTATGTAGTGTTGGCTTATGTATGCTCATTAATTCTATTTTCTAAAAGCATGGGAATGTGTAGAAATATCTACATTGTCCATTATGGCAGCCATCAGCTCCATGTGGCTATTGAGCACTTGAAATGTGTTTGGTGTGACTAGGGGACTGATGGTATTAGTATACCATCTCATTCCAACAAAATTTGAGAACACTAATAGCAGTAAATTCAATCAGATTAAACATGAAAAGGTAAGGAGTTGGAGGCAAGGAGAAAAAAAGATATCAAATGCAAGCCCTAATTGTTAGAGGTGAGTCACAAAATTAAGCTTCCTAATAGCCACAGCAAAGAAGGAAGCATGATTGTTCCACAGTTTCAAGATTATGGTGACCTTAAGAGAAAATCAAATAATTGCCCAGGAGCAGCACAGCTTTTCTTGATAATGACTTTAGAGACATTTCTTTCCCAGTTCTCCCAAAGGGGGTGCTGTACGAAGATGTGGATCACATTATCAATAACTTACAAGCTTTAAATACAGTCTTGAGTTTGATAAAGACATTTTTTGTAATGGCTATGTACAATATAATAAAAAAATCACAATTTTCCCCTACCCCACCCCTACCAAAGCAATTATTTGAGGGTCTGTCTAAATATGTAGGGAGGCACTACAATATAATGGTTAACGGTGTGAGAATTCCTGAGTTCCAGTCCTTGTTCAGCCATTTGCTAGGAGTCTGACTTTAGACAAATTACTCAACTCTCTACTTCTTCAGTTGGTAGGCTCAGTCATGGAAGGACTGATGAAGATGTTATTTCACAGAACTGGGAGTGGAGGACAGGTGAGATGTAATGAATCAGGTTGAACAATAGCAGGCAGGCCTCTCTCCTCAAGTCCCCAATCCCCTGTGGCTGGGTCTTGGAAGAGAATTAATAATCAAGGGATAGAAGATGGAAGGAAGAAAAAGTATTCCGTTAATTCTAAGAGGAACATTTTTCACATTTTAATATATCTAAAATCAGGACACATTTTAAAATTGATGGAGTGCCATAGTTGAGTTGGCAGCATTGTTTTTCTCTCTTAGTAGAATATAAAATGATAGTGTACATTACAATTTATAACATCTGAGATTCAATAAAATATGGTAGCAATAATTATTGTAAGACACCAGCTGCTCCTCAGGGACAGCCAAATTCTGCCTGGGCAGGTAGAATAGATTCCTCTAAAGTGCCGGCAATCTAAGAGGGCCACGACTGTCCAGCCAGGGCTCTGTCAGATGAGAAGGCATTCAGCAGAAGCATGGCCCTCTCATTTAAAAAAAAAAAAAGCCCTATTAGGGCTAACTTTGCATTAGCCACCTTTCCTACATTCCTCGTAATGATGAAAATGAACCAAGGAGCTGCATTTACCAGGAAATTCCTTTTGTCTGCTAGAACAGAGTCAAACCACAAACACGAATGAGAATATGCAGATTAGAGGGAGGTAGAGAGCAAGTGGACAGCCTGCCAGGGTCCCCTCCAGTGTTACTTCCCATGGCTGTATAATTTTTTACCAAGTTACCCAGGGCCAATAGCTTGCTGTTGGCAAGGCTGGCCCCAAATCCAATGGGAAGGATGTCAGAGACCACTGGGTTCTGAGCGCACACAGACTCATAGAAGCCCAGGAGGGGCAGACTGTGAATAGCTACATCACCCCAGTTTTGGAAGAGGCTACGTCTACCTTCAAGGGAAGTCTATGCCCCGTTTCCCCGCCCCCAAACTGTCCATGTAAAATGCTTGTCAAATGATAAAGGCTCAATACACATTAGCTATTTTTACTTTTATTAGTATATTTGGCAAGACAAGTTTGGAAGATATGGAGGATCTCAGGAAAAACCAGAAATGCTACTCACCATTTCATAGTGCCTGGGAATGCTGGGTTAGGGGAACATCTAAAAATTCCCTTATGGGGTGAGTGATCAAGCATCCTGGTTTGCTTGTGGTTGTCCCAGATTATGCATGTTTATTGTCCCAGCAAAATTATTAGCAGAGTTCCCTTTCACTGTTGAAAATATTCTAGTGTAGATGATAATTTATGTGATCATTCTACATGTGGGTCATGGGAGTCAGTCTTTTTATTTCTATTCATACATAGAGAAATTAAATAATTTCAATATAGAAGGATAATAAATTGAATTAGTAAGATGCTTATAAGCTTAAGAACAAGAATTTCAAAATCAAGAAATCAAGAATAAATTAAAACTCAAACTAAAAATAAAAAATAAATACCAGTGTAGAAATTTTCCATGTTAAACTTGTTAAATAAAAACATTTGAGAAATTAAAAGAACTATTCTAAGCTAAAAATTCAAAATAAGCATTTTAAAGTGTTTTATACATTAAGACATGTAATACTAAATATTAAAAGACAAAAAAGAGAACTCAAAGATTTAAATAGATCAATTGTAGAATAGGATGAATGTAAATAAAAAGCAAAAGAATAAAAACAGAGTGAGAAAAACTCACTAAAACAATACATATATCTGTATATAACACACATGTTTACATATATGTAATTATATATTACATAATATTTATCTCCTTAGTAAAACAAATAAACCAAAACCAAAAGAGGAATGGGAAAAAGAGAAAATTAAGGCTTAACTGGACATCCATGAATAGCAATAACTCTTAGAATTCTGTGGTCAGGTGGTCTTCTTACAGGGCAGAGCCCACACAGAGTCCACCTGGGGGAGAAATGGCCTCAATGCACCTGGAGAACGACCTTACCCTCTTCCCCCAAACCACATCAAAGCCCTTAAACAAAGACTTCTTATAACAGTGTTGGTGAGACACTGCAGGCATATTTATACATGTGCCGCTTAGATTTCCAAATATGTAAACATTGTATGTTGTTATTTTCATACTTTTTTGAAAGTTTTCATCTGTGAAAACTCTTCCCTAAAGTATTGGAAAACACCTGAGTCTCAAACTCTATTGACAGCAGAGTGTTGTTCAGAAAAATGATGAAAAACAGTTACGATAATAATCAGCCTAGCACTAGACAGAATCTGTGGTATCACTGTTTTAAAAAATCATATGCAGCAAGTTTTGCAGAACAAAAACTATGAAAAATGAGAGCAATTTGATCCACTAATTAGAATGCCTCAATCAAATCAAAGTAGCTCCACTAAGGTCGCACACAACTTGCTTGCATTTAAGAAGGAGAAAGGTCTGCAGTTTTATATTTTCACTTATTTATTAACATGGGAAAAGCTTCAGGTTTTTTATTAACCCAGGCAGTTGCTGGCATGAGAGATTAGTTTTGCAATTTGATGAGGTGAATTCTGCAGCATGTTAAATTAGACTCCCAGACACTAAAGCCCCAAATCTAATTTTCACCCTAGTTTATAAGGTTCCCTCAAAAATTCTATTATCCTAATGCTTGCCTCTAATTCTCTAACTCCTATAAAAAAAACAGTACCAATTATAAAGCCAAAAACATTCTCAGTTGCCACTGTGGAATATTTAAATTTTATATTTACTAGATCATTGAGCTTAGGTACAGAAATTCAACCTATTTTCCCTGAAACTGCAGTACTTATAAATTGTAGCGAAATTCCAGATCTATGAATTCTGCAAAATAAAGATTTGTTTGGGCCACTAAATCTACCTAAATAATAACTACATTTGGTTGTTCTTGGGGCAGGGTCTTACAAATCTAATTAGTATATGGTTAGGAAACCAGATGAAGGAAGGGAAAAAGAAAAACTGGGAAGGTGAGATAACAGAAGGTGAAGGAGGCGGGTTGGTTCCTTTGGTACCAGTGTTGATAAGCTGACCTTCACATATGAAACTGAGCTACTGATGAAAGTCTGTGCACTTCCCGAAACTCTCCCCAGAGCACTCTCTCCTCCAGGGGACCATGGAGCTCACTCCCCCACCTTCTCAGTCTTCCCTGGGCATCCTCTTTAAAATCTCTCTGTCTAGAGCCCCCACCCCCACCCCACCTCATCCCCTTTGCCTGCATTACTTGTCTCCGGAGAACTTTTCACCATCTAACATTTTTTAATTATTGATCTTGTTTACTGTGTGTTTCCCCTTATTAGAATGTTAGCCCAGGAAGGTAGAGATAACCACAATTCTGAATTTCTAGATACAATTACCTTGTATTATTTATTTATTTAAGAGATGGCCGTCTTACCATGTTGCCCAGGCTGGCCTCTAATACCTGGGCTCAAGAGATCCTCCTGCCTTGGCCACCCGAGTAGCTAGGACTACAGGCCTGCACCACCATGCACAGCACCTTGTGTTTTCTTAATAGGACACACTGTTTGATGTTGCTAATTTTTGAGCTTTATGAAAATGCTGTCGTTCTGTTTGTTGTCTTCGGAGACTGGCTTTTTACACTCAACATTATGTTTTTGAAATTCATCTTTGTTGATGGCTGAAGCTATAGTTCATCATTACTTTTCCATTTTTCCATTCTCTTGTCAATGGCAATTTTGGCCTTTCCAGTTCTTTGCAAAACAAGCAGTTCTATTATGAACACTCTTTCTTGTATATGTCCTCTGGTGCACACGTATAAGAGATTCTCTATGGTTATAGCCAGAAGTGGAATTTCTGGCTGCAGGATGGAAACGTTTTTCAGCCTTAAAAGATAACGTCAAATTACTTCCCAAATAGTGGTATATTAAAAGTTCCTGTGCATATACTCCCTGTCCACACTTGATATTTTCTGATTTATCACTTTCAGTTAATCTGATGATGTTATATACCACTCTGGATTTAAGATGTATTTCCCTAATTGTTAATGAGATCGGGCATCCTTTCATGTTTAGTGGCCATTGGGTTATTTTTTATTCTGTTAAATACCTATTCATGTGAAATACTGTTCATGTCTTTTTTGCCTGTTCTCCTATTCAATTGTCTTTTCCTTACTGAATTTAGGAGCTCTTTATAAATGCTGGATATTAATCTTTTATCAGACATATGTATTAATATATAAATATGTTCTCCTAGTTTGTGGTTTAATTTTTCTTCTTTCCGTTTTCCTTCCTCCATCTCTTCCTTGTTACACTTTCCCCCAGAATATCTGTGGATTTGGAACACAAGAGGAATCCATCCATGTGAATTTAATCCATCACATTATACAGAAATTCCTAGTAGATTTTTCTCTTAAATTTCCCCATTCTTAGCATTTTTGGCAGTTTTTCCTAGATATCTTTGTGGAAAAATAAATGAATAACCCCTTTGGTGTGTGAAGTATTCCTTTTTGTTTTTAAACTGGGAAGTAAAATAATTATTTTTTATTTCTCCCTTTGAGTATTAATTGGAGTTAAACCAATTTCTAATATTCCTCCATAACCTTAACTAACTGAACACAATGCACAATTTATGGCTAATTTGACAGCTGCTATAATGCTTAGCAAATTTTAATACCATTTGTTAGTTTGAATTATTTGCATAAATGGTATTCTGAGAGTCAAAGCTTTCTTTTGTTCTTTTTTTCCCCCAAAGCTTTTAATTCTGTCTGAAATTTAACATTAATTCTATAAAGATTCTTGTTCTCAGATTAGATCTAGACTCTTGGTTGATGTTAAGTTCTGTAAGAACAGGGACCCTGTTGATTTTGCTTACCAATGTACTCCAAAGTGCCTAACGCCTTACCCAGCATGTAGTAGCTTGCCCAATTAAATACTTGACCAATGACTTATGTAAACTATAGATCCACCAAATTGTCTTCAAGAATCTCAAATATTCACACTAATCAACCAATATGTCTACTTCTAGGGATGTATTCTAAGCAAGAAATCTGATAAATGCAGACATATTTACAAATAAAGATGTTCATGGGATCATTATTTATAATATAATAAAGTATGGAAACAGTAATGTTAAGTGTTCAACAATAATGAATTTGTTTAAACAATTATGGAACATCCACATAATAGACTGCCATAAAGTTATTAAAACTAACATTTTCAAAGAATATAAGAAATGCATACAAAACGTTGCTAAGTGAATAAAACAGAACATAGAACGGTATCTTTACTATGATCCTAATTTTGGTCTATGGTATATAGGCATAGAAAAAAATGTAAAGAAATGCACCAGTATTCTTCAGTAGTTGTCTCTGTGTAGCAGGAATCATCAATAAGTATTAATATAATTACCACATTAGACTGGAAGCACCTTAAAATTAGTATCAAGGTTTTTTCCCAGCATGGTATTTCTATGGCTTAGTTCAGCGCTTATAAATTGTGGTACTCAACAATTAACTAATACTCAACATTTAACTAATTAGAATAGCAACTTAAAAATGGTAATAATTCTTAATCCTCCAAAGCTCTTTTCAATAACTTGTCATTGATCATGTACTCTAAAACTTCGTTTATCATCATACATTCCTGCTTGCAAACCAGGGGATTGGCCACATCCACCAAGGTCATTCTGGGTCGCAGACATGGCAGAGGCACATAATATACCCTTCACTGGCACCTTTGAACACCTGCAGACTGTGATGACAAAGTGTATCTGTGCCTTAGCTGTGTGAATTGAACACAACATACAGTATCCACAGCAGTGTGTGTGCATTTTTGTTTGATTTGAAATAGATCTATTTTTATTCACTCTTGGTGGGAAACTGTCAAGCATAAGGGTACCAAGCATACTGAGCTCAGCAATGTTGTCTATCTTCCATGGCTACATTTTGGCTACTTAAGCATGATTTGGGGATATGTTTTCATTAAGAAATATTCTGATTTTGTCATATTACCCATTGGCAGCCAAGATCTGATCCTGTATCAACCATGAATGACTCCAGTGGTGGTTACTATGGGGCCTGGGTTTCATGCCTTCCTGGGATAGTCAGTTACAAGATCACAAGTCCTCCTGCCACGAGAGTCCTACAGATGCCCTGGCAGAAATGATAAAAGGGACTTTGGGAAAGCAGGGAATGTGTTCCAGGTTCCTCAATAGAAGGAGTCTGAAAAAAGTGTGATTTCATTTAAATAAGATCTTCTAAGGTTGGCTAAAATTCCTGTGGCCCCAGGGTGGAGGAATTCCCCTTCAGGTCTCGAGTCAAGGAGTAGTGGGTGCAGTAGCAGAGGCAAGGCGACCCCACGGACAACATGAGGCACAAGACACACCATCTCCTTGATGGAGAAGGTGGTGGTGGTGGGGAACCCCCATGGAAGCTAGGAGAATAATACCAGGTGGGCAGAAAGCTCTAAATCAAGGAAGCACCCCATTCCTTCCTCCACTCCAAGGCAGGAGAAACAAGATCTAGACTTCCAGTATTTCACTGAGTATGAATCTGCCTCTGTTCTCCCCTTCTCTTTCTTCATAAAAAGCCCTTTGCTTGCTTTAAGTCTCCCACTCCAGGCCCTTTGTGCTCCCTTTCCTGAGTTAGGCCAGGGGTTTGGACCCAGGGAAATGCTAAGAGTAACACCCCCCTGAGGAAGCCAAGGCATTGCTTCCAGGGTCAGGCACTGGAGCTGCAAAGTCACCAGGCTCCAGGGACCCCAATAACCAATAAGGGGCAGAATTCAGAAGTCTTCATTCATTTTCTAAGCATCACATAAGCCTCTTGGGTTTTAGTTCAACTCCAGGTCAAGGAAGGAGCCTTGGCAAAGATGGAGCTTGAGAGCCCCACCAGCCTGCAAAATGGGGGCTGGGAATGAGTTCTTTAAATCAATTTCTATGTCAATTCAGTGTGCCATTCCTTTCACTATCCAGTCTGTGGCCCAAAATTCATATGTATGACACTCACACCCTCTGGGGTAGTGTGGAGTGTGTTCTTGAGTGCTGATAACAAGTTTCCAAAGCTTTCCAAAGACTTTAGGGACAAATTCCAAATGATATCAACAAATATTTGACCCCCATAAGGCATGAAGCCTTTTGTCTTCTAGCAGATGACAGCAAAGTGTTAATCTTAGCATTGGCAAAATACCTTCTGTCACTGTCAGCTGCCTTGGTTTTCTGTTGCCCTTAAATGCCATTCATGGTTATATATCTACCAAATATGCCTCTCTTTACATAATTAACAACCTTCTGCAGTGGTTAATGGATGAGAGGAAGCTCTCTAAGGAGGCAATCTTAATTCATCCCGCGTCTCCTACAGGAAGACATGCGCTTCGATGCCAGGCACAGACATGACATGATGGGGAATTTACACAGGGTCTTTATAGAGTAATTTACTAGCAAACTTGGGTGTATATTATTGTAAACTGCTGCATACCATGTGATTACAAGATTAAGAAAGAAGGAGTGAATTGCTAATCTTGTCAGTCCAACTGTTTTCTTCCTTGATAACATTTGCGTTATTATACTTCGGGTGATGAAAGATTGTAATTGGCTGTTGACACTGATTGAAGGAAGAAGACGTGGCTTTTTTAAGAAAGGGAATTAATTAGCTTGGTGAGGGAGGTAACACAATTCAAATCTACAGCTCTCACAGCTGCAAAACAGAAGTGAACTGTCAAAGAGTGTTTTCATCTCTTTCTTCTCCACCTGTTTTTCTCCTTTTGATGACATCTTTTCCTAGATTTAACACATTTAAAATGGGCCCACCAAAGAAAGAAGCGGGGGGGGGGGGAGCCGGGAAGCCTTCAAAAGAAAAATTTAAAAATGTATCTTTCACGATTCATAGCAGAAACACCGCAAATGTGTGTGTTCCATTTGCATGTGTTGAAGCAATGTTTAAGGAAGACGTCATAGACAGGCTGAGCTCAGCCAAATCTCTTTATGCCATTCAAGTTGTTTTAAGCCAGTGACAAAAACACCAGAGACCTGATTGCTCATGTGGCAGCCAGAAAAAATGAGGATCTAGGTAAGTTGACACATCCTGGTTTGCTTGGTTCAGTCTCAATGTAGGCCGATTGTAAGATTAATGAAAACTTGCTATCCTACAAAATACAGTGCATGCTTGAACTGCATCCAGTTCAGTACAGTACCTTGTCATCCACAGGTAGAACACACAGGTCCAAGAATTAGGCGGTAGAAGTGGCTTC
Source organism: Cheirogaleus medius (assembly GCA_008086735.1). Taxonomy (NCBI): domain Eukaryota; kingdom Metazoa; phylum Chordata; class Mammalia; order Primates; family Cheirogaleidae; genus Cheirogaleus; species Cheirogaleus medius. The sequence continues at coordinate 11,732,964 of VBSM01003176.1, read as the reverse complement.
TTACTATTACCTCTAATAACCCATTTGCAAAAGTTTTGTTTCTTATTCCTACAACTTTAAGTGCCGCTGGTCTAGAATTTTTAGTTGCCAAGGGAGGAATGCTGTCACCAAGGAATGCAACAAAGGTTCTGTTGAAGAGGAAACTGAGGCTGCCACTGGTCACATTTGCCTTTTTATGCTACTGAGGCAATAGGCAAAGAGGATGACTACTGTTGCTGGGGGAATTGATCCTGGTTATCAAAGGGAAACAGAATTCCTGCTACATCATGAGGATAAGAAATATTTGAAACTCAAGGTATTCCCTGGGTATGTTACTTAGTACTTACATGTCCAGAGGTAAAAGTTAATGAAGACAACACTACCAACGTAGGCAAGAACAGGAATGAAGGTTTCCATCAGTCCACAAGGTGAAGACCCATGACCAGAGGAGTAGCTGGCAGAGGGCAAAGGGAACATAGATTGAGTGGAGTACAAACACTAAAATACCAAGTGTGGCTTCATGAACAGTTGCTAAAATGAGGACTATGACAACTCTGCATATTTACCCTATGCATCGTTATGAACATATTAGTATATTAACATTAGCAAGTTAATTTTGTTATCAGCAACAAATTCTCCCTCCCCTTCCATTTTATATAAGATGTGTGGCTAACTCTAATTTTGGCTTTCAGTTACAGTACTATCAAAGTGAGACTGAATGAAAAATGGATATGGTGATTTAGAGACTTGGGTCTCCATTTGGGGAAAGAATGATAGCGTGTTCATTTGTAAGTGGGATAGTCACATCCTATTAGGCAGAAGCATACTGTTGTTACTTTAATTTTTTGTCTGGAGGTTGAACATTGTTCAATAGACCAGCCACAGGGGTGGACCGTGCTGGATTGCCTGTTGGCAACTCAGCCTATTTCCCCCATCTAATCTCTCCCCCGTCCCAGCTGGTTTGGGAGTCTCAGGATCTACATTTCCATAATCTCTGCCAGCAGGGTTCTGGGATTTCTCTAATGACAGGTACTCGTGAAATCTGGAAGGCAGACATGAAGCAGAAGCCATTTGATTGCTCCTCTGGCAATAGTGGGCATACATGTGGACTTTTGCAGATGTGCCATTTTATAGAAGCTTCCACTTGTTTTCCTTGATGACTTCCTTGAGTGGCTGAACCAGCCTCAATGTGACTACCTCTTGTGAAAAATAAACCATTAGAGTAAATGACTCAAGTTTGGGTTTCTAGTAATATTACATGCAATTAAACATAACCCTGAAAAAATTTGTATAAAAGGGATGACAGTTTTCATTTTCTGACAAAATTACATATGCAAACACATCTGCAGAAACAAATGTTTTGTAGAACTGAAATCTGAGCAATACTATTACATTGATTCTTGTTTGAATGGGGGTATTAGGCAATTGGATGGATAATGCATTAAACTCCATTTTTGCCAAAGATACTGAATCATTCAAAATGAAAACTCTTGTAATGATCCTTGTATAACATTTGAAGGTTTATTATCAAAGTATAATTCAGGGTTGGCATTTATCTACATAGATAATATAATTTATTAATAAATACTTTCTGGGACAGAACTTGGAGAAACTAAAATAACAGTTAACACATATATTAAACATTCTATAAATTACAACTACTTAAGCAAATCATTGACAAAGGCTATGTGACTTAATTATCAAAGTTTCTATACTGCACATTTGATATTGTTAATTAACCTGACCATTGTGTGCTTCAGATACCAAGAAAAGTGGGTACATTCTGATGTGAACATTTAAGAATCAGAATGGTTTCAGAGTTCTGTTTTGCTGCTAACTTTCTTGGTTTTATTTTCTTCTTGCTTGTACTATAGAACAGATCATAAGCTCTTAGAGAGGAATAGGATATGAATTCAGACACATGATAACATAAGTAAACAGATTCAAGACTTATTGATGACATTTAGCATATAGAGATCTATACCAACCAGGGAGACGTAGTGCAAAGGAAGACTGTACAGTCTCCTTACTGAGATTTTAGAGGTAGCATAATGCTATGGATTCTGGAATCAGACTTCATATGCTCAAATCCTGGCTCCGATGCATATGAGTAACTGAGGCAAGTTAGGTAGCTCTTCTGTGCCTCAGTTTCCTTATCTGTAAAATGAGGATAATTTTCTTACATCAATGATTTGTCATGAGGATTAAATAAATATAAATAAAGTGTCTCACACATGGTAAATATATGTTTACTATTATTACTATGTCACTCCATTTAACTGCTAGAATGAAACCCATCATTTTAACAATGTTAAAGATTCTGGGAAATAGACACAGATTTATGGTCTTCTTGAAAGGAATGTGTTCATGCAGTAAACTTCATTCAAAGCTATTAAGAGAAATAATAAAGCTCCAGTAATTATAATCATAAGCCCATTTGGCTTTAGAATGCATCTGTGCATCATGGAGTCACATGTGATAATGGAGAGCCATATGTTAATTACTTAAAATGCTGATTAAGAAACAATCAGACATTAAAATAATTTTAATGATGAGATTTTATTAATTTGCAGACAAAAACATAACTGAAAAGCTCTGACTATTAATAAGTACTTGCATAGCCAGATGTCTTTTTTTTCCTTTCAAAGAGAGTTTTTGACATGAACACACATGCAATTCATTGATGTGTATTCATCTCTGATAGCTGCTGGAATGCCGAATGTAAAGGGGGGGGCAAAGAAATCAGACCTTGGCTAACGCCCACCTAGGTGCTTGTAGCCCTTATTAACGAGGGCTATCTCGGGCTGAGATGCCACTGCCTTACCTGCAATCGTGTTTTGCTGCTGGCGCCAGAATCACAGGGTGCCATGTAGAAGACTGCTCCACTAATGAGATCATACAATTTGCTCAAGAGTTGAACTAAGATGGTTCTTTACATTATTGTAGGCTTGCAGTTCATAACATTTTAGAGTTCAACACACCCTCTGCCTACATGACTTGAGAGTGAAGGGGCGTCAAAAGCAGCAAGCTTGCAATTATAGGCTCGGGGCTGTTTAACAACATCCAGCCCTGTTTTGTTTTTTTTAAGTTTAAAGTTTTTTTTCCTTCTCTTTTCTTTTTTTTTATTTCAGCATATTATGGGGGTACAAACGTCAAGGTTACATACATTGTCCTTGTCTCCCCTCCCCCCTCGAGTCAGAGCTTCAAGCGTGTCCATCCCCTAGACGGTGTGCATCACACTCACTATGTATGTATATACCCATCCCCTCCTCCCCATTCCCACCTGCCCCACACCTTACAAATGTTTGTTTTTCTTTTTTTCTTAATATTTTGGTTACATTTTATATCTTTGCCTCTCCCTAGCAAGGGTTAGAGGTATGCCCTTCCCCTCCACAGTGTTCACCACATCCCTCAGATGTGGGACTACCCCTCCAACCAAGATTCCAGAGATGAAACCATCTGCATACAGTAACCTAATCTTTGATAAAATATACAATGGGGAAAAGAATCTCTCTTCAATAAATGGTGCTGGGAAAACTGGATAGCTACATACAGAAGATTGAATCAGGATCCCTACCTCTCACCTCTCACAAAAATCCACTCGAGATGGATAACAGATTTAAACCTAAGGCATGAAACCTTAAGAATCCTAGAAGAAGAGGTTGGGAAAACCCTGTCAGACATTGGCCTAGGCAAAGAATTCTTGAAGAAGACCCCCAAAGCAATCACCGCAGTAGCCCTGTTCTGATAGAAGTGTGCTGCACTTTTTAAAGAGATTAATTTTAATTATGCTATATTTAGTGCAAAATCTCTCATTTTTCTTTTCATGTTCTGTACCTGGGGGCTACTGTATAACACGATTAAAAATAGACCAAGTGTAATAAACGGCTTTGAGAGTTGCTTTCCCATTAAGGTTTATTTAAAAGCGACTTATTGAAGATAGAGAAAGAGAGCTGGTTATCACAGCATTACAAAAGTCAGTGTATTTCTATTAAAGCAAAGAGGTTTGAAGAGATTTGCTATAGAAACTTACTGCCATGAACCTCTAAAACCTCCAAAAGTAGGCTGATCCTCTTTAAACTTCTGAAGCTGAAACAGACCTGTAGCCTGAGAAGTGGTTTATTAGCGATCCAGCTGCTGGGAATTCGTAAGACAGGTTGCTGACGATTGTCTGTAGTAAAATGTGCTGCCACCACTACATAAGGTAAAAATCGGAGAGATTTTTGAAACTGCACACAAGCACATCAAAGGTAACAGTGATTGGAAACACCTGCAAGAAATTCATCACTTTTATTAAGAAACAATGATTGCATAATTCTAGATAAACCCCAGATGCCTGATGAGTTGTTTCAGAAGGTAACACATGGTTCTTTATAAGAAATAATGGTACAAAGACTCATTCAGTTTGGCAAACATTTTATTCACAAAATCTCTTCCCTCCTTCACTTTCTGCTCAAATAACTCATAAGGCTGGAAGCCAATGTTTAATATTTACACAGCTCAAAATCTGAATACTGACTAATGTCTTCTAGCTGTTCTATATTCTCTACTGCTATCTACTCCTCCCTCCCCCATCTTTGTTCTTAAAACGTAATACTGAATGAAGAGCTCAGAGACTGCATAAATAAAATCCCTGCCGTTCCTCCCTACCACATAATTTGTTAGGAAATCCTACTTCTAAAATCATCCTCTTTTTTTGGAGGATGAGGCTATTCTCCGGTATGAAAGCAACTGGCACAGAAACGACTTGTGATTGCAAGTGATACACAAAGACATTTTTATGGCACTGGGGAATAACCACTGTTACTCTTTTTGGTTCACAGGAGTCTTTACATCTCAAAAGATATCAATAATTCAGTGTGCCTAAAGAATTATTACAATTTTTTTCCTTAAAAAGTATGGGTCTTATTTCTTCTAAATGTAGACCAAGGTTTCTTTTTTCACCCATCCCTTGCAGCTTGCTCCATTTAATTAAAATTGATGAATTTGGATAGGATGGTTAGCAATTTAAGTAGGTAAAGCTCAGGGGAGGTGTCTCAGTATGATACTGAGAATAGACAAATAGACAGTGATCTCCAGGCATCAGCCAATACAAACGAACTGCATGAGCTATGGAGACAGAAGGGTGGGGCTGGTCACCCTAAGCAGCCTACTTCAAAACTTTTAAGAATCTTTAATGTTCTAATAGGCATCTCCATGCCCTTTCTTCCTGAGCATCAAATATGTAAGATGCTAAATACATAATGCCCTTCCCTCCTACCACCAGGCAATAGAGAGAGCAAACAGCTAGGAAGTCGGCTGCATACTGATAGCATTTGCCAGTGTCTGTTCCCCCAGTATTCCTTTTCTTGCTTGGAATCTTAGGAATGTTTCCCCTCATTTGCTTTCTTGCCAACCAGCTGATGAAGGTGGGAGCAGGTATCAGGAACCATGAGAAGGTTTCTCAGAAACTTTAGGGAAGCATTTGTTTATTCACGTAACACAAGTCAGACACACTATGCCAGGGGCTGGCAATACAGAAATGAATAAAACATGATCCTTGGCCCCTCTCATCCCTGGAATGTCTATTGTGAGGGAGCTTTGGGAAGACAGAACATATTACAAAGCCAAGAGGGGCCAGTCTCCCACCTCAGCCCGGTACATGGTGAGCATAATCCAAGATTTATGACCAGTTCTTTTACTTACAAATATTGTTTTTACTCATTTTCAAATGGCACACCAATCAATAATAATAATGAATGGATTTTATCTATGTTAACAGTTCTTTTAATCTAAGAATGAACTGTCACAGATAAGATTCAGTCATTTTTCAGGAGAAAGCTATTGAGATCAAAATGCTTTGGTCATTCTAATAAGGACAGAATTATTCATAATTCTATTTACTCTAAGCCAAAGAGAAACAAAAGACAATAAATGTAGGATCTTGATTTCCAATCTCTACCATGTGGTTCTTCTCCATGTATACTTGTGTATCTGCTTATGTCAATGCCAATTGGTCCAACAATGAACATGTCCACTGGCCCAGAGCTAATTCATTGGTTTGGAATTATTCCTGACCCAATGTTTTTTACTTCCCCTCTTCATAGGTATCTGGCACTGTTGAGGGAAACCAGTGACAGACAGAGTAGAAAGAGCAAATAAGAAAACTATCATTTTCCAAATATAGAAGAAAATGATGATAAAGATTCTCAGCCCCAACTCTGAACAGTAACAGAATATATAAAATACTTCTACATAACCCTTAATGTTCATACTCATCTATACATATAGTATTCACATGCCCTGCCAGATATTCTCATCCTTATAAATGAACACCCCTAATATCAATGTTTATAAGAATGTATAACAAAATACATGCTGTGTAGATATAAATACCCTGTAAAATTCCACAAAAACATTCAGAGGCCCCAAAGAATAGAGGCATAAACAGATATGAGATTATAGGTCTACTTCGGTAGAAAACACTGCAAGTGAATGGAGGCTGCAGTGAAGAAATTGGAGGTAGGGGTTAGGAAGTGAAAAAAATAGAGGAAAGGTGTTCAGGAGAGGACCACAAAATATTTATTAGAATCCTTTAAAAATATCATATCATCTTCCCAGAGGAATAGAAAAAGTTTGTTCTGGGTGGCAAAGATCAACTCAGCTTTCGTGTTTTCCTCTGTTTGTATCACTGACCAGATTAAAATCCTGCAGCATTTCATTTTGGTTAACTGGATGGAAAGGAGGAAACAAACAAAACAAAACAAAGCCAACTATTTGGATTGTGTCTAAATACTTTTGAACTTGATATAAGCTTATCAAGTACATTAATGGTTGTTCTAGTTGGATGAAAAAGAAAACAAAGAATCAAAAATACTGATAAACATGAAAAGGATAACACTTATAATGTGATAATAGAATTTTGGCAAAGGATACATAGACATTAAACTAATATAATCCAAACACCCACCGTCTTCTCCTGTTACATTATGTATTATGCTGGCCACGCTATGCAGTGGGCACAGACGGGCACAGACACGCACACACATGCTGCATTTTCTGGCTAGTATCCTTTGCTATTTGCTTTTTGCTCTAGCGTAGTGTTTTGGATGTCTTACACACCAAACTCTTTTGTAAACAAACAATATCCTCTATCTGTGAAGCACAAGAGTACATGGTCTTGACCCAGAGAAAGAGGAAAGGCATTTAACAGACATTTCTCCTCCAGTTAGATATAAGTATGATCTGCTACAAAATGGTTTATCTGCCCTTTTAATAAAGGTTGAAAAAATTTTCAACCTGGATTGAAAAATCAGTTAACCAAAGGGAATAATTTTTTTTAAAGAGTAAAGTATTAACTGGTATTCTTTAGACATATTTCCTTGTTTCTTACTACTAGAGAGAAAAGCCAGTTCACAGGGCATTTGAGGCATTCTGTTCCTCCATGTGCTTGTTTTGTTGTATGTGTGCTCTGATCTATGATCCATCTATACATATCCTCCTATTAATAAGACTGGTCAGGTATTCATGCTGAGAGGAACACACATGCTTTAAAACCAGGATCTAAAATCTAATGGGCCCAAATGCTGCCTGTGTACATCAAAATGTCTCAACCGAAAATTGTAATGTTTCCCATCAACATAAAAAGGGTGATGCTATGTTTTGTAAGGCTATATCCTATTAAGAGTTACCCAGAGACTCCAGATATGTAGCAATCAAATAGCTCCTGGGGACAGGTTCTTCTATTAAGCAATAAAGGTAACTTTTGTTGTTTTCATTTTTTAAGAGGTTATTTAACACTTGGACATTTATAGCACCATCAATTGTGAGGAATTCCACATATTTCAAAGCAAGTGGCTTTTGATTCTATGAATGGTTTCACATCTAATCCAGCATCTTTTAGAATTGGCCATTACTGGCACTGCAAAGTTGTCAATGTCCAGAATAACAAATAACTCTGCAAACCCAATGACTTAGGTGAAGAAATAGTATACACATTCTAAGTACCAAAAAACTGAGGCAGTTTAAATGACTTCTCCATGCAAACCTGCAGTTCTAGGATATTTCTCTTCATTGCTGCTGCTCAGACCCACCAAAGAATAGCTCTGGACAGTGGAATAACTATACCACACCACAGAGTGAGCCCAGGAGACCCGGAAAGCCCCATCTCAATTTAAGAACACAATTTACACCCAGAAAAAATTGAAAAGCCATGCCTGTAGGCAAAAAGACAAGTGGCCATTAAGTTTAGCTGCTTACCGCGGAGCATGTACTAGTATTAGGTTAATAAAGGTCCCAGCTAAGTGAGGAAAGTGGAAATAAAAGGACACTGACTTCCATGCTCCTTCATCACAAACTACATGAGAGCACACAGTGCTACACACACTATAGTGACAGTGACTCAAGATTATCCTGTATGAGGAAAAACCAGACCTTTGAAATGATTAGCAAGAGAGAGGCACATTTCTACATATAATAAAGCACATACAACCATTCCCCTCAATACCCATCTAGACCATTAAGATACCTTATAGAAAAAAAAGAGAATAACTTTCAATTGTAGTTGTGATTGGATCTGCTTTATACATCACACCCATACCCACTATGTATCTTAGTCTACTCATTTGCCTGACTGATCGTTACTCTATCAGGCTTGTCAGGCAAAGCTGAATCTCCTGGTTGGAAAGCCTTTCAAAGACTTCCCCTCCCACTTGGGGCCCACCCTCTTGCCCTAAGAGTGATATAGGAGGGGCTGCAGGAGAGCAGGGCCAGCTGCTGCTGGGCCCTCCTGCTGTCACCATGTTGGCCTAGGCTAATGGGCTTCCTGGAGAAGACTGAGGGAAAAAGCCTCCCTTCTGCCTATCCATAAACAACCTTTCTTTCTTATTAACACTTTGTGTGACATGAGATACGCTGCAGGATTGTTCTAAGCACAGAAAGCAACAGATGGGAAAGGCATCTGACTTTTGCATAGGAAAAAAAAAGCAAAATGTGGGAAAGGGGGGGTCCCACCAGTCCTGCTCCAGTGTCATTGGGGCTCGGTTCACGGGGTGAACGGCTTCTTTCCCAGCATGCTGGAGGAAGTCTGGCCCCCATGTTACTGGTGTTTCAGTTTACTTGGCCACTCAGTTGTTCCTGGTGATGGCGCCTGGAATGTTTAACTGGCTAAAAAGTGCTGCCAAGGAGTGGAAGAGTGACAGGAGACAAAAGGGATGAGACCACAGAATGATAATGACTGCTATGGCAGAGAAACATCAGAATAGTAGCAAAACGTATAATCTTGTCCAAGAACACAGATATTAAGCCAGTAGTTCTGGGGACTCAGAACTCAATAAACTTATACTAAATATTTTGGTAAACAAAAAAGAAATAACAAATGAACGAGCTGTTCAATAGTACAGAACTGTTCTCTTTTCTATTTTAGGGTTGAGGGATTTCTATTCAGAGTCTACAAATGTTAGTCTGTGTAGCCATGAGCAATGTGAGAAGTCCCCTCCTTCTGAGCATTCTCTCGTACATATTTGGTTCAATACTGGCGGTAATTCAGCGTCGACAAAAGTGAAATGATGGCTAAACCCTCGCCAGATCCCTCTCTCACTACAACATTGGTCTCTCTATTCCAGGCAGACCTCAGTTCTTCTTGTCGTCCTTCTGAGGCTGACTTTTTGTGGTCCCTAGGTTGCTCCACACCTCTGTGTACATTAAGGTCCCAGTGAAGACAAACAAGGTGCCCAGCCAGTGCCACAGAGTGAAAGGGTTCTGGAAGTACAAGATGGAAAAGATGAGGCTCACAAACTTGCGCAGGGTCACGACGAGCGTGACAGTGAGGGAGGCGCATTCTGTGGTGAGGATGAACACACCCCGGATGCACACGTACCTGGAGGAGTGGAGTTAAGGTAGTTTTCTGTAGATTGTAATTGGGAAATCAGTGGGGGAGCTGATTCTGGCATGGTTCTCAGCTTAAAATTTCATATTCTAAGAAAACCTGAGGGACACAAGGGTCTGCTATGGCTTCTCTGATGCTATTCTCAGTGGAACACCCTGCAGAGTTCCTGTCCTGCTATTCCATTTATCGATCCTAATCCAAAATTGCCTAAAAACCTCCTATTACTCTTATTCTGGATTCTTCCTACAGTTTCCAATGAAGGTCGCCTCTGAGGTAATGACAGAGGATGACACTCTTGGTAAGGGTGACACCATCCACCTTTATTTTACCTTGTCCTCAGCCCTTCCATTCCTTCAAAAAAGAACTCTGTATACCAAATTTATGAGGTGACTTCTGAGAAATGGGTCAATATCAATCCATTTCATAATTTCAAAGACATAATAATTTTTATAATAAAGGTCATTCAAAATAATCATTTTAAAAAAATGAACTAAAAAAACTAAGTCTTGATTAATTTGAAATGTTTTCAGAACTATGTGATAATTGGAAATATCCTGGGATACCGAAAAAACCCAGGTAGAAATCACAGATCATTCGTGTCATACACTAGTTTTTAATCAATTCAAGGACTCCTGCACTTCCACCAGAGCATTTCCTCCCGCTGCCCTGTGGCTTCTGACCTCCTGCACCACTAACGTCTCTTTTGCTCTCTACAAAGGAGCTCCCTGAATGGGTCTCTTCATCCTATTTGTTACAGAATAAATCCGGACAAAAACGAAAATCATGTCACTGTACTCTTAGAAGAAGAAAAAAGTAAACAATGCTATGCCAAAATAACATGGAGAAGACATACATATGACAGAGGAGTCCAAAGGATACTGAGTGATGACATTCATGAGGAGGTAGAACCACATGATGGGCATTGTCAAGCCAACGACTGGCACTTCATATAATTCTGTAATGATTAAGAGAGGATATAGTCACATCATTTTTTGACGGCAAAATTTTTCATCTTTTGAACAAGATTATACAGACTGACTATAATAAGGACAGCAATGTTGTCTCCCTTGCAGATAGATTTGGGCCATATACCACTATATTTGCCTTGATTCCAGTCTATATCAGCCATAAGAGTCATTAAACTGGTTTCTTAAAACAAATAACTTGTTTTAATTTTTAAATAAACTCTTTACCATTCACCTGAATAGGACCTCACTTCACAAAGAAAGACTGAAGCACAGAGACGCTCAAAACAACACAGTCTTAACTGACAACAAACGCAAGAGGAGGAAGACAACTAGTAACTAAACACCATTTGGAAATATGTTCAATCCTCCCAGTAACCAAAGAATTCCAAATTAAATTAGACTGCACTATTTTATATATACTAAATTAGCAATTCAAAATATAAAAATATCCTAACTGGCAGTGGTAGTAGAACTGGCAGCCATGTATTTGGTAGCAGTATACATTAGTATTATTCTTTTAAAAATGTTTCATAAGCCTTCTTAAGGGGCCATAAAAGTATTATATTCATAACCATCCTTAGGAATTAATACTAGATTATTCAAAAGAAGAAAAAAGTTCTGCATTCATTGCAGTACTATTCACAAAAGGAAAAACTATGACTCAAAATCAATCTAAATGTCTAGTGATAGAGCAAAGGCTATGTAAGCAAAGGTACTTTAATTAGATGAAGCATTATACATTCCATAAAAACAAAAATCAAAGAGATTATATAGTCACATGAAAAAACTCATAATAAAAGTGAAAAACAAATATAAAATTATATCTACACAAGGATTACAGCTATGTAAGAATGTATGCAAATAGACAATGTCTGGAAGAAAACCAGTAAAAATAAAATTAGCAGATGTATAGGCCGAGAGAACTGTGAATAACTGTTTTTCCTTTAAATACATTATTATGCTAGTTTTATATAATGAGACTTTCATAGTAAATATTTGAGAGGAAATAAGATATCTAAGATCAAAGAAAATAAGGACATAGTAATCCTCAAAGGGTCAGTTTTTTTTTTGTTGTTGTTAAATTGTTTTCAGAGTTTGAATTATTAGCATAATTTAAGAAATTCTGATTAAGTGATGCTGCGATCTGGTAAGGAAATTACCATTAATTTTCTTTTGCCAAAAAAAAAAAATCATATATATACATAAAGACTAATTCTTGTAACTAATGGACCAGTGGGTAATGCCAATAATCTTGTATTCTATTGTCTTTGATATACTTAGCAAGTATTGAAATGAAAAGGAAGTTAAATGTGATTACTGCTAAGTAACTTCAGAGATCCACGGTATCAATTTACTGAGGAAAGACACAATCAGCATGACTTAAAATACTTAGATGGATTTTAGCTCTCTTGGAAAATTCAGGGGTCTCAGATATTTGACCTGAAGAAAATCCAGAGAAGGAACATGTATTAATATATTTAACTTGGGGATAATTCTGAAGAAATTGAAGGCAGATTCCTAAAAAAGTTTTATCATAAATACCCAGCCTGTGACTTTGAGAAGATACATTCTCATAACCAAATCAATCCCATGGAATTTGATACTATTTTTATTTCAATAGCCTTTTGCTATGTAGATTCTCAGAGATCTTAAAAACTGTTGTGTTAACAATCATAAATGATCCTCTGAGTAATTCAGAACCTTACAAACTTCCTTATTGGCTTCATCACATTTTTTTTTGGCCAAATGGGAAAGGCAACATTACAAATGCAGAGAGCACTCATAACTTCATAAGTCATGCTCAGACACCAAACTAATGTTTACAAAATAACTAATTTTGTAAACTGTCATTCTACAAAATGTGCTTACCATTCAAGGCATGTGCAACATAAAGCCTTGATCCTAAAAATTATTATTTATTCCTTGTGTGTTCATTTGTCTGCATAATACTCTATGCCTATTGGAGAACCATATCATATAAGTGATTTTATTCATGTTAACTGACAATTTATAGCTAATTTGTTAAATGGCCACTTAAAAGAGTAATAGCTAATTTACTACAGACACTTGAAACTAATTTTGTTTATTCCTGCTGCCTATCTAACCAGTAACTAGGAGAAAAACCCTGTCATCATTTAGCGCCCCTCTTGCTCTGCTCCAAGGCAGCTTGGGCTGGCTCTGCAAGCAGCTCTACCTTTCCTAGCAGAAAAGGCTGAACAGCAGCAGAGAGAGCTGGACTGTTGCCCAACTTCACAGAACTCCAATCTCTGCAGTGTGCCATTACTATTTGTTTGTACTTGCAAAATATCAAATACTCCATGCTCAAATGCAAACACACAAATTCCAAACAAAATAGAAAATTTGAAGATATTCTCTGAATTCATTTGTAAATAATTGAGAACCACCTGTAAAAGCTTTGGTTGCTGCAATTGCTGATTAATGGCACTATATTCCTATGTTGGAATAGGGATAGTTTCAAGACGGAAAGATGATTTGCATAAGAGCATCAAAATAGTTGTGGTCAAGTCAAGAGTAAAACTGAGACTTTGCCTCAGAAACTGTCAGGTAATTCCACCATATAACCACAAACTCACCAGACTTATTGAATAGAACTGCATGGTCATAAATATCAGACGCCAAGAAGATGAAACCAGGAAGTGGAAGGGCATGCTATGGGAAGAAATAGGTCACAAAAGTTTAAGTGTGAAAACATTATAAAATAATTAGAATAGCTTTACAATAAACAAAAGTTGTACAAGTTGTTTGAAAAACAATATCAACAAAAGTTAGACTTGAGTTAAATGCATACAGTGCTTCTGACCACTTGACATTGTATGGCATGATATCAACCACAAATTGTGCAGTCTGATGTCCACCACAGATAAAGCAAAAAATGGAGCCAGCATCCTTTCCTCAACAAAAGGGAATGGAGATATTTAAACACATAGTCATTCTGCCCAAAAGGATTTGCTACATTTTACTGTTTTTGAAAAAAGTTAAGCAAACATAATGGATTTAAAATTATAAAGAATGCAAAAGCAGATTTCAGGGAGTTTAGGAAACCAGTGGTAGAAAAGATTTGAGGATAACATGAAGTCAGGGAAAAAGAAACAAAGACAAAAATAAAAACAGGTTGAAGAGGAAGAGGAAACAATAAATAAGCAAAGATTAAGGTGCTTGAACACAACATGATAATAAACTGATCCTTCAACTACATAGAAAGATGGCATATTTCACTTGAAATAACATATTACAACTCAGGAATTTTCATCTTCCCCCAGGTTCAAGAAGTTGCTTACATTATAAAACAAAGCCTCCTTGGAATGTTTCCCAAATTGTTTGTATAGAGTCTCTTGGAATATACCCATCCTTGCTGACATCAGAAGAGCAAAAGTCAGTGCTGCAATACCTAAAAAATAAACATTGGGTTACAAGATGCCTACATTTGTTAATTTCCAGATGTTTTCTTAAAGAACATGTATTGATTGCTTAAAGTTCTACAAATACTACAAACTAAATGTAGAATGTGTAGAAAATTTTAAAAAGAAATAAAAATCAACCACAATATTACCATTCAATCCTTTATAGTTTTCTACATCTCTCTAGATTCATTTGTGTAAATATTTTTTATATTACGACAGGAGCAGATTGTATATAAAATTTTATATCTTGATTTTTTCATCATCTTATTCCTAGATTTTTCCTTCAAATCATTCATTAAAATGTTTTCAAAAGTATGATACAATGATTGCATATTACTCTATCATGAGGATGTACCATGCTTAAATATCTTATATAATAATATGAGAATGGTTAGGTTATTTTTATTTCCAATTATTTCCTTATTAAAATCAATGTATATCCTTGCATACAAATCTTTAAACAAATGTTGATTATTTCCTTAGGATAAACTAGTATAAGTGGAATTACTGAGTCAAAGGCTATGGGTATTTTAAAAATTCAATACATGATATTTTTCCAGAAAAGCTGTGTCAAATTATGCCCCAAACAGTTTATATAAAAATAGTTGTCTTATTGCACCCTCAGCAGCAATAAGAATAGCCATTTATCATCTTGCCAATATGATAGGCCAAAAATAAAAAGACTTTGCATTTTGGTTTCAATTTGCATTTCTTTGATTACTAGACTAGTGAGGTTGAACATAAAATTATTGGACATTAATTTTTCCCCATGAATTGTATGTTCATATCCTTTGCAAATTTTTCTCATTGGGTAAGGTATTTTTCTAATAGCTCATAATGATCTTTCTATGTTAAGAACAACCTAAAGGGATAAAGTTTCAAAACCAAGAAGCAAGGAAAACACAGTTTTTTCATTGCTATTTCTCTTCCACCTGGTCAGTCTCAATCTGTTATTGTTATCACTGAAAGCACCTGAAAAGAGTTTCACCTCCGTATAAAAAAAAGTGAGAACAAAGCTGTATAGGAGTTGCCTAATTAATTCCACAAAGAGATATTTGTATTTTAAAAAATTCCCCCGAAGATTCTGATGATCAGTCAGGTTTGGGAACATTGGCACTTGGAACAGCTAACCTAGAAGAAAATAAATCTAGGATTTAGAAATGAGTCCTTTGGAAATTTAAAGAGTCAACTGCTCCAATGTGCCCATCTTTTTCAGGAGCTTCAACTCAGCAACAGATCGTGAAGAGATGGTGACACTACAAGCACTGCTCTCAAAGAGTGTGATGGGAAAGTAGACATATACTTTTCTTTCTATACCAGTAGCAACTAAGAAAAACATGGATCCATGTTGCAGAACACACTGCTATGAACACGGACATTTTCTTTTTTTCACTTCTTGCGCATTAAGTAAGGTTCAGTGATATATGATCCCAGGTGCCTCTCTCTTCTATGGCATAATTTGTTTAGCCGAAGCTTCTTGCCAAGAAACATGTCTCTTAGGAGAAAACTCAGCAAACACAACTGCAAAGGCAATTAGCTTTATTATAATTACAGTACTTGCCTAGTAACCACCACACAAATGCCTGGAATCCATCATTCTCACTCAAGTTGGACTGGGAAGTCTAGGAAATAAGAAAATATACTAGGTACAGAGACCAGAGCTACATGCAAGGTGCCAAGATAAAAGGGAAATATTTATGTTTACCCATTTTCCTCCTCTCCTCACTTTCAAAATCCTTATATTACAAAAGGATTTGAATTTATTTAATTATTAATACATGCCTGATAACTGAGCCCCAATGGCAAGTAGTGAATATAAATGATTTGTGAGCTGATTCTTACCACCTGCTTTGCTGACATGAAAGTGCAAATAAATATCCCCACAGACACCAGAGCAATGGAGGTATATTTGAATATACTGTATCTGCAAAAATAAGAACAAAAACACCTTAGGAAAGCACAGATACGAATTTCCAAGTGATAATTACGGTCAGATGGTGCATGAAAGTACAAATCACTATGACTGAGAGGATCACTTTCCAGCGGAGTCCACATAAGTATGTACGTGAAGGCATCAGGATACCCAGTGGTTTCTAAACAACACCTCTCCTTGATGTTATCTAAAATAATTTGTTTCCAACAGTTTGTTGACCAATAGATTATTTCATCAGAAAACAAAAACAGAAACAGACACAGACCAGACATGATGTTCCATTCTGCTCTCAAGAGTCCAAATGAAAGCCTGACCTACACTTAACTGGGATCTCTTGCTTTTCCTGTCTTTAAGGAGCCCAAACCTGAGTCATAAGACACATACCATGCAAGAGGAAGAACAGACGATCAAGTACAAATAGCAGGATTTCATACTTAGAAAATAATCCAATCATCCATCCTCTGGGGAGGGTATTTTTAAAAAAAAATCTCTGAATGACTTAGTGTTGTTTTTAAATGTTGGCATAGTTGGATAAAGGGAGAAATACTCAATTTATCGAACTATGGGCAGTAAGAACAGTGGCATTTCACATTAACTGAAATAGCCTCATTAGCATCCCTCTCAGATTCTTGGTGATCAAGCAAAAGGCCTCAGGCAAGAATTAAAAGAAACTCAATTTAGAAGATGAACCATCCTAAGTATTTTACTCAAATACATTGTATCATTCTGGTCATAGTACTTAATAAAAGGCCAACAGAACTGGATAAGAAGCAGAGAAAGGGGCAAAAGGGCCAAGAGGACCATGCTAGAGGAGACGGGTGGTGGAGGAAGCAGGCGCTACTGGAGGTAGATATAAAAATAATGCAACTCTTCAGTCTGGAAAGATCAAGATGCAGAGGCTTATAGCTCAGGCCCCCAAAATAATGAAAGGCCTGGTTGAGGTGAATTTAGATTTGGTCTTCAAATCCTAGAATGAGGAACACACTACGAACTTAAGGGCCCTCTACCCAAGATAAATACAAGGAGATACTAAGTTACGAATTCACTGTGTTGGATAGTTAACTTATGGAAATGCCTGCTCTAGGGTTAGTACACCTAGAAAAAAAAGAGTCAAAAAGGCTTAGATAGATAGATTCAAGATGAATGACTAAAAATGAGTTTTTAAGGGAAACAGATGTTTGAGAAAGACCCCTGACATTTTTGGGCAATATCAGGAGCATACAATTTCTTTTATAATATGTTCTTCTGTATCTCTATTATGGGCCAAAATCAAAGGCTGGGAAGGACCATAGGACTGTCACAAGGTGAATTCTATTCTACCAAGAAGCACAATGGCCACTCCAAATGTAGTAAACCTGACCATACACATGTATGCTAAATGCAGAGAACCTGGAAGAAGGAACAACTACAGTGGTATTTTACAGGGAATACATAAGCCTCAGGAGATAAAACATCCATGATAAGGAGCCTAGTAAGAGAGGGCAATTGTCCTTTTTGTGACATAGCCCTTATTACTTAAAAACTCTAAGTGCCTACATTCTGAATTGACAGCCACTTTCCAAGCTGGTTCTAATGCTGGGGTTGGATACCGAATACATTGAAAAGTTGCCATCAACTTGTACAATTTTGGTCTTAACAGTGATAGTGAAGTTGCCCTGAGAAATTTTCTAGACTGTATGTGCTGTCTCTCCCCAGTGTCCCTCCTCCTTGGAAGTGAGGGGTAAGGCTCAGAATGAAGGTGGGGAAAAAAGTACTTTGAGAAAGCATCCCAGGTGTTCTTGGTATTTCCCAACCCTACCCCAGAGAGAGCCACTGGTGACTGTCACAAAGAACAGTCCTGAATCTTTCATCCCATCTTCTTGGTTATTTAGGCCTTTGTTAAGAATTTCCTTGTGTACCACTGTCAAACAAAGAACTAAGAAAAAAAGGCACCCAGCCAAGAACTAACTTATCAGCACTGTGGAAAACGGAATCCAGATGACTAACTTATGGATGGTGGCTCAGGATATCATTCTGTACATGAAATATAAAAGTGTACCATTTACCTTTTCTTCAAAATGATAATTCCTAGAATCATGTTGGCAATTAGAGAGCCCTGTAAAAGAAGACAAAAGTACCAGAGTTTTAGTGCACTAGGGGAAGAAAACAACATAATCCAAGATGAATATAAACACAGACAATGGTGAAAAACATGGAATGAAGGAGGCTAGGATGAATAATTAATGAGGTTTAGTTGTTCTTACCATGGCAAAAAGTATAGACCATAAAAATTTATCATGTAAAATAGTAAAACCTTTTAAAGATGACAATGAGAATAAAATGATCAATTCTCAACAATCTGTCATAGTGGAAGCTAGGGTTAGCAGGAATAAATGATATTATAGACTTATTTTGTCAAATTTTCCATCTATCTAATTTATATGAGCTTTTACTAATCATCTCTCCACACCTAATTTTAATGAAAGAAGTCATGCAAGGATCTCTCTCTTCTCTGGAAAGGTATCACTCAATCAACAAGTGTTTATTGAAAGTCTACTATGTGTTCAATGCTTGGAAGGTCACCTTAGTAATTAAAATTAGCTCTGGAAGGTCCCTTCAGGAACAGCACATTCAATTTCACAAAAATCTCAGGCCACTCAGAA
Organism: Cheirogaleus medius; assembly: GCA_008086735.1. Taxonomy (NCBI): domain Eukaryota; kingdom Metazoa; phylum Chordata; class Mammalia; order Primates; family Cheirogaleidae; genus Cheirogaleus; species Cheirogaleus medius. Next base: position 11,714,155 of record VBSM01003176.1, on the reverse strand, counting down.
TGTTATCCTTTCAGTTATCACCCATTTTTTATTCTTCTGAAATCCTAACTATATTCCCCTTGAAGTCTTTTCTGATTTTCAGGGAACACTATTCTTGTTTATATACACACAAATCTCTCACCATACATCAGGCAAAGAAGAAAACCTGTACTGCTTTGGGAGAAACTCTACCTTCCTTAGGAATTTTCCTTTATGACCTCAAGTTTCTGCTTAAAAAAAAAAATGAGAAAAGAGAAGAACCTGTTTCATATAAAAGTAAATGTAATTTTATGGAAAAAAGAAGTGGTAAGATAGTAAATTTGAATATAAAATCAACCAGATGGAGAAAACTGAAGGTAAAATTTGTTTCCCAGGGAAATTTTGATTTTCTTATTATTCATTATCCATTAGGCATCAGATAAATAAAAGTAAACCATCCACTTTCAGATTTCTCTCTTTTTGCCTTAATTCTCAGATGAAAGCCAACCTTGCTCACTCATTCACAAAACTATTCTTTACCCTAGACTTTACTTATTACAAGACCTTTCTACTTTTGCCATATATTCAATCTACCTACTTAATTATATTTTTCAGAAGAACATACACATGTGAGCTCGCAACACTTACAGATCTAAATATCATATGCAGAGGCATGGCAATGTTGAGATTCAGGGCATAGTTGTTCACCACACTGACAGTGAAGAACATGGTTACCATTATGACATAGTACCTGAAATGCAGAGAGAGCAGCTCATCACATAGAATCTACTATTTCGAGAAAATAAAATATAGAAAGAAATATATACTACTGGTTTTAAAAGTATCCTTCTTATTTCCTGTGCATTAAAAGATTGTATTAAGTCAAATATTAAGTACATACAAAAATACTTCACAAAGCCAGACCTAATATGGGGAAAAATTTGAATTACAGAATATGTTTAAAAAAACACTATTTTAATATTTTCCAAGTACACATAGCAACTTAAAACTAAGCTTTAAAAATGTTACCTAATAGATATCAATAGGTTTTTTAAAGTGGATGATTTTTTATTATTGCATCAGTTCTTTGTATAAAATTTTCATTTACCTCTAAGAACTTGAAATGGGTTAATTATCTCAAATATTTCTTCTGTATACTTGCTTAAAATATTAATTTTCACTATTTCTAAAGAAAAGCTTTGCTAAGTCAAGGGTTACTTTCAGCCTAGCAACTGTTGAAATTATCCCATATTCTGAATCAATGGCCTATGAAGTAATGAGGACATGATTCAACTTATATAGATTTTTATTTAAAATCAGGGTACCCACTTTTTGAGAGTTTATAGCTTTTAAAATAAAAACAAAAACTAAAAAAAAATCCAGTAACCCTGATAATTTAGAAAGATAAAGGGATAAATACAAATGAATAATTATGAACAGATAAATGAATTAAGCAAATAATTTTATAGTTGTACATCCCATTGTGATCTAGAAAATATATATGATGCCCTTCATACATATTAGGTTAAACCATATAAAAGTGCTGTGTTTTTTACAAGTCAAAAAAGGTTGAATATCAGCAATTTCATATAATTCAATGTAATATATCCAATAAGAGAAAAAACAGTATTTAAAATAAATGGTTAATGAATGCAGAGCAAAAGCAAATATGTGGTTCCATGTGTTTCAGGAAATGCTGATCTTTAAGTAGATTCCCAGCCAAGCCACGTCTACATTGACACAGTCTGGAAAGTTTGAGAAGCCTGACAATGAATGCAGAACTCGGTATTTCATACATGCAAAATTATGACCAACAGCTTCTTCACAGCTTCTAAATAATATACTACCGGTGACTTCACAAAGTTTTTCGCCACATTTTCTCAGTCCTGTCTTGAAGAGATGCCATTTGGAGATAAAGCGAGTTTGTCAAGGTCTTTCAGGATAATTAATTCAATCATTCCACATTGCTGCCTACATAGCACTGTCTAGAAATCGCTTATGGGGATGAATGACACGAGCAAGATTCTGATTATAGCTTCGCATACAGAAAATAAAATAGCCACCACACGTAGGACACACATGGGAGTATGGCTATTAGGGCAAGATCTCGGGGAGCCTCAAAGCACATGTTGGGGAGTTTGGACTTTATTCTAAACATCGTGGTCACCGCTGAGAGGGGGGTGACATGATAAAACAGCAGAAGATGAAATGGAAGGATGAGGAGGTGGGAGGCAGGGAGGCCAGCCAGCTAGGACACTATCATAAAAGTTAGGCTGACAGGGGCAGAAGGCATGGGAAGAGATAGTGGGAGCAGGCAGGAAAGGGCCAGAGGAATCAAAAATGCTGGGGCTCCTATATTATGAAGTAAATGCCAGTCTACAGGAGCAGAAAAGTTTATGCAAACTGTAAAGCCAATGAATAGCAAACAAAAAATATTCAGGCTATTTAGCATCACATTGGGAAACTTAAAAGTACAATATTAATAACAAAATTCAGGCAGATTTTCTACAGTAGGCTATTCAGGAATGCTGCAAAAGAATACCAACAAGGATGAGCCTGAACTTGGATATATTCACACCAGAAAGTCTCTCTCAAAGGGAGCAAGAGACATTATCCTACTATATACTCATAAATGGATGCATTACACTTTTTTTTTTTTGAGACAGAGTTGCTCTGTCACCTGGGCTAGAGTGCATTGGTGTCATCATAGCTCACAGCAACCTCAAACTCCTGGGCTCAAGTGATCCTTCTGCCTCAGCCTCCCGAGTAGCTGGGACCACAGGCACCCACCACCACACCTGGCTAATTTTTTCTATTTTTAGAAGAGACAGGTCTCACTGTTGCTCAGGCTGGTCTTGAACTCCTGAGCTCAAGCGTTCTTCCTGCTTCAGCCTCCCAGAATGCTAGGATTACAGGCGTGAGCCACCCCGCCCAGCCTGGATTATACTTTTATCTCAAGTCTCTCACAGCAAGAATGCTGAGTTTTCAGTACATTGTTTATTATAAGAACTGCCCTGTTTTCTATTTGGCCCCATGAGTACAGTTATGCAAATTTGGACTAATGGACAGACGTCTGGCATCAACAATTTGGACTTACCTTGTCACTCTTTTTTTTTTAATTAAGATGAAATTCACGTAACAAAAAATTAACCATTTTAAAGTGAATAACAGTGGCATTTGGTATATTCACAATGCTGTATAACTACTATTTCTATTTATTTGCAAAAGACATTCATTTTTAAAATGGAACAATGATACCACTCTTAGCATGTTTGATAACTTTACCAACACAGAGGACAGCAAAATAATTATTAAAAATTTGTGGTCACACTAGACTTCTGACTGACCCTATATTATATACATATACATACACACATATTCTCTTTCTCTCTCTCTCTCTCACTCTCGTCCATCAAAGTTATTTTAAATCTTGTAGCAGGAATTTTATTCTAAAAATAGGCTCCCTGCTGCTTCACAACATATTAACTTCAGAAAATAAACTATTCCACTAATATCTTTGATATAAATCTTATAAAAGAATGTCTCATATTCCTTTTATACAGGTACCACCTCTTCACTTAAAAAAAAAAAAAAACTAAACTAAAAGCTACAAGACTTCAATGTGCCATACCTTATTGGGATAGCTGGCGGCTTCCTTCCCAGATCAGCTTCAAAGAGGAAGCCCTCCACAGCAATAAATAAAAACTGTGCAAATGTCACGATGTTCCCACATCCTGGGTGCTTCCTGTATAATGAATAACAAAAAGGGGGAGGAGACACCAAAACTGAGATAAAGCGCACTAAAATGCGTTACTAGTTCCAGAACAACAGGGAGGATAGATTTCTATTACCCACTGTCCTTTATTTTGGTTTTTATATCCCAAGGATCACACACATTTAGCATTTACCTTACAGGGAAGAATGTCAGCCTTCTTACACTCTTCCCTAGGTGTAGCAGGCCATGAGGGAGAGTTACTCTGACACACTTGTTCCTAGAACTATGCTAAAGCTTTCCTAGTAAACTGTAGGAAATTGGTCATATGTTCTCATTGGGATGCTCACTTCATCAAAAGGTCTTTAGTCAGGATCCTAGTCAGTCAGCTTAGGTAGCAAAGTCCTAGGACAGAATTGTGCTCGGGTCTCCTGCAATGTTTGTATATCCCTCCTGACCAGGAATCACCAAGATTGCTGTCAAATGAAGAAATGTACCCAGTGATGATGACAGGGACATTATTTTAGATAGCACCCCCAAGGGAGCAGAACAGGTTCTTGAGATGGCGGGTAATCTTACTCTTTTTACAAGTATAAAGCACATATATACACAGTACATAAACTAGTATAGAGCATACCTATGAGGGCTGGTTAAGAAAAAAAAATCTAAAAAGCATTTGGGGCAGGGGGTGGAGCCAATAATGAAAACAAGACTGAGAAACACTGCTGTAGACTACTAGAATATATTATGGACTTAAAAAATGTGTGTGGAATTCAATGTCTTCACTGATCTATGTAATGGTTGGGGAATCTTCCATAGTGACTATTAGGAACAAGTTTATATAGTAGAAAAATTCCTTTTGACATCCTCCTTGAGGCATTCTGTGAAATTTAGTCACTTAAAATGTTTATAGTTTTCTTCAGCTTGTCCTCCAATCACTAGAAGAAGAACAAAGTGACCAGTTATCTTTGTCCTACTGAAGCTTCTAGATTTCATATACCACCTATATTCACCAGTCTTCATATTCTGGATTTTCATTTTTTAAAATAGATTCTGCTTTCTATTTGGGGTGGATTTTCACCTTGACCATAGTCATTTACCTGAAGCTAGTGCAGAGAGGGACTCATTATATCATTACATATTAATATAATGGTATTTATCAAAAACAACTCCATTCTCCATTGGTGGTATTAATATGGTATTAATATTAATTATAAAAATATAGATTCCAGTGCCTTACCCTAGTCTAATCAAGTCAGAAGTGGGAGAAAGGCATATGGGTTTTTTTTTTTTTTGAGACAGAGTCTCACTCTTGTTGCCCCAGCTAGAGTACCCTGGCATCAGCCTAGCTCACAGCAACCTCAAACTCCTGGGCTCAAGTGATCCTCCTGCCTCAGCCTCCCAAGTAGCTGGGACTACAGGCATGCACCACAATGCCCAGCTAATTTTTTCTATATATTTTTAGTTGGCCAATTAATTTCTTTCTAATTTTAGTAGAGATGGGGTCTTGCTCTTGCTCAGGCTGGTCTGGAACTCCTGAGCTCAAACAATTCGCCTGCCTCGGCCTCCCAGAGTGCTCGGTATATGGGTTTTTAAAGAGCAGCCTAGCCAGACTTGCAAAGCAAGTGTATGCCAAGATACACACATTCTTAAATATACCTATCAGGCATAAAAATAGACAACCCCAGGCAGAAGCCATTCTTGTACAGAGCTAAGCCTACTAGCTGGAGCAAAACTGTTGTTACTCTAAGCTCTGCTGCCTTTGAAGGGTTCCTTGAAAACTATTGCTTTACATTCAATTCAACAATTTCTCTTTTAGCACTTCTTATGTTCAAGGGACAAGGCTAAATGTTGCAGGAATCCATAAATAATCACATAAGACATTTACCTCATTCAAGGAGCTAATTAAAACCATTAGCCTAAATATGAGCAACAGGAGAAGGAAATTTAACTCTAGACGGTTGCTAGCACAGCGCTTTGTAACTCTGGCCAGGCTGCTCTTTAAAAACCCATATACCTTTCTCCCACTTCTGACTTGATTAGACTGGGGAAGGGCCCTGGAATATACTTTTATAAAGCTTACCACTTGATTCTAATGTGTGGCCAGAGTTGAGAACCACCAGTCTATGTCTGGGGAAAGGGCCAGGGGAGTGTGTGTGTGTGTGTGTGTGTGTGTGCACGCGCACATGTGTAAGATGCACAAATCCTCACATGCTGACACAAGGTTGAGAAGCACTGTGCTCCTCATGGTTAAAAGTACACACTGACATGTGAGATCCAGCTCTGTCCCTTACCATGTGACAGGGGAAGGTAATTATCTAAGTCTAGTTTCTTATCTTTAAAATGGGAACAGTATTAGTGCCTATCTCATTGGTTTATTGTAGAGTAGAAGACTCAGTTCCTGAAAGTCTAGTTTCTTATCTTTAAAATGGAGAACAGTATTAGCCTATCTCACTGGTTTATTGTAAAGTAGATGAGCCAGTTCCTGAAAAGCACTTAACACAGTGCCTGGCACAGAGTGAAAAAGGCAAACAGAAGGAAGATGGCCAGTATTAGGATCTTGCATAATGAAAGATCTTTAATCTAAGTATAGTCACCCTTTTAAAGACATTCATATTGACCAATTTTTCTCATCTATAAAAGGAAAACAATGTATTGTTGTTGTAGCGAGAACAATGAGTAAATACACATGAAGTGCCAAGATTTAACTTTGGGTTAAATACAAGACTTAACCAAAAAGGGGCTCAAAACTTTTCTTGTTTTCCCTTCTATTTTCTCTTTACTAAAAAGCTTAGGCCAATTAAAGAATAATTATCAAGAACTGATTATGCATAAAGTTAGTTGGCAGCTTTAAGAGAACTCTTAAATGAGACCTGATCCCTACCCTCAAGAAGATGATGAGGGAACCAAACTTGAAAAATGAGATAGTAAAAACCCAGTGCCCGGAGGATGGACCATGTCCCATTCATCTTTGTCTCTCCATTTTGGGGAGGTGTCAGGCCTTCACTCAAGTAAGTGAATGAATGAGAGGATGTTTCACTTTAAGCAAATGTGATATAGAATATTAAGATTTGTACAAAAGATAAAAAGATGATTTATTTCCAAAAAGTTCCCTTTATATGTGTAGTCTCCATAGGATTTTTTAAAAATGCATCCTAATACTTTTAAATTTTAACTTTATTTTTATGGAGGTGGGTATTATTATGCCCATTTCATTGCTAAAGACTCTGAGAGCCACATGGCACCAAGTTAAATAAGTCTTCCAGAATTAGATGGCAAATAAATGGTGTTTGCAGAAACTCTTATTATTATTACAATTCAGTGGTTTCTGTGAGTTTTTAGTCGTACAATCACCACTATCTAATTTTAGCACACTCCCAAAAGATATCCCATACTCACTATAAGTCACTCCCCATTTCTCCTTTCTCCTAGTCCCCTGACAACTCTAATCTACTTTTTGTCTCTATTTCCATAGAATTTTTAAATTTCCCTAATGTACTCATATAATTTAATTTTTAAAAAACCAACTTGTAAAGCTTTTTAAGAATACACTGTTTATAGCTACCAATAGAATTATTTATTTTAGCTTGAATAATTCATTTTACAACTTTAGAGTAAAAACTTGAATCTCTTTTCTTGAACTTTATTCCTCAGAAATTGTAATTGCTAACTGCAGTTTATCTTACTTTGAATTCTCTCTAGAAAGAATTTAAAGTTTTATTTTTAAAAAATGCAACTTTGAAGAGATGGAATTGAGCAGATAGTTTATGCCTTTTGCATTTCTTTTGCTGAATTTAGGAAACTTCCTTATTTAATTCAAGTTCAGGCACTTAGTTGAAAAAGAAAATGTTTCAGACTGTTTTCCTGATATAAGATACACAGTATCTTGCCTAGTTAGCTGATGTGTTTATATCTTGTTTCCAAGGTAGAATGTAAGCTCCCTAATGAGGGGGGTCAAGGCACTCATTCATTACTACCTATCTGTACTGTCCACTGCATTGTGTTTTACATTTTATTACTGGTCCCAATTATAGGTTTAAAAATCAGAAAGAAAATCTAAATTTACTTTCCAATTTGGGGAAAATGGTTAAAAATGTTCTCTTCTGCCTTCAAGTCACTTTAGCATTTATATTTAGTGTTCTACTTGCTACTTATTAGGGCACCTAGTGATTCCAAGGAAGTCATATAAAAAGCACAGTTCCTGCTCTATATAAATTTATGAGCTTTCTATTATGATGTCCCAAGATAAAGTCACAAGTGCCAAGGCCATATCTAGAAATAACTTTGAAGACCATCTGGTCCAACCAGCTCTTATTTTATTGATCTGTAACATGAGAAGTCATGACTTGCTTAAGCAAATTAGGAAAGGTTGCTATTCAGTCTTGGGTACCATTGATTTCACTAATAAATGTACCTGTTTACCACTTTATGAAAACTCATTGTTTTATGCAAAAATGCAGATTTAGAAAAAAAGATAAATAGGGAGTGATGATTTATTTACAAATTATTCAAAGCATTCTAAATAGATGCTCCTATAATGTACAACATCATTTTGTAAAGTTAGATTTATCCATGACTTTTCAGGAACATCTCATAAAACAAGGTATATCTATACTGAAACCACGTGGTTAGAAAAGGATGCCCCTATGAATGTGTTTTAGGCTTTACACATGCATCTCATTTCATTCTTCAAAACCCTGGGAGGCTAGTAGAACAGAACTATCATCCCCTTTTATAGTTGAGACTGACTAGGGGAGATGAAGTAATTTTAGTCAAGGACTTACAAATTAGTAATGAGGAACTTCAGTTGCTTGCATATTCTGATGTCATACAGCCTTTGGCAAGATTTAATTTAATGGCATATTCAACAAGAATATTACACTATTATTCTCTGACCTTCATTTCCAGGGCTGGCCTGATATCACTTTTTTATATTTTTAAATCAGTTTCCAAAGTGTCCTTACTTTGAAGTGTATCAGATTTACACTTGGATACAATTTTTATTTCATTTTCATTATTTCTTACCATCTACTCCCAAGACAAACAACAGATCTTTATCAATACTTTCTGCATAATATAATTTCAAGCTCTGTAACAGCAAAAGTTAACTCAACACAGAGTTTACCTTAAGTAAAGCACTTGCTTGAGAATGACTTGACTAATGGTATCAAATAAAATACACTTGTAGTTGGCACCACATGACCAAAATCTATGGGCTGCTCAAGTTCCAAAATAAGGGAAGGTTGAAAAAGGTATTGGACTAGGAGTTCAGACATCTTGGATCCCATTTCTGGCTCTGCAACTTAACAAGTAGTGAAAGGTCACCTAACTTCTTTGAACCTGTTTCATTTTCAGCAAAACAATGATTATAATTCTAGACCTATCTCATGCACAGAATTGTTCGGATCGTCAATGGAGATACTGGTTTAGCATCCTTAATCTGAAAATCCAAAATCCAAAACGCTTCAAAATCCAAAATTTTTAAAGCACCAACATGATTCCACAAGTGAAATTCCACACCTGATAGCTTTGCTTTCTGATGGCTCAATTTACATAAACTTTGTTTCATGTACAAAGTAATTATTAAAAATATTGTATAAAATTACTTTCAGACTACATGTATAAGGTGTATATGAAACATAAATGAATTTCATGTTTAGACTTGGGTCCCATCCCCCAAATATCTCATTATGCATATGCAAATATTCCAAAATCTTTAAAAAACCCCTAAATCTGAAGCATTTCTGGTCCCAAGCATTTTGGATAAGGGATACTCAACCTGTAATGAATAGCCTCAGGAACATGTAACTAGAAAGCACTACAGGTATTCTTACAGCTGGGAAAAGGAAGCCCAGAGAGGCTAAGTGACTTGAAAAGGCCACACAGCCAGTGGATGACAGAGTCAAGACTGAAATTCGTTAACACTGAGCTTTTTAGTCCTAAGCCTTTTCCACTCCACCTGTTGTCTCTTCTGTAACAGCTTCTACCCACTGAATTTGTACATTCTTACTCGATATTATTTGTAAGCCACTTAACACAAAGCCAATCTAGTTTCCCTTTGAGAAAATGTCACAGTCATTTTCAATGTATAAAGTTATACTTCAAAATGCATACTTCCAAATTTAAAGACTATAATATCTTAAAGCTGGAAATGATCTCTCAGGTCATTTGGACGAATCTTCTACGCAAGAATCTGTTCTACTACATCATTGACATGTATGTCTGGGCAAAGTCCTCATAACCATCTCTAAGGCCAATATAAAAAATGTTTTGCACGATACTTTAATACAAATGAAACTTTCTTTGCAGCATGTACAAAATCAGACTGATTTATACAAGTCAACGTGCTTTGCTCGAGCCAAGCATGTGCCATTAACAGGATCAAGAAAAGAGCCGGAGTTGTATGGGAAGGAAGTGAGACTTAGTTTGGTGGAGAAACCTTGCTTCTGTCACTAGCTCTCCGCCGACCTTGGACGGGTCACGTGAAAAACTCTCCAGGTTTCAGTTCCTTCGGACTGTGGAAAAGGGTGATGAGAGGAACACCCTGAGTGCTCCCCTCACCGGGATACTGTGAAACTGTTAGGCGGGACAGTGGACAGTGCGCAGGATTACGGAGTAGCAGACTCAGCGGGATCCCAGGCTGCCCAGACCCAAACGGGGGCTCAGGTCGCCCGTCCCCGGCCCCGCACACAGCAGAGTGGGGACGAAGCGCGTCCTAGGGGACAGCGCGCGGGAGCACCTCTCCTCCGGCTTCCTCAGCCCCGCCCAGGGAGCCCAGGTGCGGCCCGAACGGGTCACTCACCGGGCCAGGAGCTCTAGGAAGATCACGTTACTGCAGCAGCCTGCAAACACCAGGCCCACCGCGAAGGCCGGGCGCATGGCTGGAGCAGGGGAAGGGGAGCGAGCGCGCGGAGGAAGCGCCCGCCTATACCGCTACCCCAGGAAGCCGGCCAGCTGCCCCCGCCGCGGCGCAGAACATCGCACCGTCCCGGAGCGCCTCTCTCCCCGGGGACCGCCGCAGTCTCCCCTTCCCCCGCGGCCGCCACCGACGCTGCCAGCAGAGGAGCTGTAGTTCGCAGTCAGCCCCGGCCCCATTCATCCGAGGGGGCGTCCAAGTCCCGGCCAGACTACATGTCCCAGGATGCCGCGCGCCCTTACGTCGGGCGGTGTCGTGGAACCGCGTCTGCCAAGAACCTCCGCCAAGGAGGAGAGAGGGGCCAAGGGCCCGGCATGCCTCGCGTGATCAGCGGCCGCGGGGCTTGCTGGGAAGCGAAGTCCCAACGCTGTCAGTGTTTCTGAGGAGACCGCCAAGAGCTCAGAAAGGAGTTAGTCCACCAGCGCCACGGCGGACTCGCAGCTGGCGGCACTAGAGCTACAGACCTGTGCCTGTGCCTTGGAGGTGGTGTAGCATCTAAAACGATTCTCCTGAACTGAGTGAAAGTAGAAATTCTGAGCTTACCTCTCTACCTCGAGAAAAGAATAGGGGACTCGGAAGTTTTGAAGTGGAATCCCGGCTTGTCAGCGCCGCTATCTCAGGCAACTTCTCCGAGCCTCAGTCTCACGTAGGTGAAGTTGGGAACAGTAGCGCCTATCTCACCAGGGTGTTGGGAGAGTTAAAGATATGGCCAGTGAAAAGCCTGACATAGTAAGTTTATTGCTTTACGTTATTACTATAGGTGAGGCACCCAGCACTCTTTGACTCTGTTAGCAACTCCAGGGTAAGGACTTTGTTTCATTCATTTTGTAATGTGTCAGCACTGTGCTGGCTCAAGGTGGGTGCTCATTAAATATTGAATTTAACTGGTAGTAGGCCTTCTATTCGTGTTAGTTCTTGGTTCCTACTCACCTTTTTAAGGCAGCGGTTTTCAAATTCTAAAACGCATTAGGCTCACCTGGGGTATTTTTTAAAATTGCAAGTTTCTGCCTGTAATCTCTGCTGCTTGGGAGACCAAGGCTCCTGCCTGAGTCCAGGAGTTCGAGACCAGCCCGGGCAATATAGCAAGATGCTGTTTCTTAAAAATAAACAAACAAGTTTTTAGAACCCATACACAAGGATTCTGATTTGGTAGGTCTGAAGTGAGACCCAGTAATCTGCACTTATAGCAAGCACTCAGATGATTCTGATGGGGTCTCCAGGCCACAAATTGGAAAAAACCACTTTGAAGTATGTTGTGGGTCTTGAGAAAGACTTCAGACTGTTCATGTCTCACAGGAAATAGCAAAAACCATATATATATATATATATATATATATATAATTCCAAATAGCAAAACCCCTATTCTATATATTAAATAAAATTCCAAAAACCCAAGTACTTTGCTATTGCTGTTGGATTCAATTACAACTTAAATGTATGACGTAGTAAAATACTGAGCAGTAGTGCAAACATTTTATACTGGGCACTGGGAAACAGAAAGGAAGTGTAAGTATGTTGTTTCCATTAAAAAACCATCTTGGCCCAGCATAGTGGCTCACACCTGTAATACTAGCACTCTGGGAGGCCAAGGCTAGAGGATCACTTGAGCTCAGGAGTTCAAGACTAGCCTGAGCCCTGAGCAAGAGTGAGACACTGTCTCTACTAAAAATAGAAAAAATAAAATTAGCTGGGTGTGGTGGTGCACGCCTGTCATCCCAACAACTGCTCTAGGAGGCTGAGGCAGGAGGATTGCTTGAGCCCAAGAGTTTGAGGTTGCTGTGAGCTAGGCTGACACCATGGCACTCTAGCCTGGGTGACAGAGCAAGACTCTGTCTCAAAAAAAAAGAAAAAGAAAAAGAAAAAAGGAAATAAAGTAACAGCAACAACAACAACAAAATAACAAAAACAGTCTTGCTGTGTGGACAAGGCATGCATACATATTTTACAAATAAAGAACAGTGCAGCACTATCCTGTGTACACAATATGTGCTTAACAAACATTTGTTGACTGAGTGAATGAGAGTTACATTGAATGGCTCAGATTGTAAATGCTGTGAGAATTCAATTGGAAGAAGAGGGAAATGTGGTTCCTTTTCACCATTAAAGATCTGATTGCTGATATAGGCATTTTTGACACAAGTGCCTGGACATTGGTAGTTTTCAAAGCTCCCTAGGTGATTTGACTGTGCGGCTAAGGTTGAGAACCACTGAAGTAAAGGAAGGAAGTTATCTAAAGGGCTGGGATTAGAGACAGTATCAATAGGTCACCTTTAAGGCTGCACTTCAGCCCAATTTAATCAGAATTGCTGGGAGTGAGACTTGGGTATCAGTCATCTTTAAAGTGATTCCAATGTGCAGGCAAGGTTGAGCCCCCTGCTTTACTTTAACTCTCAGTGGTTCTCAAACATGGCTGCATAACAGAGTCACACAGAAACTTTTTTTTAAAGCACCAGTCCCCCTTCAGACCAAGTAAAGCAGACTATCTGAGAGTGAGGCTCAAGCAAAGACAGTATCTCCCCTTCCACTGCAGGTAATTCTGTTATGAGAAAAGCTGAGCACAGCACCTTTTTCTCTGGGTTTCACTAGAAGTAATTTATCATCAGGTAGACCTTCATTTTCTGTATAACCCAAGAATTTGAAAGCACTTAAAGGATGTTCTAAACATCTCTTATTATATCTCAGATAAAAACCAAAGCATGCCTAAGTAATTGAACAAAAAAATGGCCCAAGTAATGTCTGCATGTGTTCTGTATCTTCATTCTTTCCTCCATATTTCAGTCTTGATCTACCGTAGTGCATATTAATTTTATGCGCATATTAATCACCCAGGGATCTTGTTAAAATGCAGATTATGATTCACTAGGCCTGCAGTGTGGCCTGAGATTCTGCATTTCTAACAAGTTCCTAGTAATGCTGATGTTACTGATCTGTGGACTGTACTTGAAGAGCAGAAGCCTATAAAATAATTGGCTCTGGAGACCTCTCTATCCTTCTCCTGTCATTGGCTCAGAGAATTCCTGCTGGCAAACCTGTCCTTAGCCTACAATCATACTCAAAGAAACTAACTTATCTTTCTTCTTCCTTCATTTTACCACCAAATATCTTTAAAGAATAATCTATATTCATAGTTTCTGCTTTTTAAACCTACAATCAGTTTTTTAAACTACTCTGATCAAATCCAGATTATTAAAAATAGTCTCATTCACAGCCTTAAATATTTTTGTTGTTGTGGTGGTGGTGGTGGTTTGTTTTTGAGACAAGGTCTTGCTCTGTTGCTCGGGAATATTTCTTAATTGTCAAAACCATATACCACAGTCTCATCTTACTTGATCTGGCAGTGACTTTTGACAATGAAAGCCCCATAATTATTGACATTCTCTTGTCCCTCTGTTTCTAAGACATGAGGCTCCTGTTTCTCTTTCAACTTCTCTTACTTAACCCTTTTTAGTTTCCTTTGTGGGCCTTTCCTCCTCTAATCACTGAGTTCTCCTTTCAAAGTTACATCATTTATTCCCTTCTCTTATTTCCCTGAACACTGTCTCTTAGTGATTTCAACCCTGGAACTTCCACCATCACCATATGGAACTGTGATCCTGTGTGCGTGCATGTGTGCACATGTGTGTGTGTGCACGTGTATGTAGCCCCAATCTCCCTCATGTCCTAAATCAAAGTTTTCAATTGCTTTGGAATCCTCATTAATATTTCCTGTAATCCCTTCCACATCAGTGCATACACATTTCATTATTTACCCTCCATCATAGGCCTTTATTTCTATTAAGGACATTGTCCACCACCTCTTCTCTTTGGGCAAAAACACCTGAAAGATTTCAGTCTTCCTGTCCTTCTCACCACACATTTATTTGCTCTTTACATCCTGTTAATTCAGCCTCACAAGTATCTCTAGATTCCAGCCTTTCCTTTCCATTCCCATTGACATCCACGTGTGCTCCTATAAAGGCCTCCTGACATCTTGGTACCTTCAGCCTCTGCCTTCTTCAACCCATTTTCCATGCTTCCTCCAGTCTTTCCTCCAAAATC